>CM046879.1:276462355-277662355 GCA_025667525.1 Glebionis coronaria
ATTAATGCACAACAGATTTGAAATGTTAATGATGGGGGAGCTAGAATTCTTTTTAGGCCTCCAGATTCATCAATCCCCACGTGGTATCTTCATTAACCAAGCTAAGTATGCTCAAGAGATACTTAAAAAGCATGGTATGACCTCATGTGCTCGCGCTGGTATACCATTGTCGACTAAATCCCTAGACGCTGACTTGTACTCATTTCCCGTAGATCAAACGCGATATCACAGTATGATCGGGTCACTTATGTACCTTACAGCCAACAGGCCTGATATTCATCATGCCACATGCTATTGTGCACGATATCAAGCCAGACCTACTCAAAATCACCTCAAAGAGGTTAAATGGATCTTTCGGTATCTTAAGAATACCATTCACATAGGACTCTGGTATCCGAAAGGAACCGGTTTTCATCTAACAGATTTTTCAGATTCTGATCACGCAGGTTGCCTTGATTGTCGAAAAAGCACTTCTGGTAGCGTACAATTTCTAGGGGAAGACAAACTTGTGAGCTGGTCGTCAAAGAAGCAGGATTGCACTTCGCTCTCTTCAGCTGAAGCAGAATATGTGGCTCTATCTGCGTGTTGTGCTCAAGTCCTCTAGATGAGAACTCAACTCACGGATTATGGCTTCCACTTTGATAAAATACCTATGTATTGTGACTCAAAGTCGGCCATAGCCATTTCTTGCAATCCGGTTCAACACTCCCGTACCAAGCACATCGCAGTCAGATATCACTTCATCAAGAAACAAGTGGAACGTGGTATCGTGGAATTATACTTTGTCATAACTGAGTACCAGATAGCTGACTTGTTTACAAAAGCCCTATCTCAAAATAGGTTTCAGTATCTCGTTGGCGGTCTTGGTATGAAGTATATGACTCCAGAAGACTTGGAGGTTTTGGCAAATGAAGCTGCTTGATTTTTCTCTAATAATGACTTCTAAGCACATCACAGCTTAGGACTCGGACCTCAAATAAGGAAAGTTTATCACGAACGATAACTTATCCTTCTCAACGAGAAATTAATGTTTCTCGGTCATGAGCTTCCTATAAAAACATTCAAAGTTTTTACGTTCATGAAAAACGATTTCTAAGTAAATGTCAGCTTAGACATCGAACTTCAACTTAAGGAAAGTTTATCACGGATGATAACTTATCCTTCACAACGGGAAATTTATTTTTCTCGGTCATGAGCTAGTCATAAAATAATCAATGTTTTGAGCTCATGTAAAACGGACCCGAAAGGGAAGTGAACGTTTCAGTGAGATTTCCCTAAACAATAGAAGAAAAGTCTTGTATCATGTTTATTTTAAAACCGTTGAACACAATTTTTCAAGAATTTCTCAAAAGGTTTTTCTAAATCTTTCAAAATTTTGTGTTCAACACTCTCTTCCTCATAATGTGGTTTTTATATCTCAAAATTGTCATATGTTACTTTGATCAATTTTTGAGGGGGAGCGTTTTAACATCATGCCTTTAATGTTGTTTGGTAAATCTCTTAAATTGTCATATTTTATGTATCCAACACATTCCAAAAATGGTTTAAAACTGTCATATTTAATATACTATATCGGATAAGGCATCTCAACTCCGTACCTCAACATATTTTGTTGTGTCGTTTTTTCAAAATTTTGTCAAATTTTTGTTTCAAGACACACATATATTGTTGAGGGGGTGCAACCCGACTTACTGTTCCACCTTCATGCGTGCACACATGTTTCTCTCCCAATCGGTTTTCAGAAGTTGTCATATTTTCATCAATTGGTATCTCTAATATGATATTTTTATATTAGAGATAGGGGAGAAAATGTGATTAAAATGTTATATATCGCAACATGTGATCTTAAAGACTCAAGTGCAACTCTTTCCTTCACATGCTAAACTATTTCGTCTATCGATGCATGTGTGTAGGGGGAGCTTTTTAGAAATATAAAACTTTCAAAGTGTTAAAAGTTTTGATTTTTATCAAACACTTTGAATGGTTTTCAATGGTTTATGGTTACGATCTATACCCAAAACAACCTACTATCTACGACGGAACGATGGAGTCAAAAGGTGGTTTAGGATAGGAAACTGAGTCCTATGATCCAACCAGAACCGGAGGGATCTACCCAAGGACATTCCATAGCTAGAAATAGTTGTCCTTAGGAAAGATGGAGTTGAATGAAGCTGAATGCGGACCAATTACTTAAGCTAGCAATGGAACAATCACAACAAGGTGCTAGTGATAACGTGTTGGTAAGCATTGAAGGAGTTGAATATTCTATGCAACTTAGACAGAAACCGGGTTAACACATCTATCGAAGACAAGTGTCATGGACCCAATGATGTGATGCACAACCCTTCCCCAGCCATTCGAGTTTCTCTCAAAAGAAACTTGTCTCATTGCCACGGAGATCAACACGTATCTATTGACTTTCTCACTCCGAGTTAGTTAATATTGAAAAGGTGGCAGTCTGCTCCAGCCTCCGATTACCAAAATGCACTTATTTGAGTCTAGAGCCAAACAAGATCTATCTATCATCTCATTAGGAGACAATCGGGTGTTGCGCATTATCCTTGTGATATTGCCAGAACATCTGAGTGATACGATTCACAATGAAGATGGAAATCCTCCTTGAGCAAGCATCAAACAAGCTCATGGTAGGTAACTTGTGCGATTCAACACGAATCAAACTTGTGAGAACTGGAATGCAACTAAGTTTGGATTCTTAATTGATTCAAACTTGATTCCAGGTTTCTTCGCAAAATCCATGTGATCTTCCCAGAACATTCAGAGTGACACTCTTTAGTGTTCACAGTGACGAATGGAAATCCTTCCAGTGTCAACATCAAACAGCACTGCGGTAGGTGACTCGCAAGATTCTCTATGAATCAAGCTTGTGACAAACTGGAAAGCAAAAATGGTGCGATTCTTTTAGAATCAAACTTGTTCCTGGAAATCTGAATTGACGACTCTAATCAGACGGATAATTTATCCTTATGATTCACTCTTTACGTTCGCAGTCTGCTTTGAGACAGTCGAGTAAAGAGAACTGGCTACTACCGCTGGAAAACCCTGTCAAGGAGGTTCTTAATCGAATCTACCGGATCACAGGTACGGTATCTAATACCGTCTAAAGGGTCTTCACTGACCGGAGGTAAAACGCTACCGAGTTAGGATGAAAAGTTCAAAGCCATTTTATCCGTGTCTATATATGTTGCTGCATATCAAGAAGGTGGTGTAGCTGTGTAACCGATGTCGATTCAGAAGTCACAAGAGCACAAGATTGTGATATTCAAGATACTTATAAATGTATGAATGTAATTTGTCATCTTGTCATAAGAGCTCAAGATGAACACTATCAAGAATAGATTGAAGATCTCAAGCACTCAAAGTCAAATGACAAAGGCTTAGATAAATATCACAAAATCATGAAGGAACAAAGCCGTTACAAACAAGATCAAGACCAAGATACAAGACCAAAGCAGGAAGATCTCCTCTACAAGAATGTATTCCGTCAATCATATTATGCTTTTTAAGCTTTTTAAGATGACCGATACATTGGAAGAGATTGTTAGCCCTATATTTTATATAGTCGAACAAGAATGTAATAGGTCATCTTAGTTGTAAATGGTCTTGTATTGTAATAGGTTAGTCGGGAAAACTGGGCTTGGACTTTAAGCTAATATTGAATAAGTTAGGGGCGTAAGCCCAAGACAAAGCCAAGCCCGGCCCAAGTCACTTAAACCCAAGGCCCAAAAGCCAAGGGTATATATACCCTCTTCCATGTGTGGAAGAGGGTGTTGGTTCATTTTGCTTTCTCTCTCTAATAAACATAAACCTTCCAAATTCTCTCTTGTTTCTCTCTCTACTTTCTCTCTCTAAATATCAACTAAATCTTGTGTTATGGATTGATATCGGTATAACAAAACCATATCAATCCTGCAAGCACGTGCACTACTTTCACATGGTTGCGAGGGTTATCTAGCTACTATTCATGACATGGATGCTGAATCCCCATCAATTCAGGATCAGCCGATAGTGTCAGAATTTCCAAATGTATTTCCAAAAGAACTTCCGGGCATACCGCCTGCACGTGAAGTAGAATTTAATATCGAGCTCATCCCAGGAGCTGAGCCGGTTTCTAAGGCTCCTTATCGCATGGCTCCCATAGAGTTCAAGGAGTTGAAGGATCAATTGCAAGAACTTCTGGAACGAGGATTTATTTGACCGAGCGCATCTCCATGGGACAAACCGGTCTTATTTGTTAAGAAGAAGGACGACAGTATGCGTCTTTGCATAGAATATCGCGAGCTCATCAAGATTACCATCAGGAATAGGTATCCACTACCACGTATAGACGATCTGTTTGACCAACTCTAAGGGGCCAAACATTTCTCCAAGATTGATCTAAGGTCAGGTTATCATCAGCTATGGGTTAAGGAGCAGGACACCGCCAAGATTGCTTTCCGTACACGCTATGGCCACTACGAATTTGTAGTCATGCCATTTGGACTTACCAATGCTCCAGGAGTGTTCATGGATTTGATGAACAGAATCTTCCATGAATTTCTAGACAAGTTCGTCATTGTCTTCATCGATGACATCCTGATTTTCTCTAAGTCCAAGGAGGAACATGAAGACAATCTTCGTACAGTACTACAGATTCTTCGCCAGAAGCAGCTGTATGCTAAATTCTCTAAGTGTGAGTTCTGGTTAGACAAGGTGGCATTCTTAGGTCACATTGTATCAGCAGAAGGAATCATGATGGATCCAGCGAAGGTTGAGGCTATTACCAAATGGCCAAGGTCGACATCAGCGACTGAAGTCCGCAGCTTCCTAGGCTTAGCTGGTTATTATCGTAGGTTCGTGGAGAACTTTTCCCGCCTAGCACTACCATTGACCAAACTGACGCGGAAAGGGGAAAAATTCGTCTGGACTGAAGAACGAGAGAAGAGCTTTGAAGACCTGAAGTAGAATTTAGTATATGCAACTATTCTTACTCTCCCATCTGGTACGGGTGGATTTCAAATCTACAGTGATGCATCGGAGAAGGGACTTGGCTGTGTTCTCATGCAACATAGGAAAGTGATCGCGTACGCTTCACGGCAGCTTAAACCTTATGAGGAAAATTACCCTACGCATGACTTGGAACTTGCAGTAGTCGTGTTTGCATTGAAGATATGGAGGCACTACTTGTATGGAGAATCATGTGACATTTTCACGGACCACAAGAGCTTGAAGTATATCTTCACTCAACGTGAATTGAACTTGAGACAGAGGAGATGGTTGGAGTTGTTGAAGGATTATGACATTAATCTGTAGTGTCATCCCGGCAAGGCGAATGTAGTGGCAGATGCACTTAGCAGAAAGTCCGGAATGATCAACGGCATTGAGATTGAGGAGGAAATCATAAGAGACTTGGAGCGACTAGACATAGAGATCATGGTACGTTGACAACACGGCTACTAGGATAATCTTAGAGTAGAACCCGAGTTACTCTATAAGATCAAGGAATCTCAGAAAGATGATGGAGAAATCTGGGCGATAATTCAGAATTTGGAGAAGCAGACAGAATTTCGAGTAGATGCAGATGGTATCTTATGGCAGGGCACGAGACTTTGTGTTCCTGATGATCAAGAACTCCGGGAAGCCTTGTTAGCTAAGGCTCATAGCTCCCCATTTTCTATCCATCCTGGTTCGACCAAGATGTACCATGACATCAAGTAGTACTTTTGGTGGAGTGGTAAGAAACAGGATGTTGCTACGTATGTCTCCAAATGTCTTACCTGCCAGCAGGTCAAGATCGAGCATCAACGATCTAGCGGTCTTCTTCAACCGTTAGATATTCCAGAGTGGAAGTGGGATAAAATCACCATGGATTTTGTTACTGGTCTTCCGCCAACAAAGAGGAAGCACAGTGCAATTTGGGTTATCGTTGATCGACTTACCAAATCAGTTCATTTCTTTCCGATCCGCAAGGAAAATTCGGTCAGTAAACTCGCCGATATTTATAGAAGGGAGATCATGAGACTTTACGGTGCTCCATCCAGCATCGTCTCAGACAGAGATCCTCGTTTCACTTCGTGATTCTGGAGAAGTCTACAGAAAGCTTGGGGTACACAACTTAAGCTTAGCACGGCTTTTCATCCTCAAACAGACGGACAGTCAGAGCGAACAATTCAGACATTGGAAGACATGTTGAGGTCATGTGCATTGGAATGGACGGGTGATTGGGACGATTATATCTGTTTGGTGGAGTTTGCATACAACAACAGTTGGCACGCAAGTATCAAGTGTGCACCTTTCGAGATGTTGTATGGCAGAAAGTGTCGCGCCCCAATCTGCTAGGATCAGGTTGGTGAGCGAACACTTGAAGGACCAGAAATCATAGAGTTGACTAATGAGAAGGTCACAGTAGCTAAGCAGAAACTGTAAGAAGCACGGTCACGTCAGAAGAGTTATGCAGACAAGCATCATAGGGACTTACATTTTAACGTAGGATATCATGTTTTCCTTAAGGATTCGCCGGCACGTGGTGTTAGACGTTTTGGAATCAAAGGGAAGCTCAGTCCTCGATTCATCGGACCGTTTGATATCATTGAACGAGTCGGTGAAGTACCTTACCGTTTAGCGTTACCTCTACAGCTTTCTTATGTTCACAATGTTTTCCATGTGTCCTTACTTAGAGGGTACCAGTATCATCCCCTTCACATGGTTCAGTATCCACTGGAACAGATTCGTGAAGATCTCACTTTCATAGAAGAACCTGAATGAGTTCTTGACAGGCAAGAACGAGTCATGAGGAGGAAGACGATTTCATTCGTCAAAATCCTTTGGAGGGATCATACCGAGCGGGAAGCCACTTGGGAAATAGAGGAGTCTATTCGGGCTTCTTACCCTCATTTCATATTTTGAATTCGGGTATGTTCTTCTTTTCCAGTTTACTTTATCTATAATTCGGGGACGAATTATTCTTTTTAGGGGGGAGAGTTGTAAAACCCGCATGCTTTTACCATGAATAGTACCCTTATGATAGTACGTACATGGTTAGAACTTTCCTTTAATAACATGTTTACGTTTCACGAACAAGAATTACAAGTATTACGTATGTGTTATAACACGATAAGTATTTATTACGTATTAACACATGATAATTATTTCAATAATAATTATAATCATGAACATACGAACATGAAATCATGAACGTAAATTAATCACGAGCTAATATTACGTATGTATGTATATTTATTACGATCACGAATAAATATATTAAGTCACGAACAATAACTAATTAAATCACGTAAAACACGAACACGCGAACACACTTATTATTTAGACACGGAAAATGTTCGGGTTACCCCCCATGTGGGCCCCTTACCCGCGGACATAACAAGACCAAAGGGCCAAGCCCATTAATTTTTACTAAACTAGAATTTGGGAGAAAGTTATTTTCATAATAACAAAAATAGTGAAAACAAGAAAACCCTAAAAATCTTTTCTCCATTCCCCTTGTTCTTGGCCGTCGGGTATACACACACCAAAGGGGTGTTTTGGTTGATTTTTGGTGTTTGATTATTGCAAGGATTGTTAGTGTGTTCATCCTTCTTGATTCACGTGATCGGTATAAACTCTAAAGCTCTTTTCTTTATGTTTTTTATTTTATAAATCACATGAAATCATGAATGTTTTTAATAACAAATTAAAAACAAGTAAAAACATGTTATTTAATCATAGGGTAATTTAAATAAATGGTTAAGGGGTGTTTGTTTGTTGGCCGACGCATAACCGAGCCCCAAGGGCGGTCTTGGCTTGATTTTCTTGCACCAACCGAGACCTTATGGTCTCGGTGTGGTGGTGGTGTGTCACGGCAGCAGGAAAAGGGGAGACCCCGATCTCGGTCGGGGCATGATGGTGCTCGGGTAGGCCACGAAAGCAAGGGGACACCGGCTAGCCGGTGGGAAACCTTGGCTAGCCGGCGGCTAGGTTGACCAAGGGTGTATTTGGTCCGGTTCACGGGTTAAAACACGGGTCCGGTTCACACATGTTTAGAATAAAACACGGTCCGGTTCATGAGTTATTTATACAAGGTTAAATATTTTTACAAGTTATATGTTTTTTCAAGACTTAAATTAAATTAATTAAAAACATGAACATGATTAATTTAATTTACATGACTTAGGTTGTTAATTTTATTATTAATACATGAATTTTAACCTAAGTATTTTTCCATTTAATTAGACTATATAATTAATAAATTATTAAAATCATGACCTATAATTAATTAATTTACATGACTTAGGTTATGTTATTAATAGATAATAATACATGTTTTAACCTAAGTATTTATATCTACCTTTATTTAATTAAATCATGTTATATTTAATTAAATATTTTAACCTATAGTTTATTTAATTCACATGAAATAATTAATAAACTATACTATTAATTACATGACTAGAATATTAATCAGTAAACACTTAAGCTTATATATTAGCTTAATAATCCAACTTATATCTAATTATGGAAACTTTCTATTTTTAGAAACTTATTTAATTAAGGCAGCTAATCTATTTATGGAAACTTTCTATTTTTAGAAACTTATCTATTTTAAGCAGTAAATCTATTTTTGGAAACTTTCTATTTTTGGAAACTTTCTATTTTTTGTAACTTTCTATTTTTGGAAACTTTCTATTTTAGGAAACCTGCTATTTTTAGAAAGTGACTTTTTATTACACAACAAGTATAATAATACATGACATACAAGTAATACTTAATCAGAACAGACAGAATATATGATAAACACAGTATAAAGCTTAAATCAGTAAAACATGACATGAACATATAAAACAAGCTATGACATGATATAAAACCAGTACGTACTCAGTAACCAAATACTTATACACGTATGTATTTATGTAGCATTAGTGATACCAAAGTAGGACTCTCTTCCGTTCGTCTTCTTCGTTCACTGGACACAAGGTACGGATTCTCCGTCCTTTCAGTATGGACATTTGATAGGTGTGTAATCACCCATCCTTTTTACCACTTAATTACAATAATAACCGGACCAAAACGTGTATTTTATGTCTTTTATGTCAGAATTATGCGTGGTTTGTGTTTTTGCTGTGATTTAGGACGTAATTGTGAAAAGTGGAGAAAACACGGCATTTACGGGCTTTTATTGAAGAAAAAGATGAAAGATGAAGTCAAGAAGTCAAGAGTGCGAAAAGAACGGAAGTCCAAGACCAATTCTAAAGATTTATCGAAGAAAAAGTCAAAAGACGGAAGTTTACCAAAAGCCGAAGAACTCGAGTCTTATTTATTGAAGAATTAAAAGACGAGTTTAAAGAAATCCCGAGCCAAAAGTCCTTAAAGTCCAAGATTAAGAAGGAAGGACTTAATAGTGCAATTAAGAAGAAAGGAAGGAGGGGAGGAAGTTTCCTCTAACCATCTCCCTAATCTCCTATAAATACCCCTCATTTTCATTTCATTAGTTTGGTTGGCTAAGGTGACAATTAGTCTTCCACCTTTTAATTACTTGCACATTTACTTTATTGCACATTTAAATACTTGTCTTGCACTTTTAATACATTTAATTTCCAAGTAAGTGTTATTTAATTTTCTTGCTTTTAATCTCTCATTCTACCTTTCTTTCTTGCTTGATCTTGTTGTTTACATGCTTATTGTCTTGCTTATTTGATTAAAGATTGTGTTTTTATGCTTTTGATTGTTTTAGATCATTAATTCTTATAGCTTATTTGTGTTATTTTTAAGTTTTATAAAGTTTTTATTAAATTTATTTTCGTATAAAGTTTGTTTTTCGTAAATCCTTTTCTTTTCGTGTTATAAAAGTCTTTAAATTTCAGTTTAGTAGCTTTTTCTTACACGGTTTGCCTTAGGATTTTAGACTTGTGGTTATTTGATTAGTAGCTTATTTTTCTAGCTTATTTTCATTCTCCTTTACTGTATTCCGATTGGATTGATCGGAAAAGGGTTTATATATTCCGACCATAGCTCCATTGCTTGGTCGGAAAAGGGTTTGTGCATTCCGATTGGTGGGTAAGTTGGCATTCCGATCAGGGCAAGGTTTGGGTATTCTGATCTGGTCAAGTGACAGTTATTCCGATCGGTGCTTCATTCCTCATTCCGATTGAGGTGCTTGTTTGGTATTCCGATCAGGGTAAGTGACAGTATTCCGATCAAAGGTTCCGATCAGCATTCCGACCAACGTCTATCCCATATTCCGATCATGTAAGGACTTATTCCGATCAGGGTGTTTTGGTTATTCCGATCAGAGGTAAGGTGACATAGTCCGATTGGTATTCCAATCTACATTCCGATTTGGGGATTAGCTCATATTCCGATTGGACTGTTGTGCACATTCCGACGAGTTTGATCGGAATATATTCCGATTTGAGTGGTTTTTCTCTATTTAACTTTGTTTAATTTTTAAGTTTCATTTTAATACTTGTCTAATTTTAATTCTCGTCACGCTTTTATTTTTAGTCATTTAATTATTTTACTTTTCAAAGTTTTTAAATTTGCACCCATTACTTATATTTAGACTTAGATTTATTTTAACGCCTTTTATTTCAACGCCATTTTACTTCAACGACATTTACCTTTAAGTCTTTGCACTTTTTAATATACTACAACGAACACCTTTGTTTACACCTAAGAACGACTGAGTCGCACATTAAACTCCTTTTTCAATTCGAAGAGACATACTTAAACGAATCTTTTTAACTAGGTAAAAACCAAGTTATCAACATTCTTCCTTATTAGGATTTCCCGTATGCAGCCAACTATTTTCCCCAGTATATGTTTTATATGTTTTTAAATTGCTTATGTTTAAATTAGAATACTTAAAGCCATATACATGCATGACCAGTTTCACCTAGTTATCGAGGTACCATAACCATAACACTGGAGGCACCAGTGTTATGACTTCAACACGGCGGAGTGATAGCTCGTGGCGTCCCTTTCAACTTTTGGCCATATTATTATTATCAGGTGGGGCGTATGGGTGCATCCTAGTTTACATGTTTTCAGCAGATTATTCAGTGTATATGTGGTGTGTGCCTTGCATCCTTCACAAGGAGTCCCTCCTACCCAAAACCAGTATATTAAATTGGAGGCAGCCCCTCTAATTTTCATGACGAGGTCACCCCTCCAAGTATTCATGCACGTTGATATTTCATGACCTATATTGGCTAATGGTAAATATGTTAAACAGTTTTTACAAGATAAACATAAGGCTTTTCAAACTATAAAACCAGTTTTACTAAGATATAACCAGGTTATCCAGGACTTAGTCTTTTCTGCTGCTTCATGTTTATATGCTTATATTATTCATGCTATACTTGTATATCCATGCACTGAGCGTATTGCTCAGCCGTTTTCCTTTACATGTTCCCAAAATAGCAGGTACTCAGGGACGCTCGTAGACTTTAAGCGTACGTGCATATGGATTGGAATCTTCCTAGCCTTCTTTACTTTATGCATTTCTTCATACTTTGATACTCATTTCCATGTATATTGTTTAGTCATTTCATTTACAGTACTTATGTTTGTGTGTGATGAGTTCTACTTTTGGGGTATCGATGTTTGATTTTGGTATTTCCTTTATGGTCATGTAATGTTTAGACATTTATCCTTGTATGCTTTGATAACACGCCATAATCACGCGTGACATTCCATTTATCAAAATGGGGTGTTACACCCGTGGACTGTAATAGTTAATAGTGTAGCGCGAAATGTATGGATAGATCTATTCGGGTATTGACAACATCCGGCCTGACGTGATCAGCTGTCACGTAAACAATTAGGCCAAGAAACAGGTTTATGTCATTTTCGGACTAAGGGAAACAACATCAGGATAGACCCAATGGGCGTACTGAGAATCATGTCTAGCTTCTATTACAGGGCAGTAGGAACTACTATAGTATTGGGCTGTGATGTCCTGCTATGACCGTGGTGTTTGGCATATTAGTACTTTTATTTATTTAATTAAACCTGTGAATTCACCAATCTCGTGTTGACCCCCACGTTTTACTTTATATGTTTTCTCAGGAAAATAAGCAGGTTCATGCATTGGATTCTAGCATTATAGGAAGCATCATGTTTACCATCGGGCTGGGATATTTACTTCAGTTTTATAATAAATGTGGTTTTCAGAAAAGATACTAAATGTGTATGATTAATTCATGTAATATGTTTTAAATGACTAGTATGATCATTGCTCTATATACTGTGTGCTATCGATCCACCTAAGTAACACCCCAAGTACTATTCCGCTGCATTTGACCATCATGGGGGTGTTACAGAAATGGTATCAGAGAGCATAGTTATAGAGAACCAGATCAATAGTAAAAAATTTGAAATATAATAAAAAATTTAAACTGGACTATAACTGGAATTTTAAACCAATGAAGAAAAAGGAAAATTGATTTACGGGGAACCTTTATAAGTTAGTCATATAGCATTATAGAGCATGCATATTATGTGAACTAACTTCACACCGATTTATAACCTTTGAGTTAATAAATTACCTAAGTATCTACTCATACTTTTAACGAGCATAGTTAAAAGACATAAACCGCATCGCATATGCATTTTGAAATTTTTTTGAATTGTGTAAGCTAAAAACTTAGACAACTTTGAAATCCTATTTTCAGATATCATGACAACACCTATCATTATGACTACTTTCGAGGAGCTCATGGCTCCTACCATCGCACCATTATCACCGACATCGGTACTTGCTGGACCTGCATCCAACACAGAGTCCAGAGATGACCAGCCAGATGGAGTCATTATACATTCGGATTCTCCTACCCCATCACCACCTACTGTATCTCCTACTTCACCACTGCTAGTCGTACCTACATCTCCTCCTAGGGAGATGGATCAAGTTGTACCTTCTTTACCATCTTTGCCACCACCTTCTGTACTTCGCTCTCACCCCACCAGTGCCTTGCCACCTCACAAGAGGAAGCGTGACTCTATTCCCGACTCGACCTTCGAGATAGGAGAGGGATCCGGAGCTGGACAGGCTAGTCTTGGCTCCTTACAGGCACAGGTCGACGCACTTGTGGTCCGACAGGCACAGGATAACTACACTTATTCATTCCCTACTACAGGCGGACCAGCAGGGTCGCGCCGTACTTTAGGAGAGATTTAGTTCTCTCTACTGGACTATGGCTGGTGAGTCACACACCACTCAGAGTTCTTTGGGTATGACCCAGGGAACCATACAGTGGCTGTTGAATGAGGTTGATTACCTCCGTTATCGCCTAGCTTCGCTGGAGGGTCACTCGTACGAGACCCAGGCTGCCATCCTCACGCAAGAGGAGACCTTTTGGACTTTCATAGACCTGGCAGATCTTCGTCACCAGGGAGTCACTACAGAGACGGATCTTCTTCAGAGTGCTGATACTGCATGCCAGCATCAGTTGCTCGAGACCATGAAATTCTCTCGAGAGACTAGGAGTGCTATGATTCGCATGCAGGATGAGCGTACACCCACACCACCAGCTGGACCATCCGTACCTACAGGCAGCCATACTAGTGTAGGCTAGATTTCTTTGTACATCATGACAAGAATTGCGCTGCATCTCAGCTCGCATGATTTGGGTCTTTTGTACTTGTATTTCATTTCAGTTGTATTTCTATCTTAAAACCTAACTTAGTAGGTAGGTTATCTTTTGTTGTACTACAAACATATGTACCACTATTTCAGACAGGCTTTCTGTACCCCTGTCTTAGATTGGTTGTACTTGTACTATATTGTTGTTCACGAGAAATAA
Organism: Glebionis coronaria; assembly: GCA_025667525.1. NCBI lineage: Eukaryota > Viridiplantae > Streptophyta > Magnoliopsida > Asterales > Asteraceae > Glebionis > Glebionis coronaria. The sequence goes on from CM046879.1 coordinate 276,476,152, forward strand.
CATGTTATCATCCATTTGTTTGTCTGTATTTAAATTATTATGAGCTCTTGATAGGTTATTTTTTTTGTTGTGAATCCTATGCATACCCATTTTCCATGTAGTTTAATATAACCATCTTGTTAATCAACTAATAAATCTCAATTTTTCTTATAAATATAGAAAAATGCCACCAAAGCGCGCACGACCAAACCCTGAAGGAACACCCTAGACAACTATGTTTGATGCACAACTCAGAGTGCTCATTGAGCAAGGCATTACTGACTCCTTAGCTACCAGGGAAAACCGCCCTAGTGGAACCCACAGAGACAGTGAGAACTCTAATAATAGAAACCGAGAAGCTAGAGGATGTACTTACCCTGACTTCCTAAACTGCAAGCCCAGTTACTACAAGGGCAAGGAAGGGATAGTTGAGCTCATGCAATGGTTTGAGAGGACTGAGACAGTGTTCCGTATTAGTGACTGCACTAAAGAAAACAAGGTGAAATTCGCCACCTGTACACTCTTGGAACATGCTCTCACATGGTGGAACTCACAAGTTGCTACCCTTGGACATGATGGAGCCTACGGGATGACTTGGGTTGCATTGAAGGAGAAGCTTACCGTGAAATACTGTCCTCGAGGTGAAATCAAGAAACTAGAGATTGACTTGTGGAACCTCAAATGCACAAACTTTGACATCACAACCTACAATCAGAAATTCCAAGAACTGACTTTGATGTGCACCCGAATGTACCCTAAAGTGCAAGATAAGATAGAGAAGTACGTAAGTAGACTTCCAGACTCCGTTCATGACAGTGTACTCGCATCCCGACCCACTACAATCGAGAGTGCCATTGAGTTTGCCACAGAATTAGTGGACAAACGTAGATGTGATCACTTACTTAGGCAGTCAGAGCACAAGAGGAAAGAAGATGAGAACTACCGTAATCATCACCAGACCCAGGAACCCAAGAGGCAAAGTTTAGGTCAGGCCTGTAGTGTTGTTTCCTCAAGGCCACCTCCGTATGTGGGTAACAAAACAAAATGCTCCAAGTGCAATTTCCATCACTACCCTACTGCTGAATGCCGAAGGCCCGGACAGAGCAACACATATGCTCCGACCAACAGGAACAACCCTAGTGCCAACTAAAGGCCCAACAATGGCAACAGGCAAAACTTCCGTGGAAGTGGACATCAGGGAAACCGCCAGCTCACTGGCAGTGGAACCATGACTCGTAGGGAGATTCGTTGTTATGGTTGTGGAGAGGTCGGACACATCAAACCTGAGTGCCTAAAGCGTGCAAATAAGAACGAGAACCAAGGAGGAGCACCCGCCATAGTTTATGTTATAGGAGAAACCAGAACCAACCCCGACTCCAATGTAGTTTCTGGTACATTTCTTCTGAACAATAGTTATGCAACTATTTTATTTGATACGGGAGCCGATAGGAGTTTCGTATCCATGGAGTTTAGTAGCTTACTAGACATCACGCCTACACCACTAGACAACTGTTATAGAGTCGAGTTCGCAGACGGAAAAATCATCGAAGCTAATACTATCCTGAGACGTTGTAACTTAAACCTTCATAATCATCCATTTGATATTCATTTAATACCCATAATCCTGAGTAGTTTCGACGTAATTATTGGAACAGACTAGTTGGCAAGATATCATGCAACCATTGTGTGTGACGAAAAGTTAGTCCGAATACCATGGGGTAAAACAGATCTAATTATCCGAGGAGACGGAAATTCGGATAGAGCTGACACTAGACTGAGTGTTATCTTATGTACCAAAGTCCAAAAATATCTACTAAAAGGATGTCCTATCTTTTTAGCACATATTTCAAAGACAGACAAAGAGGAGGAACCCGAGAAGAAACAAATCAAGGACGTGCCAATTGTACGTGATTATCCTGAAGTTTTCCCAGACGAATTACCGGGACTACCTCCGACTCGTCAAGTGTAATTTCAAATCGACTTTATACCGGGAGCTGCACCTGTAGCTAAAGCACCCTACCGCTTAGTGTAAGATATTGTAAATCTAGCTTATGTTTTAGAGAGAGAAAAAGATAGAAAGATAGATGATTTCACACATTTCTAAAGAGAGAAATGAAAGAACTATGTGTAAATTGAAAATGAAACCACACGCTCTCCATCTAAGGAGAGGGTTTATATACCCAAACCCATGAGATGGGCTTGGGCTTACAAGTTGGGCCGGCCTACACATGTTGTAGGCTTGGCTTAGCCTTGTTTGCTTAATATTAGTAAAACTAAACTACGAGCTATTACTTAGACTATTGTTGGAGTGACCGATCCTTTCTAATACGTAAAACGTATTTCCAACAATCTCCCCCTAAGGGAGGTCACTCCAACCAAGGGCGCTACCCAAGTTACAATAATAAAATAAACCTAGCATACTATGCTTGTCTTCAGCTCGTAGTCTTCGTCTTTCTTTTCTTTTTCTTTTCTGGTGAACATGCTAATGTGATCTTTGATATCAATCTTTAGCATTAATCTCCTGCCTTGATCTTGTGCATCCATCACTTGTGATTTAGACCTCCTCGTGACCGCATGTCCTACATACTTATACCTTCATAATCCTTGAAAGCTTCAGAGTTTGATACAGCGGAAGACTTGACTTTTAGGCTTTCTAGAATTAGATGAAGTATTTACGTGCATAAAGTATAAGCATGCGGGGACGACTTCTTCTCAAATTCCGCATCGCCACCGTCTTCAAATGCTGCAACATAAGTAGACACGAACGAAATGGCTTTGAAACTTTCATTCTATTTTGGTAGCATTTTACCTCCGGTCGGTGAAGACAGTTGGACGATATTAAATATCGTACTTGTGGCAGGTAGATTTAATTAAAAATCTCCTTGACAAGATTTCGCGGGTAAACCGGTTCTCTTTACTCGACCGTCCAAAGCTGACTACGAACGTAAAGAGTGAATCATTTGGGTAAAATAATCCGTATGATTGAAGCCGTCAATTCTGATTTCTGGAACAAGTTTGATTCATTAAAGAATCGCACCATCATTGCTTTCCAGTTGTCACGAGCTCGATTCATATTGAATCTTGCAAGTTACCTACCAAGTGTTGTTTGAGGTTAACACTAGAAGGATTTCCACTCATCATTGTGAACACTATAGAGTGTCACTCTGAGTGTTCTGGCAAGATCACTAAGATATTGCGTAGAGGCCTGGAACGTGTTTAAGTTCAGTTAAGAATTAAACCACTGTTGCTTTCCAGTTATCACAAGCTTGATTCATAAAGAATCACACAAGTCACCTACCATTACCAAGGTGCTAGACTCGATCGTGCATTTGGGTTTTTAGTGATCGTAGGCTGGAGAGGAGTGCCACCAAAATACCAATTTATTCGAAGTGAATAAATCAATAGATAACACGTTGTCTCCTTGTGAATAAAACAAATACCTTTTAAGAGATATCTGAGTTAGCTGGGATGGGTTGTGCAATGCATCATTGGGTCCATGATGTCTATCTTCAATATCGAGCATCATTAAAATGATCTCAATAGCATATGTGTTGATCCGGTTTCTGCCTAAGGTTGTAAGGAGGGCTTCTTTCTTTAGACCCTTTATCTTTACAAATCTTTTTCATTCTTCAACCCCTTCAATTCTTACCAATACGTCATAACTAGCACCTTGTTGTGATTGTTCCAGTGCTAACTTAAGTACTTGGTCGGCATTCAGCTACATTCACAATCTTTCTCCATCTTTCCTAAGGACTACTATTTCTAGCTATGGAATGTCCTTGAGAAGATTCCTCCGGTTTTGGAAGAATCATTGGACTTAACCTATCCTACCATCCTTATGTCACCACAATCTTCATCTTCGTGAAATAAATGGGTTGTGGGTAAGTATAAATCACCATGAAATCCATTTTGAAGTGCAAATCCATTTTGCTCCCCCTTAACATATGTCACGATATTCGAAAACATTTCGCATATGTCGGGATGAGCCATCACGTTAAGTCAAACCATTTGTGATAATTTCCCATATTAAATCACATTTTCTCCCCCATATTAAAAATGTTAACCCAATCGATGTTTTTAATATCAATTGATTTAATGAAGTTTTAACAAAGGTTTTGGGAAGAAACATGCAAGTCCGTTTAATCTTCATGAGACCAATTTGTGAGAAATGATACCGATTTGTAACATGATCACATATCCACCATATTAGAATAAATTGACAAGGTTGGACCTGATTGATGAGAACATCATATGATAAGTTCACATGGTTCTTGTCGGTAAATGTTGGTCGTCTCGTCACGTCTAAAGTCATCTCTTGACACCACATGTACGATTGGTATTCTTGTCTTGACACCAGTTTGTGAACTTGGCACTTTCGGCATCGAAGATTCTGAATGCTTGACATATGCTCCCCCTCAATTGTTGACCTGTGTTCTATTGAAAGAGCTGTAGTCGTCGTTTGAGTAGTCGCATCGTCGAGTATGTAGATACCAATTGTAGATAGCTATGGTTGTAGAGATGATAGCATCATAAAAACAAGACTTCTTTTGTTTTAAAAAATAAATGCACTGATGCGTACATAAATTTGTGTTAGACCAAGTTATAAAGTAAACTTGATCCCTTACAAGGTTTTAAAGTAAACCTTGCCCGAGAAAATTAATTCCCGTTGTTGAGCCAAAGCTTTCATAAGAAATACTTGACTTTAATATGAAAAGCGGGTTGCAGTCTGAAATAACTACAAGCCATTTAGGCATGTTTTATGAAATATTTACAACTTTGTACGAACTCTATATATGGCACCGTGTCAATATTAATCGACATTTCTAAGGCCTTAAATATTATCGTACCAAAAGAAATGCCTTTGATAAATAAAGTAAAAATATTTTTGGATTTTTATGAAATTTTTCAATTTTTATGGTTTTTATATGATTTTATATTTTTGTATTTTGCTTTTGTGAATATAAATATAAACAATATATACAGATGATCACCAAGGATACGAAGAATAGTTTATCGCCACTATTCTTTCTCTTCATCTGCCAGTTCCTTTATAGTCTCGGGCGAGAAAGTTCTCAATCCTAGCTTGTCGGCCAAAAATTCCATTCGAGCGTGATCTAAAGCCTTCGTGAAAATATCCGCCAATTGATACTCAGATCAGACAAAGTAAATCTCTATCACTCAATTTTCCACTTGCTCCTTGATAAAGTGGTAGCGAATGTCAATATGGTTCGACTGGGAGAATTGAACATTGTTGCAGCATAAGGCAATTGCATTTTTGTTGTCGCAGTACATCGGAATTTTGTTGAAACCTAGACCATAGTCGGTTAATTGCGATATCATCCAAAGAATTTGAGCGCAGTAACCGGACATAGCTATGTATTCTGCTTCCGTACTTGAAATTGCAGCGCTTTTCTGCCTTTTAGATGCCCAACTGATTATTCGATCTCCTAGTAGTTGCAAAGTTCCACTCGTGCTACGTCGTGTATCTTGACAACCCGCGTGATCAGCATCTGTATATACCATAAGTGCAATCGAAGATTCCTTCGAATACCAAAGTCCCCGATTAATGGTTCTTTTAAGATACCGAAAGATCTGTATAAAAGTAGCTAAGTGTAACTCAGTAGGCCGAGTTTGATACCGAGCACACATACATATAGCAAACTGAAGATCAGGTCGACTAGCTGTGATATACTGGAGAGTACCGATCATTCCACGATAAAGTGTCGGATCAACGGAAACTCCATGTGGATCTGCATCAAGCTTAGTTCGTTCCACCATTCGAGTACCCACGGGGTCGCAAGATTCCATCTTATATTTCTTAAGCGATTCAAGGGCATACTTGGATTGAATAATAAAGATGCCTCTGGGACTCTGAGATATCTGAAGTCCTTAGAAGAATGATACCTTGCCTATCATTGACATCTTACACTTGGAAGACATGAGTGTCCCAAACTCATCGGATAAGGTTTGGGTCGAGGCTGAAAATATAATATCATCAACATATATTTGTACCATAATCATATCTTTACCTTGTTTTTGAATGAACAACGTGGGATCCACCTTGCCTTTAGCGAAGCCTTGCGTAAGGAGGAATTGTGACAATAGATCATACCATGCGCGTGGATCTTGCTTCAAACCATAGAGAGCCTTCTTAAGCATGTAAACATGATTAGGATATTTAGGATTCACAAAACCATCCGGCTGTTGAACATAGACCTCTTCCTTGATTTCACCATTAAGGAATTCTGTCTTCACATCCATCTGATAGACGATCATATTCATGTGTGCTAGCAAGGAATAGTCTAATAGCTTCCAAACGGGAAACAGGTGCAAAGGATTCCATAAAGTCGATGCCTAATAATTGCTTGTATCCACGAGCTACTAGTCGAGCTTTGTTCTTCAATATGCCACCTAACTCATCGAGTTTCACCTTATAAACCCATTTTAAAGTGAGGAATTGCACTTGATCCGGGCATGGGACAGGTTCCCATACTTCAAGACGTATAAATTCATTAAGTTCTTCTTGCATAGCTTCTATCCAACATGATTGAGTAAAAGCTTCTTGCCATGTCTTAGGTTCAACTTCAGTGAGAAAAGCATCAAAATGATAAAACATTGCACTTTCTTGTAACTGACTTCGTGTGGATACCGGACGATTAGGGTCACCAATAATAGAATCTATAGGATGATCCTTTGTCCACTTGCTGTCACGTTCACGAATCCGTGGATTGGAGTAGACCGTAGTAGGAGCTTCCTCTGAGGTGGACGACCCGACTTGATTATGTTCGGGAATTGGTTCACCAAAGAATGGAAGTTCACGCATTTGAGCGAATCCCTAATCGTGATCATCATCAACCTCTTCATCATCGACAGGTGTGACATGGGTAGTTGATACATGTGTTGGTTGAGAATTACTCGTTGAAGGTATATCTTGACCACTTGTAGGTATAGACGTATTTGATTGTGCTTCGGTTGCTGGAGCGACAACTTCGTTGACCGGAGCTATGACCTCAGGATCTGGAGCAACAATACTTGGAGGATTAAAGAATTCATCAAAGAACGGTTGAAACAACTTATCCCATTCATTCCTAGAAGGTGGTGTAAATAATGATGAAGTAGGGGTGTTTGGGACAAGACCAGAACTAAAGTTACTGGGTCCCATTTCATGAAGTGCGGGTTCAGAGCTGCTTTGCTCAGAAGCCATAGCAGTCAGCTCATCAAAATCAACATTCATAGTTTCGACGATCTTTCGAGAATTACGATTGTAGATCCGGTATGCCTTCTTTGTGGGTGCATAACCAATGAAAATACCAATATCAGCCTTGGGTTGAATTTTTCCCAAATTGTCACCATCATTATTTGGATAGCAAAGAGAACCAAATACAAGAAGATATGATAAATCTGGTACTTTTCCATGTAGAAGCTCATAAGGTGTTTTACCATGGCGTATGACCGGTTTTGGGTGAAAATTACTGTAGACACTGCTTCTGCCCATAAAAACAATGGAGCCTTTGTGTAAATTAACATCGTTCGAGCAGCTTCCATAAGTGTGCAATTTCTCCTTTCAACGACACCATTTTGTTGTGGAGTGCCAGCAACATAAGTTTCATGGATATACCAACTTCTTCATAATAATCACGCAATATTTGATTCACAAATTCGGTTCCATTATCTGCACGAATGCGTCAAACAATAGTGTTGAGACGCACTTGAATCATCTTGAGAAATCCGATGATGAACTTAGGTGCCTCATTTTTAGTTGTAAGAAATTTCACCCATGTAAACCGAGAGTAATCATCGACAATGACGAGGATGTACTTTTTACCACTAAGACTTTCAACACGCATTGGCCCACAAAGATCCATATGCAAAAAATAAAGTTTCTCTTGGTTGGTGTCTTCAGTCTTGGGTTTGTATGATTTCTTAGTGCTTTTCCCCATTGTACACGCGGAACATAAATGGTCCTTGTGAAATGTAAGTTTAGGAAGACCACGAACAAGTTCGTTTTTCGCCAAATGATTAATAGCGTCAAAGTTAAGATGAGATAACTGTCGATGCCATAACCATGACTTAGTCTTTGATGCTTTGGAGAGAAGACATACGGGAGAAGCGGACATCATGTCTTGTAGAGACAAAATATACAAATTATTCCCTCGAGTACCTTTCAATAAATCAACCCCTTCCAAATTATGAATGAAGCAGGTATGCTCTCGAAAAGCAACTTCTAGGTTTGCATCCCAAAATTGTCCCACAAAAAATAAGTTGTGACCGAGACCTTCCACATAATACACTCTTGAAATTATAACATTCCCAATATGATATTCACCGTAACCCATTATCTTTGCAATATGATCATTCCCAAATCGAACCGTACCAAGAAACTTGCTGACGAAATTTCTAAGCTGAGAGCGATCTCCGGTCATATGCTTGGAGCAACTAGAGTCCAAATACAAGAGAACAATTTGGACCACCTGTTTTCAGTAACAACAGTAGACAATGCATTGGAAACTATTGGTTCCAGAGTGTTAGCAGATACAGATAAAAAATTATCAGAATTGCTAACATTTGTGTGGCCCTTAGATTTCCTGCGTTTTCTAATGTGAGTTTTTCCACTAACAGGTTTTACTGTTCCAACTTTCTTAGGTTTTGGACTATTATGGGGCACTATAGTGGGAGTGGGCCTATTTAAAGGGCACTTGGTTCCTACAGTAGTGTCGGTGTTCCTAGTTAAAGGACACGCTTGTGTTTTGGTAGCCTTGGTACTCCTAATTAAAGGGCACGTTTTCTTCGCTTTAGTGGGAGTGATCCTAGTTAAAGGGCACGCATTTCCTACTATAGTGAAAGTTCTACCAGTGGGACGACACATCCAGCCAACTTGGGGTAACACTTTCCTAGTCGGTTTCCGTTCTAAACCATTTTTACGGGCATTCATCTCATTCGCATGATGAATAAGGCAAGAATCATGACGACTAGAAAACATACATTCATTGCAATTCCAACATTTCAAATTAGAATTCACAGTAGGCTTAGAACACTGCACAACCGCAGAGCCTTTAGGTTTAGTTACATGATTCTTTTTATTCAAAACAGAAATAACATTCCTAGGATGGGCTACTACTTTCTTCTTCAGTTGACTAATAGATGGGGCAAGATCCTATCATTCTTCTTGTTTCTTTTAAGCTTAGATCTTTAAGCCTTAGTAGTGGTGCTTACTCCTGTAGAAGGCAACACGGGAATATTAAAAGCGGGTTTTGATTTTTAATTATCTTTAGTGACCAAAGTTTTAGATGGTTTAGTCCTAGGGCCTTTGTTAAATGGTGTGACGGCAATGAGGTTCCTTTTGGTTGCACTAGAGGACGGTGCTGAGACAGTGGCTGTGTTATCCACAACATCTTACCTTATATGGTACGAAGTGTTTCCTTTAACTCAGTCAAAGCCAGATTTTTATCACAAATTTGTTCCCTCAAATCATATATTTCCACCGACATTCGATTCAATTGTTCAATAAATTGATTCTGTGCAGTGGTATTAGCACGTGCGGGCTTTACTGAATCAAAGAGTCGTGTATTTTTCTGTTTTAAGTTATCAACTTTGGACAAAATCTTGGAAACTCGATTATCTAGATCAAGTTTAAAATTCTCAGCAGCCTCAAGTACGTTAACACAGTTAATCTCCTTAGATTTCTCTATGTCTATCGGTAATGATTTAGCAACCTTGTCACTTGGCTGACGCTGTTTTGATTGTAAATTCAATTGAAAATTCTTTTGAAAATTTGCATCATCGATATTAACACCTTCGAATGACGTTTCAAAGAATTCTTGAATAAATTGTTGCTTGCATTCAAGCGAAATACAATGTGTTTGAATCTCATCAAAACCTTTTGAAAGCGAAGAATATGAATCTTGAAGCTTTAAAAATTCAGCATCAGATTCGTGACAAGTACTATTGATAGGTGTGAAAACACCCATCCTTTTACCACTTATTTCTTGCTAAAACCAGACCAAAACGCGTATTTAATGTCATTTGTTTGGAAGTATGCGTGGTTTGTGTGTTTGTTGTGTTTTAAGAGCCAACCGGATAAATATTGAAGAAAACATGGGATTACACGGGTTTTATCGAAGAAAAAGACTCAAGACGAAATCTATTGTCCAAGAGATGCAAATGATTTGAAGTCAATGGGCCTATTTGAAGATTTATCGAAGAAAAGGACCAAAGACGGAAGATTTACATATGTCGAAGGAACTCAAGTCTATTAAACGAAGAAATTAAAAGACGAGTTGAATTTAATCGTCGACAAATCCTGAATCAGAATCGAAAACGGCAACTTTTCTGAAAAGACGAGAAGACAAGAAGAAAGGGAGAAAGCCCACTCACCAACCAACCATTAGGCCTATAAATAGGAAACCCCCTCATACTTTTTGAGCTAGTTTTTCTTTCCAGTTCCTTTTTTTTCTTTCGTAGGAAGCCAACACCATTAAGGTGTTGGTGAGTTTTCATTCTTGTTGAATCTTGAATCTTGTAAGCTTTTTAATCTTTCCCTTTGTTTTTTAACATTATTCTTTCAATACAATCTTCCATTTAATCTTGTTCATCTTCTCTTTTAGATTCAAAGTTTTAAAGTTCTTATTTGGTTGATTTTAATCCATAAAAGTAAGTGGGTTTTGTGTTTTTTAGTGTTTTGGTTTGATGATTATGATTAGTAAATGATTATTGGTTAGCTTGGTTTAAATCTTTTGGTTTATTTTGATTGATTTGGTTAAAAATCGTCTTCTCTGTTTCTTTACTATTCTCCACCTTCAAAACCTTGCCCAGATTCTGAATCAAGCACTGTTCACTTTTATTCCGTATCAACCTTGTTCATCCGGAATATTTTATATTCCGGATCAAAGCATTTCATCCGGAATAATCAATTATTCCGGATCAACTCCTTTATTCTGAATCAACCCTATTTTCTTTTTATTTCGGATCAACTTATATTCCGGATCAATAACTTTCATTTTTATTCCGTATCAAGATTTTTCATCCGGAATATTTTATATTCCGGATCAGTGTCTTCCATTCGGAATATTTATTATTCCGCATCAAGCCTTTCATCCGGAATAATCAAATATTCCGGATCAACTCAAACATTCCGGATAAACTCCTTTATTCCGGATCAGCAATTTTATTCCGCATCAACCATTTATTACGCATCAACCATTTATTCCGCATCAACCATTTTATTCCGCATCAACACCATTTATTCCGGATCAAGATTTATTCCGGATCAGCATTATTCCGAATGAAGTGTTTTCTAGTAAGGGATATTTACTGTTTCTGCTTTTCTGTTTAATTTTAATTCGATTTCAGTCTTATTTTATTAACTGTTTTTAGTCTAATTTTATATCTTTGTGCATTTAAACCTTTTTAGTAGGATAGAAAACCAAACCCTTTTTAGTAACCAAGAACAACTATTCCACTTTGAGCCGTGATCAATTCGAGAAGATTCCGAGAACTAATCTGAACACCCAATGAAAACACATGTATCAAATGGCGCCGCTGCCGGCTCTTCTCGTAAAGATTAACAATTTTTTGTGAGAAATTGGATTTTGGGATCCGTTCACCGTGAACGTTCCTTTTCATAAAAAAATTTCAAAAACCCTAAAAAATATAAAATTTTCAAAATACAAAAAAAATTAAAAAACCATAAAAACCAAAAATATTTCTGCTTTGTTTTTGCTTTGTTAGTTCTTTTGCAGGTGCATGCGTACACGATCATAGTCTTATCAAGAGCACGAGCCTCTCAAAGACTTAGACATTGCCGGTGTACACAACAACAATAACAATCCACCTCAAAACAACAATAATAACAACAACAATGAACCTCTACCGGACAATCGCCCTATGATTGAACTTTTGCAAGCACATGTAGAGGGCAACAATGATCCAATTGTCATACCCGCTATTGCAGCCAACAACTTTGAGCTCAAATCCGGCTTCATTCAGATGGTCTCAGCTCAACCATTCTTGGGGAGTACCATTGATGATCCTCATGACCACATCAAAAGGTTCCTGCAACTCACGAATACGGTCAAATTCAATGGTGTTCCACAAGAGGTAATTCGTTTACAACTTTTTCCTTTCTCTTTAGAGGGACAAGCCCGTCATTGGCTTGCAAAGGAACCGCCACAAAGTATTCTGACGTGGACGGATTTGGAGACCAAATTCATAAACTACTTTTTCCCACCCTCTCGTACTACTGCTTTGCCGAATGAAATTATTAATTTTGAACAAAAGTACGATGAGTATTTTAGTGAATCTTGGGACCGTTTTAAAAATCTTTTAAGAAAGTGCCCACAACATGGTTTTACCAAAGTGCACCAAATTAATACTTTTTACAATGGTTTAAGCATGACTGACCAAGATTCACTAAATAGTGCCTCGGGGGGTAATATTTTGGTTAAGAGTTCTAATGCCGCTTTGGATATTATCGAAAATAAGTCTCGTGTGCAAACCAAGAGTGTTCGGACCAATGCCGCTAGTGCTAGTACTAGTGACAACGACAAGAGACTTGACAAAATTACGTCGCTTCTTGAATCGCTCGCTACCCAAACCGCTAGCAACACCAACAGCATCAACGCTAAAAACACTTAAGTCAATGCTGTAAGCCAACCATGTGAAATCTGCGGGGGTCCTCACTCTTACACCACTTGTACCACCACCCAAGAATATCCTTCTGAGAATGTTAACGCAGCATACGGTACCTATCCTCCGGCTGCTTATCAAGCACGTCCTCAAGGAGACCGCAACTTTTTAGCTACTGCTCAAACAACTTTCTTTCCCCGCCCGGTTTTCCCCACCCAATCAAAACCAACAACAAAAACTTAACCGACCCAACCAAAACCAACCTCGAGCACCATACCAACCACCTCAAAGACAACCATATCCACCTCAAAGAAACAACCAAGTTTACCAACAACCTGCTTATCAACCACCCGCCTACCATGCTCCTCCTCCCAACCAACCTACCGCATTCACCAAGATGTTGAAACCTACATGAGGACCAATGATGTGATCGTGGAAAATCTCCAGCGGGAAGTGCTCAACTTGAAAGCAGACATGGTGAAACAAGGAAACGATCTTAGAGCTGATATGCGAAACACTTTGGCAAGTCAAACGAATGACTTAAGGAACATGATGGCTGGTTTCTTCTAAGGTAATCAATCCTCTTCTTCGGGTACTCTTCCGAGTAACACCGTGGCTAATCCAAGAGGGGAGATGAAAGCAATCACCACTCGCATTGACAAAGGTACCAAGGAACCCGAGCTTACTATACCTCCACCGGTGATTGTGACTAAGGAAAACGAGTCACCTACTCCTATTCCTCATCCTTCTACTTCCCCCAATTCTCCACCTCTTACTTCTACCCCTCCTCCACCCAAGGATGTGAGTGATCCTTCGATCCCAAAGCCTTCATCTTCTTCCGATATACCTAATCTCTCGAGGTTGAGGAAAGAGAAGCTCAAAAGCAAGGACGATATTCAGGTTTCGAACTTTCTCATAATGTTTAAACAATTGAATTTCAACATCTCCTTCGCTGAGGCTCTCGCTCACATGCCTAAATATGCGAAAATGTTCAAAGATCTTCTTAGCGACAAGGAGAAGCTTCTTGATATTGCTAATACCCAACTTAATGAGAATTGCTCTGCGGTTCTCTTAAAGAAATTGCCAACAAAACTTGGTGATCCGGGTCGCTTCTTAATCCCTTAAAACTTCCCGGGAGTAGAGAATTGCATGGCCCTAGCTGATGTAGGTGCCAGTAGCAACTTAATGCCTTTAAGTGTTTGGAAGCAATTATCTCTCCCTGAGCTAGTCCCCACCAAAATGACTTTGGAATTAGCTAACCGTACGGTTGCTTATCCAGTGGGGATAGCCGAAGACGTTTTTGTAGGAGTCGACAAATTCACCTTTCCTGCCGATTTTGTCGTCGTCGACTACGATATGGACCCTCGTGTGCCATTAATCATTGGACGTCCATTCTTGAGGACCGGTCGCACTCTCATCGATGTTGAAGCGGGTGAGCTTATCATGAGAGTGGGTGACGATAAAATCGTCTTCAACATGCGAAAGCTTTCTAAACAGCCTTATTCATACGAGAGTGTTTATTGTATCGACGTTCTTGATGAGGCTTGTGAAGAACACTTCAAAGATGCTTGTAAAAGTATTCCTACCTCTCCTCCCAATGTTGAGACCGTTTCCTCTATTGATTCATCATTAACTCTATTTGGAGAAAGTGATTTCCTTTGGAAAGATTTTGAAGCAACCATGGGAGATGTGAACTTAGAATATGACGATTCTCCCACCGATTGGGATGAAGACATTCGTCTCATTGAGAAACTTCTCAAAGAGGACCATATTTCTCCACCATCTCCCAAGGCTATTGCTATCGATGAACCGACTTTGAATATACCTTGTAGAAATGTAAATCTATGCTTATGTTTTTAGAGAGAGAAAGAGATAGAGAGATGGTGGATTAAACACAATTCTAGAGAGAGAAACAAGAGTGAACTATGTGAAAATGAATAACCACACCACCCTCTCCATCAAAGGAGAGGGTTTATATACCCAAGCCCTTGTCATGGGCTTGGGCTTACTTTTTGGCCGGCCTACACATGTTGTAGGCTAGGCTTGTTCTTGTTTGATAAATAACGAAAGTTAACTAAACTACGAGCTATTACATGGACTATCGTTGGAGTGACCGATCATTCTTAATACGTAAAACGTATTTCCAACAATCTCCCCCTAAGGGAGGTCTCTCCAAACAAGGGCGTTACCCAAGTTACAATAACCAATCATACTATGATTGTCTTGAGCTCGTAGTCTTCCTCTTTCTTTTTCTTTTTCTTTTCTGGTGAACATGCTGATGTGATCTTTGATATCAATCTTTGAGCATTAATTTCTTGCCTTGATCTCGTGCATCCATCACTTGTGATCTTCGCCTCTTCGTGACCTCACGTCCCACATACTTATACCTTAGTAATTCTTGAAAGCTTCAGAGTTCGATACAGCGAAAGACTTAACTTTTAAGCTTTCTTGAATTAGATGAGGTATTAAGTGCATAAAGTATAAGCATGCGGGGACGACTTCTTCTCGGATTCCGCAACGCCACCGTCTTCAAATGCCGCAACATAAGTAGACACGAACAAAATGGCTTTGAACATTTCATTCTAAATCGGTAGCATTTTACCTCCGGTCGGTGATGACCGTTGGATGATATTAGATATCGTACCCGTGACGGATAGTTTCAATTAAGTAACTTCTTGACAGGATTTCGCGGGTAAACCCGTTCTCTTTATTCGACCGTCCAAAGCTGACTGCGAACATAAAGAGTGAATCATTTGGATAATAATATCCGCATGATTTGAAGCCGTCAATTCATGTTCATGGAACAAGTGAAATTCAATTAAGAACCGCACCATCGTTGCTTTCCAGTTATCACGAGCTTGATTCGTATAGAATCTTCCAAGTTACCTACCAAGTGTTGTTTGAGGTTACAACTAGAAGGATTTCCACTCATCACTGTGAACACTAAGGTATCACTCTGAGTGTTCTGCCAAGATCACTAAGATATTGCGTAGAGGCCTGGAACGTGTTTAAATTCAGTTAAGAATTAAACAGCTGTTGCTTTCCAGTTATAACAAGTTTGATTCATAAAGAATCGCACAAGTCACCTACCATGAGCTTTTTGATATTCGCTCAAGAAGGATTTCCATCTTCATTGTAAATACTTTCGTATTACTCGGATGTTCAGGCAAGATCATAAAGATTTTGCGTAGGACTCTTAAAATCTCTTACTTTTCACAGTGTGTGAAGAAGCAAGGAAATATGAAAGTGTGTCCTAATGAGATATTTGATGATCTCAAATGGCTCTAGACTCGATCGTGCATTTTGGTTTTTTAGTGATCGGAGGCTGGTGAGGAGTGCCACAATTTCAATACCAATTTATTCGGAGTGAATAAATCAATAGATAATGCGTTGTCTCCGTGTGATTAAAACAAATATCTTTTAAGAGATATCTGAGTTAGCTAAGATGGGTTGTGCATTGCATCACTGGGTCCATGATGTCTGTCTTCAATATCAAGAATCATTAAACAATGATCTTAATAGCATATGTATTGACCCGGTTTCTACCTAAGTTGTAAGGAGGGCTTCTTTCTTTACACCCTTTATCTTTACAATTCTTTTTCATTCTTAAACCCCTTTAATGCTTACCAATACGTCATAACTAGCACCTTGTTGTGATTGTTCCAATGCTAACTTAAATACTTGGTCGGCATTCAGCTACGTTCACAATCTTTCTCCAACTTTCCTAAGGACTACTATTTCTAGCTATGGAATGTCCTTGGGAAGATTCCTCCGGTTCTGGAAGAATCATATGACTTAACCTATCCTACCATCCTTATGTCACCACAATCTTCATCGTCGTGAAATAAATGGGTTTTGGGTAAGTATATGTCACCATGAAAATCCATTTTGATATGTAAATCCGTTTTGCTCCCCCTTAACATATGCCACGATATTTGAAAACATTTCGCATATGTCGGGATGAGCCAGCACGTTAAGTCAATCCATTTTTGATAATTTCCCATATTAAATCACATTTTCTCCCCTATATTAAAAATATTAACCCAATCGATGTTTTTAATATCAATTGATTTAACGAAGTTTTAACAAAGGTTTTGGGAAGAAAAATGCAAGTCCGTTTTATCTTCATGATACCAAATGTATGAGATATGATATCGATTTGTAGCATGATCACATATTCACCATATTAAAAAAGAATTGACAAGGTTGGACCTGATAGATGAGAACATCATATGATAAGATCAAATGGTTCTTGTCAGCATATGTTGGTCGCCTCGTCACGTCTGAAGTCATCTCTTGACACCACATGTACGATTGGTATGGTTGTGTTGACACCAACTTGTGAACTTGGCACGTTCGGCATCGAAGATTCTGAATTCTTGACAATTGCTCCCCCTCAATTGTTGACCCGTGTTCTATTGAAAGAGCTGTAGTCGTCGGTTGAGTAGTCGCATCGTCGAGTATGTAGATACCAATTGTAGATGGCTATGGTTGTAGAGATGATAACTTCATAAAAACAAGACTTCTCTTGTTTTAACAAATAAATGCACTGAAACGTACATAGATTTGTGTTAGACCAAGTTATAAAGTAAACTTGATCCCTTACAAGGTTTTAAAGTAAACCTTGACCGAGAAAATTAATTCCCGTTGTGAGCCAAAGCTTTCATAAGAAATACTTGACTTTAATGTGAAAACCGGGTTGCAGTCTGAAATAACTACAAGCCATAAGGGCATGTTTTATGAAATATTTACAACTTTTGTACGAACTCTATTTATGGCGCCGTGTCAATATTAATCGACATTTCTAAGGCCGTAAATACTATCGTACCAAAAGACATGCCTTTGAAAAATGAAGGAAAAATATTTTTGGATTTTTATGAATTTTTTAATTTTTATGGTTTTTATATGGTTTTATATTTTTGTATTTTGCTTTTATGGATAAAGATATAAACAATATATACAAATGATCACCAAGGATACGGAGAATAGTTTTACCACCACTATTCTTTCGCTTCATCTGCTAGTTCCTTTAGAGTCTCAGGCGAGAAAGTTCTCATTCCTAGCTTGTCGGCCAAAAATTCAATTCGAGCGCGATCTAAAGCCTTCATGAAAATATCCGCCAATTGATACTCATATTGGACAAAGTAAAGCTCGATTACTCCATTTTCCACTTGATCCTTGATGAAATGGTAGCGAATGCCAATATGCTTCGACCGGGAGAATTGAACGTTGTTGCAGCATAAGGCAATTGCACTCTTGTTGTCACAGTACATCGGAATTTTGTTGAAACCTAGACCATAGTCTGTTAATTGCGATCTCATCCAAAGAATTTGAGCACAACAACCGGACATAGCTATGTATTCTGCTTCCGTACTTGAAATTGCAGCGCTTTTCTGCCTTTTCGATGCCCAACTGATTAGTCAATCTCCTAGTAGTTGCAAAGTTCCACTCGTGCTACGCCTTGTATCTTGACAACCCGCGTGATCCGCATCTGCATATGCCATTAGTGCAATAGAAGAGTCCTTCGAATACCAAAGTCCCCGATTAATGGTTCCTTTAAGATATCGAAAGATCCTTTTAACAGTAGCTAAGTGTAACTCAGTAGGCCTAGTTTGATACCTAGCACACATACATATAGCAAACTGAAGATCAGGTCGACTGGCTGTGATATACAGAAGAGTACCTATCATTCCACGATAAAGTGTCGGATCAACGGCGACTCCATGTGGATCTGCATCAAGCTTAGTTCGTTCCACCATTGGAGTGTCCACGGGGTCGCAAGATTCCATCTTATATTTCTTAAGCGATTCAAGGGCATACTTGGATTGATTGATAAAGATGCCTCTGGGACTCTGAGATATCTGAAGACCTAAGAAGAATGACACCTTGCCCATCATTGACATCTTGAACTTGGAAGACATGAGTGTCCCAAACTCATTTGATAAGGTTTGGGTCGAGGCTGCAAATATAATATCATCAACATATATTAGTACCATAATCATATCTTTACCTCGTTTCTGAATGAACAGCGTAGGATCCACCTTGCCTTTAGCGAAGCCTTGCGTAATGAGGAATTGTGACAAAATATCATACCATGCGCGAGGAGCTTGCTTCAACCCATAGAGAGCCTTCTTAAGCTTGTACACATGATTAGGATAATTAGGATTCACAAAACCATCCGGTTGTTGAACATAGACCTCTTCCTTGAGTTCACCATTAAGAAATGCCGTCTTCACATACATCTGATAGACGATCATATTCATATGGGCTGCATAAGCGAGGAATAGTCGAATAGCTTCCAAACGGGCGACAGGTGCAAAGGATTCCATAAAGTCGATGCCCACTAATTGCTTGTATCCACGAGCTACTAGTCGAGCTTTGTTCTTCAATATTCCGCCTAACTCATCGAGTTTCACCTTGTAAACCCATTTCAAAGTGAGTAACTGCACTTGATCCGGGCATGGGACAAGTTCCCATACTTCAAGACGTATAAATTCATTAAGTTCTTCTTGCGTAGCTTCTATCCAACATGATTGAGTAAAAGCTTGTTGCCATGTCTTAGGTTCAACTTCAATGAGAAAAGCATCAAAGTGACAAAACATTGCACTTTCTTGTAACTGACTTCGTGTGGATACCAGACGATTAGGGTCACCAATAATAGAATCTATAGGATGATCCTTTGTCCACTTGCTGTCATGTTCACGAATCCGTGGATTGGAGTAAACTGTAGTAGGAGCTTCTTCTGAGGTGGACGACCCGGCTTGATTAGGGTCGGGAATTGGTACACCAAAGAATGGAAGTTCACGCATTTGAGCGAATTCCAAATCGTGATCATCATCATCCTCTTCATCATCAATAGGCATGACATGGGTAGTTGGTTCGGGTGTTGGTTGAGAATTACTCGTTGATGGTATATCTTGACCAATTGTAGGTGCAGATGTGTCTGATTGTGCTTCGGTTGCTGGAGCGACAACTTTGGTTACCGGAGCTATTACCTCAGGTTCTGGAGCAACAATACTGGGAGGAGTAAAGAATTCATCAAAGAACGATTGAAACAACATATCCCATTCCTTCCTAGTAGGTGGTGTAAATGATGATGAAGTAGGGTTGTTTGGGACAAGACCAGAACTAATATTACTGGGTCCCATTTCATGAAGTGCGGGTTCAGAGCTGCTTTGCTCATAAGCCATTGCTGTCAGCTCATCAAAATAAACATTCATAGTTTCGAGGATCTTGAGAGAGTTACGGTTGTAGATTCGGTATGCCTTCTTTGCGGGGGCATAACCAATGAAAATACCAATATCAGCCTTTGGTTGAAGTTTTCCCAAATTGTCACCATCATTATTTGGATAGCAAAGAGAACAAAATACATGAAGATATGATAAATCTGGTACTTTTCCATGGAGAAGCTCATAAGGTGTTTTACCATGGCGTTTACGAATTAGTGACCGGTTTTGGGTGTACACTGCTGTAGATACTGCTTCTGCCCATAAAAACAATGGAGCCTTTGCGTAAATTAACATCGTTCGAGCAGCTTCCATAAGTGTGCGATTTCGCCTTTCAACGACACCGTTTTATTATGGAGTGCGTGCAACGGATGTTTCATGAGATATGCCAACTTCTTCATAATAATCACGCAATATTTGATTCACAAATTCGGTTCCATTATCTGTACGAATGCGCCGGACAGTAGTGTTGAGACGCACTTGAATCATCTTGAGAAATCCGATGATGAATTTAGGTGCCTCATTTTTTGCTTTAAGAAATTTCACCCATGTAAACCGAGAGTAATCATTGACAATGACGAGGATGTACTTTTTGCCACTAAGACTTTCAACACGCATTGGCCCACAAAGATCCATATGCAACAAATAAAGTTTCTCTTGGTTGGTGTCTTCAGTCTTGGGTTTGTAAGACTTCTTAGTGCTTTTCCCCATTGTACACGCGAAACAAAAATGATCCTTGTGAAATGATAGTTTAGGAAGACCACGAACAAGTTCGTTTTTCGCCAAGTGATTAATAGCGTCAAAGTTAAGATGAGATAACCGTCGATGCCATAACCATGACTTTGTCTTCGATTCTTTGGAGAGAAGACATACGGGAGAAGCGGCCATCATGTCTTGTAGAGACAAAGTATACAAATTATTCCCTCGAGTACCTTTCAATAAATCAACCCCTTCCAAATTACGAATGAAGCAGGTATGCTCTCGAAAAGCAACTTCTAGGTTTGCATCACAAAATTGTCCCACAGAAAATAAGTTGTGACCAAGACCTTCCACGTAATACACTCTTGAAATAATAACATTCCCAATATGATATTCACCATAACCCATTATCTTTGCAATTTGATCATTCACAAATCTAACCGTACCAAGAAACTTGCTGACGAAATTTTTGAGCTGAGAGCGATCTCCGGTCATATGCTTGGAGCAACCAGAGTCCAAATACCAGAGAACAATTTGGACCACCTGTTTTCAATAACAACAGTAGACAATGCATTGGAAACTATTAGTTCCTAAGTGTTAGCAGATACAGATATAGAATTATCAGAATTGCTAACATGTTTGTGACCCTTAGATTTCCTGCTTTTTCTAATGTGATTTTTAGCACTAACAGGTTTTACAGTTCCAACTTTCTTAGGTTTTGGATTATCCGCGGGCACTACAGTGGGAGTAGACCTATTTAAAGGGCACTTGTTTCCTATAGTAGTGTCAGTGTTCCTAGTTAAAGGACACGCTTGTGTTTTGGTAGCCTTGGTACTCCTAGTTAAAGGGCACGATTTCTTCACTTCAGTGGGAGTGATCCTACTTAAAGGGCACGTATTTCCTACTATAGTGAAAGTTCTACCAGTGGGGCGCCACATCCAACCAACTTGGGTTAACACTTTCCCAGTCGGTTTCCATTCTAATCCATTTTTCCAGGCATGCATCTCATTCACATGGTCAATAAGGCAAGAATCATGACGACTAGAAAACATACATTCATTGCAATTCCAACATTTCAAATTAGAATTCACAGTAGGCTTAGAACGCTGCACAACCGCAGAGCCTTTAGGTTTAGCTACATGATTCTTTTTATTCAAAACAGAAATAACATTCCTAGGATGGGCTTCTACTTTCTTCTTCACTTGACTACTAGATGGGGGCAAGATCCTATCATCCTTCTTGTTTCTTTTAAGCTTAGATCTTTGAGCCTTAGTAGTGGTGCTTACTCCTGTAGAAGGCAACACGGGAATATTAGAAGCTGGTTTTGATTCCGCCTTATCTTTAGCGACTAACGTTTGAGATGGTTTAGTCCTAGGGCCCTTGTTAAGTGTTGTGACGGCTATAAGGGTTCTTTTGATTGCACTAGAGGACGATGCTGAGATAGTGGTTGCGTTATCTACAACATTCTTACCTTTTAGAGTACGAAGTGTTTCCTTTAACTCAGCCAAGACCAGATTTTTATCAAAAATTTATTCCCTCAAATCAGATATTTTCACCGACTTTCGATTCAATTGTTCAATCAACGATTGATTCTGTGCAGTGGTATTAGCACATGCGGGCTTTACTGAATCGAAGAGTCGTGTATTTTTCTGTTTTAAGTTATCAACTTTGGACAAAATCTTGGAAACTCGATTATCTAGATCAAGTTTAAGATTCTCAGCGGCCTCAAGTACGTTCACACAGTTAAGCTCCTTAGATTTCTCTATGTCTATCGGCAAAGATTGAGCAACCTTGTCATTTGGCTGACGCTGTTTTGATTGTAAATTCAATCGAAAATTCTTTTCAAAGTTTGCATCATCGATATTAACACCTTCGAATGACGTTTCAAAGATTTCTTGAATAAATTGTTGCTTGCATTCAAGCGAAATACAATGTGTTTGAATCTTATCAAAACGTTTTGAAAGAGATGAATATGAATCTTGAAGCTTTAAAAATTCAGCGTCAGATTCGTGACAAGTACTATCTACCACAGTATCCACAGATTCAACATTATGCACAATAGAATCAGTATCAACACTTGTATTCACACAGACAGAAACTATATCATGAGACATCACATGATTCAGAAGCAGATCATTATGGCGTGAAACCCGTTCTATTTCAAGTAAACTGTTTTCATAAGCATTATCCATTTCATTGAAAACACGTCTAAATTCTTCTATTTCCAAAAACAAATCTTGATCAAGATTAAGACAAGCCTTAACATTGTCTACAAACGGAACAATTTCATTTCGGAACGCAGCTCTAGTGTGCTCAAAGTTCCATTCACCTTCCGTTATGGCCGAAGCCGTCGTACGTTCCAAAATGACCTTGTCAAAATCGGCTAAGTGTTGGTGAACCGCATTTAAGTTAACGGACGCCTTGCTTACCGGTGGAATTAACTTTGTTAAATCCGTTTTGACAAGTGTAGGAGACGTACTAGGAAGGTTTTCATTTGACAAACTTTGGGGCACAAGAACTGTCAATTCTGCTAATTCCTTTTGTAAACGAATGCGTGTCTTTTTCGAAAATTGATCTTTGTTATGTTGATCATAATCAATTGTATGGAATTTTGAAAGCATTTTAGAATGAGTTTCATCCCCAAGTGATTGTGTCTCCTCAGTACTACGAACAAAAGGTGCTTCTTTCGATTTTCCAATTATGGTCATATCATAAAGACCAGGAATATATTCCTGAGCTTGTTTTGCATAACCGGGATTAGGTGGTAAATCTTGAAGACGTTTAAGTTCGAGTTCTTTAAATGATTTAGTTAAAAGATGAACCTTTTCTGTGGAAGCGTATTGTTTTAAAAGCTTTTGTTCTTTGAATTTAAGAAGTTTGGTAGCATTAATTTCCGATTCAACCTTTTTAGACTCGAGAGTTTCAAAATCCATTTAAGTTTTTGAAAATCATTGACAACCGACTCTTTTTCTTTTAATTCATTGGAAAGATTAGCTTTTAATGATTCTATTTCATTCAAGTGTTCAATCTTTTCAAAATGAAATTGGTCAAATTCAGAACATGTTATTTTCTCTACTTGAGGGACCATTTCAAAAGTTTTGACCTTTTCTTTATGCAACGCAAGCTCAGCAGTTAGGGTGGAATTGGTATCTACGGATTGTCTGAGGGCCATATGCATTTGATCAATAATATGTTTAGGCACCATGACCAACTCATGTTGAGCATACGACTCCATACCCGTCGTAGCATTTGGTTGACGTTCACTCAAATGTGTTGGATAGGGTACCACTTTATTTGAGTTACTAGTTCCCGAATGCTGTTCGAGGTTGTCATTTTCATGGCCAACTTGATGTTGGTTATCATCAATATTATTAGATGTGGTTGGTACCTCACTGATGACATCAGAACCGTAGTGAGAGAGATTAGCAACAAGAGCAGCTTGGGCAGAGTGAATGTCATCACAATCCGAATCGTATGCATCAAGATCATCCGCTTGATAAGCTGCATTAGAAGTGGAAACAACTGCAATGCCTTCAGTATCTGCTGCCCCTGGGTCTGCAAGAAATGCTAACTCCTCTGAATCCAAAATCTTCCCCTTAGACTGAGCATCAACCAAATACATCTTCTCACGAAACCATGCATCATCCCTCCTCCTTTTCAGCTGAGTGCATTCCCTAGCCATATGACCTTGTCCCCAGCAATTGTAGCAAGTCACAACCTTTTTAGGACCAATAGGACTTCCATTGCCACTAGCTTGAGAATTTACAGCTTGATTGTTCACAGTCCTTGTAGGAGGTCCATATGAATTTTGCCTTCCTTGAATAGGTTGCACTGTTACTTGACCATCTTGAACAGTAGCTTGTTGTCGAGGATTTGAAGAGGTGCGGAGCTGATTGTTTGTTGGTGGAAATCCTCTAGTTGCAACAAGTTTTGACAAGTAGGCGGTGAGATGGTTTAGTACATCAGCTGGCGTATCATTTGGAGTAAAGACCGGTGCTTGGATTGGAGGAAGTTCATTAGAGTAGAAAGCTTGTGCTGGTTGTGCTTCTATTGGAAAATATCCTTGCTGAGGAGTATAGCCCAATGGAGAAGTGTTGGCTTGTGATGGTGATGTCTGATATTGTGGTTGTTGTGGAAAAGATTGTTAATGAACACTTTGTTGATATTCTTGCTGTGGCATCATTGGTGGTTGATAAGATAGTTGCTGATAGATATGTGGTGGTGGCTGCTGCAAGTATGATGGTTGTTGATAAGTATAAGCCATGTTTTGTTGAGAAGCATACATTGCAAGTGGATCATGAACTTGAGGTGTAGACAACCGAGCCTCGATCACATGGCATTCATGTTGTTGAAGGAAAGCTTGAAGTTGATCCACATTGGTGTTATGCAAGTCCTTAGCCAATTTAACATCTGTCACGTATTTTTTCCGTTCTGAAGGAAGAGTGTTCACATACTTGGTGTTCAATTGAAAGGTAGTAATTGTCATGCCATAGATATTGAGCTCATTCAACAATAGGGTAAATCTCAGATAGTAATCATTGAGAGTCTCCCCTGTCACATAGGCAAACTTATCAAAAGTATCATAAAGCTTACACTCTCGTTCTTGTTTAGTTAACGAGGTGCCTTGCATGAGAACACGAATTCTATCCCATAACTCTTTGGCAACTTTATGTTTGCTGACGAGTTTGTAGACATCTGGAGGAAGGGCTTGGAGAATGATGTTTGTAGCATACTTATCACATTTGTCTTGAATCTTCATATCTCCAGTCAATTCACCCGTTGTGCGAGGACGAGTAGTTGTACCTTCTGTCACTGTACCATAATCTAATGGTCCATTGAGCACCGATGCCCAAATGAGATGTCCATTCTCCTTGTTCAACATATAAAGTTCCATTCGGGAAGCCCATTCCTCATACATAGTCTTCACCAACATTGGTGGACGATTATCCGTACCCGAGAGGATGGACTTATCCGTAAGAGATGTGTACTCCATTTCAATAAGTTAAGATTTACAAACTTTGATCGATCAATGAAAGAAAGTAAATGTGTTTGTTGTTGTGAGTTGAAGTCGAGAAACAATGTTAAAATCCCCTAAAATATGTCCTCGATAAACCAAAAAATTCCAAGTTAAAATTACACACAATGTTGATCGGAATAGTGATCTGAATGCTGATCGGAATGACCTATCGGAATACTTTATAGGAATGCTGATCGGAATGTGATAATTTGAATGCTGATCGGAATACCCTAATCGGAATACCTTGATCGGAATATCAAATCGGAATACCTAATCATAATACCTAATCGGAATACCTAATCGGAATACCTAATTGGAATACCTAGTCAGAATACCTGATCGGAATGTACCCATAATCGGAATCCCTAAACCCTATTCCGATTACACTGATCGGAATGTCCTATAAACCCCTTTCCGATGACCTGATCGGAATAATTCCCACTTTTCTCGGACAAAACTCAACCAATTCGTGATTTTAAGCCAAAAACTGATCAAAACACCCAAAAATTTTGTGTTTTTAGCCAAAGTAACTATACCAAATCCCTACCACAACTATATAGAAGATTTGTATCAAGAAAAAACCATAAAAAACACAAAAAAAAAATTGGACGTGTGAAAATGGATCAAAAATGGCGAGATTATCAAGAACACAAACACATGAACAATACAATCATCCCATGGCTCTTGATACCATTTGTAGAAATGTAAATCTATGCTTATGTTTTTAGAGAGAGAAAGAGATAGAGAGATGGTGGATTAAACACAATTCTAGAGAGAGAAACAAGAATGAACTATGTGAAAAATAAATAACCACACCACCATCTCCATCAAAGGAGAGGGTTTATATACCTAAGCCCTTGTCATGGGCTTGGGCTTACTTTTGGGCCGGCCTACACATGTTGTAGGCTAGGCTTGTTCTTGTTTGATAAATAAAGAAAGTTAACTAAACTACGAGCTATTACATGGACTATCGTTGGAGTGACCGATCCTTCTTAATATGTAAAACGTATTTCCAACACGCCTACCATCGAAAATCCTCCGGATTTAGACTTAAGGAGTTGTCGTCCCATCTCGAGTACGTGTTCCTTGAAGATAAGAAGAAGTCGCCCGTCATCATCGCGAAGGACTTGAAAGAAGAAGAAAAATCTCGCCTCATCGTCGTGCTTAAAGATCATAAGAAGGCAATTGCTTGGAAAATTTCCGATATCCGCGGAATTGATCCAAACTTTTGTACTCACAAGATTCTCATGGAAGATGGCTTTAAACCCGCAATCCAGAGCCAAAGAAGGTTTAATCCTCGCATTCATGACGTCATCAAACAAGAGCTTATCAAACTTCTTGATGCCGGCTTGATTTACCCTATTTCGGATTCGCCATCGGTAAGTCCCGTCCATTGTGTGCCCAAGAAGGGCGGAATAACCATTGTTCCCAATGAACACAACGAGTTGATTCCCACTCGTCTCGTTACTGGGTGGAGAGTTTGTATCGACTATCGCAAAATCAATGATGCCACGAGAAAAGATCATTTTCCTCTCCCTTTCATGGATCAAATGCTCGAGCGTCTAGCGGGTAATGACTATTACTGCTTCTTAGACGGTTTCTCCGGGTATTTTCAAATTCCCATCGATCCCAAAGACCAAGATAAGACCACATTCACTTGTCCCTACGGAACATTTGCTTACAAACGCATGCCTTTCGGTTTATGCAATGCTCCTGGGACGTTCCAAAGGTGTATGATGGCTATCTTCCATGACATGGTTGAAGAAACTATGGAAGTCTTCATGGATGATTTCTCGGTTTATGGAGATTCTTTCTCTGCTTTCCTTGCCAATTTAGAATGTATGCTTAAGCGGTGTGAAGACACTCGCCTTGTTCTTAATTGGGAAAAATGCCATTTCATGGTAAAAGAGGGAATCGTGCTAGGTCACAAAATCTCCAAAGCCAGTCTTGAAGTGGACCGTGCTAAAGTCGATGTTATTGCTACATTGCCTCCACCTTCAACTGTGAAGGGTGTGAGAAGTTTCCTTGGTCATGCGGGCTTCTACCGTCGCTTCATCAAAGATTTTTCTAAAATCGCTCGCCCGATGACCCACCTCTTGGAAAAAGATACTCCTTTTATCTTTTCCAAAGAGTGTATTGAAGCCTTCAACCCTCTTAAGCATAAGCTAACTAAGGCACCGGTCTTGGTTACCCCTAATTGGGAGCTTCCCTTTGAGCTGATGTGCGATGCTAGCGACTATGCTATTGGAGCGGTTTTGGGCCAAAGAGTGAACAAACACTTCCAACCAATCCATTACACTAGCAAGACAATGACAGGGTCTCAATTGCATTACACGACAATCGAAAAAGAGCTTTTAGCTGTTGTCTATGCCTTTGAAAAGTTCCACCCTTATCTTGTCCTTTCTACCACCATCGTGTATACCGATCATTCCGCGTTGAAGTACTTGTTAACTAAACAAGATTCCAAACCAAGACTTCTTCGCTGGGTTTTGCTACTTCAAGAATTTAAAATCGAAATTCGTGATAAGAAAGGAGCTGAAAACCTAGCCGCGGATCATCTCAGTAGACTTGAGGATCCTTATCAAGGGGATCATCCGAACAAAGATATCAATGACTCTTTTCCCCTGGAGACCTTAATGTCTATCAATTCGAATCAAGATGAGACCCCGTGGTTTGCGGACATTGCAAACTACTTGGCGGGTGGAATTCTCATTGACGGGTTAACATCCCAGCAAAAGAAAACGTTCTTCAAAGACATTAAGACTTAATTTTGGGATGACCCGTATCTATTCAAACAATGTGCTGATTTGATTATTCGCCGATGTGTTGATGGACCGACGACTTTCGACATTCTCGAAGCTTGCCACAAAGGACCTACCGGTGGTCACTTTGGTCCCAACTACACCGCCAAAAAAGTGTTTGACTCGGGATTTTATTGGCCCAGCATTTATCGTGATGCTCACGAGATGGTTAAACATGGTGATGCTTGCCAAAAACAAGGCAAGATCACACATAAAGATGAGATGCCTCAAAATTTCATACAAGAATGTGAAATCTTTGATGTATGGGGTATCGACTTTATGGGGCCATTCCCTTCATCTAAAGGAAACAAATACATCCTTGTAGCCGTCGACTACGTTTCTAAATGGGTTGAAGCCAAAGCTTTACCCACTAATGACGTAAGGGTGGTTTGTAACTTTTTGAAATCGTTGTTCGCTAGATTCGGTGTGCCTCGTGCCATTATTAGTGATCGCGGGACTCATTTTTGCAATGATCAATTCGCAAGAGTCATGGCTAAGTATGGTGTAAATCATCGTCTTTTCACCGCCTACCACCCACAAACTAATGGCCAGGCTGAAATCTCTAACCGAGGATTAAAGCGAATTCTTGAAAGAACCGTGGGAGAGCATCGTGCCTCATGGGCCGATAAACTTGATGATGCTCTGTGGGCTTTTCGTACCGCATACAAGACTCCGATTGGTTGTACACCATATCTTCTCGTGTACGGGAAAGCATGCCACCTCCCCATTGAGTTGGAGCACAAGGCTTACTGGGCCTTGAAGTGGGCTAAATTCGATATCAACAAAGCCGGTGACCTACGCAAGATCCAACTCAATGAGCTGAATGAACTCCGGAATGAGGCTTGTGAAAATTCTTTGATCTATAAGGAAAGGACTAAGGTCATTCACGACTCTAATATTAAAAACCGAGAGTTCCAAGTTGGAGACAAAGTTTTACTCTTCAACTCTTGGTTGAAAATCTTTTCCGGCAAGCTGAAGTCTCGTTGGTCCGGCCCATTCACCATTGACCAAATTTTTCCATATGGTACTCTCGAGCTCGCTCAACCTAATGGACTTAATTTTAAGGTGAATGGCCAACGAGTGAAGTTGTACTTTGGTGAGGACATCTCTCATGAGATGATTCCATACCTCACCACGTTTCCCATGAACTAATTTTGGGTCGAGTCAGGCTCGTGACTCGGTTATCAAACACAAGCACTCCTCGGGAGGCAACCTGATTGTAATGTTTTTGTACCCTTTAGGAAAAGGATGACAAATAGTGGTAGGATTAAGTGTCGGTTTAGGAAAACCAAGCACTAATGACCAATTAAGTTCGTTCTCAAGGAGGCTAGTGTGTTATGTGTGTAATGATATGGAATGATTTGTGATTATATTTGAGAAAGAAAAATAGAGAAGGGATTAGAAGAGAATGACGGTTATGAAGACGGATTAAACTAAGTCTAAAAAGGCGTACACGTAAAGTCGTAAAAACCACCAAAATTAAAATTTAAACCTAAAATTTCTAAAAATTACCAAAAATCCCTAATAATATTCTAAGAGTTTACAAAAAATCAAAACTTGCAAAAACCTTTTAATTAATTAGATAATGACTTTTTAATGCTAATTAAAGCCCTAAAAATCAAAATTAATTATTAAAAAGCCCTAAACAAGATTTTAAAGTTTGTAAACCTCAATAATACTCTAATTAAGCTAAAAACTATTTTTCAAAATTTTAAAACCAATTAAAACTATTTTTAAACAATTAAAAACTCCTAAAATCAATTAAAACTTAAATTAATTATAGAAAATAATTAAAACACCTAGAAAATAATTGGAAAGTTTCAAAATTCCTAATTAAGTGTTTAGAACCTAGGAAAAATATAAAAACCTAGAAAATCAGACGTTTAATTTTTAATAATAAAATAATATTAAAATAATATTAAAAATCCAAAAATTATAAAAAATTCTAAAAACTTGCAAACTAGCTTAATTAAACCTAAATAACTCAGAAATGAAAGTGAAATTACCTAAATACCCCTATTGGGCCTAGAAAATGGGTCAAACCCAAATCAGTCCCTTATTGGGCTTAATTAAGGCCCAATAAGAAAAAGTGATCAAAATAAGCCCAAAAAGCACAGGTTGACTCAAAATTTGATTTTAAACAACTTTTTCCAAAGGCCCAAAAGCTGAAAATGTGAAATAAGCTAACTTATAATAAGCAGCTTATTCTTAATGGGCTTTTGAGCCCATTAAGCCATAAGCTGTTGCCATAAGCTAAAATTTAACACACAAGCTTCTTTTGACCTAAAAAAGACTTCTTCAAAAAGAATTTTCAAATAAGCCCACTTAATAAGCCAGAAACAGTTCACAAACTTATTCACAAAACGACAAAATAGTCGTTTTTATGATCTAGACCACCTCAGAAGTTGATTCAAGTTGCAGAATGTTTCTTAAGACAAAACTAAGCTTAATAATCAAAAACCTACTCAATAAGCACACTCAATAAGCTGGAAAATCCAATAAGCACTTATGTTAAAAGTCAAATAACTTGGTTTTCTAGTAAAAAGTCAAAGTCAAAGTCTCATAAGCTCCAGTTTACTTAAATGGGTCAAATAATGAAGATCTATCACAAAAAATAAGTTGTTGCAAGTCAGAATAAGCTAGAATAGCTTAATGATAAGCTGATGACAAAATTGCACTAGCAGGGGCTAGTTTTGGATGTTGAGCAGTGGAAACTTTTTCCACTGCTTGACTATTTTGATTTTTGTCTTTAGTGACTTTTTTGGAGATTCAAATTTCACAAAGGCACCCAAATGATCTTTGGATCAAAAGGAGTCAATCACAATCAAAATAACACAATCACTAACACCCAATTGATACAGTTTAATCAATCAATCATCAGACATGATACAGACATGAACAATAAGCAGTTAAGCACTTATGAGCAATTTAAGCACAACTCAGCCAGCCAAATTCAACCAAATGCACACACAAGCTATAATAAACTCCAATAAGCAAGTCTAAACAGGTTTCAAGCACTGGTTCAAAGAATTAAGCAAGATTCAAGCAATGAAAGTTACTGATGAACACTAACACATGCAGTTTCTACTTTTGCTGATGTATTTGACACACAAGCCAATTTCAACACCTCAAATCTTTCAAACAGGTTATATTAACTTTGTTTAAACCACTTTTATCCCTAAGCATGCATACACACTAAGTGTTCCCAAAATCCTAGGTCAAAACAAGCAGAAACAAGGTCTATATAGCAGATTGTTTAATTCAAGTGTTCAAACCCAAAAACTTGCACCAAAACACTCTCAACAAGGTATTTATCAGATACAAAGCATAAGCAACAACTTCCCTTAACACAATAACAAGTTACAAGCATAAACCAGTAGACCCAAACACCCCTTTAACTTTTTCAAATCAAAATTTTCAAAAGCACAATGAGATTTCAGGCCAACCAAGCATCAATCAACACTAAAACAAGTATAATAAACAGATTCAAGCAAGAACAAGCCACAAAATTCACAAGAACACAAGTTTCATACAAATATCACCAAAAATCACAATTTAAGCAGATTTTGAGATTAAGTATGCAAACCTCGTGGATGTACATCCACACCCACGAATTTTGAGCTTATGTGCTAGCAAGAACAAGCACAAGCTTCCACAATAAGCCTGCTAAGATTGAACAAGGGTTAAGCACAATATCATAAAAATCAAAAACTTTGAAAAACTTGATTAATGCAAACTTGTTACCCCACACTTGATTATCCCCAAGTTATAAGCCTCACCACACCTTAACCAACTCAGTTAGGATGCTATGATCAGCCCTATAGCCCAAGAATTCCAAGATTGGAACAAGACTTAGCAAAATATCAAGAAAATGAGGAAATATGCAAACTTTTGCACACTCCTCTTTTGAAAACAGGTTTTGAACTTCAAGAACTAACAAGCATATAACAAATGAAAGCAGTAAATAAGATTGGCCAATGACTTTTCTTCAAGATTTCAAACTCAATTTCATTAACTTTGAAAATGGGATTTACAAAAACTTGAACAAGGAAAAATCAAAAGCAAACTGAAATGTGAACGCCTAAGTGGCTTTATATGGAGCGTTACAAGTTCTACTAAGCTGAGAAACGTGTAAACCCTAGCTACTGAAGTCCCAAAAATGCCCTTGAGGTCTTTTGGCATCTTCTTGAATCATGTGACTTGTTTTGGCTGTTTGTTGAAGATGGCATGTGTGAGTGTATCCAAGGGCTCCCATTAAGCTTAGAAAGTAAGCATCAATCTCACACGTTGGATGGCTGGTGGTTTTTGCAGTATGCCCCTTTTGTGTAGCAGGGGAATCTCATGTGGGGCAAGGGAGTGATGAGGTGTCCATGTTTAAGGTTGGGATGTGATTAGGGGATCATTAATCACTAATCTGGAGCAGATGGGGTTTTAATTGTAACACAATTAGGAAAACCCAATTATGTTCTTGAGATAAATAGTGCTATGTTTAATCCAGATTAGGGTGATTAATTTTTAAATAATGTGTTAAGGCGCCAATGTTTGTTTAATTAATAAACCAGGGGTGAGTGGGATCTGATGTGGAGGCAGGGAAGAGTATGATTGGTGGAGGTGGTGAGTGGGGTGAGGTGGCACAAGCTGGTTGGTTAAGGTAAGTATTATGTCTGGCCAACATTAGTCCCTTGTTTCCCTTCTTCTTGTCTTTTCAGTTATAAAAGCTATCAACGCCCAAAACTAGCCTTATCAACTTTTGCACTTTTGCATTTTTAGCCCAAAAACTTTTACAAAATGAATTCAGGGGTATTTCTTGCCATATTTGAATTCTTGAAGGACTGGTTTGGTATTTTCTTCAATGATAATGGTCTAGACTTGTATAATTGACATTTTGGAGGACTGAAATTGCCAAGTCTTGATGATTGAGGGACCATTTTTGCCAAATGTTGAAAGTTGAGGGTCCTTTGTGTAATTTTGGAATTTTCAAAGGACCAAACTTGTCATTTCTTGTACTTTGAAGGCATTCATGATGTATTTGACTTTGTGGATGATATTGGTTGACAATTTAGCTTTGATGAGGGGCTAAACTTGCCAAATCTTCAAAGTGGAGGGTCCTTTTTGTAATTTTGACAAACTTTAGGGACTAAACTTGTAATTATGAGGATACAAGGGTATAAAGTGTCAATTCTTCATAATTTGGAGGACCCTTCTTCATAATTCTTCAAATCTTCAAGGGTTGATCTTGGGAAATTCTTCACTAGGGCTTGGTTCATTGTGCGGCTTCGTTTCCCGTGTTCGTTTTTGATTGATTCTTGTGATCTTTTGTCATTTTCCCAATATCCATACCTAAAATACACAAGCAACAAACACAAGCATATATTTGGGTATTTTGATGATATTTAATGCATTTTAAGCCCTATTTGGAAGATGAGACTATGTATAAAAGCAGTCTCATCACTCCCCCATACTAAACCATTGCCGTGCCCTCACGCAATGCTAGAATAAAGAATCGTAGCATCTCCAAAATTCATTTTATTCACTTTATTGAACGATAAACTAGCTACACTACTACTATTACTACTACTTGTGTTATAGACATAATGTATGATTTTCATCGCAAAATGGGACGTTTAGGTTCATAGAATAAGAACACGTGAATGCTTCGTTAGAAATAATTTCATCGTCCTCGATTTTCACTCCAATTCCATGCCAAGCGTGCAACGAGATCATTGTCATTATAAGTTAGTAATGCTAACACTACTCATATGCCCTAATCACGTACTTATTCTCCCCTTATTCCTAAGTTGTATCTCTTATATTTTATTTTGTCTTGAATGTTTCACGAGGATTCATTGTTTGACTTATGCGATAATAGAGATTTAGGTCTAAAAATAGAGTCCTGACGGTGTAACTAAGACCATCAAATCAATAACCCTTCCTAATAGACAACGATGTCAAAAAATTAAGTTGACAAGAAGGATCGATAAACACGGTTTTATAACGGTTTTGAACATGAGACTTATTACCAAGACTTTTATACGCCCCCTAACGGAAGGGCCTTATTATCTTTGGTTTACCTCCATCTTTTATTCAACTTCGCCATGAAGCTTTTATTATGACTTCGGTCTTGCCTTGCCTTTTATTATCCGCCTCATCGGTGGTTTTATTAGCCAAAGACGTATTTCCTCACGCTAAGGCGAATTTTGGATCTTTAAAGCTTTGAAGATTAAGGCTTGATTCACTTTCAATTTTTGCATAGATTTTAGGCCTTGTGGGGCTTCAAATTGTTTGCTAGATTTAGGTGAGCACTTGAAATCTTATTATTAGGTGAAGCTTTTGATTATTGGGGTGCCAATACTTCAAAACCGTGACGCTGACGATACCTTAATGTCTTCCCAATTTAATTACACGGAAGCTACTAGAAAAGACTAGAAACCCAACAATCCTAACTAAACCGCTAAGTCAATATTTATTAAGCAAAAAATATTTACATGCGAAGGGAGAATAAGCAAACAACGAGAACACATGAGTTTTTGAAAGAATACGAGTACTCTACGTTTAGCATAGTAACTTATAATTAACTCTATCATTTCTCGTCCTCATTTAAGAGACTTAGCCTAATGTGTAGTTAAGGAATCAAAGCTAAGTGCTCAAAACGCACGGTCGAGTCAAAAATTACTCTTATTCTCGCCATCGGAAAATCTACATTCGTGTCTTCAAACACTTATAAAACATGAGAAAAATTTTAAAATTTGGCCATTTTTAGCTTTATTTTGCAACAAAAACGATAACAAAAAGATAAACTTTGGAAAGCGTGAAGGTTTGGCAAGACAAGTATCTATTCACCCCCCCATACTAAAGTTAAACATTGTCCTCAATGTTTCGAGTCTAGGGGTGCAAACACCCCCATACTAGAGACGTAGTCGAATGCCTAATCTAGCATGGAAAGGGTGTAACCGTTAAATTTAAAGCCGTTTATGAAGTGTGCTATAAACCTAAGGTTAGAACATCAAAGGATATATCATGGATATTGAGAAATGTCTCCAAAGCAAACGATCGAGTGCTCCCATAAAACGAACACGAGAGGCTCCAATCGTGAAGATCATGATCATCTAAAGTTCACAATTCACAAACAACCACGGAACAAAGGTTGGAAGGGCACAAATCCCCTTACGTAAGCTACATTAGAAAGCGATAATATGTACATAGGATATGCATGGGATTCCCCCACGAGGCACCTCGTTTTTGATTACCGAGTCATGAGCTCGACTCGATCCCCTCAATACTAATTATCATTGGGGAAGGTGACTTGGTGGAGGTAGTTCAAGGATGGAACTTCCCCACCAAAGTAGTGCTTCAACCTATGTCCATTCACCTTGAAGTTAGGACCATCATCTTGAGCTAGCTCGATGGTCCCATACGGAAACACTTGAGTCACGGTGAATGGACCGGACCAACGGGATTTCAACTTACCGGAAAAGATTTTCAATCTAGAATTAAAAAGCAAAACTTGATCCCCAATGTTAAAAACCCGGTTTTTAATTTTAGAATCATGCAACTTTTTAGTTTTCTCTTTATAAATCAATGAATTTTCATAAGCAATGTCTCTCATTTCATCCAATTCATTTAATTGCATTTTCCGGTGTTTTCCCGCGGTCTCCATATCATCATTACAATGCTTTAGGGCCCAATAAGCCTTGTGTTCTAACTCGATAGTCAAATGACAATTCTTTCCATACACAAGCTTATAGGGAGTGCACCCAATGGGCGTCTTATGAGCGGTCCTAAAGGACCATAAAGCATCGTATAACTTATCCGACCAAGATTGTCGGTTCTCTCCAACGGATCTCTCCAAGATCCTCTTCAACGCTCGGTTTGAAACCTCGACTTGCCCACTCGTTTGTGGGTGATAAGCCGTAGAAAGCCGATGTGTAACCCCATATTTCCTTAGAACCCTTTCAAATTGGTCATTACAAAAATGGGTTCCACGATCGCTTATGATAGCACGATAGGTTCCAAACCGAGAGAACAATTGCTTCAAAAACTTGACTACCACACGAGCATCATCGGTGGGCAAGGCCTTGGCCTCCACCCACTTAGAAAGGTAGTCAACCGCAACGAGAATGTACTTATTACCACGAGA
The DNA here is from genome assembly GCA_025667525.1 of Glebionis coronaria. NCBI lineage: Eukaryota > Viridiplantae > Streptophyta > Magnoliopsida > Asterales > Asteraceae > Glebionis > Glebionis coronaria. The sequence continues at coordinate 276,512,635 of CM046879.1, forward strand.
TGATGGGAACGGCCCCATAAAGTCTATACCCCAAACGTCAAAGATCTCACATACTTGAATGATATTTTGTGGCATTTCATCTTTTTGTGAGGCTTTTCCTTGTCGTTGGCATGAATCACACGACTTCACAAGATCTTGTGCATCTCGGTAAATAGTAGGCCAAAAGAAGCCGGCATCAAACACCTTTTTAGCCGTGAGATTAGCACCGTGGTGACCACCCGTGGGTCCCTCATGGCAAGCTCTAAGGATGTTAGAAGCTTCGGTGCCAAATACACAACGTCGGATGATTTGATCCGCACAAGTTCGAAACAAGTAAGGGTCGTTCCAAAAGTAGTACTTGACGTCACGAAAGAATTTTTGTTTTTGTTGAGTCGTCATACCCTTAATGATGAAGTTACCCGCATGGTAATTTGCAAAATCCGCAAACCATGGGGTGGAAGAATCAAGCTTAGAATTCACTACACCAAGTGTCTCGAGCGGAAATGTTTCGGTGATTTCCTTGGGCTCGTAAACACTTTGGTGAGGATCTTCCAAACGAGAGAGATGATCGGCCGCTAGATTCTCGGCTCTTTTTTTGTCAACGATGGTGTGATCAAATTCTTGAAGGAGGAGAATCCAACGAAGTAATCTCGGCTTAGCATCTTGCTTTGCCATGAGATACTTAATAGCCGAATGGTCCGTATACACAATGCATTTTGTCAAGACGAGATAAGGTCGGAATTTCTCAAATGCATACACCACGGCAAGGAACTCCTTTTCTGTTGTAGTGTATTTAAGTTGAGCCTCGGTCATCGTCTTGCTAGCATAGTGAATAGGCAAGAAGTGCTTATCATGACGTTGCCCCAAAACGGCCCCTATAGCGTAATCACTAGCATCACACATAAGCTCAAAGGGGAGGTTCCAATTGGGAGCAACAAGAATGGGAGCTTCGGTAAGTTTCCTCTTAAGGATTTCAAAGGCTCGTACACAATCTTCGTCAAAGACAAAACGTGCCTCTTTTTCAAGAAGATGTGTAATGGGTCGAGAAATCTTTGAAAAATTCTTGATGAATCGACGATAAAAGCCCGCGTGGCCTAGGAAACTCCTAACTCCCTTGACTGTTTTGGGATGAGGTAATTTGGCGATGACGTCTACCTTAGCTTGATCTACCTCAATCCCCGCTTTCGAGACCTTGTGCCCTAAGACGATTCCACTCTTAACCATAAAATGACACTTTTCCCAATTGAGCACAAGGTTGGTTTCCTCACAACGTTTCAACATTCTCTCCAGGTTCGACAAACACGAAGTGAAAGAATCACCAAACACGGAAAAGTCATCCATGAAGACTTCCATCGTCTTCTCGATCATATCATGAAAAATAGCCATCATGCATCGTTGAAAAGTTCCCGGTGCATTGCAAAGTCCGAATGGAATTCTACGATAGGCAAACGTTCCATATGGACACGTAAACGTAGTTTTTTCTTGATCACGAGGGTCGATGGGAATTTGGAAGTAACCGGAAAAACCATCTAGAAAGCAATAGAAATCGTTTCCCGCAAGATGCTCCAACATTTGGTCCATGAAGGGCAAGGGAAAATGGTCTTTTCGAGTGGCTTCATTCAACTTTCGATAGTCAATGCACACTCTCCATCCGGTCATGAGTCTAGTGGGAATCAATTCGTTGGCATCATTTGGCACAACGGTCATCCCTACCTTTTTAGGGACACAATGAATAGGACTCACCCAAGGGCTATCGGAAATAGGGTAAATCATTCCCGCGTCAAGGAGTTTAAGGACCTCCTTTTTGATGACGTCGTGAATTTTGGGGTTCACCCTCCTTTGACTTTCGATTGTGGGCTTGAAATCCTCCTCCATTAAGATGTTGTGGGTACAAAATTTGGGATCGATTCCCTTAATGTCGGATAACTTCCACGCAATCGCCCCTTTGTGGTCCTTTAGAACATCGACAAGTGCAGTTTTTTCATCATTCGAAAGATCCTTCGCAATAATAACCGGCAACTTGTCGTCCTCCTCCAAATAGACATATTCGAGGTGAGGAGGTAAATCTTTCAACTCGAGGATTGGTGGTTCCTCAAGTGAAGATTTAGGCTCGATACTCATAACCTCCTCGGGTGGAGGAAATGGGAAATCGTTAAGAAAATCCTTGATAATCGAGAAGTCCTCATCGTTGTCGAGGTCTTCGTCACAAGTACGTGAAACATTGCATTCTTCCAACGTAAAACCACCACCTTCAAAAGGAGTGAAGGTTGGTGTCGAATTATCAAGAATTGGATCCAACATAGTGGGATTGCCACTAGTTTCTTCATCACCAAAACCTAGAACTTCTTGTGAAAATTCCTCGCAAACCACGTCGATCATATCAACGAGGTTTATGGTTGCAACGGAATAGACATGAGAAATTTGAGAGTTTTGAGTTGCGTTTATAACAAGTTCCTCGTCGTTGAAACGTAAGGTGATCTTTCTAGCATGCACATCAATCAAAGCCATAGACGTATCTAAAAACGAACGACCTAAAATAAGAGGAACTTGAGGATCCCTGGGGATATCAACAACAATGAAGTCTACGGGATAGTAGAACTTCCCCACTTTCACAAAAACGTCTTCCGCCAAACCACATGCGGGAATTGTGGAATGGTCGGCCAACTCGATAGACATTAGTGAAGGAGTAAGATTAGGAAGATTGAGCGACTTGAAGATTGCAAGTGGCATCAAGTTAATGCTAGCACCAAGATCGGCCAAGGCGAAGCATTCTTCCATATCTTGGATTGCACAAGGGATCAAAAATTTACCGGGATCACCGACTTTTTGAGGTATGCGATTAAGATAAACCGATGAACAACTAGACAATTGGTGCAATTTCTCCTTATTGTTCAACATACTCTTAAAGTTAGCGGCAAATCGAGGCATCATGACCAAAGCGTCGGCGAAACTCACATTAAGGTGCAAATCACGAAACATTTTCATAAAAAGCTCAAATTGATAATTGTCGCGCTCTTGACGTTTCTCCTTCCTAAGTCTCGATGGATAGGGCAAAGGTGGTGTGGGTTGAGGCATAGTAGGCATAGCCTTTGGAATCTCGGGTTCCAATGATGGTAATGGGTCAACCGTAGGTGTGGCATGAGCGGTACTTCGTGGGATTGGGACATGCTCCTTTTGGACCACCACCTCGGGTTCTTCCTCAATTGCTTCCTCCGTAGGAGCAATTGGTTGAGGAATCGGCTCCTTAAGTGTCTTACCACTACGTGTGGTAATCACTTTCATCTCACCCTTAGGGTTGGATATGGTGTTGCTAGGAAGACCACTTGACGATGGTTTACACATTATTGCCTCAAACATAGACGAGATTTTATCTTCAAAATTAGATTGCCTCAATACAACTTCGGTTTACCTTTTCTCGGCCTTAATCATCTCTTGTTTAATCTCATGTTGCCCTTGTTCCATCTTTTGTTGGTTTTGTTGCAACCTAGTGACATTTCCTTCCATCTTGTTGGTGTGGATTTTAAGTTCATTAGCTAACTCATTTTTCAACTCTTTCTTCAAGTCGTTTTTAAACTCGGATCTTAGGCTAATGATTTCTCTTTGAATATTGTCAAACCTAGCATCATTCCCACTAGCATATTCAACAAACTCACTTGGAAGATCTTTCAATGTTTGCAAACTTTTGTTGTTATTTTGAAAATCATTTTTGTTTGAAACTTGATTATTAGCCCCTTGATTCCCATAGTTTCCCTTGTTGTAATTGTTTTTAAAACCAACTTGATTGTTGCGATAGTTGTTGTTAGCATTTTGATTTGAACCAAAACCCGGTGGAGTCATTTGATTAGAGCGGGAAACTTGACCGTTTTGGCTGTAATTTCCCGTGGCCGCGAAGGCACTCGAAGTGTTACCACCGTTGGTAATGCACTCGGAGAAATCATGACCTCCACCACAATACATGCAAGAAACCTCAACCGCTTTAGCCGTAGCGGGAGCACTTGGTTCACCAACTTTAAACTCAATCAAAAGTCCTTTCAACTTATCAAAAATCTTGTTTTCCAAGTTCGCCTCAATTTGGCAAGCATCGATGGTAGTAGACAAAGAAGGTGAAGCCGAAGACGAAGCCTTACGAACACTAGACGTGCTACGGGGACTATACACCTTAGATCTATTTTCAATTATCACCAAAGCTTCTTCAACCGTTTTACACAAAAATTACCACCCGCGGCGGCATTCAAATAATCCCTTTCATGATCATTAAGTCCATTGTAAAACGTGTCAATTTGATGCAAATTGGAAAAACCGTGATGAGGACATTCATGTAACATTTCCTTAAACCTATTCCAAGCCGTTGAAAAACTTTCATTAAATTCTTGTGAAAACATTGAAATCTCGTTTTTCAAGTGCGTAGTCTTAGAGGGCGGAAAAAATTGGTTCACAAACTTAGACACGAGATCCTTCCACGTCAATATAGAATTGGGTGGCTCTTTCTCTAACCAAATTTTAGCGGGCCCCGCTAAGGAATACGGAAAAAGCATCATCTTAATCGAGTCGTTAGAGACATCCTTAAACTTGCAAGTAGCGGTAAGACGATTGAATTGGCGGATATGGTTGTGTGGATTATCCTTCTCATCACCACGGAATTTGTTGTTTTGAATCATGGACAACAAACCCGTCTTAACCTCAAAATTCTCCGCAAGGATTGCGGGAATCACAATAGCCTCTCCATAACCCTCGGTGGGTGCTTGAAGTAACTCCATCATAGTTCGATTCGCCATGGTTGGTGCTTCTCTTACAATGGGTTCGTCAATAGGAGACTCCTCACTAGAATTGTTGGGAGTGGGAGTTTTGTTCTTTCGTTTACGTGCACGTCTTGCTTGATTTCGAGTTAGCATAAACGTCACGTACAACGAGGGGATGAGCAATGAAGATTCTTTTTGGTGTTTTGTATTTTTCAATTTTTTTTTGTGGTTTTTGATTGTATTAACCTTTTTGGAGTTTGGTGAAATGTATTAAGTAGACAAAAATCTACAAATCTCCTCCTTAATCAAATCTCTCGATTAAAGAAGCCTCGAGGAATGAAAACGATCACGTGAAGTGAACGCCTTCGATGACTTTAGAACGATGGTGGAACACCAAATCGTTCAAGAGGGTTTAATCAATGAAAACCAAGAAAATATATATGATACTTAGTAATACTTTGGGCGGCAAAACCCTCGATTAGCTCTCACAATCAAATACTCACAAGCAAGCGGGGAAACGAGGCGGCGCGAAGCACTTAAGAGCTTTTTTCCTTAGGATATATTTTATAATATCCGCTTTATACCCACCTTATAGTTTGTATTTTCAAGATTATGCTTCACGAAAGTATTTATCTATTTTTGCCTTTTTCTTTGGTTTGAGATTCGAACACAATGATTGGGTAATGACCTCCCAAGTCAAGGTTGTGATTTCTCACGTATTTGGAGTACTTGTGAATTTATTGTTCTACGTATACAATATAGTAATAATATTCACACAAAAACCAAAAACCGATAATACGTATTAGTAGAGTGCTACTAATACAAATACTAATTATGGTTAGTATAAAAACAACAATGCCAAATCAAAACACAACACGCCTCCCCGGCAGCGGCGCCAAAATGATTGTAATGTTTTTGTACCCTTTAGGAATAGGATGACAAATAGTGGTAGGATTAAGTGTCGGTTTAGGAAAACCAAGCACTAATGACCAATTAAGTTCGTTCTCAAGGAGGCTAGTGTGTTATGTGTGTAATGATATGGAATGATTTGTGATTATATTTGAGAAAGAAAAATAGAGAAGGGATTAGAAGAGAATGACGGTTATGAAGACGGATTAAACTAAGTCTAAAAAGGCGTACACGTAAAGTCGTAAAAACCACCAAAATTAAAATTTAAACCTAAAAATTTCTAAAAATGACCAAAAATCCCTAATAATATTCTAAGAGTTTACAAAAAATCAAAACTTGCAAAAACCTTTTAATTAATTAGATAATGACTTTTTAATGCTAATTAAAGCCCTAAAAATCAAAATTAATTATTAAAAAGCCCTAAACAAGATTTTAAAGTTTGTAAACCTCAAAAATACTCTAATTAAGCTAAAAACTATTTTTCAAAATTTTAAACCAATTAAAACTATATTTAAACAATTAAAAACTCCTAAAATCAATTAAAAATTAAATTAATTATAGAAAATAATTAAAACACCTAGAAAATATTTGGGAAGTTGCAAAAATCCTAATTAAGTGTTTAGAACCTAGGAAAAATATAAAAACCTAGAAAATCAGACTTTTAATTTTTAATAATAAAATAATATTAAAATAATATTAAAAATCCAAAAACTATAAAAAATTCTAAAAACTTGCAAACTAGCTTAATTTAACCTAAATAACTCAGAAATGAAAGTGAAATTACCTAAATACCCCTATTGGGCCTAGAAAGTGGGTCAAACCCAAATCAGTCCCTTATTGGGCTTAATTAAGGCCCAATAAGAAAAAGTGATCAAAATAAGCCCAAAAGTCACAGGTTGACTCAAAATTTGATTTTAAACAACTTTTTCCAAAGGCCCAAAAGCTGAAAATGTGAAATAAGCTAACTTATAATAAGCAGCTTATTCTTAATGGGCTTTTGAGCCCATTAAGCCATAAGCTGTTGCCATAAGCTAAAATTTAACACACAAGCTTCTTTTGACCTAACAAAGACTTCTACAAAAAGAATTTTCAAATAAGCCCACTTAATAAGCCAGAAACAGTTCACAAACTTATTCACAAAACGACAAAATAGTCGTTTTTTATGATCTAGACCACCTCAGAAGCTGATTCAAGTTGCAAAATGTTTCTTTAGACAAAACTAAGCTTAATAATCAAAAACCTACTCAATAAGCACACTCAATAAGCTGGAAAATCCAATAAGCACTTATGTTAAAAGTCAAATAAGTTGGTTTTCTAGTAAAAAGTCAAAGTCAACGTCTCATAAGCTCCAGTTTACTTAAATGGGTCAAATAATGAAGATCTATCACAAAAAATAAGTTGTTGCAAGTCAGAATAAGCTAGAATAGCTTAATGATAAGCTGATGACAAAAGTGCACTAGCAGGGGCTAGTTTTGGATGTTGAGCAGTGGAAACTTTTTCCACTGTTTGACTATTTTGACTTTTTGTCTTTAGTGACTTTTTTGGAGATTCAGATTTCACAAAGGCACCCAAATGATCTGTGGATCAAAAGGAGTCAATCACAATCAAAATAACACAATCACTAACACCCAATTGATACAGTTTAATCAATCAATCATCAGACATGATACAGACATGAATAATAAGCAGTTAAGCACTTATGAGCAATTTAAGCAAAAATCAGCCAGCCAAATTCAACCAAATGCACACACAAGCTATAATAAACTCCAATAAGCAAGTCTAAACAGGTTTCATGCATTGGTTCAAAGAATTAAGCAAGATTCAAGCAATGAAAGTTACTGATGAACACTAACACATGCAGTTTCTACTTTTGCTGATGTATTTGACACACAAGCCAATTTCAACACCTCAAATATTTTAAACAGGTTATATTAACTTTGTTTAAACCACTTTTATCCCTAAGCATGCATACACACTAAGTGTTCCCAAAATCCTAGGTCAAAACAAGCAGAAACAAGGTCTATATAGCAGATTGTTTAATTCAAGTGTTCAAACCCAAAAACTTGCACCAAAACACTCTCAACAAGGTATTTATCAGATACAAAGCATAAGCAACAACTTCCCTTAACACAATAACAAGTTACAAGCATAAACCAGTAGACCCAAACACCCCTTTAACTTTTTCAAATCAAAATTTTCAAAAGCACAATGAGATTTCAGGCCAACCAAGCATCAATCAACACTAAAACAAGTATAATAAACAGATTCAAGCAAGAACAAGCCACAAAATTCACAAGAACACAAGTTTCATACAAATATCACCAAAAATCACAATTTAAGCAGATTTTGAGATTAAGTATGCAAACCTCATGGATGTACATCCACACCCACGAATTTTGAGCTTATGTGCTAGCAAGAACAAGCACAAGCTTCCACAATAAGCCTGTTAAGATTGAACAAGGGTTAAGCACAATATCATAAAAATGAGAAACTTTGAAAAACTTGATTAATGCAAACTTGTTACCCCACACTTGATTATCCCCAAGTTATAAGCCTCACCACACCTTAACCAACTCAGTTAGGATGCTATGATCAGCCCTATAGCCCAAGAATTCCAAGATTGGAACAAGACTTAGCAAAATATCAAGAAAATGAGGAAATATGCAAACTTTTGCACACTCCTCTTTTGAAAACAGGTTTTGAACTTCAAGAACTAACAACCATATAACAAATGAAAGCAGTAAATAAGATTGGCCAATGACTTTTCTTCAAGATTTCAAACTCAATTTCATTAACTTTGAAAATGGGATTTACAGAAACTTGAACAAGGAAAAATCAAAAGCAAACTGAAATGTGAAGGCCTAAGTGGCTTTATATAGAGCCTTACAAGTTCTACTAAGCTGAGAAACGTGTAAACCCTAGCTACTGAAGTCCCAAAAATACCCTTGAGGTCTTTTGGCATCTTCTTGAATCATGTGACTTGTTTTGGCTGTTTGTTGAAGCTGGCATGTGTGAGTGTATCCAAGGGCTCCCATTAAGCTTAGAAAGTAAGCATCAATCTCACACGTTGGATGGCTGGTGGTTTTTGGCAGTATCCCCCTTTTGTGTAGCAGGGGAATCTCATGTGGGGCAAGGGAGTGATGAGGTGTCCATGTTTAAGGTTGGGATGTGATTAGGGGATCATTAATCACTAATCTGGAGCAGATGGGGTTTTAATTGTAACACAATTAGGAAAACCCAATTATGTTCTTGAGATAAATAGTGTTATGTTTAATCCAGATTAGGGTGATTAATTTTTAAATAATGTGTTAAGGTGCCAATGTTTGTTTAATTAATAAACCAGGGGTGAGTGGGATCTGATGTGGAGGCAGGGAAGAGTATGATTGGTGGAGGTGGTGAGTGGGGTGAGGTGGCACAAGCTGGTTGGTTAAGGTAAGTATTATATCTGGCTAACATTAGTCCCTTGTTTCCCTTCTTCTTGTCTTTTCAGTTATAAAAGCTATCAACGCCCAAAACTAGCCTTATCAACTTTTGCACTTTTGCATTTTTGGCCCAAAAACTTTTACAAAATGATTTCAGGGGTATTTCTTGCCATATTTGAATTCTTGAAGGACTGGTTTGGTATTTTCTTCAATGATAATGGTCTAGACTTGTATAATTGACATTTTGGAGGATTGAAATTGCCAAGTCTTGATGATTGAGGGACCATTTTTGCCAAATGTTGAAAGTTGAGGGTCCTTTGTGTAATTTTGGAATTTTCAAAGGACCAAACTTGTCATTTCTTGTACTTTGAAGGCCTTCATGATGTATTTGACTTTGTGGATGATATTGGTTGACAATTTAGCTTTGTTGAGGGGCTAAACTTGCCAAATCTTCAAAGTGGAGGGTCCTTTTTGTAATTTTGACAAACCTTTAGGGACCAAACTTGTAATTATGAGGATACAAGGGTACAAAGTGTCAATTCTTCATAATTTGGAGGACCCTTCTTCATAATTCTTCAAATCTTCAAGGGTTGATCTTGGGAAAGTCTTCACTAGGGCTTGGTTCATTGTGCGGCTTCGTTTCCCGTGTTCGTTTTTGACTGATTCTTGTGATCTTTTTTCATTTTCTCAATATCCATACCTAAAATACACAAGCAACAAACACAAGCATATATTTGGGTATTTTGATGATATTTAATGCATTTTAAGCCCTATTTGGAAGATGAGACTATGTATAAAAGCAGTCTCATCACAACCCGAGTATCTATCCTTTTCCGTTTTAACCTCCTAAGTGTAGGGGGCCTATATAGGTTGTTTGTGTTTGTGTGGTGATGTGATTACAGGGATAAGTGCACTCTTGGAATCTTTGAAGAACCGTGCTCCTGTGTTATCCGCTATCTGGTTCTATCTCTCAACTATCGTGATACAATTTTCTTCATACTCGCATTTGAAATTGATCACTTTAGTCATCTCTTCCTTAACTTGATTTAACCAACGTGCACAATGTCATAAGTGTAGGGGAGACTTTTCCCACATGCTTAAACATTGAGGACAATGTTTATCTTAAGTGTAGGGGGGACTTCTATCGAAGTTTTAAGTGGACTTTTCCATGAAAATGCCTTCATTTAACCGGAAAATCATCTTTTTCAGCATTTTTTAAATTTTTAATTAACTTTGGCCATTTAGTCGTAATTTTTAAATTTTTATCGTTGCTTTCATATGTATATATCCCGCAATAAAGTCAAAAATATTAATAAAGTAATGTAGCTAGTTTTGAAGTCTTTGACATATTAGGCCCGTTGCGATTATTTTGACTCAACCCGAATAGACTTATCCAAGTTTATTCTAGCTAGTATCCTTAACCATGTAGACCTTAATTGGTTTATTAGGCTAAGCATCCACGAGTCTCATTACTTGAGATTTTAAATTGTGGAGATCGAGAAATGATAGAGTCAATTATAAGTCAGTATTCTTGCAAAAGCACACTTGGTGTGGTTATCTGCCTATTCTCCCATCACTTCCTAATAAGTATCTACAATAAGTAAGGTCGTACGATTTGAAAAGTTACTTAGCTTCTAGCCCAAGATCGTTTAAAAGTTGCTCGGTAATGATAACAGTTCATAGCCAAGGTATAACTTATGAAGCAGGGCGTGAAGATTGGCGAGTCCGAAAAGGCCCTAACAAGGCATGAGGATTCAATCTTATTGCTAAAGATCCAAGGTGATGTGAAAAGCATTATTCCCAAAATAAATATGAAGGATCCAGACTCACGACGAAAAGCAATCAACTCCCATAAAGATCATGGAGAAGTCTATCCGAAAAGACCCTAACAAGGTATGAGGATAAATAGATCCAAGTCCGAAAAGGAGGCGGATCGTTGTATCTCAAAATCCCAATTAGCGATTGAAGAAATAATGATGAAGTCGTGGTCAACAAAGTTGGAGTACCCCTCAAGAGTCTCCAAGTGAAGAAACTCTATTAACGAAGAGAAGACCATTATCTCAAGAACGTCTCTCAAGATATGAAGTATGAAGTACATGCCAAATATCGGCCCGAGAAAGGTCTCAAATCGTGAAGCGAGTTATGCCAAGATATGAACTTTTTGATTTCCCGAGAAGCAGTTTTAAGAGATTTTGTCCTTTAGCTAACTATTAATCAAAACGTCCTACTTTGCTTTCAGCCTAAATAAACTATCGCAATAAGTCCAAAAATGCATCTTCATGATCATTCTAAGACAAAAATAAAATATAAGAGATACACCTAGGAATAAGGGAGTTTGAGCATATAATTAAGCCATGTGTGTAAGTGTTTGTTTTGCTAACTTATAATAACAATGATCTCATTTTTAAGCTTAGTTTGGGGAACGTGAAACTTGAGGGTGATAAATCTTCGCAGCACCAAAGCCCTAATGTAAGTCCTTGATCTCTTTGCAAGTTATTTCCATGTAGCTATTTTCAAGTGAAAATGGTTTTCTATTCCTTTTGTTTCCTTTAAAGTTTTAATTTCTCTTAGTATTTTAATTTTCGTTTAGTAGTATTTTAATAAGGCCAAGGTTGATTGATTATTAGAAAAGTGTAAAATTGCTTTATCACTAAGCATTGCATGAGGGCATGGCAATGGTTAAGTGTAGGGGATTTGATAGGTGTGAAAACACCCATCCTTTTACCACTTATTTCTTGCTAAAACAAGACCAAAACGCGTATTTAATGTCATTTGTTTGGATTTATGCGTGGTTTGTTTATTTGTTGTGTTTTCAGAGCCAACCGGATAAATATTGAAGAAAACATGGGATTGCACGGGTTTTATCGAAGAAAAAGACTCAAGACGAAATCTATTGTCCAAGAGATGCAAATGATTAGAAGTCAATGGGCCTATTTGAAGATTTATCGAAGAAAAGGACCAAAGATGGAAGCTTTACATATGTCGAAGGAACTCAAGTCTATTAAACGAAGAAATTAAAAGACGAGTTGAATTTAATCGTCGACAAATTCCGAATCAGAATCGAATATGTCAACTTTTCTGAAAAGACGAGAAGACAAGAAGAAAGGGAGAAAGCCCACTCACCAACCAACCATTAGGCCTATAAATAGGAAACCCCCTCACACTTTTTGAGCTAGTTTTTCTTTCCAGATCCTTTTTTTTCTTTCGTAGGAAGCCAACACCATTAAGGTGTTGGTGATTTTTCATTCTTGCTGAATCTTGAATCTTGTAAGCTTTTTAATCTTTCCTTTTGTTTGGTTAACATTAATCTTTCAATACAATCTTCCATTTAATCTTGTTCATCTTCTCTTTTAGATGCAAAGTTTTAAAGTTCTTATTTGGTTGATTTTAATCCATAAAAGTAAGTGGGTTTTGTGTTTTTTAGTGTTTTGGTTTGATGATTATGATTAGTAAATGATTATTGGTTAGCTTGGTTTAAATCTTTTGGTTTATTTTGATTGATTTGGTTAAAAATCGTCTTCTCTGTTTCTTTACTGTTCTTCACCTTCAAAACCTTACCCAGATTCCGAATCAAGCACTGTTCACTTTTATTCCGTATCAACCTTGTTCATCCGGAATATTTTATATTCCGGATCAAAGCCTTTCATCCGGAATAATCAATTATTCCGGATCAACTCCTTTATTCCGAACGAACCCTATTTTCTTTTTATTCCGGATCAACTTATATTCCGGATCAATCACTTTCATTTTTATTCCGTATCAAGATTTTTCATTTGGAATATTTTATATTCCGGATCAGTATCTTCCATTCGGAATATATATTATTCCGCATCAAGCCTTTCATCCGGAATAATCAATTATTCCGGATCAACTCAAACATTCCGGATAAACTCCTTTATTCCGGATCAACAGTTTTATTCCGCATCAACCATTTATTCCGTATCAACCATTTATTCCGCATCAACCATTTATTCCGCATCAACCATTTTATTCCGCATCAACACCATTTATTCCGGATCAAGATTTATTCCGGATCAGCATTATTCCGAATGAAGTGTTTTCTAGTAAGGGATATTTACTGTTTCTGCTTTTCTGTTTAATTTTAATTCGATTTCAGTCTTATTTTATTAACTGTTTTTAGTCTAATTTTATATCTTTGTGCATTTAAACTTTTTTAGTAGGAGAGAAAACCAAACCCATTTTAGTAACCAAGAACAACTATTCCACTTTGAGCCGTGATCAATTCGAGAAGATTCCGAGAACTAATCTGAACCCTCATTCAAAATCTCAGTTATCAACTATCTACCACATTATCCACAGATTCAACATTATGCACAATAGAATCATTATCAACACTTTTATTCACACAGACGGAAACAATATCATAAGACATGACTTGCTTCAGAAGCTGATCATTTTGGCATGAAACTCGTTCTATTTCAAGTAAACTGTTTTCATAAGCATCATCCATTTCATTGAAAACACGTCTAACTTCTTTTACTTCCAAAAGCAAATCTTGATCAATATTACTAAGACAAGCTTTAACATTCTTTACAAACGGAACAATATTGTCTCGATATGCAGTTCTAGTGTGCTCAAAATTCCATTCACCTTCCGTTATTGCCGAAGTCGTCGTACATTCCAAAATGACCTTGTCAAAATCGGCTAAGTGTTGGTGCACCGTATTTAAGCTAACGGACACCTTACTTACCGGTGGAATTAACTTAGTTAAATCCGTTTTCATAAGTGTAGGAGACGTACTAGGAAGGTTTTCCGTTGACAAACTTTGGGGCACAAAGGCTGACAATTGAGCTAATTCCTTTTGTAAGCGAATGCGAGTCTTTTTAGAAAATTGATCTTTATTATGCTTATCATAATCAAACTTATGGAATTTCGAAAGCATTTTAGATTGAGTTTCTTCCGCAAGTGACTGTGTCTCCTCAGCACTACCAACATAAGGTGCTTCTTTCAATTTGCCAATTAGGGTCACATCATAAAGACAATGAATATATTCCTGAGCTTGTTTTTCATAACCGGGGTTAGGTGGTAAATCTTGAAGACGCTTAAGTTCGAGTTCTTTAAACGATTTAGTTAAAAGATGAACCTTTTCTGTGGAAGTGTATTGTTTTAAAAGCTGTTGTTCTTTGAATTTAAGAAGTTTGGTAGCATTAATTTCTGATTCAAACTTTTTAGACTCGAGAGTTTCGAAATCCATTTTAAGTTTCTGAAAATCATTGACAACCGACTCTTTTACTTTTAATTCATTGGAAAGATTAGCTTTTAATGATTCTATTTCTTTTAAGTGTTCAATCTTTTCAAAACTAAATTGGTCAAATTTAGAACACGTTATTTTCTCTGCTTGAGAGACCATTTCAAAAGTTTTGACCTTTTCCTTATACAGCGCAAGCTTAGTGGTCAGGTTGGCATTCATATCTATGGTTTGTCGAACAGCCACATTCATGTTATCAATAATATGTTTAGGCACCATTACCATATCACATTGACCATAAGATTCCATACCCGTCGTAGCGTTTGGTTGAGGTTCACTCAAATGCGTTGGATTGGATACCGCATCATTTGAGTTACTAGTTCCCGAATGCTGTTCGAGGTTGTCAGTTTCATGCTCAACATGATGTGGATTATCATGAATATTAGTTGATGTGGTTGGTACCTCACTGACGACATCAGAACCATAGTGAGAGAGATTAGCAACAAGTACAGCTTGGGCTGAGTGAATGTCATCACAATCCGAATCATATGCATCAAGATCATCTGCTTGGTAAGCTGCATTAGAAGTGGAAACGACTGCAATGCCTTCATTGTCTGCTACCCCTTGGTCTGCAAGAAATGCTAACTCTTCTGAATCCAAAATCTTTTCCTTAGACTGAGCATCGAACAAATACATCTTCTCACGAAACCATGTTGCATCCCTTCTCCTTTTCGGCTGAGTGCATTCCCTAACCATATGACCTTGTCCTCGGTAATTGTAGCAAGTCACAACCTTTTGTGGACCAACAATGCTTCCATTTCCATTAGCTTGAGAATTCACAGCTTGAGCATTCACGGTCCTTGTAGAAGTTCCATATGAATTTTGCCTTCCCTGAATAGGTTGCACCGTCAATTGACCATCTTGAACAGTGGCTTGTTGTCGAGGATTTGAAGAGGTGTGGAGCTGATTGTTCGTTGGTAGAAAACCTCTAGTAGCAACAACTTTTGACAAGTAGGCAGTGAGATGGTTTAATACATCAGTAGGCGTATCATTTGGAGTAAAGACCGGTGGTTGAATTGGTGGAAGTTCATTGGAATAGAAGGATTGTGCTTGTGGTGCTTCAATTGGAAAATATCCTTGCTGAGGAGTAATACAAGGGTTTTGACCAAGTATAAAAAGTTTATCGTCTCGTCTCGATTCGAATTGATCGTGGTTGAAAGTGTGACTCAGTCGTTCTTGGTGGAATATAAAGGAAAAAGGTTATCTATTTTAAACTAAAGTGAATGAAAATGTCGTTGCGTAAAGGGTAAAAATAAAGTAAAAACAAAAGCGTGAAAATTAAAACTACAAATAAAATGACTACAAAATTAAATGACGAGAAAATTAAACGTAAAGAAATGAAAACATGAAAATTAAACACGTTTAAAATTAAACTAAGACAAACAAGTAAAAATAAAGCTTAAGAAAAATAAGACGAAAAAATTAAAATAAAGCTAAATAAAAATGGCGGGAAAAATAAATTTAAAAAATAAATTTAAACAAAAACTATTTGAATTCGCAATTATAAAAAATGAATTAATTTCTCAATTAAACAAACATTTCGCAATTATATAAAAAACAACAATTAAATTCGCAATTAAAAGGACAATTTCGCAATTATTGCGAAATCGGGTAATAATTCCGCAATAAAATGGCAAAATCCGCAATGCTTAAAAATCAAATCCGCAATAATCAGAATTTGTACTAATTCCGCAATCCAAATCAAAGATTTTGCAATAATTGCGAAATCAATGATTTCGCAATACGAAACAAGGCACAATTCCGCAATAAAGGAAAAGAATGATTTCGCAATGCTAAAAGGAGGAAGATTCCACAATTATGAAAAAACCAAGATTTCGCAATTAAGAAAAAGTTGCGAAATCGAGTCAGATATTCCAAAAAACTAGGGACACTAAAAAGGACGAAAATAAGCACTTAAAATTCATTTTTTAAAGGAAAGTAAGCAAAGTAAAACACCAATAAGCTAACTAAAAAGCCTAGATTAATGATAAAACTTATAAAAACTTCAAAAACAAACTACGAAATTTAAAAAGATTTAAACTTTATACAAAAATTTGATGAAAAATATTTTGATTAAGATAAAACTAATAAGAAAAGTAGAATGAGATTAATGAAAAGCTAGAAATTAAGGACAAAGATTAAAGATTTAAGATTTAAAGATTTAAAGATTAAAGATTCAAGACAAACTTCAAAGAAAACTTAGAGAGAGAAAATAAAACTAGAGAGAGAAAGTACTTACCTACTCCTAATTCATAAAAATAAACTAAAGTCTACCACTAAATAACTAACTAACTAACTAACACCCTCCTAATGACACATTAGGATGGTATATATAGGAGGTGGGGAGTGCATGTGTTGCTTCCTTCTTTCTTTCTCTTTCTCGTCTCGACTTGATTTAAATTCTTTGTCTTTCTCGACGTCCTCACGGGATTTGTCGATCTAAACTGAACTTGTCTTATAATTTCTTCATTTATTAGACTTGAGTTCTTCGACTTCATTAAACTTCCGTCTTTAGACTTTTTCTTCGATAAATCTTCAGAATAGGCCTTGGACTTCCGTTCTTTTTGCACTCTCGATCTTTTGACTTCGTTAACTTCCGTCTTTAGACTTTTTCTTCGATAAATCTTTAGAATAGGCCTTGGAATTCTGTTCTTTTAGCACTCTTGATCTTTTGACTTTGTCTTTTGTCTTTTACTTCGGTAAAAGCCCGTGAAAGCCCGTGAAAGCCCGTGTTTTCTTCCTTTTTCATCTTTTGGTCCTAAAACACAATAAAAACACAAACCACGCATAATTCCGACATTTACGACATAAAATACACGTTTTGGCTTGGTTATTATTATAATTAAGTGGTAAAAGGATAAGCGTTTTCACATTTATTAAGGAGTATAACCCATAGGAGAAGTGTTAGCTTGTGAGGGTGATGCCTAATGTGCTGGTAGCTATGGATAAGGCTGTGGAAGCACACTTTGTGGATATGCTTGTTGTGGCATCATCAGTGGTTGATAAGATGGCTGTTGTGGTTGCTGATATGTGTGTTGTGGTGGTTGATGCAAGTATGATTGTTGTTGATAAGTGTAAGCCATATTTTTTTGGGTGTCATTTGTTGAGAAGCATACATGGCAAGTGGATCAGGAACTTGTGGTGTAGACAACCGAGCCTCGATCACATGGCATTCGTGTTGTTGAAGAAAAGCTTGAAGTTGATCCACATTTCTTGTTATGCAAGTTCTTAGCCAATTTAACAGCCGTCACGTACTTACGCCATTCTGAAGGAAGGGTGTTCAAATACTTGGTGTTTAATTAAAACGTAGGAATTGCCATGCCATAGATATTGAGCTCATTCAACAAAAGTGTGAATCTCAAATAGTAATCATTGAGATTCTCCCTAGGATCATAGGCGAACTTATCAAATGTATCATATAGCTTACACTCTCGTTCTTGTTTAGTTAACGAGGTGCCTTGCATTAGAACACGAATTCTATCCCATAACTCTTTGGCAACTTTATGTTTGCTGACGAGTTTGTAGACATCTGGAGGAAGGGCTTGGAGAATGATGTTTGTAGCATACTTATCACATTTGTCTTGAATCCTTATATCTCCGGTCAATTCACCCGTTGTGCGAGGACGAGTAACTGTACCTTCCGTCACAGTACCATAATCTAATGGTCCATTGAGCACCGATGCCCAAATGAGATGTCCATTCTCTTTGTTAAACATGTAAAGTTCCATTCGGGAAGTCCAATCCTCGTACATAGTCTTCTCCAACATTGGTGGACGATTATCCGTACCCGAGAGGATGGACTTATCCATAAGAGATGTGTACTCCATTTCGATAAGATAAGATTTACAAACGTTTATCGAACAATGAGAGAAAGTAAATGTGTTTGTTGTTGTGCGCTGAAGTCGAGAAACAATGTTGAAATCCCCTAAAATATGTTCTCTATGACCAAAAAATTCCAAGACGAACAAAAACACACGAATTCGAAATTTTTTAAGGAATAATTTTTGGTTCGTCGGAATATTGATCGGAATATCTGATCGAAATACCCCTGTCGGAATAAACTATCAGAATACCCCCTGTCGGAATAAACCTATCGGAATACCCCCTATCGGAATATATCTATCGGAATAACCAATCGAAAACCTGTCGGAATGACCTGTCAGAATAACCTGTCGGAATACCTCTATCGGAATACCCGTCGGAATAACGATCGGAATGTGTAAACCCTTTTCCGATGGAAGCTGTCGGAATAACTATACCCTTTTCCGATGGATTCTGTCGGAATAGTACCCACTTTTCTCGGATAAAACTCAACCAATTCGAGATTTTAAGCCAAAAAATGATCAAAACACCTAAAAGTTTTGTGTTTTTAGCCAAAGTAAATATACCAAATCTCTACGACAACTATGTAGAAGATTTGTATCAAGAAAAAACCATAAAAAACACAAAAAAAAAAATTGGTTCGTATGAAATGGATCAAAATAGGCACAAAAAATCAAGAACACAAACACATAAACAATACAATCATCCCATGGCTCTTGATACCATTTGTAAGATATTGTAAATCTAGCTTATGTTTTAGAGAGAGAAAGAGATAGAAAGATAGATGATTTCACACACTTCTAGAGAGAGAAATGAAAGAACTATGTGTAAATTGAAAATGAAACCACACCCTCTCCATCTAAGGAGAGGGTTTATATACCCATGCCCATGAGATGGACTTGGGCTTACAAGTTGGGCCGGCCTACACATGTTGTAGGCTTGGCTTAGCCTTGTTTGCTTAATATTAGTAAAACTAAACTACGAGCTATTACTTAGACTATTGTTGAAAGAACTCGCGTATTTCCAACACTTAGCACCAACTGAGATGAAAGAACTCGCGGAACAACTCCAAGAATTGTCAGACAAAGGTTTTATCAGACCCAGATCCTCACCTTGGGGAGCTCCAGTGATGTTTGTTGAAAAGAAAGACGGTTCATTCCGAATGTGTATCGATTACATAGAACTGAATAAGTTAACTGTGAAAACCACTACCCGCTACCACGAATAGATGACCTATTTGATCAGCTACAAGGATCAAGTGTGTACTCCAAGATCGACTTACGATCCGGGTACCATCAGTTGAAAGTCAGAGAAGAAGACGTACCGAAAACAGCTTTCAGAACGCGTTACGGTCATTATGCATTCCAGGTCTTGCCATTTGGACTGACCAACGCACCAGCCATATACATGCACCTCATGAATCAAGTGTGCAGACCCTATCTGGATAAGTTCGTGATCGTGTTTATCGACGACATACTCATCTATTCCAAGAATAAGCAAGAACACGGAGAACATCTTGCTCAAGTACTGAAATTGCTTAAGGGAGAAAAGTTATACGCCAAATTCTTCAAGTGTGATTTTTGGATCCCTAAAGTGCATTTTATCGGTTGTGATCGATAACAAAGGAATTCAAGTGGACCCCGCAAAAGTCAAATCCATAAAGGATTGGGCATCACCCACTTCGCCAAAGGAAATTCGCCAATTCTTAGGTCTTGTCGGTTACTATCGGAGATTTATAGAAGGATTTTCTAAGATAGCTAAATCCATAACGAAGCTCACGCAAAAAGGCATAAAATTTGAGTGGGAAGAAAAAGAAGAAGCTGCATTCCAAACCATCAAGCAGAAATTGTGCAGTGCACCTATATTAGCCCTACCAGAAGGTAACGAAGACTTCGTTGTCTACTGTGACGCCTCACACAAAGGCTTGGGAGTTGTGTTAATGTAGAGACAGAAAGTGATTGTTTATGCTTCAAGTAAACTGAAGAAGCACGAGCAGAATTACTCTACTCATGATCTAGAGCTTGGATCTGTAGTTTTTGCCTTGAAAATTTGGAGACACTGCCTACATGGAACAAAGTGCACCGTGCATACTGACCACAAAAGTTTGCAACATATCCTAGACTAGAAGGAGCTGAACATGAGGCAACGTCGTTGGATAGAATTGCTTAGTGACTACGACTGTGACATCAAATACCACCCGGGTAAAGCCAACGTAGTTGTAGATGTACTAAGCCGAAAGGGAACTGATCCTCCCATGAGAGTTCGAGCCCTAGTCATGACCATTATCTTGGACCTACCCAAGCAGATATTAGAGGCTCAACTCCAAGCATAGAAGCCTGAAAACATCGGAAAGGAAGACATAGGAGGAATGATTAGGACTGACCTAAGCAAGGAAAAGTTAGAAGTTATAGTAGACGGAACGTTATGTTTGCACAGAAGAAGTTGGTTACCATGTTATGGAGATTTGAGAAACGTGATCATGCACGAATCTCATAAGTCCAAGTACTCCATACATCCCGGATCCGAAAAGATGTACCAGGACGTGAAGAAATTATATTGGTGGACAAACATGAAAGCAGACATTGCCACATACGTGAAGAAATGTCTGACTTGTGCCAGAGTGAAAACAGAACATCAGAGACCATCAGGTTTGTTAGTCCAACTCGAAATGCCAAAATGGAAATGGGACAACATCACCATGGACTTCATCACCAAACTTCCTACTTCATCTCACGGTTACGATACAATTTGGGTAATCGTTGACCGACTCACAAAATCAGCTCATTTCCTACCCATCAGAGAGAATTACTCTCTGAACAAGCTAGCCAAGTTGTATCTAAAGGAAGTTGTGACTAGACATGGGATACCAGTCTCAATCATCTGTGATCGAGATGGTAGATTTACGTCAAACTTTTGGAAAGATTTTGAACGAGCTTTAGGAACAAATTTGGACATGAGTACCGCATATCATCCGCAGACTGACGGTCAGAGTGAACGAACAATCCAAACACTGGAAGACATGCCGAGGGAGTGCGTGATCGACTTTGGAAAAGGATGGGTCGAACATATACCATTAGTTGAATTCCCCTACAACAACAGCTACCATGCCAGCATCAAAACAACACAATTTGAGGCCCTCTATGGCCGCAGGTGTAGATCACCCGTGTGCTGGGTAGAGGTGGGGGAATTTTAGCTGACTGGACCCGAACTGATCCAAGAGACTATTGAGAAGATCAGTCTCATCAAACAATAGATTCAAGCTGCCTAGGATAGACAGAAGAGCTATGCAGACAGGAAACGAAAACCTATGGAATTTATACTAGGTGACCGTGTTATGCTAAAAGTATCACCTTGGAAGGGCGTTTTACGATTTGGGAAACGTGGGAAGTTAAATCCACGTTACGTAGGACCTTTCAAAGTGACTGCCAGAATCGGTGAAGTCGCTTATCGTTTAGAGTTTCTCTAACAATTGAGCCGGGTACACTCTACATTTCATGTCTCAAACCTGAAGAAATGCTACGCGGATGAATCGTTAGCCATGCCATTGGAGGGAGTCCACTTTGATGACAAAATCCAATTTATTGAAGAACCGGTGGAAGTCATGGAGAGGGTAGTCAAGAAAGTAAAGCGAAGCCAAATCCCGTTAGTTAAGATACGATGGAACTCTAGGAAAGGTCATGAGTTCACTTGGGAACGCGAAGACTCGTTTAGAGCTAAGTACCCACACATGTTCACCTGAGAAGTAACGTCATCTTAAGCTTTGAGGAAAAAGCTAAAATAACGGGTTAATGCTATAAAACCTGTAAATTTCAGGTTTTTACTATGTCATCATTTACACGTCACCTCATGATATCTATATATATTACCACCTTGTCATGAAATCTTTTGAGCAATAATATGCATCATACATGAGCATACATCATTTCAATCATCAGAACAGGGAAACATTAGATCACATAGCATTATATTATGATTATGAGTATTTAATCATAAAGATACGGCCACATTTGTATGACTACATTATATGAGCATATGGGACATTATACAATCAACTCTTTTGGGACTTTTAAGTCACCTGATCATAAGCATTCATCATACTGGTTTATAAAAATCCAAACTCATGATCACAATTGATAACATTTACGTAAGAACTATTTTAAGCTTTAAAATATATATTTATATATTTTCCTCACCTTATGAATGACACTACGATACGATATCAACTGTTCTATTATTAAACATTACATATAACCATTCTAACTTATTTAAACTAAGTTGTTTTGCTTTTTACAAAGTAAATTATACTCTCATTTAATTATGACCATACTTTCACCAAGGACCCCAAACTTAACCAAAATCAACCTAGACTTAAACCTACTCACACAATACTATACCTACACACCTAGTAACTATACTTAGACACTAAATCTAAGAATAAAACTACCTTAGACTCACTTACTAGCCGAATATATACAACATGCATAACATTACATACGTAAAACCTTTACCAAATATACATTTGACTTTCTAGACTTTGTACAACACACTACATTAAACCATACACTATTTGAGCACTCTCCTTTCCTTTGACTAAGACAAAACCGCCGGCTATTTACCAAAACCAAGACCCCATGTACATTTTTAGCATTAAAGGAATGTACTAACAATGTTAAGGCTTAGTTATGCAAGTATTTGGAAATCAAGACACCTAGCACACTCTCTTTTACCTTAGACGTGTGAGAGAAGATCACCATACATCCATTTGCCTTGTACAACTTTACCTTAATTACAAATACTATGCAAACACATTATGTCCCTAGGCATGCATATATGCGACGGCGTGAAGGAATTAGGGGTCAAGTGTACAATTGTTGCTCATTAAAACCTTGTACTTACCTAGTACACACCAAATCAACCATATCTAGCCATACTCTCCTTCTTGCCGTGGCAATCCCCTAAGCCACACATACATTCTCCCATTTGATATTTAGCTAAGCAAGTGAACTTCACATACCACTTACACTTCCACATTTAGATATCCCCTCAACAAAACACCTAGACGAGATCAAGCATTTACTTCTACATATTCTTGGTCTTCACAAAGCATTTAGTGCATGTTATACAAGATACTTAGCATTCAAGACGAACCAAGATCTCCTTAGGTCACGTAGAAGAAGAGCCCAACGCCTAGAAGTCCTAATCCATAGTCATTACCACGTTTTCTTGAAATAAGTAAGTGTGAGACCTCCCTAAACCTTTTCCTTACTCATTTTACTTGTCATGCATGTAAAAGCTATGGAAATGAAACTAGGAGTGCATGCATACGTATAATACTCTTAGACAAGTCATTAACAACATATAAGCCCACGGCTTATATGATGTTCATGGACAATCTTGCTTCAAAACACTAGGGATTAGTAAGAACATGCTTATAGAACATAGTATGAGCCCTAGGTAGTTAACCTAGTCATAAAAGCCTATAAAATGTTATATAAGCCGAAATATATAAGCCAATATAAGCCCATAAATCATATAAACCGTAGCCTATATAAGCCCATAAGTCATATAAGCATAGATCTATATAAGCTAGTCATTTAAGCCTTAAAACCTTATATAAGCCGAGACTTATAAACTTGTGTAAACTAGCTCATATAAGCCCTAAGAACATTAAATAAGCCGAGACATATAAGCTCACCTATAAGCCGAATTGAAATAAGCCCACAACTTATTTATAAGCCAAGTAAAACTTAAGCTATAAGCCCAAAAAAGTGAATTATAATTACTAGCTCACTTAGTAAAATTTATTAAGTTAATTAAACAAGCCCATTAGGCCCATATAATCTAAGCCGAGACCCTATTGGGCCAACCAAGCCCAAAACTTGTTTTTTGAGACTTTTCGTGCATTTATAGCCAATTGGTGAAAGTTTGGGTCAAATATGTAACTTAACAAAACTTATATATGCTTCGTGACTTTTAAGAAGTAAGAGGACCAAAACTGCCAATTTTGAAAGTATAGCATGCGTGTGTGTTGAAACCGTGAACTAACCAAACCACAAGGACTATAAGTGCTACTTTTGGAAACTTAATACAAACCCTAACTTGATATTTAAATATTTCGAGACTTCAAGGACTTAAAAGTGTAACTTTGGAAACTTAAAACAAACCTTAACCCTTTATTTAATTATTTTCGAGACATAGGGGGTGTTTGTCATTTCCCCAAAGTTTTATAAGCCATAGGGGCATTTTTGAAATTAAATAAAACGGACAAGGACTAACGACGCGATATACTTAATGAACGAAACCTTAAAGGTTATTTTTGTAAATTATTATACTACAAGGACCCACGTATAAATTTAATTTAATTAAAAATATTATTAAATTATTTTATTGATAAATTAACTTGGTCATTTGGATAATTAAATAAATTACTAAGTTTATTCACGAAACCTTATAAACTGACAAATCACGTTAATTATATGTTTGAAGCCTTAAGAAAATTAAATAGTATTTTATTTTCTTACAGTTAATTAAATTAAATAAAAATCTATTTATTTAATTTATTACCCCTTTTTACTAGACAATTTATATATATATATATTTTTAGAAACTAAAAATATATATATTACAACTCACTATAAGTGTAAACACTTAAACAATCATAATAATAACTTATTAATTCGTGATCATGCATTTTCATCTGTACATTCATCATGCATTGTTATTTTGTATTTACTGAGGCATTTAAATTACTTAGGTAATTTCTCCAGTTCGTGATCATACTGTGCCAGTTTATTCAGTGACATCATCTTTACATCATTACCACTGAGGTGAGTTCATGGCCCCATCTTTACTGTTTTATAACTGGGGGAGAATACATACAAAAACTATTTATATGCAAACATGCACAGATAACAAACAACAACTTATTTTCTATTGTTTGCCCCATACTCGTGGACTGTAATAGTTAATAGTGTAGCGCGAAATGTATGGATAGATCTATTCGGGTATTGACAACACCCGGCCTGACGTGATTAGCTGTCACGTAAACGCTTAGGCCAAGCAACAGGTTTATGTCATTGTCAGACTAAGGGAAACAACATCGGGATAGACCCAATGGGCATACTGAGAATCATGTCTAGCTTCTATTACAGGGCAGTAGGAACTATTATAGTATTGGGCTGTGATGTCCTGCTATGACCTTGGTGTTTGGCATATTAGTACTTTTATTTATTTAATTAAACTTGTGAATTCACCAACCTCGTGTTGACCCCCACATTTTACTTTATATGTTTTCTCAGGAAAATAAGCAGGTTCATGTAGGATTCCAGCATTATAGGAAGCATCATGTTTACCATCGGGCTGGGATATTTACTTCAATTTTATAATAAATGTGGTTTTCAGACAAGATACTAAGTGTGTACGATTAATTCATGTAATATGTTTTAAATGACTATTATGATCATTGCTCTATATACTGTGTGCTATCGATCCACCCAAGTAACACCCCAAGTACTATTCCGCTGCATTTGACCATCATGGGGGTGTTACACGCTCCTCGTCATCATCATACTCATTTGCATGTTGATCATCCTCAGACTCATTATTGCACATGTCTGATGAATCGGGTGTGGTAATGCTATCAACCGTTTCCATCATACATGTGTCATTAATGGCTTTGGGTAGCTCACAATGCTCATGAATATTACCAAACACATTATATTCCTCTTCTGTGTGTACCTTATCGATTGGCTTAGTATCTGTCACACCCCACCATGGCGGAATATGGGGCGCGACGTATGGATATCATCACAACATGGCGTGTCTATCGAGATAACTAAATGAAATAAGAAATGTCATAAAATGGTGACACAAATGTCATGACAATATCTCAACAATGCAGGAGTCTAGGTAAGTAGGTAACAGTCCTACCACTTACCCGAGACAAACAATTAACATTAACAAAGCAACCGTATAGGTGTCAACAAAGTATCACTTATTCAAACATCAAATAAAGACTAAGAGCAAAATGGGGTTCCTCCAAATGCAATCCTAAGCCTCCAAAGCTAGACACTCCTATTCTCATGCTTAACCACATTCTCACCTGAAAGAGACACTAAAACACGTCAACATAATGTTGGTGAGAGTCATAGGTTTAGACTCTAACCTCAAATCAGTTATAATATAAGCTGTAAATAACCACCAACAAGAAAAATATATGGACAATGTGTTACAAATGTGCATTAAAAACTAACAATTCAAGATTAATCATACCAAACCAAATTCCAAGGCTCCAAGCCTTTCCAAACACCATGGTCCCATAGGCGCCCATACACCTATGAACCAATCCCAAGGCTCTGCCTTGTCAACATCCCCTTGGTACCAAGTCAAATCACAAAACAATCATGAATCAATTAGCAGTTAATCACATAAGTACACACAAGTCCATCACCAATCATAAAACATTCACATCAACAATTTACAAAACCATAATGAGTGTCTCTTCCATCCCATCTGGAAGTCAAAATCATTAAAAGATATGGGACTATGAAACTCACCTGATTCAAGCTTCTCCAAATATCCGCGCTCTAGCAAAAATCTAAACACACAAACATATACAATCAAGATATGAACCACATACCAAAATGGATCATGAATATATGATGGATATCTACCATTCTCCTACAACGTAACCTCATTTATGTGCTATAAGCATCCCATTACACCCCTCTATAAGCCCTTAACTTAGTTAAGTTCATAACCCGTCCCGTTAACATTATACACAAAATAGTCCCGATTTTCATACTCCGTATTATGAGCCAAACGCCCACCAAACCTAAACCACATTCTTTTCCATGAAAATACCATAAACTTATATGTGTTATCTAAAATCTCAACCCTTTCCCCAACATCAAAACAAATTTTAAGTCCCCAATATATAACTTATGCTTTCGCCTATCCAGATTTTACCAATTTTGAACATATGAAAAGTTTGTTATGATCAGAGGGTCTTCCACTATCCCAATTGATTAGTCCTCTTACAGATATCTTATATAACAGATAAAATAACTCTCATGTTCGTTTGAAAGTCCAATTGTACTCCTAAGTACCCTAACCACCTAAAAACATTAAATTAAACCCGACTGATTACAAAACTGTTTTAACCTCCGACTGTTGTAACCTGTTTTTGACCCACTTCCTGACCTCCAATTTAATTCTAGTTTCTTGCATTTGAAAGCCAATTCAATTACCTTTTCAGGGATATAAGATTCAAAAATTAAAAGTTTGTAGAACTCTAGATATGATCAAAACATTAGCCCTAAAATTCTGCCCTGTTTTTAATTACGAATTTAATTAAACTAACCTAATTAATTACCAACAATTTCATAATTACAAGCCCTAATTATTCTAATCATTATATATCACTAGACGAGTACCCGCGCATAGCGGCGGAAATTGTCTAGCAACAGATAATTAACACGACGCGATATTGTGGTAAGTGTTTCGGTGACGTTCAAAATATAACGTCAGAAGATTAAACTTTTATTGCAAAGCATTGTAACATGTTATCATTCAAAATATCTTATAAGTATGTTTCAATTAGATGAAAGGGTGTCATTTGTTTAATTAACCAAAGTTTATATCTTTTTTAATGAATAAGATTTGCATGTAGTAGTTTTAAGTGGGACCCACAATTTTCAAACATTCAACATTTTCAACTTTCAACCAAAGGGATACACCCTTTATAATGTAGTATGGATATATATTAGTGGGACCCATATTTTTCAAGCATTCAACATTTTCAACTTTCAACCAAAGAGATACACCCTTTATAATGTAGTATAGATATAGATTAGTGGGACCCACATTTTTCAAGCATTCAACATTTTCAACTTTCAACCAAAGGGATACACCCTTTATAATGTAGTATAGATATAGATTAGTGGGACCCACATTTTTCAACCATTCAACATTTTCAACTTTCAACCAAAGAGATACACCCTTTATAATGTAGTATAGATATAGATTAGTGGGACCCATATTTTTCAACCATTCAACATTTTCAACTTTCAACCAAAGGGATACACCATTTATAATGTAGTATAGATATAGATTAGTGGGACCCATATTTTTCAACCATTCAACATTTTCAACTTTCAACCAAAGGGATACACCCTTTATAATGTAGATATAGATTAGTGGGACCCACATTTTTCAACCATTCAACATTTTCAACTTTCAACCAAAGGGATACACCCTTTATAATGTAGTATAGATATAGATTAGTGAGACCCATATATTTCAACCATTCAACATTTTCAACGTTCAACCAAAGGGATACACCCTTTATAATGTAGTATAGATATAGATTAATGGGACCCACATTTTTCAACCATTCAACATTTTCAACTTTCAACCAAAGGGATACACCCTTTATAATGTAGTATAGATTAATATACTGATTTTAATATAAACCCTAACCTAAATCCATCATTGAATGATTAAGAAAGAATTAAAAACACTTTAATTGAAAAGAGATTTAAAAGGTTTACCTTAAGATCAATGGAAGACAAAAAAAATGAAGAACCCTAAAAACCCAAAAAAAAGTCGACCTCCTTGATTATCTAGGGATTTATGTTTCTTTCTATGTTATTTAACACCTTATATAATTATAATACCAATCCCAACCCAAGTAAAGTTGCCATATATAATTCCCCTACTTTTTTTCTTTTTCTTTTCCTTCCTTTTTTTCATAACCGGCCTATAGCCCTTAAATTTCGTTTTTTTTTTGTTTTTATTATTAATAATTGTATTAATAATATTCCCTTAATTGTCCTTAATTTATTTCAGCTCCTAAAGCCTCCAAAACCTTAAAACCGTAAAACTAGTCAAATTTACGCGTATACCGTAAAAGACGTAAAATATACAGTTTTATAAAAACTTTTGAGATATGAAATAAACTAATTAACTAAGTCCTAAATGACTTAAAACCATCCCAAAAAATACTCCCGTGACTAATTACCTCATCCTAGACCTCTAAATGCTAAACCTTAAATTGTAAAAATACGATTTTCTATAATACATATACGTATACTTAAACCACTAAATAACACCATCATAATTGATAGTCACTGCTTTGTGAGCTCATGAACAAGAAAAACATTACACATCGTTTCACTCACAAGTACCTCGTACCCGAAAACGATGTCCCAACCACACTCTGTTCACACCATATAACACGTAAACACATTAAGGCACATAAGTTCACGAAATATGCACAAAATAAAGCTAACTGGCGAACCTCAAAACCGTGGTTGTCACATCACTCCATCCTAATAGAAATCTCGTCCCGAGATTTACTTCTTAGGACCATCATTAACAATAGTTGAGGAAACTTGTTCCTCATAAACTCCTCCCGTTCCCACGTGAACTCTAGTCTACGTTTCAAATTCCATATACCCATAAATATGGTATATTAATTTTTACAACGTCTTAGCTTCACGATCCAAAATCTCTACCGGCTATTCGATGAAACGAAGACTCGTATCCATACTAATATCATCTAACGGTACTTGCAAGTAGGTTCTTGCTAAACATTTCCTTAAGTTTAACACATGAAATACATCACGCATACTACTCAAGTCTCCCAGTAATTCCAACCTATAAGCCACTGGTCCAATCCTTTCGAAGATTTTGAATGGACCCACAATTCTGGGTGTTAACTTCCCTTTCATCCCAACCACGTCACTTCTTTCCATGGTGAAACCTATAGCATAACCTTATCCCCAATCTCAAATCCCAACGGCTTACGCCTCTTGTCCACACAACTCTCTTGTCGGTCCTTTGCCATTTTCAACCTCTACATAAGCACTGCCACCACCTCTTGTAGTTTTCCGTTCCAACTCCGGTCCAATATGTTGACTGCTTCTAACATTACCCCACCGTAACGGTGATCCACCTCATCTTCTATGGACTAACTCCAGCAGTTTCTGCTACATTTCCTATCACCAGACCTAACGGTTTTCCATTCTATATCACTAAACTATCTTGACAACCCTTTCCTCCCTCAAGCCATTCTTCCTCCATACTACTCTCGCTTGTCCCTCCATAATCTTAATTTCCATACCATCTTATATCTCATATTCCGCCAATAATTTAGGCGATCCTCTTTTATTCCCTACATTCTCATCAGTAAGGAATACACCCCTCTCACTAGTGACTCTATTTGTAGAAAAATTCTTCCTAAATAAAATGCATTCCCAACAATCTCCAAACCACATGCAAATGCTCTAGGCGTCTTCCTCCATTATCCTTATGGTATGCTCATACCAACCATTAGTCTATCAACGGTATACTGTGCTTACTTCCCATCATTTATTCCCTTGCCATAATCCTTCATAAATCATTCCATACATCTTAGGCTAATTTTTATGCAGAAACTCCTATTCCATCACATCCGTACGCAATCCTTCCAACTTCTCAACTACTTGACTTCTCATTCCTCTTAGAATATATGATGAACTATTCAGTCTATCGACTATCACCTAACTCTCATCGTACTTATTCCTCTACCCTATTATGTATCCCCTCTACCATCTTCGTCCTTACACCGCCCTTTCTATGCTACTCCTATCTATGTAGGAAGTATAGCCTATGTCCCTTTTCTCCATATGAATGTCTAAACCACGCAACATAAATGTTGACGTGTTCTCTACTTTAGACAACTACTCGTGCAGCTTACATCCCTCATCCAAACCCTCTTAACACATCATCCATATAGCTAAATTTTTTCTCAGCATCACTTCCTCCCTCTTATTCCATGTCTCATTAACTATGCTTGCCTTTCCAAGATGGTACTTGGCCTTGCCTATTTCCTTCATCACTTAACTCTACCAATCACCTTTGCAAAATGTTTAATCCAGAGGACTGAATATGTGTTGGAGACGTTCATGATCCGTATAGATCATTCTCTACGTCTCGTACACCAAATGCCTCTAGCATTCTAGGCACATCTAACAATCCAGCTCTACTAACTAAGTCTTATCTAGTTCTTCTAAATCTCCAGTTCCTGCAACGTATAAGCAATCGCATTTCTTTGTCATCATCGTACGCATCCAAATCCTTGCTCCATGTATCGTCATGCTTCACAAATTCATCCAGTCCTTCCGATAATGCCATGATCTACTCATTATCCAATCCACCTCTTCATCCTCCAAAATGCTTCTTCAACCTTCTTCACTTCGCCCATTGCTGCTTCCATGATATGTCATCATCTAACTACTTATCATGGTAAACTTAATACTAAAACTCACACTTGAAAATCTCACGTATAATTCCTTTTTCTAAACCACTCCAAAACCAACACATAATTCGCCTCACTCTCCTTCTTAGACTTTGAGTAGATTAAGATGTCGTCGATACTCCCGATGACAATTTGTTTATATACGGTCATGCATACTCTGTTCATTGACTCCATGAAAACCGTTAGTGCTTTGGTAAATCCAAATGCATAAACGTAAACCCAAAGCGTGCATTCAACATTCTTAACATCATCCCTGCATCCCCTGTTGGTAGCAACACAAACAAATTTCTACCTCTTTCTACTCGTGAAATTCTACACACATTCTAAAAGATCGATACTCCTTCTTATCAACCCATCCAACCGCTTTCACATCACATTTACTACCAGGCAACTCAACCTTTATCTTGCATTCCTTGGAATTTCTAACAACTCATGTCTTTAAAATAATTCCATCAACAATTGCCTTGGAAAGGCCCTAACTAAAACTCATCTTGCTCCTTCTACTAGCTCTGTTCATGGTTGTACTTCAAGATAATAGTTAAACCTACTAAATCTTAAGAAATTTTCGAAAAATTTTACATACCTAACGAATATCACAAGTACCTTTGAAATATCACATCCCTTTCCAACATTCTCTATGATGCGTTACTTGTGCCAATATCCATACTTTATACAAATCTTTATTCATCTCCCTTGGCACTCCTAAGAGACCTCATGACCACATTAGTTCGTCTTTCTACGAACTTCTAACTCTTTCCCCATCACAAAGGGCATTCCAACTATTCTCTCATATGACTATATCAATGCTCTTAATCAATACAAAACTAAAACTACATCTGGAACCCACCAGACACGACCAACGAATCAAAACTACGGATAACTAACGAAATTTCACATGCACCAGTTAAAACAAGTAAAAAACCACGAGGCTCAAAAGAAAACTCAAACCCAAAACATGTTTCCATTCAAAATGATGACAACGAAAAATAATCCAAGAAACACCTAATGGAAACCAAAACATATTACGCCCCGCGACATTTTTTTAAACCTTGCACGACATCGAATTTTCCTAAAAGAATATTTTTCTTTACCTCTCCACATCTATGTGACTCAAACAATCTACAAACAACCCTCTAGACGATCTCAATACTCAACTCAAAGACTAGGTACCCCGAACATCCCAAATCATAAGTTTAAAAACTACTATTCAAAACTCAACCTTGAACCCGACACTTGTACAACAACTTCGACCAGGCTCTTGACCTCCCATGACTATACATTCTGAATATTGAAAAGTACGTTCTGAGTACATAATTTTAGGCTTTTGAATCACCCAAAAAACTTTAAAAACGAACAAGTTATGACCAAAACAATTTTATACCATTTGTTTTAAAAACTAAAGAATCATCTTAGTAATTAACGTAATCCTTTTTAAATAAAAAGAAATAAATGTATGTGAAATTTTCATGAACTTTGTTTAGTCTTGTTTATATAATTAAAAATTTTGTATATTAATTAAACTCACTTATATGAAATATTTAAGTAGGAAAATTTTATTTTGCTTTATTTTAAAGAAGATCTTTTAGAATTTGAAATAAATAAGTGTTGATTACATAAAAAAAAACTTATGTTATATCTTGTTGTAAACACGACTCCTACACCCTACCCTTATTTTACCGAATACAACCAACTATCTAACTCTATAGTAGATTTCCATGTCTTTTTTTCAATATATACCGACCAACAAAAATGTAAGACTCAACACAAAAGATTTCATTATCCCAAAAGAAATCCCAAGTTATTTCAATAGACTTAAAACCAAAAACACCATTTTAAAACGGACACGTGAAATAGGAAACTCGAAGAATACGCCACAACGGAGGTTGAATATCTAAAAAGAAGCTGTTAGCCTCAAAATATTGAGTCAAACAAAAATGTTCGGTCATAGGTTTATATTGTAATATTTATTAGAACATTGTAATACTTAGTTAAAATAGTCGTGACATTACGGGCTTGATGGTTAGCTTAAAAGGCATCTTTCAAGGTATTAAGCATTTATTCAAGCCCGACCCAAAACAATATAGTCCATTAGAGAGCCCGCATGTGGGTGTACTATATAAGCACACTCCTAGCGTGTTAGGAGGGTGGGAGTTCTCATAATTTCTTAATCTAATTTCACAAGTTAATCATCTCCTTCTCTCTACTTTCTCTCACTACTTTCTCTCTCTAGAATCCATCTATTTTTCTATCTTTAATTCTTGTTTAATCATAAAATCAACCATGGTGAAGTGAATAATTATGGGAACAACAATTGGTATCAATCGCCACGGGGTAGATTAGTGATTGTTTGTTTTGTTTTAAATTTGATTCGTATGATTTCATCAATTGGTATCAATCGCCACGGGGTAGATTAGTGATTTTGGGTTATAAATCTTTATATATGTCTTCTATATACATGTGATAGGGATTTGGTATAATTTTTATGGGTAAAAATGCGAAGTTTTTTGGTGTTTGGATCGATTTCTGGGTTAAAATCACGAATTTGGTTTATTTGAAGCGAAGAACACGGAAAGTATCCAACAGATTGCTTATCTTCGGAATTTTTGGGATATTGCGAAGTAGTAAAGAGGGTTTATGAATTGCGAAGTGCTCCTTTATCAGTATTCCGAAATACATTTTTGACGATTCCAAAGTGATATTTTTCAAGAATTCCGAAGTGCATCACTTCACAATACCGAAGTTCTCAACAATTTCATATTCCGAAGTGAAGCATATCAATATTCCGAAGTACTCCATATTCTAATATTCCAAAGTTCTCACAAATCAGATATTCCGAAGTACCCAACATCAAAAAATTCTGAAGTTCTTCTTTGTTACGATTCCGAAGTGATATAAAAGTTTGGGATTCCGAAGTGATCTTTCAAATTATTCCGAAGACACCATCATCATGGAAAAGAGCAAAAAAATTTGAAGAACCCTAAAAACCCAAAAAAAAAGTCGGCCTCCTTGATTATCTAGGGATTTATGTTTCTTTCTATGTTATTTAACACCTTATATAATTATAATACCAATCCCAACCCATGTAAAGTTGCCATATATAATTCCCTTACTTTTTTTCTTTTTCTTTTCCTTCCTTTTTTTCATAACCGGCCTATAGCCCTTAAATTTCGTTTTTTTTTGTTTTTATTATTAATAATTGTATTAATAATATTCCCTTAATTGTCCTTAATTTATTTCAGCTCCTAAAGCCTCCAAAACCTCAAAACCGTAAAACTAGTCAAATTTACGCGTATACCGTAAAAGACGTAAAATATACAGTTTTATAAAAACTCTTGAGATATGAAATAAACTAATTAACTAAGTCCTAAATGACTTAAAACCATCCCAAAAAATACTCCCGTGACTAATTACCTCATCCTAGACCTCTAAATGCTAAACCTTAAATTGTAAAAATACGATTTTCTATAATACATATACGTATACTTAAACCACTAAATAACACCATCATAAGCTCATGAACAAGAAAAACATTACACATCGTTTCACTCACAAGTACCTCATACCCGAAAACGATGTCCCAACCACACTCTGTTCACACCATATAACACGTAAACACATTAAGGCACATAAGTTCACGAAATATGCACAAAATAAAGCTAAGTGGCGAACCTCAAAACCGTGGTTGTCACATCACTCCATCCTAATAGAAATCTCGTCCCGAGATTTACTTCTTAGGACCATCATTAACAATAGTTGAGGAAACTTGTTCCTCATAAACTCCTCCCGTTCCCACGTGAACTCTAGTCTACGTTTCAAATTCCATATACCCATAAATATGGTATATTAATTTTTACAACGTCTTAGCTTCACGATCCAAAATCTCTACCGGCTATTCGATGAAACGAAGACTCGTATCCATACTAATATCATCTAACGGTACTTGCAAGTAGGTTCTTGCTAAACATTTTCTTAAGTTTAACACATGAAATACATCACGCATACTACTCAAGTCTCCCAGTGATTCCAACCTATAAGCCACTGGTCCAATCCTTTCGAAGATTTTGAATGGACCCACAATTCTGGGTGTTAACTTCCCTTTCATCCCAAACCATGTCACTTCTTTCCATGGTGAAACCTATAGCATAACCTTATCCCCAATCTCAAATCCCAACGGCTTACGCCTCTTGTCCACACAGCTCTCTTGTCGGTCCTTTGCCATTTTCAACCTCTACATAAGCACTGCCACCACCTCTTGTAGTTTTCCGTTCCAACTCCGGTCCAATATGTTGACTGCTTCTAATATTACCCCCACCGTAACGGTGATCCACCTCATCTTCTATGGACTAACTCCAGCAGTTTCTGCTACATTTCCTATCACCAAACCTAACGGTTTTCCCTTCTATATCACTACACTATCTTGACAACCCTTTCCTCCCTCAAGCCATTCTTCCTCCATACTACTCTCGCTTGTCCTCCATAATCTTAATTTCCATACCATCTTCTATCTCATATTCCACCAATAATTTAGGCGATCCTCTTTTATTCCCTACATTCTCATCAGTAAGGAATACACCCCTCTCACTAGTGACTCTCTTTGTAGAAGAATTCTTTCTAAATAAAATGCATTCCCAACAATCTCCAAACCACATGCCAATGCTCTAGGCGTCTTCCTCCATTATCCTTATGGTATGCTCATACCAACCATTAGTCTATCAACGGTATACTATGCTTACTTCCCATCATTTATTCCCTTGCCATAATCCTTCATAAATCATTCCATACATCTTAGGCTAATTTTTATGCAGAAACTCCTATTCCATCACATCCGTACGCAATCCTTCCAACTTCTCAACTATTTGACTTCTCATTCCTCTTAGAATATGGGATGAATTATTCAGTCTATCGACTATCACCTAACTCTCATCGTACTTATTCCTCTACCCTATTATGTATCCCCTCTACCATCTTCGTCCTTACACCGCCCTTTCTATGCAACTCCTATCTATGTAGGAAGTATAGCCTATGTCCCTTTTCTCCATATGATTGTCCAAACCACGCAACATAAATGTTGACGCGTTCTCTACTTTAGACAACTACTCGTGCAGCTTACATCCCTCATCCAAACCCTCTTAACACGTCATCCATATAGCTAAATTTTTTCTCAGAATCACTTCCTCCCTCTTATTCCATGTCTCATTAACTATGCTTGCCTTTCCAAGATGGTACTTGGCCTTGCAGTTTTCGATCATCACTTAACTCCACCCATCACCTTTGCCAAATGTTTAATCCAGAGGACTAAATATGTGTTGGAGATGTTCATGATCTGTATAGATCATTCTCTACGTCTCGTACACCAAATGCCTCTAGCATTCTAGGCACATTTAACAATCCAGCTCTACTAACTAAGTCTTAACTAGTTCTTCTAAATCTCCAGTTCCTGCAACGTATAAGCAATCGCATTTCTTTGTCGTCATCGTACGCATCCAAATCCTTGCTCCACGTATCATCATGCTTCACAAATTCATTCAGTCCTTCCGATAATGCCAGGATCTACTCATTATCCAATCCACCTCTTCAGCCTCCAAAATGCTTCCTCGCCCTTCTTCACTTCGCCCATTGCTGCTTCCATGATATGTCATCATCTAACTACTTATCATGGTAAACTTAATACTAAAACTCACACTTGAAAATCTCACGTATAATTCCTTTTTCTAAACCACTCCAAAACCAACACATAATTCGCCTCACTCTCCTTCTTAGACTTTGAGTAGATTAAGATGTCGTCGATACTCCCGATGACAATTTGTTTATATACGGTCATGCACACTCTGTTCATTGACTCCATGAAAACCGCTAGTGCTTTGGTAAATCCACATGCATAACCGTAAACCCAAAGCGTGCATTCAACATTCTTAACATCATCCCTGCATCCCCTGTTGGTAGCAACACAAACAAATTTCTACCTCTTTCTACTCGTGAAATTCTACACACATTCTAAAAGATCGATACTCCTTCTTATCAACCCATCCAACCGCTTTCACATCACATTTACTACCAGGCAACTCAACCTTTATCTTGCATTCCTTTGAATTTCTAACAACTCATGTCTTTAAAATCATTCCATCAACAATTGCCTTGGAAAGGCACTAACTACAACTCATCTTGCTCCTTCTACTAGCTCTGTTCATGGTTGTACTTCAAGATAATAGGTAAACCTACTAAATCTTAAGAAATTTTCGAAAAAATTTACATACCTAACGAATATCACAAGTACCTTTGAAATATCACATCCCTTTCCAACATTCTCTATGATGCGTCCATACTTTATACAAATCTTTATTCATCTCCCTTGGCACTCCTAAGAGACCTCATGACCACATTAGTTCGTCTTTCTACGAACTTCTAACTCTTTCCCCATCACAAAGGGCATTCCAACTATTCTCTCATATGACTATATCAATGCTCTTAATCAATACAAAACCAAAACTACATCTGGAACCCACCAGACACGACCAACGAATCAAAACTACGGATAACTAACGACATTTCACATGCACCAGTTAAAACAAGTAAAAAACCACGAGGCTCAAAAGAAAACTCAAACCCAAAACATGTTTCCATTCAAAATTATGACAACGAAAAATAATCCAAGAAACACCTAATGGAAACCAAAACATATTACGCCCCGCGACATTTTTTTTAAACCTTGCACGACATCGACTTTTCCTAAAAGAATATTTTTCTTTACCTCTCCACATCTATGTGACTCAAACAATCTACAAACAACCCTCTAGACGATCTCAAGACTCAACTCAAAGACTAGGTACCCCAAACATCCCAAATCATAAGTTTAAAAACTACTATTCAAAACTCAACCTTGAACCCGACACTTGTACAACAACTTCGACCAGGCTCTTGACCTCCCATGACTATACATTCTGAATATTGAAAAGTACGTTTCGAGTACATAATTTTAGGCTTTTGAATCACCCAAAAAACTTAAAAACGAACAAGTTATGACCAAAACAATTTTATACCATTTGTTTTAAAAACTAAAAAATCATCTTAGTAATTAACGTAATCCTTTTTAAATGAAAAGAAATAAATGTATGTGAAATTTTCATGAACTTTGTTTAGTCTTGTTTATATAATTATAAATTATGTATATTAAATAAACTCACTTATATGAAATATTTAAGTAGGAAAAATTTATTTTGCTTTATTTTAAAGAACGTCTTTTAGAATTTGAAATAAATAAGTGTTGCTTACATAAAAAAAACTTATGTTATATCTTGTTGCAAACACGACTCCTACACCCTACCCTTATTTTACCGAATACAACCAACTATCTAACTCTATAGTAGATTTCCATGTCTTTTTTTCAATATATACCGACCGACAAAAATGTAAGACTCAACACAAAAGATTTCATTATCCCAAAAGAAATCCTAAGTTATTTCAATAGACTTAAAACCAAAAACACCATTTTAAAACGGACACGTGGAATAGGAAACTCGGAGAATAAGCCACAACGG
Organism: Glebionis coronaria; assembly: GCA_025667525.1. NCBI lineage: Eukaryota > Viridiplantae > Streptophyta > Magnoliopsida > Asterales > Asteraceae > Glebionis > Glebionis coronaria. The sequence goes on from CM046879.1 coordinate 276,551,610, forward strand.
AGGTTGAATATCTAAAAAGAAGTTGTTAGCCTCAAAATATTGAGTCAAACAAAATTGTTCGGTCATAGGTTTATATTGTAATATTTATTAGAACGTTGTAATAGTTAGTTAAAATAGTCGTGACATTACGGGCTTGATGGTTAGCTTAAAAGGCCTCTTTCAAGGTATTAAGCATTTATTCAAGCCCGGCCCAAAACAATATAGTCCATTAGAGAGCCCGCATGTGGGTGTACTATATAAGCACACTCCTAGCATGTTAGGAGGGTGGAAGTTCTCATAATTTCTTAATCTAATTTCACAAGTTAATCATCTCCTTCTCTCTACTTTCTCTCACTACTTTCTCTCTCTAGAATCCATCTATTTTTCTATCTTTAATTCTTGTTTAATCATAAAATCAACCATGGTGAAGTGAATAATTATGGGAACAACAATTGGTATCAATCACCACGGGGTAGATTAGTGATTGTTTGTTTGGTTTTAAATTTGATTCGTATGATTTCATCAATAATCATCTTGAATTAAAAAAGTTTAGTGTTTTTGGGTTATAAATCTTTATATATATCTTCTATATACACGTGGTAGGGATTTGGTATAATTTTATGGGTAAAAACGCGAAGTTTTTTGGTGTTTGGATCGATTTTTGGGTTAAAATCACAAATTTGTTTTATTTGAAGCGAAGAACACGGAAAGTATCCAACATATTGCTTATCTTCGGAATTTTTGGGATATTGCGAAGTAGTAAAGAGGGTTTATGAATTGCGAAGTGCTCCTTCATCAGTATTCCGAAATACATTTTTGACGATTCCAAAGTGATATTTTTCAAGAATTCCGAAGTGCATCACTTCACAATACCGAAGTTCTCAAAAATTTCATATTCCGCAGTGAAGCATATCAATATTCCGAAGTACTTCATATTCTAATATTCCGAAGTTCTCACAAATCAGATATTCCGAAGTACCTAACATCAAAAAATTCCGAAGTTCTTCTTTGTTACAATTCCGAAGTGATAAAAGTTTGGGATTCCGAAGTGATCTTTCAAATTATTCCGAAGACACCATCATCATGGAAAAGAGCAATGAGTGTTCAGTTGTAACAACTCTCGAGATGGAACAATTACAACAACGGACACGCTTCTTGAGAGATAAGTGTGTTAGCCTCAAAATATTGAGTCAAAAAAGAATGCTCGGTCATAGGTTATTATTGTAACATTAATTAGAACGTTGTAATAGGTAGTTAATTAGTTGTGGTTTACGGGCTTGGATTTAAACTAATTAAAGTCCAAAAGACAAGCCCGGGCCAATATATAGCCCATTAAAGCCAGCATGTGGGTGGACTATATATAATACCCTCCTAGCATTTTAGGAGGGTAGGTTGTTCACTTTATTCTTTCCTTAATCTGATATTCAACAAGTAAATCCTCTCCTTCTCTCTACTTTCTCTCACTACTTTCTCTCTCTAGGAATTCATCTATTTTCTATCTATAATCATCTAAATATATGGGACAACATTTGGTATCAATCGCCATGGGGTAGATACCTGATTGGTTTTGATTCTCCTATTGTGATTCGTGAGTTTTTCTTCATTTTTAAGCTCGAATCATCAAGTTTTTTTGTGTTTTTGTGGAGTTAGTGAGTAGACAAATCATCTACATAGGCGTGGTAGTGATTTGGGTTACTTTGATCGGTTAAAAACACGAAATTTGGTGGTGTTTGGCTTGATTTTTGGTGTGAAATCATGTTTTTCATAAGTATTCACCATTGTTCCTATTTTTTAGCAAATCTGTTACAAATTCGCAATTGTGTACTTAACTGCGAATTTGAATTCCTAGAAAAAATTGCGAAATTGTTCATCTTAAGCATTGCGGATTTGTTCTACGAAGGCAGTGCGGAATCTTTCCAAAGATTGCGAAATCTTGTACTTATTTAGGAAATTGTGAAAATGTTACATCAAGAATTGCGGAATTGTGCACCAGCTCATTACGAAATTTTGGCAAATTGCGAAATTGTGGTAAATTCTGAATTGCGAAATTGTTGCTCAACAAATAATTGCGGATTTGAATTATTGATAAAGTTGCGAAATCTTGCCATTTATTGCGGATTTTGACAGTTGCGGATTTTGACAATTGCGGATATTGACAATTGCGGTTTTGTACCTTAAAGGGATTGCGGATTTGAATTCCAAAAAGAATTGCGAAATCATACTTTTGAGTAATTACGGAATTATTCACAATATTGCGGAATTCAACCAATTTTTTTATCGAAGCGTTTTTAGACTTAGCCACTATCTAGACTAGGTTCGGAACATCGTTTCCAAAAAAAGAAAAAAAATTATTTTAAAATTTATTTTTTCCTAGACCATTTTTAGGCCATTTAAGCTTCAATTTCAAATTTTGGCGATGCGAAAAATTTTTCGACCAAAAATTCAAATTTTTAGGCCAAATTTCAAATTTTTTAGGTTTTATTTTTCATTAAAATTTTCATTTTTCAAAATTTTTCCCTACTAGTTATTGGCTATTTCTAACTCTTTTTCAAAATTTGGTGATTCATAATTTTTCGGTTTACCGTTTTGTCGAACTGAGGAATTTATTGTCGGACTGAAAAAAAACGGAATTTTCGAAATTGAAACCACAAACCAATCACACCATATCTACTTAGAATCCAAAGTCACTTCATCAACAGAGAGAGACGATCATCATGCCAACAAGTAATGCGGTTACTGAAAGTTCAGACGTGAAAGACCTTGAAATGGAACGACTACAACAACAGATATGTTTCTTGAGAAAAAATGCCATGGACGGTTTTAGAGTACTTCAAGATTCTTTTCAGCACCTTTAAAAGTCTTGTTCGACTTACGTGAATCCACTGGCACATTCAGCAAAACATTCACTCATGCCATGGATAAACTTCAAACACAACTTGTCAACGAAAGAATCATTGCTAGTGAATGCAAGATCCGTTTCATTGGTCTCAAGACATCACTTGAAACGATGTTTACTTCTGACTTCATCAAGTCTTAGCTTACCAACGAGTGCTTCAAGCGATATCATGGAATGGATGCTTTATCATACAAAGATTGGATGACCCGCAACATCGACTTCATTGTAACCTATGTGAATCACACAATACATATGCAACAAACGATTGATGACAGACTTCATACCAGTCGTGGTATCGCATCAGATATTGAGAATACAAGCTGCAGATATGAGACTCCAATGCATAGTTCAGGGAATTATGACAACAGCTCTGGGAAAGACAACAGCAGCTCTGGCAAACAACACCTCGACTCTGAGAATGTCATCAGCAATACACCTTCCTATGATAATGGTCCTGTTTACGATTCTGAGCCATTGGAAGAGGTACACAATGCTAAATTTAATATGTTTGCCAGTGCCAATACGCATGAGCATAGTGATCAAACAACAAACCTTATTGACACATGTATGACGGAAAAGGTTGATAGCAATACCACACCCAATTCATCAGACATGTGCAATAATGAGTTTGAGGATGATCAACATGCAAATGAGTATGATGATGAGGAGTGTGTCACGCTTGCTAATTTAATTGCTAGTTTACAAAAAGATGTCAATGAAACTAGAAAGAGTCAAAAGCAATTAAAGAAGGCAAACGCAATGCTCACTCAAAACTTTGAAGAATGCAAAGCCGCTCTAATTAAATATAATGAGACCCTTGAAAGTAATAGGGCTGAGCTTCTTCAAAATACCAAAGTGCTTGAGGGTACAAGGGAAGTACATTAAAAAGTCAAAAGGAAGATTGTTGGGTCCACTAGATGTGGATCTTGCAGCCTGTCACTAGTATTTAGAATGGTGACAGGACACCCAAATGGCTTCAAATGAGCAATATTTGGAACTTTGGCTGTTAGGAGCTCATAAGGAGTCTTCTTGTGAGGATTTGTAATAGAAACTCTATTCAAAACATAACTTGCAGTATTAACAGCTTCTGTCCAGAACATGGTTGGAAGCTTGGAATCTGCAAGCATTGTTCTTGCTGCTTCTATTAGAGTCTTGTTCTTTCTTTCTGCCACGCCATTCTGTTGAGGAGTTCTTGCTGCACTATAATCTCTTTTAATGCCTTTAGAATTACAAAGTGCTATGAGGTCTGCATTTTTGAATTCGGTTCTATTATCACATCGAATACCTTTAACCTTCTTGGACAACTGATTCTCTATAAGTGTAATAAAATCTTTTAGAATTGAGTAGGTCTCACTCTTGGCAGCCATGAAGAAAACCCACGTAAACCTGCTATATCCATCAGTTACCACCAGACAGAATTTTTTTGTGGTCAATGCTCCTAATAGAGGTAGGACCAAATAAATCCATGTGTAGTAGCTGCAATGGTGCAGTTATAAGGCTGAGAGCAGTAATGGACTTGAAGGATGCTTTATGTTGTTTGCCTTTGCTGCAAGCAAGACAATTAATATCATTTCTAAATGACTTGGGAGGTAAACCAGAGACCAGGTTCATATTTGCTAGTTTGTGAATGGTCTTGAAGTTCACATGTCCCATCCTTCTGTGGCATTGAGTGGCTTCATCTTCTGAGGCTTTAGCAACCAAACATGCTAGTTGACCAGTAGGGTTGACTTCATTCAGCTTTATACTGTAGAGATTGTGTCTTCTAGGGATTCTGAGTAGAACCTGTGAGTCATCCGGAAGTTTAAAGTCTTTGGATAGCACAAGTGCATCAGTATCCGTAAAGAGGACAAACTGCTTCTTGTCACAAATCTGAGAGACATATTTCAAGTTGAAGTGTTGAAGTGCTTCCACATAGTAGACCTGCTCAAAATTAATATTGGGCGTCTGAATCGTTCCTTTTCCAGTGATCCTGCCTTCACCTCCACCAAAATAGACCTTTCCGCCTTGAAATGGTACAAAGTTAGATAGAAGAATTTTATTTCCTGTCATGCTCCTAGAGCATCCACTATCAACAATTCCTAGAGTGGGATCTTGGTATGGAGTAACCTACAACAACAAGATAATAAAGATGCAAAAATTAGTGTCTTAAGGGGACCCAAACCTTTTCAGGTTTGAGCCTGCCTTGTGGATCTTTAGTAGATAGCCAAGAATATTGATGAGATCCAGCGTTTTTCTTTGGTTGCCTATTCATCATATTGGTATTATTGTTTGACCAAGAACAACTTGTTGAGGGCTTAACAGCAGTTCCCAAATTTCCCAATCCAAAATACATGTGGTCAAAATTATGTGCATAATTTGGATTAAAATTCTGAAAATAGTTACTGGTTGGTCTATTTGATGTTAATCCAATGTTTCTCCAATGATCAGATGCTAATGGAGAGGTCCTTCTAGAAGAAGAAAACGATTGAGCACTTGGGTTTAGTCTTCTAGAAGAATATGGAACAACTCCTGGTGAACCAGGAGCAGGAAATGCTTGATGAACAGAAGAATGTTTGTCATAAAAATCACAATCTTTAATCAAATGAAATGCACTCCCACAAACAAAACATGTTTTAAACGACCTTTTTATTAGAATGACACTGTTTCATACTGTTAACTTTATTACACACAATTCTAGGAGAATCAATCTTCATAGGACTCAATAAACCAGGACTAGACACAGTTGAATTAAAAGCAACTCTCTCTTCACACTTCCTACCACCAGTAGCAGCATGATCATTCGACTTGGAACTTGTAGGTCTCGACTCTTCACTTGAACCACTTGATGCAGAGTCACAGGCTTTGTCACTGAAAGCACACGAGACAAAGTCATTAGAATTAGTAGAACTTTTTGGGGACTCATGCATCTGTGATCCATCCAAGTCATTATGCCTAGAAGTGGGCATGAAAGTTCCAATAAGAGGTGGAGGGACAGCATGCATTTCTACTGCTGGTTTAAACCTATTGTTACTAGGTTCTCCCTCTTTCTCTTTGTCGGGATGTGAGATGCCCATAAGAGCAAACTCGTCTGCTTCCTCTGCATCAGATAGATTTCCAGCAATCATTGCAAACACGTCAGTAGAGGGCTCAGCGGATTCCAGTGTAGTAGTCTGATGATCATTCCAGTTGACCATAGAGTCAACAGACACCAATGCCTTCTTGTCATCCTTTACAACCTGAACCTTAAAAGCTTAATATCTGCTCTTCTCCTGGTCATTCTTGTTAGGGCATTCCCTTGAAAAGTGACCTTGCTGCTGGCAGTTATAGCATCGCACCTTGCTTCTGTCAAACCTTGCTGGCTCTCTTGGGTTGTAATTAAACTTTCGACCGGCTTTCTTCTCAAACTTGTGAGCCCTAAGAGTGAGCATGGCCATCTGCCATTTGAGATCCATTTCATCCAGGTCAAGTTTATCAACCTGTTTGAAGTCATCAAAAGCAAGTTGCTGTTGAGCATCAACGTCAGCAACATAAGAATGAAGAACAACTTCTACCATGCTACCAGACTTGGTTGTTGGTTCAGGAGCAGAAGTATGCTGAAAAGTATGTTGATAAGACACAGTATTGCTTGGGCTACTAACATAAGACATGGGACTGGATCCCATAGAACTCACAAAGGCAGAATTAGCAGGAGTGGGAAAAGAATCACTTGAATATCCCCTCACATGAGGCTTAAAAGTTTTGAGCTTATGAAATAAATCATCAAAATTGAGATAGTCAAGCCCACCTTTTGCTTTGAGAGAGATTACCACCTGATTCCATGAGTAGGGTAAGGCTCTAAGAAATCTTTCATTAATATCACCATCGTCAGGTTTCAACCAAAGTTGATTTAATTGGCTCAATATCTTTTGGAACCTGTCATACCCTTGATGGATACCTTCAATTTCTAAGATCTTGAATTCTGTGAATTCATCTCTCAGCATGGATCTTCGCATTTTCTTTGACTCCTCATTCGCACCAAACCTTGCTTTTATGCCATTCCAGATCTCTCTAGCATCATCCAAATGGTAGAAGTCACCCATGTGATCATCAGGAAGAGATTGAAGCAAAATAGTTTTTGCTTTGACCTCCTTCTGAATGGCTGTGATTTCTTTATGAGTTTTAGGGTCAAGAAGAGTAATATTACAATTCTTATCTCTTACAGTCAACTTCCTGCTGTTCCCATTCAGAATAATCTTCCAAAGGTCTTGATCAGTGTTGGTGATCCACCATTCCATCTTCATTGCCCAACTATCACTCGTCCTTTTTCAGAAGAGGAAACTTACCATTTGTGTTAGAAACCGTAGCAACGATCTGCTGAGGTTGCAGAGTTTTAGGAGTACTATCTTCTCCTGTTTGAGTAGAACTTGAGGCAGACATGATTAAACAAAAATGTTAGTAATGAGAAAAATTGATTCTTCTTGTACAGAGACTCTCCCAAGCTCTGATACCACTTGTTGGGTCCACTAGATGTGGATCTTGCAGCCTGTCAGGAACGGTGAACGACTTCTGTAATCATAAGTCTATTCACAAAGAGACTCTATACACAATATAAGTGCGGAATACAAATACTATAAAGAAGAACAGAATAACTATAATGACTTGATCCTTTTCTAAGGATTTCTAATATTAATGATAACCAGAATTACGTTTGATGAAGGTGTGTATAACCCTTCTGCCTAAGGTTCCTTTTATACTACAAGGAAACCCTAATACATCATTAAACAAAACGTGTAAAACTGATATGCATATCCTTTCCTAACATATCTCATGCATATCCTAACAGAATATTAACTAAATAATAAAGTTTGACTTTAACTAAGACCAGGAGCACGACTTGCTCCTACTACTACTATGACCAGGAGGAACTACATACCTCCTAGTCTACCTATTACAATTAACTATTCCAATGTTCCTAACAACGATTTTGAAAACAAATATAATACAACTCTTGAGTTATTAGCCAAAGAGAAGCGTCAATATAATGTTTTCTTAATGGATGAACGTCAAAAAACGTACCTTGCCAATACCAAAGTTAATGAACTTGAACAAAAGCTCTCTATGACCACTACCGATTCTGCTAAAATTCTTGAGGTTTAGAAACAAGAGGTAGATGCGTTAAAACAAGACTTCAAAAGTAGATATGATAAAGAAACCGAAAAAGTAACGAAACTAGAAGAACAAATCGAACTTTTGAAGAAAGTTGTTTATAAAACGCATGATTTTATTTAATCCATAAGAATGTTAGCACCTCCGTCGATGTTTAAGGGTCAAGCTAGCTTTGCAAGTCCTGAGTATCTTGCCAAAGCTCAAGCTGCGAACCCGTGTCTTTATCTTGATGAGACTGAAAGGACCGATCTTGATTGCATGCCTGTTAGTGCCGATAGTGAAGAGACTGCCCTTTGGGATGATGATAGTCGACCACTTGTCAATAAGGAGTTTGTCAAACCATATAATTATGCTTATATGAATAGTATTTATGGCTTTTTCAACAAACAAACTCAGAAAACTCGTGAGGAAGTGTTCTTAGAATGCAAACAAAAGAGAATTCAATGGAAGAAAGCTTTTGCCACTAAGAAATCTAATGTTTACATATACATCAACTACCTCCCTCTAGATGAATCTAAAAGCAAGAGTAGGAAAACATTAGGGATTCTTAAACATCACATAGATAATGTTAAATCTATTGTTGAAAGAGATTGGGCAAAACGTGAAAATGCTGAGTGGCAACGCCCGATTCCTCAAGATATTACCTTGCTTGTGAAAGAACTTTTAATTCCAAACACGGCGTTGATTAAAGAAACTGTTCTTCAACTTGAGGAGTTCATTCGGACTGAAATGTATGATGATGTAAAATATATTGAATCTCTTGAGAAACACATTGATGATCTTCAAATGGAGAAGTCTGATTTTTCAGATGAATATGATTTACTATTGCAAGAATGCGTTTCTAAAGATGTTATGTGTGCTTATTTTACATCTTGTGCTGATATTGATGAATATTATGATGTTGCATGCAAATATATTGATAAGATCAAAGAATGTGAGCGTCTTGAAATTGAGCTTTCGAAACGTAAAGAAAATGTTGATAAAAAGGCTTTTGAGTTACTTCAACATAAATCTGATTTCCTTCAAAAACATTGTCATTCTCTTGAACTTGCTTTGCAAAAAGACGTTGGTAGTTTTCCACATGATAATAAATTGCTAGAAAAACTTTCCCAAACGTTTCGAGAAATGAATGAACAGAATTTGGAAATTAAAGGGTTGAAAGCTCAGTTACAAGACAGGGACAGAGCGATAGCAGAGTTGAAGAAAGTCGTTGCTAAGATGGGTGGGAAAGTTGTGGAACCTAAAGTTGTGAGACCTGTTGTTCGACAACCTAATGCCTACAAGGATCCAAAGTCGTCTATCTTAGGAAAACCGACTCCGTTCTCCAATTCTTCTCATATGAAATCTAGGTTACCCCCTAAGACTGATGTGCAACCAAGTGTTCCAAAACCATCCATAGCACCCTATGTTCCTCCATTTAGAAAGCACAATGCTGCTACACCCAACCATGTGAATGCACCTAACACTTCTAGGACTCCTCCAAAACGTGTGACATTTGCGTCCACAAAGGAATCTGTAGGTTCAAATGACTTCGTTCATACCAACAACCTAGAGGATGCTAAACAAAAAGGGAAGATTCAGAAAGACAAACCCGTGTATTCAAAGCCTAGTTCACCAAATCTCGCTAGAGTTCAACACACTACTAATGGTAGTCAACCCAAACCTAGGATCCCTCACCAGCAATCTAGGAATTGGAAACCATCCATGAATAGTCATGTTTCGAACACTACGCCTGAACGATTTGAAAAACCCAAGAATACAAGGACTTTCGTGAATCCCAAATTCCCCGTATGCCCCACTTGCAAAAAAGGCATTCACAATGGAAATCATGGCCATTGCATTTTGCAATACCTCTATGAGGTCAAATCTCGTTCCTTTGAACGGAGATCGAATACAGAATCCCATAAGACAACAAGGAGATACAAACCCGTCGCAAAGAAAAGCAACCACACCAAATCTGAAACGTGGATTCAAAAAGGACATAGTTTCTCTCCAAAGAAGTCTTCCGCTGTGCAAGAGAAAACTACTCCTAGATCTAGTCTTTAGTGGAAACCAACGGGTCGGATCTTCATGGAAGTTGGTCTTAAGTGGATTCCAATAGAGAAAAGTGATGACACCTGCACCAGCACTAATGCTACTGTTCTACACGCTGAAAAGGAATTTGTTACTCCTAATTCTAGTATTTTTGCAAACTCTTCTTCTGTGATTGCAGGTACAACAACGGATTCTGAACCCACTTCTCCTTCTTCAAAGGGTTCCAATTCTGTATATTCGATATCACCTTCTTCTATTGTACAAAAGTCTATTTTGGATTATATTCGAAAAACTTGATAAAACACAAAAATATAATAAAATGTAAATATCCATAGAAAAACAAAATAAAAAATGGAAAAACTTTCAAAATACCAAAAATATATTTTTCGACATGTCTTTCAGTATCAATAATATGGACGTACCTAGAAATGTCGCTCAATAACGACACGGGTGTGTACATAAAGCTCGAATGAAAGTTGTAAATATTTTTCATAACATGTCATTTCAATGATTTACAATTACCTCAGATTATGACTCGTACTTCAAAGAAAGGAAAGTTGATCACGATGATTACTTATCCTTAGCAACGAGAAACTTAAATTTCTCGGTCATGAGCTATCGATAAAAACAATCAAAGTTTTTAAGATCATGTAAACGACTTACCGTTTAATGTCAGACTGTAACTCGAACTTCAAATAAAGGAAAGTGTATCTTTAAAGATAACTTATCCTAACAAACGGGTAGAGCAATCTATCACGGGTTGAGCTTGTCACAAAACATTCAACGTTTTGAGCTCAACACAAAGGCTTGTAATCACTTTCAGATTGCAACCCGGATCTAAATTCACGGGGGAGTGTACGCTTTTTTACTCTTACCCTTAGCAAAAGAAGTTAAATCTTCTTACACTTGAGTGGATTCGTCAAGACATTCAAAGTCTATTAACTCAAGTTTATGCTTTAGAAAAAAATTTCGACAAAAAGAATTGATTTTTCAAAAAGCGTTGAACACAATTTTTTCAAGAATTTCTCAATGATATTCAAAATCTTTCAAAAATTGTGTGTTCAACAACTCCTATCCTCAAAAGTTTAATGTGGATCAAATCCTTGTAATGACAATTCCATTGGATCAATTTTTGAGGGGGAGTGTTCCAAAATCATGCTAAATTTGACACATTGTTCACCCGAAGATTTTCAAGACTATTTTTCAAAATATATTTTAATCAAATTTGGTATCTCTAATATCAAAAGATTTTATATATTAGAGATAGGGTAGAAAATGTGATTAAAATGTGATCTAAAGACTCAGGCACTCATGGTTACGATCAAATACGCACAACATCTTTAATTCATGACGTTATTGGTGTCAAAAGGGTGGTTAGGTTTAAGTCCTATGATCCAACCAGAACCAGAGGGATCGTCCCAGGGATAATCCAATAGATTATTAGAAGTCCTTAGGAAAGATGGAGTAGAATGTGAATGCAGTTGAATGCCGAGTAAGTACTGATGATAGCACTAGAACAATCACAACAAGGTGCTATTAATGATGTCTAGGTAAGCATTGAAGGGGTTGAAGAATGAAAAAGAAATGTAAGGATAAAGGGTCTAAAGAAAGAAGCCCTCCATACAACTTAGGCAGAAACCGGGTCAACTCATCATGAAGACAAACTCATCATGGACCCAGTGATGTGAAGCACAACCCTTTCCTAGCTACTCAAGCTTCTCTCAAAAGAAGTTTGTTTTATTGTCACGGAGATCAACACGACTTCTATGGACTTTCTCACTCCGAGATAGTTGATATTGAATAGGTGGCATCTGCTCCAGCCTCTGACCACTAAAAGTGCACAAATCGAGTCTAGAGCCAAGAGATCAATCAAATCTCGTTAGGACACACGGATGAAGATAAAGAGAGTCCTACGCTATATCATTGCGATATTGCTAGAACACTCAGAGTGATACTACTTAGTATTCACAATGATGAGTGGAAATCCTTCTAGTGTTAACATCAAACAGCACTGCGGTAGGTCATATGCAAGATTCTTTCAGAATTGAACATATGTAAAATTGAAAAGCAACAGTGGTTTGATTCTGAATTGATTCAAACTCGTTTCAGGTTTCTACGCAATATCTTTATGGTCTTGCCAGAACATTCAGAGTGATATTCATTAATATTTACAGTGACGAATGGAAATCCTTCTAGCGTCAACATCAAACAGCACTACGGTAGGTGACTTGTGAGATTCTTATGAATCAAACTTGTGTCAACTGGAAAGCAACAATGGTAAGATTCTTAATGAATCAAACTTGTTCCAGGAATTTGAATTGACGACTTTAATCAAGCGGATATTTATCCAATTGATTCACTCTTTATGTTCGCAGTCTTGCTTTGAGACGATCGAGTAAAGAGAACGGCTAGTACAGTCGCGAAACCCTGTCAAGGAGATTCTTAATTGAATCTACCTAATCACAGGTACGGTATTTAATATCGTATAACGGTCTTCACCGACCGGAGGTAAAACGCTACCTATTTAGGACGAATGTCAAAGCCATTCAGTCCGTGTCTATGTTTTGTCTCGAGAAGGTGGCGTCACGGTGTACTCAGCAAAGTCAAAGATTCAAAACCACTTATTCATGTACAAAGACATATTCAACAATTAATAGTGTGAGCATGTGGATAAAGACACAAGATCGCAAGATGGAAAAGACAAGTCAAGAATGATTTGAAGATCTCAAGATAAAAGACTAAGTCGAAAGACAATGACAATGGCTCAAAGATCACAGCATTAAGGAACAAGACTATTGTTACACGTTCAAGACTCATTTATGACGAGATTCGTAATCTCCATTGATCTCCAAATATCAAAAGGATATGACCTCACATTGGGGGAGATTGTTAGCCTCAAAATATTGAGTCAAAAAAGAATGCTCAGTCATATGCTCGGTCATAGCTAATTAAAGTCCAAAAGACAAGCCCGGGCCAATATATAGCCCATTAAAGCCTGCATGTGGGTGGACTATATATAATACCCTCCTAGCATTTAGGAGGGTAGGTTGTTCACTTTATTCTTTCCTTAATCTAATATTCAACAAGTAAATCCTCTCATTCTCTCTACTTTCTCTCACTACTTTCTCTCTCTAGGAATCCATCTCTTTTCATCTATTTTCTATCTATAATCATCTAAATATATGGGACAACAAAATGCTTGGAAAGTATGATAATACTTCAATCATCGTTTGAGATCCTTTCAAAATGCTAGACTTAGGTGAATCCACTGGCACGCTCATAAGAGCTTTCACACAAGGCATGGAGAAAATTATTGCACAATTCACCAAAGAAAGACTTTTTGGGAGTGAATGCAAGATCACCTTCACTGACCTCAAGACGACATTTGACAAGATTTTTGATTCAGAATTTCTCATGTCTTCGATTACACAGAGATGCTTCATGAGACATCATAAAACTGCTCAAACGTTTAAAGACCTGATCCCATGTAACGTCAAATCCATTGAAACCTTTGTCCACAGAACAATAATTCACGAACAAGAGATAGATAAAAGGTTCAAGGCAAATTGTGGTTCAGTATCAGGTCATGTTAATGAAATTTGCACATCACGAAATATAAACCATGGTACGCAGAATGATCATACCATACATGGGAAAGAAAGCAGTAGCACTGGCACACAAGGCATCAGTTTTGAGAATGTCATCTGCAATACACCTTCCTATGATAATGGTCCTGTCTTCGACTCTGACCCATTGGAAGAGGTACACAATGATGAATATAATGTGTTTGCCAATGATAATACGCATGAGCATTGTGATCAAACTCAAACCCTTATTGACACATGTATGACGGAAAAGGTTGATAGCAATACCATACCTGATCCCTCAGACACATGCAATAATGAGTCTGACGATGATCAACATGCAAATGAGTATGATGATGAGGAGCGTATTGCGCTTGCTAATTTAATTGCTACTTTACAAAAAGATGTCAAAGAAACGAGAAAGAGTCAAAAGCAATTAAAGAAGGCAAACGCTATGCTCACTCAAAATTTTGAAGAATGCAAAGCTGCTCTAATAAAATCTAGTGAGACCATTGATAGCTATAGAGCTAAGCTTCTTCAAAAGACCAATTAGATTGAGGGGTGCAAAGGGTGTTTAATTAACGTCAAAAGGATGATTATAAACAGAAATAACGAAACTCTTAAGTTTCTAGAGCAAGAAAAACGTAATTATAACACCTCTTTGAGTACTGAACGTCACAAAACGTATCTTGATACCACTAAAGTCAATGAGCTAACTCAAGTAAATTGTTTTCTTCAAGAGGATAAAACTAAACTTGTTAATGAAAAGAAAGCAGTGGTTGAAAAGATGGAAAAGGATTTCAAAACTAAACAAGCGAATGACATCGACAAAATGGTAGAACTTGAAACTCAAATTGATTTTTACAAGAAAAATGTTTACAAAACTAATCAATCAATTCAAACCATGAGAATGTTGGCACCTCGTTCGTTTTTCAAGGATAGACCTAGTTTTGCAAATCCTAAGTATCTAGAGCAAGCTCCATCTGAGAATCAGCACCTATATCTTGATGAGTCCCAATGGACCGATCTTGATTGCCTTGTTGTTAGGCCCGATAGTGAAGAGACAAACGATTTGGAAGAAGAGAGTAGACCAAAAGTTACTAAAGAATTTGTTAAACCATATAATTATGCTTATGAAAATAGTCTTTATGGTCTTTTCACACCGCAAACACAGAAGTCTCGTGAGAAAATATTATTCAAATGCGAACAAATAAGAATTAAATGGAGACAAGTTTTTGCCACTAAGAAAACTAATGTTTCAAAATATATTGGGTACTTTCCGCATCAAGCTTCTATAAGCAAGAGTAAGCAAGAACTTAGTATTCTTAAGAGTAACATTGAAAATTTCAAAAAGGTTGTTGACGATGACTGGAAAAAAACGTGAACTTTCAAACGGCGGTAAAGAAATTCCTCACGATATAACTGTGCTTGTGAAAACTATTTTGATTCCGCTTGCAGAAAGAACAAAGAAACATGCTTTGGAATTTGAAAAGTTAATCGAGCAAGAAATGTTTGACGATTCGAAATATGTGGAATCTCTTGAAAAAGAAATTGACGATCATCAGCCTGAAAGAGACAAGTTTTCCATAGCATATGATCTACTCTTACAAGAATGTCTCTCCAATGATATTTTGTGTGTTGCTCTCACATCTTGTGCAGATATAGACGAATATTCTGACGTGGCATGCAAATATCTTGATCAAGTCAAAGAGTGTGAACATCTTGAAACAGAGCTTTCAAAACACACAAATAATGTTGATCAAAAGTCTTTTGCATTTATTCAACACCGATGTGAATTCCTTCAAAAACACTGTCATACTCTTAAACTTGCTTTGCAAGACAAAGTTGGAAAAGGTCCAAATGATAATAACTTGCAAGTAAAACTTTCCGCATTGTGTCGAGAAATGAACGAAAAGAGTATGGAAATTACATACTTGAAAGCTCAGTTGCAAGAAAAGGACATAGCGATCGAAGAGTTGAAGAAACTCGTTGTTAAGCAGGGTGGAAAAATTGTGGAACCTAAACTCGTTGTTCGACAACCCAATGCCTACAAGGATCCAAAGCCATCTATCTTAGGAAAACCGACTCCTTTCTCCAATTCTTCTCATGTAAAATCTAGGTTACCCCCTAAGACTGATGTGCAACCAAGTGTTCCAAAACCATCCATTTTACCCTATGTTCCTCCATTTAGAAAACACACTGTTGCTAAATCCAACCATGTGAATGCACCTAGCACCTCTAGGACTCCTTCAAAACGTGTGACATTCGCATCCACAAGGAATTTGTAGGTTCAAATGACTTAGTTCATACCAACAACCTAGAGGATGCTAAGAAAAAAAGGAAGATTCAGAAAGACAAACCCAAGTATTCAAAACCTAGTTCACCAAATCCTGCTAGAGTTCAACACACTCCTAATGTTAGTCAACCAAAACCTAGGATTCCTTTCCAACAACCTAGGAAATGGAAACCATCCATGAGTACTCGTGTTTCGAACATTACGCCTGATCGATTTGGAAAACCAAGGAATACAAGTACTTTTATGAATTCCAAATTCTCTGTATGTCCCACCTGCAAAAAGGTCATTCACAATGGAAATCATGACCATTGCATTTTGCAATACCTCTATGAGGTCAAATCTCGTTCCTTTGAACGAAGATCGAATATAGAATCCCATAAGACACCAAGGAGATACAAACCCGTCACAAAGAAAAGCAATAACAAATCTAAAACGTGGATTCAAAAAGGAGATAGTTTCTCTCAAAATAAGTCTTCCGTTGTGCAAGAGAAAACTACTCCTAAATCTAGTCTTCAGTGGAAAACGGGTCGAATCTTCACGGAAGTTGGTCTTAAGTGGATTCCAATAGAGAATAATGTTGAAACCTGCTCTAGCACTTATGCGGGGTGTTCTGAATGTAGACAATGAATTTGTTACTCCTAACACTAGTATTTCTGCGAACTCTTCTTCTGTCATTGCAGGTACAATAGCGGATTATGAACCCACTTCTCCTTCTTCAAAGGGTTCCAATACTGTACACTCTATATCACCTTCTTCTGTTGTACAAAAATCTATTTTGGATTATTTTCGAAAAACTTGAGAAAACACAGAAATAAAATAACATGTAAATATCAATAGAAAAACAAAATAAAAATGGAAAAACTTTCAAAACACCAAAAATATTCTTCTCGACATGTCTTTCAGTATCGATAATATGGACGTACCTAGAAATGTCGCTTAATAACGACACGGGGATGTACATAAAGCTCGAATGAAAGTTGTAAATATTTTTCAAAACATGTCATTTCAATGATTTACAATTACCTCAGATTGTGACTCGTACATCAAAGAAAGAAAAGTTTATCACGATGATTACTTATCCTCAACAACGGGAAAATTAAATTTCTCGGTCATGAGCTATCGATAAAAACATTCAATGTTTTTAAGCTCATGTAAACGACTTACAGTTAAATGTTAGATTGTAACTCGAACTTCAAATAAAGGAAAGTGTATCTTTAAAGATAACTTATCCTTACAAAAGTATAGAGCAATCTATCTTGGGTTGAGCTTGTCACAAAACATTCAACGTTTTGAGCTCAACACAATGGCTTGTAATCACTTTCAGATTGCAAGCCGGGTCTATATTCACGGGGGAGTGTACGCTTTAATGCGCTTACCCTAAGCAAAAGAAGAGAAATCGTCTTACACTTGAGTTTATTTGTCAAGACATTCAAAGTCTAAGAACTCAAGTTTATGCTTTAGAAAAACCTTTTCGCCGAAAAGAATTTATTTTTCAAAAAGCGTTGAACACAATTTTTTCAAGAATTTCTCAATGATATTCAAAATCTTTCAAAAATTGTGTGTTCAACAACTCCTATCCTCAAAAGATTTATGTCGATCATATCCTCGTAATTCCAATTACATTGGATCAATTTTTGAGGGGGAGCGTTCCAAATTCATGCTAGTTTCACACATTCTTCTCCCGAAAGTTTTCAAGACTATTTTTCATCATATATTTTAATCAAATTTGGTATCTCTAATATCAAATGATTTTATATATTATAGATAGGGGGAGAAAATGTGATTAAAATGTGATCTAAAGACTCAAGCACTCATGGTTACGATCAAATACCCACAACATCTATAATTCACGACGTTATTGGTGTCAAAAGGGTGGTTAGGTTTAAGTCCTATGATCCAACCAGAACCGGAGGGATCTTCCTAGGGACAATCCAATAGATTATTAGAAGTCCTTAGGAAAGATGGAGGTGCCAACTAAGTACTGATGCTAGCACTGGAACAATCACAACAAGGTGCTAGTAATGATGTCTTGGTAAGCATTGAAGGGGTTGAAGAATGAAAAAGAAATGTAAGGATAAAGGGTGTAAAGAAATAAGCCCTCCATACAACTTAGGCAAAAACCGGGTCAACACATCATGAAGACAACGCATCATGGACCCAGTGATGTAATGCACAACCCTTCCCCAGCTGACTCTGGCTTCTCTCAAAAGAAGTTTGTTTTATTTTCACGGAGATCAACATGACTTCTATTGACTTTCTCACTCCGATATAGTTGATATTGAATAGGTGGCATCGGCTCCAGCCTCTGACAACTAAAAGTGCACAAATCGAGTCTAGAGCCAAGAGATCAATCAAATCTCGTTAGGACACACGGATGAAGATCAAGAGAGTCCTACCCTATATCCTTCTGATATTTCTAGAACACTCAGATCTATACTACTTAGTATTCACAATGATGAGTGGAAATCCTTCTAGTGTTAACATCAAACAGCACTGCGGTAGGTCATGCGTAAGATTCTTTATGAATTGAACATATGTAAAACTGAAAAGCAACAGTGGTTTGTTTCTTTATTGATTCAAACTCATTTCAGGTTTCTACGCAATATCGTTATGGTCTTGCCAGAACATTCAGAGTGATATTTATTAATACTCACAGTGACGAATGGAAATCCTTCAAGCGTCAACATTAAACAACGTTACGGTAGGTAACTTGCGAGATTCTTATGGATCAAGCTTGTGTCAACTGGAAAGCAACAATGGTAAGATTCTTAATAAATCAAACTTGTTCCAGGAATTTGAATTGACGACTTTAATCAAGAGGATATTTATCCAATTGATTCACTCTTTATGTTCGCAGTCTTGCTTTGAGACGGTCGAGTAAAGAGAACGGCTAGTACAGCCGCGAAACCCTGTCAAGGAGATTCTTAATTGAATCTACCTAATCACATGTACGATATTTAATATCGTGTAACAGTCTTCACTGACCGGAGGTAAAACGCTACCGATTTAGGACGAATGTCAAAGCCATTCAGTCCGTGTCTATGTTTTGTCTCAAGAAGGTGACGTTACGGTGTACTCAGCAAAGTCAAAGATTCACAACCACATACTCATACCCAAAGACGTATTCAACAATCAAGAAAGGTAAAGACTTCCGCAACTCTGACGATCAAAATCTTCCTTAACAATTAATGTAGAGGAATGACCTCTATTCAAAGGATATTGTTAGCAAGCTTTCAAGATTGTGCAAAGTATGAGCATGTGGATAAAGACACAAGATCGTAAGATACCAAAGACAAGTCAAGGATAATTTGAAGATCTCAAGATAAAAGACAAAGTCAAAAGACAATGACAAAGGCTCAAAGATCACAGCATGAAGGAACAACACTACTATTACACGTTCAAGACTCATTTATGACGAAATTCATAATCTCCATTGAACTCTAAATATCGAAGAGGGATGACCTCACATTGGGGGAGATTGTTAGCCTCAAAATATTGAGTTAAACAAGAATGTTCGGTCATAGGGTTATATTGTGATATTTATTAGAACGTTGTAATAGTTAGTTAAAATAGTCGTGACATTACGGGCTTGATGGTTAGCTTAAAAGGCCTCTTTCAAGGTACTAAGCATTTATTCAAGCCCGGCCCAAAACATTATAGTCCATTAGAGAGCCCGCATGTTGGTGGACTATATAAGCACCCTCCTAGCATGTTAGGAGGGTGGAAGTTCTCATAATTTCTTAATCTAATTTCACAAGTTAATCATTTCCTTCTCTCTACTTTCTCTCACTACTTTGTCTCTCTAGAATCCATCTATTTTTCTATCTTTAATTCTTGTTTAATCATAAAATCAACCATGGTGAAGTGAATAATTATGGGGACAACAGAAGCGAGCTAGCCACCCTTCTAAGGATACAATCGATAATAATAGGGGATCATGCATATATAGGCATATTAGGATACATATACTCAAATCCGTCCAACATCTACTATATAAGCATGTATTAGTCCTCTTTCATGCAATCATACTTAGGAATCCATTGAAGTTGTGGTACTTGTATAACTATGTTGGCCACCATATTTATACAATTACCTTTCCCCAATGCACTCCCTCCTATGATGACACTTATAAGAATCAATACAACACATAACACATACATCCATCAACTCACCCCAAGCACATAACCAAATTAACAATAAGGTCAAAAGCTTCAACTATTAAAATAACATAGTCAAACTACTAGAATACAAAAATCCCCATAGTCTAGCTAAAACAGCAAAGACAAAATCAAAAACGAAAACATAATCATTTATAAGTCATGTCGCCCATCAGAATGGAAACAGCTTAACATCCTTCCTATCCACGTACTCCTAGTAACTCGAACCACCACATGATTCTTAGGGAACATAACCTAAACATCAAAAGAAAAATACTATACCTCGGGTACATAAAATAACTCAACAAAAGACAGAAACTACATTGTACCAAATTATGTACTATAATGTACAATTTAAGCAAAATACAACAATGACTAGCGTGGAAAATAATGGTTCAACCGCACTAGTCATAACCCGAAAAGAAAATTGCATGTGGCTAAGTATGAACTACTATGGTTCAACCCATACTAGTCAAAACTTAACACACATCGCAAGTAAAAACCAATAACATCAAGAAAAACTTCAATTAATATCAAATGCACACATACTCCTACGACGCCTATATGCGAGGACCCTTAAGCTATAGACTAGGCTACGAGACTAGGCCACCTAATTCTCTATAACCATTGTCTCTGATACCATTCTGTCACACCCCACCATGGCGGAATATGGGGCGCGACATATGGATATCATCACAACATGGCATGTCTATAGAGATAACTAAATGAAATAAGAAATGTCATAAAATGGTGACACAAATGTCATGACAATATCTCAACAATGCAGGAGTCTAGGTAAGTAGGTAATAGTCCTACCGCTTACCCGAGACAAACAATAAACATAAACAAAGAAGCCGTATAGGTGTCAACAAAGTATCACTTATTCAAACATCAAATAAAGACTAAGAGGAAAAGGGGGTTCCTCCAAATGCAATCCTATGCCTCCAAAGCTAGCCACTCCTATTCTCATGCTTAACCACATTCTCACCTGAAAGAGACACTAAAACACGTCAACATAATGTTGGTGAGAGTCATAGGTTTAGACTCCAAACTCAAATCAGTTATAATATAAGCTGTGAATAACCACCAATAATAAAAATATATGGACAATGTGTTACAAATGTGCATTAACAACTAACAATTCAAGATTAATCATACCAAACCAAATTCCAAGGCTCCAAGCCTTTCCAAACACCATGGTCCCATAGGCGCCCATACACCTATGAACCAATCCCAAGGCTCCGCCTTGTCAACATCCCCTTGGTACCAAGTCAAATCACAAAACAATCATGAATCAATTAGCAGTTAATCACATAAGTACACACAAGTCCATCACCAATCATAAAACATTCACAGTAACAATTTACAAAACCATAATGAGTGTCTCTTCCATCCCATCTGCAAGTCAAAATTATTAAAAGATATGGGACTATGAAACTCACCTGATTCAAGCTTCTCCAAATATCCGCGCTCTAGCGAAAATCTAAACACACAAACATATACAATCAAGAGATGAACCACATACCAAAATGGCTCATCAATCTATGATGGATATCTAACATTCTCCTACAACTTAACCTCATTTATGTGTTATAAGCATCCCATTACACCCCTCTATAAGACCTTAACTTAGTTAAGTTCATAAGCTGTCCCGTTAATATTTTACCGAAAACAGTCCCAATTTTCATAGTCCGTATTATGATCCAAACGCCCACCAAACCTAACCCACATTCCTTTCCATGACAATACCATAAACTTATATGTGTTAGCTAAAATCTCAACCCTTTCCCCAACATCAAAGCAAATTTTAAGTCCCCGATATACAACTTATACTTTCGCCTATCCAGATCTTATCGATTTTGAACATATGAAAAGTTTGTTATGATTATAGGGTCTTCCACTATCCCAATTGATTAGCCCTCTTACAGATATCTTATATAACATATAAAATAACTCTCATGTTCGTTTGAAATTCCAATTGTACTCCTAAGTACCCTAACCACCTTAAAACATTAAATTAAACCCCACTGATTACAAAACTGTTTTAACCTCCGACTGTTGTAACCTGTTTTTGACCGTCTTCCTGACCTCCAATTTAGTTATAGTTTCTTGCATTTGAAAGCAAATTCAATTACCTTTTCAGGGATATAAGATTCGAAAATTAAAAGTTTGTAGAACTCTAGATATGATCAAAACATTAGCCCTAAAATTCTGCCCAGTTATTAATTACGAATTTAATTAAACTAACCTAATTAATTACCAACTATTTATTAATTACAAGCCCTAATTATTCTAATAATTACATATCATTAATATACTGATTTTAATATAAATCCTAACCTAAATTCATCATTGAATGATTAAGAAAGAATTAAAAACACTTTAATTGAAAAGAGATTTGAAAGTTTTACCTTAAGATCAATGGAAGACAAAAAAAAATATGAAGAACCCTAAAAACCCAAAAAAAAGTCGACCTCCTTGATTCTCCAGGGATTTATGTTTCTTTTTATGTTATTTAACACCTTATATAATTATAATAGCAATCACAACCCAAGTAAAGTTGCCATATATAATTCCCCTACTTTTTCTTTTTTTCTTTTTCTTCCTTTTTTTTCATAACCGGCCTATAGCCCTTAAATTTCGGTTTTTTTATGTTTTTATTATTAATAATTGTATTAATAATATTCCCTTAATTTTCCTTAAGTTATATCAGCTCCTAAAGCCTCCAAAACCTCAAAATCGTAAAACTAGTCAAATTTACGCATATACAGTAAAAGACGTAAAATATACAGTTTTATAAAAACTCTTGAAATATGAAATAAACTAATTAACTGAGTCCTAAATGACTTAAAACCATCTCAAAAAATATTCCCATGACTAATTACCTCATCCGAGACCTCTAAATGCTAAACCTTAAATCGTAAAAATACGATTTTCTATAATACATATACGTATACGTGAATCACTAAATAACACCATCATAATTCATAGTCACTGCTTTATGAGCTCATGAACAAGAAGAACATCACATATCGTTTCACTCACAAGTACCTCGTACCTGAAAACGATGTCCCAACCACACTCTGTTCACACCAAATAACACGTAAACACATAAAGGCACATAAGTTCACGAAATATGCACAAAATAAAGCTAAGTGACGAACCTCAAAACCGTGGTTGTCAAAGTATCAAAGATAGGACCGTTGTCATATTTAGTGACGTTGAGAACTTCTTCAACCTTTGCCATGTACGAGTAAGGTGCTTCAAGTTCTTGGTCGGAGGCTTCATCATCAGTGTCATCAAGCATTGCTCCTTCCTCAGCCGACAATTTAACCCCAGCTTCCATCTTCTTGTAAAGCAGCATCTTTTCCTTATGATAACCATAATCCCTAACCCGTTTCGGCTTTCTGCATTCTTTTGCCATATGCCCATAACCTTGACAATTAAAGCATTGAATCCCACTTTGTTGAACCACTTGAGTACCAACAGTTTCCCTATTCCCAGCAGTAGTAGCAATCCTCTGAGTATCATACTTAGCAGTTTGTCGATCATACCGTGCAGAACCCTCAACATGTGTTGGATTACGTCGATCATACCTAGGAGGACTTTCATCACGTTGACGTGTCTCATACCTTCCAGGACTTTCAACATATTGGTTCCTTGTATGTGATGATGTTCGAAGATTGTTGTTGGTGGGTTTTAAGATTTTCTTATAGGTATTCATAATGAAAGCAATTTGTTGCTTCATCTCCCTATCCTTCTGAGCTAGTTCTTCATCACTGTCCTCTTCAGATGATGGCTCAGGTGATGGTGATGGTGCTCTTGGTTCTTTGTCTCGTGATCTTGTGGGAGCAGAATACTTAGATGAAGTGGAGTATCTTGGTGAGGAGGATGTAGTGGATTACCTTGGTGAGGATGATGTAGTGGAGTATGACTTTGGAGCACGAGAGCGATGATCTTGAACGTGTTGAGTGGTAGACACCAAAGCAAGTGGATTAGCAGTCTTTGTTATCCTTTCAGCTCGAAGTTCATTCGCCTCATTTTGAAATTGTTTCAAAATGTCAAATAGCGTGTGATAGTTGACCTCGTCTAACTTACTCTGTTGTTTCACCAAAGTTACAAATTGTGTCCACTCTGGTTGAAGTTGCTGTAGAAATTGCACATTGACTTGCATGGTGGAGACTTGCAAATTGTTTCTTGTCATGTCATTCATCATCTTGTAGAACCTTGAGTAATATGAATCAATTGATTCCCCATCTAATGAAGTAAACTTTCCAAAGTTCCAAAACAAGTTAGTTTTGACATCTTGCTTGTTAAGTGATTCTCCTTGTTGCAAGCGTTCAATGGCAAACGGCATCTCTTTAGTAGTGAGCATGCATCAACCGTTGAGTAAATATCATCCCCAATCCCACTTAGAATCAAATAGATTGCTTCTTTCTCTGCATCAATCCAAGCACATTTCTCTTTCGAAGTGTTCTCATATGTTTCCTCAATTGTTTGCTCATCGTAACCGGTCGTCGAGTCGGTTGCTGGAATTGCAGGAATGGTTATTGTAGTGAGAGTATAGGGTCCTTCTTTGATGCAACGTCGAAGAACATCACCATTAGGTTTTGTGTCAAGATATCGAAGGAATCGTAATTGCCATTGTGCATATCTACCAGTCACAAACATTGGAGGTCTCTCTTTGTTACCCGCCACCATGATGTTGTTGTTAGTGACACGATACTCTTGAGTAGAATCCATGTTGAAAAACTTGAAATTGTTGAAGTGAAAATGATCTGATGACGTATAGTCCCCAGCCGGGTCATGGACCCGGCCCATGGGTACTACCCGTATCCGGCCCATCACATATGGGTGGAATAATGTCATTCAGGCTTATGGGCTTGGATGAACAGTAACCGCACGCATGTGTGCGGCCCACGGCCCGGTGCGGCCGACATGGCCGACATAGGGTTAGACAGAATAATATTCTGTCTAGGAATATCTTTATCCCAATAAGAGAGGATATTCACTACCAAGATTAGAAGATAACAATCATTCTAATTCTGGTGATTATCTCTTCCTTGGGGCCGAAGCATCAGTGGAAGCCCATTAGGGTTTCACTGCCTATAAAAGGAACCCTCAAGGGTTCCACAAGGGTATTACGACTTGTACTCTAAACTCACATAAACCTTAAATCGATTACTTACTCTCACGCCGGAGTCTAATCGTGGGAAACATTCCCACGGTAAGCCTAACGCGTGCTGTTTAGTGTGCAGGATCCCAACCAAACGATTCACTTGGTGCAGGAGCCGGAGCCCAGCCAACCCGAATTAAGCCTAATTCGGGTCTAGCAAGGATCAACCAACTTTTGCATCAACAAGTTGGCGCTATCCGTGGGACCCATAACACTAAGCTAGAACAAAACCTCATCTCGAATTTCTAATGACGAAGAGGCATCCGCAAGCTAACCCCAGGAACGTGAATCCCGGGAACCGGAAGTCCCAAGGGGAAGGGATTCTCATCCCCAATCAATCACCCAGCCGCCTCGCAGGCGGGCCTGGTAACCGTAGCAGTTTTCAGCCCGTGGGGGTGACGAGCGCGATCTCTGTGACACCTCCACCCACTTCAACTCTGGATAACCATGACCCAGGGAGTGCGCCAAACCCTCCTAATAAGGAACCGCGCAGACCCTCGACAGAGGAAGAAGTGGAAGTCCTACCACTCAGCGAGGAGGATCTTACTGGAGTTCTCACGCAGAACTTTGATAGGATTGTCCCGGGAATCGCATCGAGGTTGAATCTGGGGAGGAACCTCCAATCCAGACTCAACTTTGGTGAAACCAGACCAATCACTTCCTCCCAAAATCATAGGAAAAGGAGAGCTCGGCCTCAGGAGCAGGGTACCTTTGAGGAAACCCCTCAACCTCGGAATGTGTTTGAGCGCATAGGAGATCGCCTCATACAGGAACTAACGCAGTCTCGAGAGGGAGAAAGGTCCGATGGCTCACCCGAGCGACCAAATCGAGAGCTGGCCAGAACCGCACGTCGCCCGAGTGTGTGGGATAGGGTGAATACTGGGAGAAAGGCTCCTGGTTCGTCCCTAAAAAATGGTCCCTATGCAAAGGATGGGGCACCACCACTGTCCCAGACCCATCAGGGGAGGACTCAGATGACCATCCGCCTAAGCGTCGCCGGCCTAGGCGCACCCCACCACCACCACCAAACAATGATGATTATTATGGTGGCCCTTACTATCGAGACGCAGAAGCGGAGGATCTTTCGCGTCCATGGTGTGAGCCATGCGATAACCCTAGGCTCACCCGGCCATGGGCGGACCCCAGGGAGGACCCGTTCACCCTCCGCATACGGAACTATTCTGAAGACACTAAACGTCGCATGCCAGCGTGTATTAAGACCTATGATGGATCCGGTGACCCGGTGGATCACCTTAAAATATTTGACACGCAGGCTAAAATTGAGCGATGGCCCATGCCTATATGGTGCCAAATGTTCAATTCAACCCTGATCGGAAACGCCCGTGACTGGTTTGAGGCACTCCCTCCACGGAGCATTGATAGTTTCACGGAACTACGCACGGCGTTTGAGAACAATTATACTCAAAGAAAGAAGTATAATAGGGATCCGGTCTCGTTGGCAACTGTCAAGCAACGGCCGGGGGAGTCCACAGAAGCCTTCACTGAACGCTTCAATGATGAGTGCACGCGCACAAGAACCATGCCGGAGCTCCTGAAAATCTCTGACTACATGCACGCCATAACAGACAGAGAACTGATCAGGCGCCTCAATGACAAGCGTCCAGAGAGATATGATGACCTCATGGAGAGGGTCAGAAATTTCATAGAAGGAGAAACAGCTGTTGCCGCGGCTTACCCATCCCGAGGAAATGGGTACCGGTCAAATGATCAGTCCCGGAGGCAGTCGGGCGGTCAAGGCAATCAAAACAATAACAAGGGCTCGGACTATAAGAGCCAAAGCAAAGGAGGACGGCAGGACGATAAGTTCACCCCCCTAAAGATGTCCTACCGGGAGATCTTGCTGACGGAAGGGGCGAACTTCCCAAGGCCTCCCCCAATGACCACTCCACCGGAACGTCGGCGAGGAAGTCGCTTCTGCGAGTTCCATAATGAAAAAGGCCACGGTACGGAGGAATGTATCCAGCTCAAGAAGCATATCGAGTCGCTGATCAAATCAGGTAAACTCAAGGACCTAGTTAAGGATTGGAAGGATGGAAAAGACAACAACAAAAAGTATGATAAGAAGGATCCCCAAAAGGACAAACCTTTGACTATATACATGATCCAATCCAGACAGCGCCGCACGAGGCAGAAAGTTGGCCAAAAATTTTCATGCGGCAGGGAAATCTCATTCCCTCCCATCACAGCAAGCGATGTGATTGATGCGCCTCTCACTATTGAGATAAGCATTGGAACACACAACGTCCGTCGCATGTATGTGGATGGAGGATCGTCAGCAGAAGTACTGTATGAACACTGTTTCGTGCAGTTATGCCCAGAAATAAGAAGCCAATTAGTACCGGCCACGTCGCCGCTTACTGGCTTTAGTGGAGACACCATCTGGCCGATAGGGCAATTACGCTTGCTTGTAACCATTGGGGATGAGGAACATTCCACTACGGCGTGGATGAACTTCATGGTGATACGCTCACACTCTCCGTATAATGGGATCATAGGCAGACCAGGCATTTTGGCTATACGGGCAGTACCCTCTACGGCGCACGGAATGATCAAATTCCCCGTTGAGGGGGGTATTGTTACCATTTACAACACAATCGTACCAGCATCCGAGTGTCACACCGTGACAACACCAGCTCCACCTGTCCCGCCCAAGGATGGATCACCACCTCCCAATTGGAAGGTAGCCATTCACCCTGACTACCCGGAACAGGAGGTGTCCATAGGAGGGGCACTCTCGGACAGCGGCAAAAGGGCCATGTGCTCTCTCTTAAGTGCAAATCTAGATATATTCGCATGGGAGCCAAAGCATATGACAGGTGTGCCACGTGCGATAGCAGAGCATAAGCTCCAGATCCGCCAAGGGTACCAACCCATCAAGCAAAAGAAGCGCGGCCAGGCGCCTGAGCGCAGCCAAGTGATATTGGAGGAAGTAAGGAAACTAGTGGATGCAGGCATCATGCGTGAGGTATACTACCACGAGTGGTTGTCCAATCCGGTCATGGTCAAGAAGCATGACGGAAGTTGGCGCATGTGTGTGGATTTTACGGATCTAAACAAGGCCTGCCCACAGGACTGTTACCCGTTACCGGAAATCGAGTGGAAAGTGGAGTCCTTGTGTGGATATCCTTTCAAATGCTTCTTGGACGCATATAAAGGGTATCACCAAATCCAGATGGCGAAGGAGGACGTAGAAAAAACGGCGTTCCATACGAGCCAGGGCGTATATTGCTATACGAAAATGCCGTTTGGACTGAAGAACGCCGGCGCTACATATCAGCGGTTGGTGGACAAAGCTTTTGAATCACAAATAGGACGCAACTTGGAAGTCTATGTTGATGACTTGGTGATAAAAAGTCACACGGAGGAGGCACTCCTCCGGGATGTCCAAGAGACATTCGACACGCTGAGAAGAATTAACATGAAGTTAAATCCAAAGAAATGTACGTTTGGAGCAACGGAGGGAATGTTCCTTGGATATTTGATTGATCCAAACGGCATCAAACCTTGCCCAGAAAAGACGGACGCAGTGATACAACTGCCGTCCCCTCAGACACTAAAGGAGGTGCAATCCTTAAATGGGAAGTTAGCCGGACTGAATAGGTTCCTATCTAAATCCGTAGAGAAGTCATTACCTCTATTTAAGACACTCAAGAAGTGCATTAGAAAGGGAGACTTCTGGTGGATGAAGGAAGCCGAGGAAGCCTTCAGCCAACTCAAGCAGCATCTCGCATCTCTCCCTATGTTAGTAGCTCCCCGGCCAAAGGAGGAACTCATTATGTATCTCTCAGCTACTCATGGCGCAATAAGCGCGATACTTATGACGGATAGAGATACAGTACAAACTCCGGTCTACTTTATAAGTAGAACACTACAAGGGCCGGAGTTGAATTATTCCTCCATGGAAAAATTGGTATTAGCACTAATGTTTGCTACAAAGCGGTTGCGCCGGTACTTTCAGGCGCACCCCATTATAGTCATTACGGATCAGCCAATCAAGCAGGTTATCTCTAGACCAGATGTGGCAGGGAGGCTACAGAAATGGAGCATCCTATTGGGGGAGCACAATATATCTTACAGGCCAAGGACGGCTGTTAAAGGCCAGATCCTGGCAGATTTCCTGATCGAGAAGCCGGATGAGGAAGGGCCAATCATCAAGCAAGACGAGATCCCAACGGAACCATGGGTGTTATTCACGGACGGATCTTCGTGTACGGACGGGTCGGGAGCAAGTCTCATCCTCACAAATCCAGAAGGAATGGAATTCACGTATGCCCTCCGTTTTGAGTTCACAGCCACCAACAACGAAGCGGAATATGAAGCATTAATTGCGGGTTTAAAAATCTCCGCTAGAATGGGAGTCCGCAACCTTGAGGCCTACGTGGACTCACGACTTGTAGCGAACCATATTCTAGGTGGGTATGTGGCTAAGGAGGACAACATGGTCAGGTACTTGGAAAAAGTCAAGTCACTAATCGCGACTTTCAGTAAGTTTTCCATCAAGCAGGTGCCAAGAGGCGAGAACAAGAAGGCGGACGCTCTTAGCAAGATCGCATCCACAAGCTTCGCTCACTTATCTAAACAAGTCTTGGTGGAAATACTCAAGGAGAAATCTTTAACGGAAGGGGAGGTTGCTGCTATAGTTGAAGAGGATGGACCTACATGGATGACCCCAATTATCAACTATTTGACTAGTGAGACCCTTCCAGACGAGGAAAAAGCAGCACGGCGCATAAGAAGGAAGGCGCAGCATTTCAAACATCGAGCAGGCATCCTTTACAAACGCTCTTTCTTGCAGCCGTGGTTGCGGTGTGTTGGACCACGTCAGGTCGCTTACGTAATCAGTGACATACACGAAGGGTTGTGCGGCATGCATGCAGGTACACGATCCGTGGTAGCCAGAGCCTTACGAACAGGATATTATTGGCCCACCATGCACAGAGACGCGTGCGACATGATTCGCAAGTGTAGTGATTGCCAAGTGCATAGGCCAGTACCGCGACACCCGCAGCAGGAGCTTACACCTATCACGTCTTCATGGCCATTCTATAAGTGGGGAATTGACAATGCAGGACCATTTCCTGTAGCTTCGGGGGGAGTTAAATTCTTGATTGTTGCAATAGACTACTTCACACGATGGATAGAGGCCAAGGCAGTCAAGTCTATCACAGGCAAACAAGTGAAGAAGTTTGTTTGGGAGCATATTGTGTGCCGTTTTGGTTTACCAGGAGAAATCATCTCGGATAACGGCAAGCAATTCACGGACAACCCGTTCAAAGATTGGTGTGCATCATTGAACATCAAGCGTCGCTTCGCATCTGTTAAGCATCCGCAGACAAACGACCTTGTCGAACGAGCTAATAGAATCTTGGGGAATGGCATCAAGGCGCGTCTGGATGAACGAAGTGGTAAATGGGTCGATGAGTTATCACATGTGCTATGGGCGCATAGAACTATGATCAAAACAGCCAAAGGAGATACTCCATTTGCATTGGCTTACGGCACTGAAGCTGTTATACCAGCAGAAATAGGAATGCCTACCATCCGCACGGCGGAGGTTAATGTCGTCACAAACGATGAACAGCTGCGAATCAACCTGGATCTGTTGGAAGAAAAAAGGGAAATAGCAGCCATCAATGAGGCTAAGTCCAAGGCTAAGATGAAGGCTTATTATGACGCCAAGGTCAAGGGTGTTTCCTTTCGACTGGGAGACTACGTCTACCGTGCTAATGAAGCAAGTCGAGCGGAGAACACATGAAAGCTGGGCCCTAAGTGGGAAGGACCGTATGAAATCACTGAAGCCTTGGGACGAGGCGCGTACAGGCTACGTGACATGGATGGCCGCGACCTTGAGCGCACATGGAATATTTCCAATCTCAAAAGGTGCTATCGTTGAAAGCTACGGCTTCCGCATGAGGAACTTTGCTATGTGCGGGCTTAATAAAGAACCATGCGGTTTTATCCGTTTTGTTTTGTCTTATGTTTGTTTAGATTCCTTTCTTATTCTTTAGGACTTGTCATTATTGTTCAAACAAAAGTGTAAACGTTCTAATAAAATGTCGTGGTGCCTAGCTAGCTCCACGGCCTGTTTCGTGCAAATCGTTTCTTAGAGTTTTTGTTAGTTGTATGAATTTTACTTATATCATAATATGTCTTATTCATATGGATTCTTTCAAATTATTATACATGTACTATACGCCTCCAGGCGGGGTAAGAGGATTAAGTGAACCTACTAATTCAACTTGCCGCGTAAGAGGGATGCAACCCCAGCCGCACGGATCATGTATCCTTACTAGACACCTTACTCACAAGACGTTGGGGTAAGTTCCATATGCTGAAGCCGCACAGTGCTCCGCATATTAAAGACGCACGTCGCATGTCTAGTAAAATATGGACTTGTATGTATTTTTTCTCTTTGTGTGTAAGACGTGATATGTCATGCAGTATTGTGTTACAATATTTAAACACAGTCAAAATACACAAGTTTCCAAAATAGATAACAAAATTGCCGTGGTCACTCACGGACTTATATACAAAACACAAATATTGTTAGCCGTGTACATGCACGGACGAATAGAAACAATACATATTCATAGGTTACAAACCAAAGTGTCTGAAAGGGATCATAAAGTAGGAGCATCCTACATAGAGGGGAAAAACTTACCCATTTCTGCTTGCTCTTCGACCAGACACGACAACCATTCATCACTTTCTCCCCGCTTCTGGGCTTGAGCCGCAGTCCTCTCCAGCACCACACTTAAGGGTTCTTCGTCAAGCACGATCCTGGTTACGTCCTCGTATATAGGAAGTGTCAAGTGGCTGGGGGATGGAGTGAAGGCATCATGGGCGGACGGGCTAGGACTGAGTTGTGCCATGATTTCCATATTTGACGCATCTTTGGTGGCCTCCAGTTCGTCCAGGAATGGGTAGTGCAGATCTCGCATCGCGGCCATAGAGGCAGTCATCTTGCTAGCAGCTTCAGGCTTAAAGAAGGCATGATTGGCGACATCCTCTCCCTTCGTGATCGGCTCAGCGGCCTCAACCATTCCCTCGTGTCGTCCGTGGTCAATACCATCAGACACAAGGTTCGCGAATTGTTGCACAAATTCCGGGGCCTCTAATACCTTCATGACGGCCAGGCGTGCTCCGTACCCAACCATCCACCTACGGCCGGCAATAGCTGTTAGCAGTTGGGGGCATAGCACATTGTCACGCTCGGCAGTAAGGGCATCAATCATCAACTCTTTTTGGGCAAATGCCTCTTTCAGCTCTTGGATGACCGCCCTCTCATCAGCAAGGTCCCTCTGTACTTTCTCCATGTTTTGGACAGCCAGGTGCGCGTCTTCCAGTTTCTTGTTAAGCACGTCTACTTGGCTGGAGTACGAGTGGGCAGAAGCTTCCGCCGTGGCTACCTATAAGGAAAATACGTGTTAGCATATATTCCTTTTATAAGTATGGGTGGTGCGTATTCACTCGCACGGGCTGACTGTTTTTTAATGGTCGCCTCGGCATTGGCCAGTTGGGATTGGAGGTCGGCAATTTGAGCTTCATTATCTTCAATCATCTTCTCCCTCCGTCCAACTTTCCTCTTGAGAGAGTCAACATGCCCAAGCGCGGCTTCAAACCTAACCCTCATCGAGGTTCCCATCGCCATTTGGTGTACCAGGGTACCATTGTACTCATCCGCCAAATCTGCATGACTGAGCGAATTTACCTCTCGCACCAAGCTTGGTGGTATGCAATTGTTGAGGTACTCCCGGCACTCATCAGCGTCCCTCAGTCGTGACGCCGTGGTAATATTCCATACGGGATTGAAAGTTGAGGGGCGCTGGATGCGGGAAAATCTTGGGAGGCTGCGGGTGAACCTTCTTCAAATACAGGGCCGGACTTAGTGGGGGCCGTAGGGTCTCTTTCCACTTCTTTCCCTTTCCCCTTATCAACTTAGGTGTCAGAAGGAGGTGCGGCACCGGTCTGGTCGTCCCTGTGAAACAAGTATTAGGAAATATCTTAAGTATTGCTTACAAGGAAACTTGTCATTCTTACTTATTAAGATGGGGTCTTACATGTTGTTTCTTGCTAATTCGGAGGCGGTTGGGGAAATCTGAGTGACGGGATCGACATGAGCGGCCCGGTTAGCCTCGGAACCCTGGGTAGCACTCCCGACAGATTGATACAAGGGGTGGTCTTCTCGAAGTCTCTTGGCAGGAGCATTGTGTTCGCCAATCTCGACTGAAGCAGTTCTCCTCACACGGTTGCTTCTTTTTCGTGTACGCCTGGCGACGGGCTGCATTGTTGTTTCGTCGATCTCCTCCTCGACTTCATGTTCCTCTTCTTCTTCCAGGTTGACTTGTTGCTGTACTTCTTCATCATCATCGCCCATCAGTCGGCGAATGCTGGAGGTGGTTAATTCAATGTTATCCCCCTGCTGCTCCCTATGTGGTGAGGAGGGCCCGGCTCCTCCTTCATTCACCTGGTTATCACCATCAACATTATTTCCATGATTTTCCTCGTCCGAATGAGGATCTGGCACGGCTTCAAGAGCAACCGTCACGGGGCGGGTATGCTCAAGAAGGGGTTGTTCATTCTCACGAAGAGGACGAAGACCCTCTGGCACAAGCTTTGGGTCGCCCTGGCGCAAAAGTCCAAAGAAGTTCATTTATGTTCAGCACAAAACAACATATGTTAGCTATTTATCAAATAATTGTATGCATTTTTTGTGTACGGATGTTAGCCTACCTTCGCCCTGCCTTCTCCAAAAAACGGGATACCTATTGGAAGGACCAAAGTAATTGCGGCTAATCCCTAGCAAACATAGGAATGATTCGGGAATGTTTCTGATAGGTGTGTAAACACCCATCTTTTCTACCACTTAATTACAATAATAACCGGACCAAAACGTGTATTTTATGTATTTTATGTTGGAATTATGTGTGGTTTGTGTTTTTGTTGTGATTTAGGATGAAAAGGTGAAAAATGGAGAAAACACGGACATTCACGGGCATTTATGGACTTTTATTGAAGAAAATGATGAAAGACGAAGTCAAGAAGTCAAGAGTGCAAAAAGAATGGAAGTCCACGACCAATTCTGAAGATTTATCGAAGAAAAAGTCAAAAGACGAAAGTTTATCAAAAGTCGAAGAATTCAAGTCTATTTTATTGAAGAATTTAAAGACGAGTTCAAAAGAAATCCCGAAGTCAAAAGTCCCTTAAGTCCAAGATTAAAGAAGATTAGAAGAAAAGGACTAAGTACGCAATTAATGAAGATTAAAAAGAAGGAGGGACTTAATTATGCAATTAAGAGAAAAGGAAAGAGGGGAGGAAACTTCCTTAATCCTCCCCTATAAATAGTTTAGGATTAGTCATTTTTCATTTTGTTGGCTAATGGTGACAATTAGACCTTCCACCATTTAAATACTTGTCATTTACATTACTTGTCAATTTTAATTCATGTTATGCACCTTAATTACCATTTAATTCCAAGTAAGTTTTCATTTTAATTCTTGTCAAATCTTTATTTTATCTTGTCAATCTCTTTTCTACCTTTCTTATTCTTTGATTCATGTGTTTATGTTATGTTCATGTTTAAGCTTTTATTTTGATCCAAGTGGTTTTTGATTATTGTGGTTAAAGTTGTTTGATTTCATGTTTTTAAGTGTTTGTTGATGCTTATTTGTTGATTCGTTACTATTTATATTTATCTGTGTGTTTGATTTTGGTTATTTTGTGATTATATCTGCTGCTACTGTTCTCCTTGTTCTTCGGGGGTGTTTGCTTGTTTCTGATCTTTCCAGGAATAGTTCCGAACCAAGAAGGAGGGAAGAGCTCATTCGGAACTCCCAAAGTTCCGAATCAAGGTTTCATCCGGAACTCCAAAAGTTCCGAACCAAGCTTGTTCATCCGGAACTTTCAAAGTTCCGGACGAAGTGAAAACTTCCGAACCAAAGGAATTCATTCGGAACTCCAAAGTTCCGAACCAAGGGTTTCATTCGGAACTTCTCAAAAGTTCCGAATCAACTCAAAGTTCCGAATCAAGGACCAAGTTCCGAATGGAGGCTTTTCATTCGGAAGTCATAAACTTCCGAGTCAAGGCTTCATTCGGAACTTCCAAAAGTTCCAGATCAAGGGTCATCTTCCGACTCGAGAAAGGTTCATTCGGAAGTTCTAAACTTCCGAATCAAAGGACTTCATTCGGAAACTTCCGAATCAAGGGGCGACCTAATACTTCCGAATCAAGGCAGAATTTACAAGTTCCGAATCAGTAAGTTCCGAACGAAGCATTGTTTTGGATAAGTGACATATTCAGACCAATTTGTTCCGGATCAAGGATTTTGGTAATATTCCAAGTGAAGAAGAATCATTTCAACCAAAGGTGACATTTAGGACGAGTGATTATTCCAAACGAAGGTTTATTCCGAATGAGCTGTATTCAGGTTCTTATTAGCTTTTGTCTTTGATTTTTAGTTTCAAGTTTTATTTTTCTTGCCTTTTATTTAATTGCACTTTAAGATTATTTGCCTTAGTTTTATTTTAGACTTGCCTTAGTTTTAGTCGCACTTTAAGTTTGCCTTAGATAGATTTAAGTTTACTTCATTTACTTTAGTACCCTTTAATTTCAGCCTCGCTTTTAAATACTTGCACCCTTACTTCAATTAGACTTAGATTTACTTTAAGAGCACATTTACTTTAATTGTTTTGCACCTTTTAATTTTAAACACTACAACGACACATCTTTGTTCCCACCAAAATAAAACGAAGTCACATAGAGAGCTAAGATCAATTCGAAGAGAACATCACTAGAACGATAATTTTTAACTGGGAAAATCTGAGTTATCAAATGGCGCCGCTGCCGGCTCTTTTCGTAAAGATCAACAGTTTTCTGTGAGAGACACGTTGCTTTTTGGGATCCGTTCACTTGTGAGCGTTACTTTTCTTGCATAAAAAATTCCAAAAAATCATAAAAATTAAAAATTGATAAAAAACCATAAAAATTAAAAATTTCAAAAATCCAAAAAGATTTTATCTTTATTGTGTATATATATTGTATTTGTGTTTGGTTTTGTTTTCTTTTGCATTTTCAGGTGTATGCGTACTAGATCTTCTAATTATCAAGAGCCCGAGCCTCAAGAAGATTTAGATATGGCAGGTGTTAACAACAACATTCCACCGAACCTCAATAATAATAACAACAATGCTCTTCCACAGCCCGATCTTCGGACCATGGAGGAACTTTGTCAACCAACCATGTTTGGACGAGGAGGACCGATTGCGCCGATGCAAATCAACGCTCCTGAGTTTTCGTTGAAGCACCACATGATTCAGCAAGTGCAAACAAACCCATTTAGAGGATTGCCTGATGATGATGCCAACAAACACCTCGACAAATTCATTACAATCACCCAAAGCATGAAGTTGCCTGGGGCCACAATGGATGTACTCCGCCTACAACTCTTCCCACATACTTTATCGCATCATGCCGAGAAATGGTTTGATTGTCTCCCGAAGAATTCTATTCACACTTGGGATGATATGACTTAACGCTTTCTTTCGCGCTACTTTCCACCGTCCATGGTCAAAAGCCTTCGCAATCAGATCAGTGGTTTCATGCAAGACCCCGATGAATCGCTTTTTGATGCTTGGGAGAGATATAATGTCTTGATCGACCGTTGTCCAAACCACAACATGCTCCCTGTGACCTTAATAGACACTTTCTACAACCGATTGACTTTTCGAGATCGTGATACGATCAATGCAGCCGCCGGTGGCACATTCATGAAAAGGAGACCCGAGGAGTGTAGAGAGTTAATTGAGAACATGACTACTC
This sequence comes from Glebionis coronaria, assembly GCA_025667525.1. Taxonomy (NCBI): domain Eukaryota; kingdom Viridiplantae; phylum Streptophyta; class Magnoliopsida; order Asterales; family Asteraceae; genus Glebionis; species Glebionis coronaria. The sequence continues at coordinate 276,588,695 of CM046879.1, forward strand.
ACCACAAGAACTGGGATTCCTCTGCATCTTCAAGGAACAACCCGAGAGTCAATGTTTCCTCAACCTCAGCAAACCCTGAAATGACCGAACTCACCCGCATGATGGCAGAAATGAGCAAAAGTATTACGCTTCTCGCTTCAAACCAACAACAACAAGTTAAAGCGATTGCTAATCCTTGTGAAACATGTGGCGGTCCTCACTCATACACCGATTGTCCTTCGACACAAGGAAATCCGGAAAATGTGTATACTTCTTACGGTAATTATTCACCGGAAAATTACCAAGCTAGACAACAAGGGGATAGAAATCTGCTGAGCTACCGTTCAAACAATTACCTTTCACCCGGTTTTTCTCCTCAAAACCAAAATCCCGCCAACAACTACAATAGAAGCAACCAAATCCCACCTCGTGCTTCTAACCCTTATCAACCACCCACCCAACAACACCCACCCATTAATCCCGATGTTGACACCATCATGAGAACTCAAGGTGAGCAAATCAAGAATCTACAAAGCCAAATAATCAATTTGAAAGGAGATATCTTGAAGCAAGGAAATGACATCAGAACCGAGGTTCGTGATAATCTTCAATCCTCCTTCATCACTCAAACAACTGAATTAAAGAATCTATTGGCTAGTTTCTTGCCCGGAGCTCAACCTTCTTCTTCTTCGGGTTCTCTACCTTCAAACACCGTCACTAATCCGCGAGCTAATGTGAGTGCTATAACTACGCGTAGTGGAATTACCATTGTCAATCCACCTGACTCACCACCATCATCTACACCTCCTCCACCACCATATATCCCTACTCCTCTTACACTTAGTGCTAGTACACCATTACCGTCTCCGCCTCGTCATGATGATGTATCTCGGAAGGACCCTTCAACATCACAACCTTCACCGGCTACACCTTCACCCAACCCTTATCAACCCAGAATCCCATACCCTTCTCGCATAGGCAAGACCAACGAGCTAACCAAGAATGACTGTCAAGTATCGAAATATGTGGATATGCTATCTAAAATGACCATCAACATTAGCCTTGTTGAAGCACTTTGCCACATGCCGAAATTTGTCAAAGCATTCAAGGAATTGCTTAGCAAGAAGGAGAAGTTGATTGAACTCGCCAACACACGATTAAATGAAAACTGCTCTGCAGTCCTTCTTAGAGAACTTCTGGAAAAGCTTGGAGATCCCGGTCGTTTTGTGTTGCCTTGCGTGTTCAACAAAACTGAAGAATTTACTGCCCTTGCTGATCTCGGGGCTAGTATTAATTTGATGCCACTGAGTGTTTGGAAAACACTATCATTGCCCGACCTCATTCCAACAAAGATGACTCTCGAACTTGCAAACGGCACTCTCGCTTACCCCGTTGGTATAGCCGAAGACGTGTTCATCAAAGTTGGCACATTTACTTTCCCGGTTGATTTTGTCGTAGTTGATTATGAAATGGACCCTCGTATTCCTTTAATACTTGGTCGGCCATTTTTGAGAACCGGACGTGCTTTAGTAGATGTGGCCGAAGGTGAGTTAATCTTAAGAGTCGGGGATGATTCTAAAGTTTTTAAAATGGGGAAGCTTACAGGCAAATCCTTTGGAGGCCGAGAATCAGTGAATATGATTAATGTGCTCGATGACTTTACCGTCTATGACAACCCTCTATTCGAGTCTTCCACTGATAATCCACTCTTTGACGATGATGTGGATGATTCTCTCCCTACTTTGGACGCTTCGCCCATTTTTGATTCTCCACCGGTCTTCGATGCTTATGATGATGATGATTCTAGCTCAGATTCGGATGATTTTGATTGCACTTCTGAGTATCCCGAGCTACCCACATTCGATGATTTCGATGAGGCTGATACTCTATCGAGCGATTCTTCACATGATGAAGATCCTCCGCCATCACTCGATCCTACTTTGGACGATTCTTCATTTGAGGAAGATTTCTCTGAATTTCTCAACACATACTTCCCTCATGAGAGTGATGCTCCTCCTTTGGACTTTGAAGATTATCGTCTTGATCCTACTTTGGATTTGAAGAGCATTTTGTCCAAGGAGAAGAAACCAGTCGACACCAAAATCCGTTGCACGTATGATTTGACACCTCTTTGTCCCACTTCTGAGGACGAGGTTGTGCTTCTTTGCGGATCTTCTTCACACTCGGCTGAGCCTAAGTGCTATTTTCCCCTAAAGGAAAAGGTGTTCGACCCCGGTATTGAAGTCTTTAAGCCATCTCAGTATCCACCTGATGAAATAAAAGGAAAAATCTTTGGACCCATTGAAGACATGCTTGCACCGCACCATACTTGCTTCCACCGTGCTCCATCACTGCTTAAGGGAACCTTGCCACTTCTCTTTTGGCTTGCCTTGTTCGCCTTAAGCTCGTTCTTATTGATGGATGAAAACTATGTCTTTGATCCTGGTGGATTTGTTTCATGCTACTTCCGTTGATGATCAAGGTCAAGTCAGGCTCACGACTCGGTTAACAAAAACCAAGCGCTTCTTGGGAGGCAACCCATGCATCTATCCTTTCGCTTTCTTTACCATAAGTGTAGGGGGGACCCTTTGGCTTGCTATTTCCTCTCCTCACTTCTTAATCAGGGATTCGAGCTTCAATGATCTACTCTTGATGATTCTTGACGACCCGTGATTCCGTGTTCTACTTCTTCCCGGTTCTATCCTAAACTTTTTTCGATTCACTATTTTATATATTTTCTCAAATATTAAAATAGGAATCTCTTTAGTTGTCCTTTCCTTAGCGAGATTTAAACAAAGTGCACGATGTCCTAAGTGTAGGGGAGTTTACTCCCACATGCTTAAACATTGAGGACAATGTTTATCTTAAGTGTAGGGGGACTTCTATCGAAGTTAAGTGGTCTTTTCCTTGTATTTGTCCTCATTTTAACCGGAAAATCAATTTTTCGACATTTTTCAAAATTTTTGATCTATTTTGGCCTATTAGTTTTTCCTTTGTATAGTTATTTTCTTTCTTTGCTAGAATAAATCTTTGAATAAGTGGTTTTAGTTTTCAAGCGTTGTGAATCTTTTGACTCAACCCGAGTTTACTCTAGCTAGTATCCTTAACGTGTTTAAGTTAAGTTTTGCTAGGTTTTTATATAGGGAGCTATAAAACGCGAAAGTCTTAACTCTCACGAGTTAAGAACAAGAACTTTTCGCAAGTTCCTATAATTGATCCTAGAGAGTCGTTTATCAAGTGAACTTTAAGATGCGATTTCTAAACTTGAAAGAGTCTAAGAATTTGCAAGATCCTATAGGCGACTCGAAAACCCAAAACTTTGATTTAATAGGCTAAGCATCCACGAGTCTCATTACTTGAGATTTTAAACTGTGGAGAACGAGAGATGATAGAGCCAATTATAAGTTCGGTATTCTTTCGTGAATTTATGTGAGTTAATTATAAGCCTATTCTCCCATCGCTTGCTAATAATTTATCTGCTAATAAATAAGGTTGTACGATTTGAAAAGTTACTTAGCTTCTAGCCCCAGATCGTTTAAAAGTTGCTCGGTATGGATTAGAGTTCATAGCCAAGGCATAACTTATTGAAGCGGGACGCGAAGATTGGCGAGTCCGAAAAGGCCCTAACAAGGCATGAGGGCTATATTTTGTTGCTAAAGATCCAAAGTGATGTGAAGAATCATTTATCGAAAATCAATATGAAGGATCGAGACACACGACGTAAAGCAAAACTCCCCAAAAGTCATGGAGAAGTGTATCCGAAAAGACCCTAACAAGGTATGAGGATAAATAGATCCAAGTCATAAAAGGAGGCGGATCGTTGTATATCAAAGTCCAAAATAAAGATTGGAGAAAAATGAAGAAGTCGTGGTCCAAGTATGAATCTCTCAAAACTTCAAAGTGAAGAATTCCTATTATGAAGAGAAGACCATTATTTCATAAACGTCTCTCAAAATTTGAAGTATGAAGTCGCTGCCAAATATTGGTCCGAGAAAGGTCTCAAATCGCGAAGCGAGTTATGCCAAGATATGAACTTTATGAGGTCCCGAGAAGCAGTTTTAAAAGATTTGGTCCTTTAGCTAACTATTGATTAAATCGTGCACTTTATTTTCAGACTAAATAACTATCGAAATAAGTCAAACAATGCATCTTCGTGATCATTCAAGACAACAATAAAATATAAGAGATACCCCTAGGAATAAGGGAGTCTAAGTAAGTAATTGGCCCACATGAGTTCGTGTTAGTCTACTAACTTATAATAACAATGATCTCGTTTTTAAGCTTGGTTTGAAGAAAGTGAAAACTTGAGGATGATGATTATTCATAACATTTTCAAAACCCAAGGTATGCTTTTGATTTCTTTATTTTGTATGTTCTTAATTTTCTATCTCTTTAATAAAGGCCAACGTGGATTGATTATGATGAAAAGTGTAATCTTGCTTTATAACTAATGCATTGCATGAGGACATTGCAATGATCAAGTGTAGGGGATTTGATAGGTGTGTAAACACCCATCTTTTCTACCACTTAATTACAATAATAACCGGACCAAAACGTGTATTTTATGTCTTTTATGTCGGAATTATGCGTGGTTTGTGTTTTTGTTGTGATTTAGGATGAAAAGGTGAAAAATGGAGAAAACACGGACATTCACGGGCATTTATGGACTTTTATTGAAGAAAAGGATGAAAGACGAAGTCAAGAAGTCAAGAGTGCAAAAAGAACGGAAGTCCACGACCAATTCTGAAGATTTATCGAAGAAAAAGTCAAAAGACGGAAGTTTATCAAAAGTCGAAGAATTCAAGTCTATTTTATTGAAGAATTTAAAGACGAGTTCAAAAGAAATCCCGAAGTCAAAAGTCCCTTAAGTCCAAGATTAAAAAAGATTAGAAGAAAAGGACTAAGTACGCAATTAATGAAGATTAAAAAGAAGGAGGGACTTAATTATGCAATTAAGAGAAAAGGAAAGAGGAGAGGAAGCTTCCTTAATCCTCCCCTATAAATAGTTTAGGATTAGTCATTTTTCATTTTGTTGGCTAATGGTGACAATTAGACCTTCCACCATTTAAATACTTGTCATTTACATTACTTGTCAATTTTAATTCATGTTATGCACCTTAATTACCATTTAATTCCAAGTAAGTTTTCATTTTAATTCTTGTCAAATCTTTATTTTATCTTGTCAATCTCTTTTCTACCTTTCTTATTCTTTGATTCATGTGTTTATGTTATGTTCATGTTTAAGCTTTTATTTTGATCCAAGTGGTTTTTGATTATTGTGGTTAAATTTGTTTGATTTCATGTTTTTAATTGTTTGTTGATGCTTATTTGTTGATTCGTTACTATTTATATTTATCCGTGTGTTTGATTTTGGTTATTTTGTGATTATATCTGCTGCTACTGTTCTCCTTGTTCTTCGGGGGTGTTTGCTTGTTTCTGATCTTTCTAGGAATAGTTCCGAACCAAGAAGGAGGGAAGAGCTCATTCGGAACTCCCAAAGTTCCGAATCAAGGTTTAATCCGGAACTCCAAAAGTTCCGAACCAAGCTTGTTCATCCAGAACTTTCAAAGTTCCGGACGAAGTGAAACTTCCGAACCAAAGGAATTCATTCGGAACTCCAAAGTTCCGAACCAAGGGTTTCATTCGGAACTTCTCAAAAGTTCTGAATCAACTCAAAGTTCCGAATCAAGGACCAAGTTCCGAATCAAGGCTTTTCATTCGGAAGTCATAAACTTCCGAGTCAAGGCTTCATTCGGAACTTCCAAAAGTTCCGGATCAAGGGTCATCTTCCGACTCGAGAAAGGTTCATTCGGAAGTTCTAAACTTCCGAATCAAAGGACTTCATTCGGAAACTTCCGAATCAAGGGGTGACCTAATACTTCCGAATCAAGGCAGAATTTACAAGTTCCGAATCAGTAAGTTCCGAACGAAGCATTGTTTTGGATAAGTGACATATTCAGACCAATTTGTTCCGGATCAAGGATTTTGGTAATATTCCAAGTGAAGAAGAATCATTTCAACCAAAGGTGACATTTAGGACGAGTGATTATTCCAAACGAAGGTTTATTCCGAATGAGCTGTATTCAGGTTCTTATTAGCTTTTGTCTTTGATTTTTAGTTTCAAGTTTTATTTTTCTTGCCTTTTATTTAATTGCACTTTAAGATTATTTGCCTTAGTTTTATTTTAGACTTGCCTTAGTTTTAGTCGCACTTTAAGTTTGCCTTAGATAGATTTAAGTTTACGTCATTTACTTTAGTACCCTTTAATTTCAGCCTCTCTTTTAAATACTTGCACCCTTACTTCAATTAGACTTAGATTTACTTTAAGAGCACATTTACTTTAATTGTTTTGCACCTTTTAATTTTAAACACTACAACGACACATCTTTGTTCCCACCAAAATAAAACGAAGTCACATAGAGAGCTAAGATCAATTCGAAGAGAACATCACTAGAACGATAATTTTTAACTGGGAAAATCTGAGTTATCAGTTTCTATGGAACCCAGTCCTATTCAAATCTAACTCTTGGGAATGACGGGGGTTGTATGTACTTGTGTGCGGCTTGGGGTCGTGAGGGATCCTAGTTCTGATGATATAATCGCCCGGCCATACCACTGCGTCAATGAAAAAGTAGTGATCATACCAATTTTTCAATGAATGCATTGGTTTGTTGTGCGATTGGGGACTGTTGGAGGCTCGTTTCTTAAAAGATACCCAACCGTTTACTATGTTGGGAACATAAAAGAGCCGGAATAATTCTACAGTTGGGGGGATTCTCCTAGCACGGCAGAGGATCTCGAATTGACTAATTTTACAGGCACCTATGCAGTGGAGCTGACTAATGTGTACATCATAGTATCCTAACAGATCTACAAGAAAGTGGGTGAAGGGGATGCGGTAATTAGCCGCATCAAAGAGGCGAGTATACAGGCCAATCTTACCCGCTGGAGCCTCAGTTATGAGGTCTCCAGCGCCAGGAAGTGAGGGGTGTAGGTTGGTAGGGATGAAATAGTTTGTACAAAAGTGGTTTAATTGGTCTTGGGTCATGACATTCCGCACGGATCCAATGGTAGGGCTGTTTCTATGAGCCATTACTAAAAAAGAGTGTAAGGACGTGGTGTTCTAACCTGCGTATGAAGGCATCCGTGCGTATTTGGTTCAAGCTAAGAGGAAAGCTTTAATGGCAGAAATGGAGGTTATAACTGTGTGTTTCACACAGCCGTGGGGGTGGCTTATTTATAGGGTTGCCTCATGGGTCACGACCTGTTGGATGTGTGACACGTGTTGGACACTATCTTAATCGTGTGGCTAAGGGGCAAGTGGCAAGTGAAACGTCAGGTGGGACCCACGGGTCACTTCTGACTCACACGTTTGCACTGCTCGAGGTTCTGACGGTTTGCACTTTTGTCAGTCAAACAAGTCAGATAAACAGTTATTAATGTCGGGTTATGCGGCTCTTACGTAAGACTTGACATTTAATGATATATTTAATTTGTCTTGGTTGCTATATGCGGCTGAGATATTGATGAGATAACTTCTTAAGCCAGGTTGCCACGCGCGGCCAATATAAATTCTTGGACAAATTGTCATTCACTATGGTCTCCTTGGTACGTCCGGGGAGCATCTTTGTAGTCTAGAGGTTCCACCTACGGGTGTAACAACTAGACTGGGGGGACATGATGACGTATAGTCCCCAGCCGGGTCATGGACCCGGCCCATGGGTACTACCCGTATCCGGCCCATCACAGATGGGTGGAATAATGTCATTCAGGCTTATGGGCTTGGATGAACAGTAACCGCACGCATGTGTGCGGCCCACGGCCCGGTGCAGCCGACATGGCCGACATAGGGTTAGACAGAATAATATTCTGTCTAGGAATATCTTTATCCCAATAAGAGAGGATATTCACTACCAAGATTAGAAGATAACAATCATTCTAATTCTGGTGATTATCTCTTCCTTGGGGTCGAAGCATCAGTGGAAGCCCATTAGGGTTTCACTGCCTATAAAAGGAACCCTCAAGGGTTCCACAAGGGTATTATGACTTGTACTCTAAACTCACATAAACCTTAAATCGATTACTTACTCTCACGCCGGAGTCTAATCGTGGGAAACATTCCCACGGTAAGCCTAACGCGTGCTGTTTAGTGTGCAGGATCCCAACCAAACGATTCACTTGGTGCAGGAGCCGGAGCCCAGCCAACCCGAATTAAGCCTAATTCGGGTCTAGCAAGGATCAACCAACTTTTGCATCAACAGGATCTTAAGTAGATGTGTTGTGATTGTTGTTGTCGATGAAAAATGTTCAAATCCCCTAAAAATTATCTTCATAAGAAACCAAAAATTCTAAGGCGAAAAATCACACGAAATTTTCACTTTTGTAAAAACTTCTATTTTTGGAATATTAGAGTTTTTCGGAATAAGTGACTTTTTCGGATAATTGACCCTTCTTTGGAATAATGGTGGATTCCGGATAAATGAAGATTTTCGGAAAATTGATGAATCTTCGGAATAAGTGGTTTCTTCGGAATAATTAGAGATTTTCGGAAAAATGTAGTGTTTTCGGATAAGTGACTTTCTCGGAATTATGGCCTTTTCAGATAAAGAACAATTTTCGGATAAATGCAATGAATTCGGATAAAAGGAGGATTTTCGTAATAACTTACCTTTTCGGATAAACGATTTTCGGAAAAATCCCTTTCTTCGGATAAAGCAGTATCTTCGGAATAACTCACTTTTTCGAAAAAAACTGGTGATTTTCAGAATAATCCCACTTTCTTCGGAATAAATCTTCGGATAACCACCTTTTTTAAGAATATCTACTTATCTTCGGATAAAATATTTTCGGAATAAAAACATATCTTCGGAATGAGAAACCCTTTTCTGAAAATCACATTTTTCGGAATAATCAAAACCCCTTTCCGAAGATAGCCAAATCAGGTTACTGTTATACGAACCGTATAACAAAAACCAATCCAACCACCTCAAAAACTTGCGATTTGAACCACAAAAACTTAACCAAATCCCTACCCAATCTATGTAAGTGATTTACATCAAGATTTAGAGCCCGAAAACACTAAAAAAAATTAACTCGAGATGATTTTGAAGATAAATCAACCGAATCAAATTAATAACCAATAACAAATCACTAATCTACCCCGTGGCGATTGATACCAATTGTTGTTCCCTAATTTATTCACTTCACCATGGTTGATTAATAGAAAATAGATGAAAAGAATGAAGATTTCTAGAGAGAGAAAGTAGCGAGAGAAAGTAGAGAGAAGGTGGAGAAACTAGGTGAAATTGGATTAAGAAAATGAAAAGTGTTACCCTTCCTAACATGCTAGGAAGGGCTTTATATAGTCCGCCTAAATGTGGGCTTTGAATGGACTATATTGTTTGGGCCGGGCTTGAATAAAATGCTTAGTACCTTAAAAGAGGCCTTTTAAGCTAGCCATCAAGCCCGTAATGTCACGACTATTTTAACTAACTATTACAACGTTCTAATAAATATTATAATAAAAACCGATGATCGAACATTCTTGTTTGACTCAATATTTTGAGGCTAACAATAGGCTAGGCATCCACGAGTCTCATTATTTGAGATTTTAAATTGTGGAGAACGAGAGATGATAGAGTTGATATTAAGTTTAAAGATTAATTCTTCCTTATATGATTTTTGTGGCTCTTTCTGTTAGCCTCAAAATATTGAGTCAAACAAGAATGTTCGGTCATAGGTTTCTATTATAATATTTAGTAAAACGTTGTAATAGTTAGTTAAATAGTCGTGGTTCACATGCTTGGATTTAAACTAATTAAAGTCCAAAAGACAAGCCCGGCCAAATATATAGCCCATTAAAGCCCGCATGTGGGTGGACTATATATACTACCCTCCTAGCATGTTAGGAGGGTGGATGGTCATTTTGTATCTAATTTTTCTTTCTTAATCTAATATTTACCAAGTTAATCATCTCTCCTTCTACTTTCTCTCACTATTTTCTCTCTCTAGGAATCCATCTTTGTTCATCTATTTTCTATCATTAATCATCTAAATAATATGGGACAACATTTGGTATCAATCGCCACGGGGTAGATTGTGTTTGGTTGTTTGGTTTGAATTTGATTCGGTTGATTTTTCCATATAAATCATCCCGAATTAAATTTTGTTTAGTATTTTCGGGCTAGAAATCTTGATATAAATCATTTATATCGATTTGGTAGGGATTTGGTTTGGTTTTCGTGGTCAAAATCGCAAGATTTTGAGGTGTTTGGATTCATTTTGGAGTTACGGTTAGTTTACTATTTCAAGATCATTCCAAATTCAGTTTTTCGGAAAAGGGTTAATTATTCCGAAAAAAGGATTTTCGGATAAGGTTTTATTTTTCTGAAAAAGGGATTTTGCTGAAAAAGTGGTTTTTCCGAAATTTTTTTCTAAAATTATCATTATTCCGAAAAAGATTCCGAAGATTTCAGTATTCCGAAGAAGTGTTTCTCTGAAAATCTACTTATTCCGAAGAAGCATTTATTCCGAAGATTATTTCGAAAAAGTCTAATTTTCTGAAAAAGCATCTTTTCCGAAGATTATTCCGAAGATCCACGTTTTTCTGAAAACCCATTATTCTGAAGAAGTGATTTATCCGAAGAAGTCTATATTCCGAAGATTATTCCGAAGAATTGCTTATTCCGAAGATTATTCCGAAGACTTGCTTATTCCGAAGATTATTCCGAAGATAGTACTTATTCCGAAGATTTGCATTTTTCTGAAAACATCATTATTCCGAAGAAAGATTTTTTCTGAAAACCTCATATTCCGAAATACCCAATTTTTCTGAAAATGTTAGTTATTCCGAAAAAACCCCAACAGTGAAAATTTTGTGTGATTTTTCGCTTTCGATTTTTTGGTTTCTTGTGAAGACAATTTTTAGGGGATTTTTAACATTTTTCATCGACAACAACAATCAACACACATCTACTTAAGATCCATTTACACTTCATCGATTTCAAGTTTCTAGATATGGATTCTAATCAAGAGTATCGTGTCACAAACAACAATATCATGGTGGCGGGGAATAAAGAGAGACCACCAATGCTTGTATCTGGTCGGTATGCTCAATGGCAATCACGTTTCATACGATACCTTGATACAAGACCAAATGCTGATGCCTTGAGGAAATGTATTACTCATGGAGCATATGTATTCAAGAAAATCTCAAGTCCTCCAAGAGCAGCCACAGATACTACTGATCCAATTCCTGTAAGTGAACGTGATGAATCAAGAGCTGATCTCACACCTGAAGATTGTGCTTGTCATGATGCGGAGAAGGAAGCCATCTATATGGTTCTAAGTGGGATTAGAGATGACATTTATTCCACGGTTGATGCTTGTCCTACAGCACATGAAATGTGGACTGCCATTGAACGCTTGCAACATGGAGAATCCCTCAACAAACAAGATGTCAAAACAAACTTGTTTTGGAATTTTGGCAAGTTTACTTCAAGGGATGGAGAATCAATTGACTCTTACTAATCCAGGTTTTATAAGATGATGAATGACATGACAAGAAATAATCTGCAAGTCTCCACCATGCAAGTCAATGTTCAATTTCTTCAACAACTTCAACCCGAGTGGACACGATTCGTCACTTTGGTGAAACAACAAGAAAAGTTAGACGAGGTCTCATATCATCGACTCTTTGACATCTTGAAGCAATTTCAGAATGAAGCAAATGAGATTCGAGTTGAACGTGTTGCCAAGACGGCTAATCCACTTGCTTTAGTGACTACAACTCAACATGTTCAAGGTCATAACTCTCGTGCTCCTAAGTCATATTCCACTACATCATCTTCACCACGATCTTCCACATCATCTAAGTCTTCATCATCCACAAGATCTCGAGGTAAAGTGCCAAGAGCACCATCACCACCATCTGAGTCATCATCTGAAGAAGATAGTGATGAATACCAAGCTCAAAAGAATCGAGAGATGAAACAACAAATTGCTTTCATAATGAAGACTTACAAGAAAATCTACAAACCCACCAACAACAATCTTTGCACATCATCTAACACCAAGAACCGATATGTTGAGAGTCCTCCAAGGTATGACACACGTCGACGTGGTAAAAGTCCTTCTAGGTATGATCGACATAATCCAACACATGTTGAGGGTTCTGCAAGGTATGATCGACAAACTGCCAAGTATGATACTCAGAGGATTGCTGCTGCTACTAGGAATAGGGAAACTGTTGGAAGTCAAGTGGTTCAGCAGAGTAGGATTCAATGTTTTAATTGCCAAGGTTATGGGCATATGACAAAGGAATGCAGGAAGCCGAAAAGGGTTAGAGACTCCAGCTGTCACAAGGAAAAGATGCTGCTATGCAAGAAAATGGAAGCAGGGGTTAAATTGTCAACTGAGGAAGGAGCAATGCTTGATGATACTGATGATGAAGATTCTGATCAAGAGCTCGATTCACATTACGCGTACATGGCAAAGGTTGAAGAAGTTCTCAAAGTCACTGAAGATGACAATGGCCCTATCTTTGACACTGAGCCAATCGATAATGTACACACTACTAATGAATATAATGTGTTTGGTGATATTCCTGAGCATAGTGATCTACCCAATGCCATTAATGACACGTGTATGATGGAAACGGTTGATAACAATACCACACCCGATTCATCAAACATGTGCAATAATGAGACTGAGGATGATCAACATGCAAATGAATATGATGAAGAGGAACGTTGCGCTTGCTAATTTAATTGCTACTTTACAAAAAGATGTCACTGAAAATAAAAAGAGTCAAAAGCAATTAAAGAAGGCAAACGCTACGCTCAATCAAAGTTTTGAAGAATGCAAAGCTGTTGATGAGACTGCAATTATACATAGTCTCATCGTCCAAATCGGGCTTTAAACGCTTAAAATATCATCAAAATACCTCTATATATGCTTGTATTTGTGTCTTGTGTATTTTAGGTACGGATATCGTAAAATCAACAAATGATCACAAGAATGGAGCAAAAACGAACACGAGAAACGAAGTCGCACAAAGAACCGGGCCCAAATCATGGATTTTCCAAAATGACCCTGAAGTTTTGAAGAATGGCAACATTGGTCCCTCATCTTTGAAGATTTGGCAAAGAAGACCTTGAAGAAATCATCATAAGGCAAGAAAGGTCCTCAATGTTTGAAGATTGTACATGATATGCCCTTAAAGATTGCTCTAATTGCATTTATGGTCCTTGTTTAAAAGTTGGTGAAATACTTGTGCCAAATTGGACAACTTTTGCAAAGTTGTTATAAAGGAATTGGAAGTTGTTAGCTGATTAATACCAAGTGAACAAACAAGGGAAGTCTAGGGGCCATTTGGGGCAGACCAGGAAACTCCCTCCCTCTACTCACATCCTGCCACGTCACCCCACCCAAACAACCAGCCAATCACCTCCCTCCCTCCACCCACGTCATCCCCCACTAGCAACTTAATAACTGATTAATATAATCAGTTATTACTTTCCCTCCTTAACATAATTTTCAAATTAACCCACCCCTAAAACGAATTAAAACCCTTTTTTTAACCACCCCTAATACCCAAGAACCCTAACCTAATTACCTATCTAAACCAAAGGGGTTTTGCCCAATATTTTCTAGATCACAAATTAACCCTACCACAAACCAAACCCACAACCCAGAAACATATCCCCGTGACCCCTGGGACCCACGCGTACTCCCCTGCTTACCCTGATATGGCAAAAAGAGCATCTTTCAGCAAATCAACGGATATCATCTATTCCTTGGCTCCAAAGAACCCATTTAACAGCCAAGATTGGTCTTCACAGCTCAGCAATCACATGGGAACCTATTGACCAATTTTCAGTCAAAGAATCAAGGGCATGAGGAATTTCATGTAGCATTAGGGTTTAGCTTGTTTTGATTCTAGATTATTCTGTAAGCCATTATATAAGGCTGCCTAGTTCTTCCATATGTTTTTGTTCCAGATTTTTTTGTAATGTTTTAAATATTAATGAAAATGAACTTTAATCTTTTGCAATAAATCTGAGTTCCAATTGTTACACTTTATCTGTTTAGTTTTATTCATCATTTGAAATTAGTTTAAGAGAAAAGTTTTCACTTGTATCAAAGGTTTCAAAGAATCTGTTTTTCTTTGAAGTTTTTTATAAGCTACGAGGAATAAGCTAGCTTAATCAATAAGATATGCTTATTCTCTTTGTGGCTGTTTAATCAAGTCATTTTTTGCTCTACTTGTTTGATCTTAGCAGGCACCAAATTTTGCATATTTGAAGTTGGTTCTTCTTTGGAGACCATCATCATCATCAACCCTCATACCAACAAGCCCTTTCTGAACCTTGTCAGCTCAAGCCCGGGCTTGATGGAAAAGGCAAAGCTGCCTTGGTGATCCTTGGATGTAGGGTCACAAGGTAAAAAATCTTGTTTTTTTATACTTGCTTGAAATAGTTTTGAGTTATGATGATTTTGAGGATTAGGTTGTTGGATGATTGATCAAATGCTGGATATTGTATGTTTGATAGATTAAAACATGTTAGGGTAGATTAGATTGGATTTGGTGCAAGTTTGATCACAAGTTTCTTATTAATTTTCAATTTACAGAAAGTAAAGGGGTGTTTGGATCCTAGTTTTAAAAGCAATGAATATGATTTATTGAGTTGGAAATCAGTAGTTAAGCACTTGCCTTGGTAGTTTTAGGTTAATTTAGTTCTTTGTGTTGGTTTTGGTACCAGTTGGTAAGGGTTGCATGCTAGTTTTGGTAAAACATTGCTTAAAAATCAGTAAACAGCCATAACTGCTTATTTTTGTGAGTTTTGCCTTATCAATCTTGTGACTTGATAGGATATACGGTAGGTTAGGATTTGTATGTGCTTTGGGGAAGTTTGGTGAGTGGATTGAGTGAGTTTTGGCCAACCAAAACTCACCCAATTGCCAAACACATCAGCAAAGTCCCATCAGACCCCCCTATTACCATACAGTAACTGAAATTGGGTATTTTCTGCTTGAATTTGCTAAGTGGACTTGTGTTTTTAGCCTTTATTTGAGTCCCCACAACCCAACTGGTTGTGGGGGTGCCTTTGTTTGCCCATAAAACCAAGAAACAAGCAAGATCTAGGCACAAAAGTGCCCAGACCCGTTTTTTTGTGAAGGCAGTGGGAACTCACTTCCCACTGCTAGTGTAAAAGTTTCCCCTGCTAAGCAAAAGGACAAAACAGGTCACATGTCACTTTCAGTTTTCCCACTTTTTTGTCTTTAGTGGGTCAAATTAGGAACTACAATTTGATTTTAGTTTCATTATTTTTCTTATTTATTTTCTGATTTTCCATTAAATTAGTTTTTAAGTTACTGTTCATTTTCCAATTTTTAGGTTTAATTGCATTTTAAATACTTTTTAGTTAACTGATTTTTGTCTTTTAGTGTAAAATTTTGATGTTTTTCAGTTTTAAAATTTTTCTTATATTTAGAAAAATATTTTAAGACTTTTAGTTCAAAAATATTTACTATTCACCTTTTAATTATTTTTTAAATTTTATTTAATTTAATTAGGGTTTTTATTGTAAACTGTTTTATGTTTTAGTGAAAAATATTTAATTTTTCAAACTTTTTCATTTTTCTACTGTTCATTAGTGTAATTTAGGATTTTTAAAATTGTCAAATAATTTTTAGCTTTATTTTATTATTTTTAATCATTATTTTAGTGTAAAAATTGTTGTTAGAGTTTTAAAAATAGAAAAATAGTATTTAAAATTTAGGAAAAATACTTTTTAGTTTTTAAATAATATAAGTGAGGTATTTGTCCAATAAAATAACATTTTGGCCTCTTTCTTAATTATATTTAATTTTTGGGCTTTAGTTAGCATTAAAAATTGAATATTTAATTAATAAAAGGTTTAAAAATATATTTATTGGATTTGTATCCTTATTTATATTATTTTGAACTTATTTTTCATTTTTAATTTGTTTTTAGCTTAAGATTTTTAAATTTTCACGTTTTACGTACTTACGTTCGCGTTTTACGTCATTCGTCGTAGTTTAGTTGTAATTGTAGCTCGTCTTTGTTTTTTCTTTCTTTTCTCATATAAAAACGACACTACCCCAAACCATTGTTATTTATTTTTGGCACATTAATCCACACACCTCCTCGAGAACGAACTCACATTTGTTCGGTTTCGCGTTTTTTCTAAAACGTGCAACTTAATACTTGCCCGCTTTATATTCCTTTTTCCTAAAAGGATATACAAAAATACTACATCAAAAATGGCGCCGCTGCCGGGGAGGTGTTTTTAGTGTGCCATTATTAGTATCGTGTTTTTGTGAGTGGTGCGTTTTTGCTTTTCACATTTTGAAAAGCGTGAATATCGTACATACTCATTTTTGTTAGTTTTCCTTAATATATTATAATACCCAAATAAATTGTATTTAGTTTTCCTAAATTAAACACACAACAATCACTTTACTATATTGTAGATATATTGGTTTTCGTTTTTATTGTGAATATTATTAATATATTGTACTTACATAGAACAATAAAGATACAAGTACTCCAAAAGCATGAAAACGCAACCTTGATTCGGGATTTCATCACTCGATCATTGTATTCGAATCCAAAGCAAAAGTAAAAGGCAAAATAGATAAAAACTTTCGTGAGGCTTAATTTCAATTAACACAAACTATAAGGTCGGTATAAGGCGGTTGTATTTCACGACCTAAGGGAAAAAGGCTCTTAAGTGCTTAGCGCCGCCTCGTTTCCCCCGCTTGCTTGTGCGTGTTTTGAGAAAAAGGGCTAATCGAGGGTTTGCCAACCAAAGTATTATCTACGTATATATATTTGCTTGTTTTCAAGATTAAACCTTCTTGAACGTTTTGGTGTTCCACCAACGTTCTAAAGTCATCGAAGGCGTTCACTCCACGTGATCATTTTCATTCCTTGAGGCTCCTTTAATCGAGAAAGTCGATTCGAGGAGAGATTTGTAGATTTCAGTCTACATAATACAACAAAAATCCAAAAAAAATTAAAAAATCAAAAATCAAAAATATTCTTCTTACCCTTATCCATTAATTCTATTTCTAACCCTCTAGTGTTTAATTCTCGAAACACCGTTCTCGTTGCATCATGTCGAATCATGGTGGATATTATTCGTGTCCAAATTGTGGAGGCCCGCCCGATGGTGCCAATTGTTTTTATTGTGAGGTTATTGGAGGTCGAGGGGGTTATATTCATAACCCCGCTCCACGTGATCTTGGTAACAATTTTCAATCTTACGACCAAGGTCACCCATCGACTTCGTTGTATTTGTCGTATGATCCGTCTTTTAATTGCAATAATGAGTCTATTCATAATGCCTTTAATGATTTTGTGAGACGAAATAATGAGAAATTAACGATGGTGGAAGAACAAATGACTAGCCTTAAGGAAACTTGTAATAAACGAATGGCAACCCAAAGGGAAACTTTCAAAAAAATGGAAAACGATTATGACACCCTTATTGAAGAGCAACAACGTTTGTATGATCAAAATCAACAGATGTGGGAAGGATATGTGGATAGCATTAGGGAAAATCATGCTATTGAAAGAGAAAATCATGCTAGAGAGAGATAAAATTCTTTTAATGTTCGAGGGCTTAGTGGAAAAATTTAATTCTTTGTCTAATAACACCAATCCTAATTCCGAGGGAGAGGTTAAAGCCTTATCGACTCCTAAGACTCGTACGTCTCGCATTGATCCATATCTCTCGAATTTTAGAGTTGTGCAACCTTCATCGTCTTGCAAAACCGTAGAGGAAACGAAAAAGTCATCCAACGAAGTTTTGAAAAATGTTTTTGAAAATAAACCAAAGGAAAAACTCATAGGATACTTAGGAGTATTAAATCTTACACCTTCTAAACCTAATTTTTCTAATGAGGATGAAATTATTGAGTATTTTCTAAATCAATATACACTTAATTTTGACAAAGAAATTCCATTAAAAGATTTCAAAGAAGAAAAATGTGACAAGGTTTTAAAGGAAATCGTTGAACCCTCGTTTTTACAAGATGAGCGAAAATTAATTCCGAAGGGACGTGTTAGTAGTTTTGCTAAAATGTTTGAAAACCCACGTTCGATCCCTTCGAAGGACAAAGTTGAAACCGTCAAGGCAAAATCGTCACGAGACGAGCCTTTTACTCCTAATCCTACACCGAGTGAGATTTTGGATTTATCATGTGAGAAGTCCGCCGATGGCCTTGATCACATCGATACGTTTTTCGATATCGAGGTCGAAACGACAAAGGCAAAATCTTCAATCGAAGAGCCTTCTTTTCCTAGTTTCACGACGGTTGAAGCTAGCGACTCGATTATCGACAATTTTATTGCTCAACCTCTTCCACGAGGAAGAGAAGACGTTTTTTATCCCGACGGTGATTTTTCCGAGATCAAACGTATACTTGATGATCCGCCTTCAATTTTTGAGTTTGATGAGGACCGTTGCGTTAGCCCGGAGGGGGATGTTTTGTTAATAGATTCACGTTTTAAATATTCAAATCCTCCTCCCGCCTTCAAGATAAATGTGGAAATTTTAAGTGTGCCTAGAATTCTTTTAGAAACACCAAATATTTTCAATTTAATCAACTTGGGTTTTCGTAACAAAGAGTTAAAAAATGAAAAAGGGAATGATTTTAAAATTGATTTGAAAATTTCTCCAAAGATAACTCCGTCATCACCTCGTTTAATTAAACTTGCTACAAACGCGTCTACTTCTTTTGACGACGTTTTGTGTGGATCTAGTATGGGGGAAGCCCCATTTGTTCCCTCACACTTCTCCACCGAGGATGAGATTTTTGACCCCGGTATCACATTTAAGATAAAATCTCGGTATTTTACCGAAGTAGTCACTAGAAATCCTTTCTACACTTATGGTGAGAGTTTACCTCGAGTAACTCGATTTTTATGTCCACCAAATGTCC
The DNA here is from genome assembly GCA_025667525.1 of Glebionis coronaria. Lineage (NCBI taxonomy): Eukaryota > Viridiplantae > Streptophyta > Magnoliopsida > Asterales > Asteraceae > Glebionis > Glebionis coronaria. The sequence continues at coordinate 276,607,646 of CM046879.1, forward strand.
CACCCTTCTCTTCTTATTCTATTTTCTTGTGTCCCATTGGGACGTTGTTACTTGAAGTCGTGTTGTTTCGTTTATCATCTGAAAACGAAGACACAATCTTTGATCCCGGTATAGAGGTTTTGCCTTTATACACGGTTGCTTTTGGGCCTTGATTACATGTAAGTCCCACCAAAAATGAACGAACCATGATTATCCCTAAATGATCACATTTATGGGGATTCGAGTCGAGCTTTTGACTCGGTTATCAAAAACAAGGTGCCTCGTGGGGGAGACCCATGCTTATCCATGTACATATTATTGCTTTCTAATTAGTTTAATGTGAGGGGATTTGTGCCCTTCCAACCTTTGTTTCGTGGTTGTTCGTGATTGTGATTCATTAGGTACATCGACATTATTGAAGCCTCTCGTGTTCGTTTTACGTATCACTCGAGCTTTGATCGTTGCCTTTGGAGATTCCGATATCCGATGATATCCTTTTTATGTTCTAACGTTTATCTTATTAGCATAATTCATAAACGGCTTTTAGGTTATTCGTTTCACCCTTTCCATGCTAGATTAGGCATTCGACTACGTCTCTAGTATGGGGGTGTTTCACCCCTAGACTCGAAACATGAGGACAATGTTTAATTTTAGTATGGGGGGTGAGTAGATACTTCACCTTGCTTACGTCAACACGCAATCCAAAATTTCATCTTTTTGTTAACGTTTTGTTGCAATATAAGGCTAAAAATGGCCAAATTCTAAAAATTTTCTTGTTTTTCATAAGTGTTTAAGACACGAATGTAGGTTTTCCGATGGTGAGAATGAGAGTAATTTTTGACTCGACCGTGCGTGTTGAGCACTTAACTTCGATTCCTTAACTTTTTAGGCTAAGTCTCTTAAATGAGGACGAGAAATGATAGAGTTATTTATAAGTCTCGTAATCGTCACGATCTCATGTGTAGTAATTATTAGCTTATTCTCCCCCCGTTTTTAATAATAAATTGTTAATAAATATTGATTTAGCGGTTTAGTCACTATTGTTGGTTTCTAATTTGTTTTAGTAGCTTCCATGTAATTAAATTGGGAAAACATTAAGATATCGCCAGCGTCACGGTTTTGAAGTATTGGCACCCAAATAATCAAAAGCTTCACCCAATAATAAGATTTCAAGTGCTCACCTAAATCAAGCAAACAATTTGAAGCCCCACAAGGCCGAAAAATGTATGCAAAATTGAAAGTGAATCAAGCCTTAATCTTCAAAGCTTTAAAGATCCAAAATTCGCCTTAGCGTGAGGATATACGTCTTTGGCTAATAAAACTACCGATGAGGTGGATAATAAAAGGCAAGGCAAGACCGAAGTCATAATAAAAGCTTCATGGCGAAGTTGAATAAAAAATGGAGGTAAACCAAAGATAATAAGGCCCTTCCGTTAGGGGGCGTATAAAAGTCTTGGTAATAAGTCTCATGTTCAAAACCCTTATAAAACCGTGTTTATCGATCCTTCTTGTTGACTTAATTTTTTGACATCGTTGTCTATTAGGATGAATTATTAATTGAATGATTTTGGCTACACCGTTAAAACTCTATTTTTAGACCTAAATCTCTATTCACGCATAAGTCAATGATGTATCCTCGTGATCATTAAGACATAATAAAATATAAGAGATACCAAGTAGGAATAAGGGAGTTTAGGTTCGTAATTAACACTAATGATATATGATCGTGCTGCTAACTTATAATAACAATGATCTCGTTACACGCTTAGCATGGAATTGGGTGAAAATCAAGGACGACGAAATTATTTCTAACGAAGCATTCACATGTTCTTGTTCTATGATCCCAAAAGTCACTTAATCGTGATGAAAATCATACATTATGTCTAAAACACGTGTAGTAGTTTATTTAATTTTACGTTTCCAATAAATGTCATCATAAAATGAATTTTGGAGATGCTAAGATACTTAATTCTAGCATTGCGTGGAGACACGGCAATGGTTTAGTATGGGGGAGTGATGAGACTGCAATTATACATAGTCCCATCGTCCAAATCGGGCTTAAAACGCTTAAAATATCATCAAAATACCCCTATATATGCTTGTATTTGTGTCTTGTGTATTTTAGGTACGGATATCGTAAAATCAACAAATGATCACAAGAATGGAGCAAAAACGAACACGAGAAACAAGTCGCACAAAGAACCGGGCCCAAATCATGGATTTTCCAAAATGACCCTGAAGTTTTGAAGAATGGCAACATTGGTCCCTCATCTTTGAAGATTTGGCAAAGAAGACCTGGAAGAAATCATCATAAGGCAAGAAAGGTCCTCAATGTTTGAAGATTGTACATGATATGCCCTTGAAGATTGCTCTAATTGCATTTATGGTCCTTGTTTAAAAGTTGGTGAAATACTTGTGCCAAATTTGACAACTTTTGCAAAGTTATTATAAAGGAATTGGAAGTTGTTAGCTGATTAATACCAAGTGAACAAACAAGGGAAGTCTAGGGGCCATTTGGGGCAGACAAGGAAACTCCCTCCCTCCACTCACATTCTGCCACGTCACCCCACCCAAACAACCTGCCAATCACCTCCCTCCCTCCACCCACGTCATCCCCCACTAGCAACTTAATAACTGATTAATATAATCAGTTATTACTTTCCCTCCTTAACATAATTTTCAAATTAAACCATCCCTAAAACGAATTAAAATCCCTTTTTTAACCACCCCTAATACCCAAGAACCCTAACCTAATTACCTATCTAAACCAAAGGGGTTTTGCCCCATATTTTCCAGATCACAAATTAACCCTACTACAAACCAAACCCACAACCCAGAAACATATCCCCGTGACCCCTGGGACCCACTCGTACTCCCCTGCTTACCCTGATATGGCAAAAAGAGCATCTTTCAGCAAATCAACGGATATCATCTATTCCTTGGCTCCAAAGAACGCATTTAACAACCAAGATTGGTCTTCACAGCTCAGCAATCACATGGGAACCTATTGACCAATTTTCAGTTAAAGAATCAAGGGCAAATGAGGAATTCCATGTAGCATTAGGGTTTAGCTTGTTTTGATTCTAGATTATTCTGTAAGCCATTATATAAGGCTGCCTAGTTCTTCCATATGTTTTTGTTCCAGATTTTTTTGTAATGTTTTAAATATTAATGAAAATGAACTTTAACCTTTTACAATAAATCTGAGTTCCAATTGTTACACTTTATCTGTTTAAGTTTTATTCATCATTTGAAATTAGTTTAAGAGAAAAGTTTTCACTTGTATCAAAGGTTTCAAAGAATCTGTTTTTCTTTGAAGTTTTTTATAAGCCAAGAGGAATAAGCTAGCTTAATCAATAAGCTATGCTTATTCTCTTTGTGGTTGTTTAATCAAGTCATTTTTTGCTCTACTTGTTTGATCTTAGCAGGCACCAAATTTTGCATATTGGAAGTTGGTTCTTCTTTGGAGACCATCATCATCATCAACCCTCATACCAACAAGCCCTTTCTAAACCTTGTTAGCTCAAGCCCGGGCTTGATGGAAAAGGCAAAGCTGCCTTGGTGATCCATGGATGTAGGGTCACAAGGTAAAAAAATCTTGTTTTTTTTATACTTGCTTAAAATAGTTTTGAGTTATGATGATTTAGAGGATTAGGTTGTTGGATGATTGATCAAATGCTGGATATTGTATGTTTGATAGATTAAAACATGTTAGGGTAGATTAGATTGGATTTGGTGCAAGTTTGATCACAAGTTTCTTGTTAATTTTCAATTTACAGAAAGTAAAGGGGTGTTTGGATCCTGGTTTTAAAAGCAATGAATATGATTTATTGAGTTGGAAATCAGTAGTTAAGCACTTGCCTTGGTAGTTTTAGGTTAATTCAGTTCTTTGTGTTGGTTTTGGTACCAGTTGGTAAGGGTTGCATGCTAGTTTTGGTAAAGCATTGCTTAAAAATCAGTAAACAGCCATAACTGCTTATTTTTGTGAGTTTTGCCTTATCAATCTTGTGACTTGATAGGATATAGGGTAGGTTAGGATTTGTATGTGCTTTGGGGAAGTTTGGTGAGTGGATTGAGTGAGTTTTGGCCAACCAAAACTCACCCAATTGCCAAACACATCAGCAAAGTCCCATCAGACCCCCCCCCCCCCCCCATTGCCATATAGTAACTGAAATTGGGTATTTTCTGCTTGAATTTGCTAAGTGGACTTGTGTTTTTAGCCTTTATTTGACACCCCACAACCCAACTGGTTGTGGGGGTGCCTTTGTTTGCCCATAAAACCAAGAAACAAGCAAGATCTAGGCACAAAAGTACCCAGACCTGTTTTTTTGTGAAGGCAGTGGGAACTCACTTCCTACTGCTAGTGTAAAAGTTTCCCCTGCTAAGCAAAAGGACAAAACAGGTCACATGTCACTTTCAGTTTTCTCACTTTTTTGTCTTTAGTGGGTCAAATTAGGAATTACAATTTGATTTTAGTTTCATTATTTTTCTTATTTATTTTCTGATTTTTCCATTAATTTAGTTTTTAAGTTACTGTTCATTTTCCAATTTTTAGGTTTAATTGCATTTTAAATACTTTTTAATTAACTGATTTTTGTCTTTTAGTGTAAAATTTTGATGTTTTTCAGTTTTAAAAATTTTCTTATATTATAGAAAAATATTTTAACACTTTTAGTTCAAAAATATTTTACTGTTCACCTTTTAATTAATTTTTAAATTTTATTTAATTTAATTAGGGTTTTTATTGTATATTGTTTTGTCTTTTAGTGAAAAATATTTAATTTTTCAAACTTTTTCATTTTTCTACTGTTCATTAGTGTAATTCAGGGTTTTTAAAATTGTCAAATAATTTTTAGCTTTATTTTATTATTTTTAATCATTATTTTAGTGTAAAAATTGTTTTTAGAGTTTTAAAAATAGAAAAATAGTATTTAAAATTTAGGAAAAATACCTTTTAGTTTTTAAATAATATAAGTGAGGTATTTGTCCAATAAAATAATATTTTGGCCTCTTTCATAATTATATTTAATTTTTGGGCTTTAATTAGCATTAAAAATTGAATATTTAATTAATAAAAGGTTTAAAAATATATTTATTGGATTTTAATCCTTATTTATATTATTTTGAACTTATTTTTCATTTTTAATTTGTTTTTAGCTTAAAATTTTTAAATTTTCACGTTTTACGTACTTACGTTCGCGTTTTACGTCATTCGTCGTAGTTTAGTTGTAATCGTAGCTCGTCTTTGTTTTTTCTTTCTTTTCTCATATAAAAACGACACTACCCCAAACCATTGTTATTTATTTTTGGCACATTAATCCACACACCTCCTCGAGAACGAACTCGCATTTGTTCGGTTTAGCGTTTTTCCTAAAACGTGCAACTTAATACTTGCACGCTTTATATTCCTTTTTCCTAAAAGGATATACAAAAATACTACATCAGCTGCTCTTATCAAATCTACTGAGATGACTGAAAGCTATAGAGATGAGCTCCTTCAGAAAACCAAAGAGCTTGAGGGGTACAAGGGAAGTGCGTTAAAAAGTCAAAAGGACAATTTTGAAAACAAATATAATACAACTCTTGAGTTATTAGCTAACGAGAAGCGTCAATATAATGTTTTCTTAATGGATGAACGTCAAAAAACGTACCTTGCCAATACCAAAGTCAATGAACTTGAACAAAAGCTCTCTATGACCACTACTGATTCTGCTAAAATTCTAGAGGATAAGAAATAAGAGGTAGATGCGTTAAAACAAGACTTCAAAAGTAGATATGATAAAGAAACCGAAAAAGTTACCAAACTAGAAGCACAAGTCGAATTTTTGAAGAACGTTGTTTATAAAACGCATGATTCTATTCAATCCGTAAGAATGCTAGCACCTCCATCGATGTTTAAGGGTCAAGCTAGCTTTGAAAGTCCTAAGTACCTTGCCAAAGCTCAAGCTGCGAACCCGTGTCTTTATCTTGATGAGACTGAAAGGACAGATCTTGATTGCATGCCTGTTAGTGCCGATAGTGAAGAGACTGCCCTTTGGGATGATAATAGTCAACCACTTGTTAATAAGGAGTTTGTGAAACCATATAATTATGCTTATGAGAATAGTCTTTATGGCCGTTTCAACAAACAAACTCAGAAAACTCGTGAGGAAGTGTTCCTAGAATGCAAACAAAAGAGAATTCAGTGGAAGAAAGCCATTTGCCCCTAAGAAATCTAATGTTTACAAATACATAAACTACCTCCCTCTAGATGAATCTAAAAGCAAGAGTAGGAAAACATTAGGTATTCTTAAACACCACATAGATAATGTTAAATCTATTGTTGAAAGAGACTGGGCAAAACGTGAAAATGCTGAGTGGACACGTCCGATTCCTCAAGATATTACCTTGCTTGTGAAAGAACTCTTAATTCCTAACACGGCGTTGATTAAACAAACTGTTCTTCAACTTGAGGAGTTCATTCGGACTGAAATGTATGATGATTTAAAATATGTTGAATCTCTTGAGAAACACATTGAAGATCTTCAAATGGAGAAGACTGATTTTTCAGATGAATATGATTTACTATTGCAAGAATGTGTTTCTAACGATGTTATGTGTGCTTATTTTACATCTTGTGCTGATATTGATGAATATTCTGAAGTTGCATGCCAATATCTTGATTAAAGTAAAGAATGTGAACGTCTTGAAATTGAGTTTTCTAAACGTAAAGAAAATGTTGATAAAAAGGCTTTTGAGTTACTTCAACACAAAACTGATTTCCTTCAAAAACATTGTCATTCACTTGAACATACTTTGCAAAAAGACGTTGGTAGTTTTCCACATGATAATAAATTGCAAGAAAAACTTTCCCAAACGTTTCGAGAAATGAATGAACAGAATTTTGAAATTAAAGGGTTGAAAGCTCAGTTACAAGACAGGGACAGAGCGATAGCAGAGTTGCAGAAACTCGTTGCTAAAATGGGTGGGAAAATCGTGGAACCTAGCATTAAGAAACCTGTTGTTCGACAACCCAATGCTTCTAAAGTGAATAGATCTTCTATCTTGGGAAAACCATCTGCTTTATCAAATTCCTCGTTTGCAAAACCTGTGTTTGCCCCCAAAATAGATGGAAAGGAAAGGTTACCACAAAATCAACCCATAAGGAATGCCATAGCACCAAGCGTTAAGCACAATAATGTGATTAAACTAGGGATGTATAGAATGACCACTAAGCCCACAAACAAAGTTATTCCATCGCCTAAGACTTCTAGAAACACTAATATTCGTATGTCTTCTACTACAGGAATGGTCTCCACTACTAGTGTTAGCTGGCCTCATCTTAAGAGCACTCAAGTGAATGATAAGGTCTGGAAACACAAGAATCAAGGGAAGATGAAGGAAGTAGAAGCACACCCTAGGAATTTGAATGTTTTTAAGAATAAAAAGTCTGTAATCGCATGTAATGACCATATGAATGATGTGAATGATTTAAATGCTATGAATGTGAAATTTGTTTGTGTCAAATGTGGCAAGTGTGCTAATGTTAATCATTCTATGTGTGCTATGAATAAAGTCAAAGGCGTAGATACTAGAACTAAAAAGCAAGTTGCGATGCCTATTAGAGCTAGTAAACCCAAACGCAAAGTGAACCATTCTGGTGCTACCCCCACTAAGAAAAGTAATGCATCAGACTCCACCACTAAGAATCCTAGAAGCAAAATTAAGGAATTATATGAGTCTGCTAGCAAGTTTTGGAAATGGTGGTTTGCAAATCAATGTCCTCCAGGATATAAATGGATGCCGAAAGCTAGGACAGAAAATGTGAAAACGAGTGTTAGTTTGCCTTTAAATGTTGATAAGGACACTAATGATTCTACTATCACAACTACTGTGGTATCAAATTTAGCAAATGCTCCATCGTGTTCTAACTCTTCTGCAGGTGATACAAATAATTCTCTTCATACTGGACTCCGGATGCACGAAACACATAACGGGGAATCTCAAGCTTCTAATTAACTTCGTGGAGAAGTTCCTGGGTACGTTCTGATTCGGAAATGATCAATTTGCACCGATCCTAGGATATGGAGATTTGGTTCAGGGGAATATCACGATTAAAAAGGTATACTACGTTGAAGGGCTCAATCACAATCTTTTCTCGGTTGGTAAATTTAGTGATGCGGATTTGGAGGTTGCTTTCAGAAAGAAGACATGTTTAGTTCGTGATTATGATGGGAATGACTTACTTACCAGTACACGGGGTACTGATCTTTACACAATTTCACTTTAAGACACAACTTCATCAACTCCAATTTGCTTCATGGCTAAAGCTTCAACGACTCAGACATGGTTATGGCATCAACGTCTTTCTCATCTCAACTTTGATACCATTAACTTGCTTTCCAAGAAAGATATTGTGAGAGGCCTTACTAGCTTGAAATTCATCAAAGATCATCTTTGTTCTTCTTGCGAACTTTGTAAAGCTAAACGAAGTAGCTTCAAAACAAAGACCACACCAAGCTCTAAAGGACGGTTAGATCTTTTACATATGGATCTGTGTGGTCCCATGCGTGTTCAAAGTATCAATGGAAAGAAATATATTCTGGTAATTGTCGATGATTACTCAAGGTACACATGGACTCATTTCTTGAGATCCAAGGATGAAACACCCGAAGTTCTCATCAGCTTTCTTAAACTAATACAACGTGGTCTTCAAGCTCAAGTTAAAGTGGTTTGTACTGACATAGGTACAGAATTTTTGAATTCAAATCTGAGAAAGTATTTTGAAGCCGAAGGGATGAAACATCCATTGCTCGAACACCCGAACAAAACGGCGTTGTTGAAAGACGAAACCGTACTTTAGTTGAGGCTGCTCGAACATTATTATCCGCTTCAAAACTTCCACTATACTTTTGGGCCGAAGCCGTGTCAACCGCTTGCTACACACAAAACCGCTCCTTAATTATCCCTAGACACGAAAAGACACCATATCACATGATTCATGACCGAAAACCTTCACTCAAACACCTTCATGTTTTTGGATGTACTTGTTACATTATACGAGATGGTGAAAATTTGGATAAGATGAAAGAAAAAGGTGATGCATGTATTCTTGTGGGATATGCAACTCAGTCTAAGGGATATAGAGTATACAACAAGAGAACAAAATTAATTGTCGAAACAATTCAAATTCGATTTGATGAATTACAAGAAATGGCACTTGAACAAAACAGTTTAAGTCCCGATCCACAACGACAAAAGACTTCTGTTCACAACCGCACGGAACTCGAAACTCAAGACCACAACAATGAACCGTCAAGTTCAACACTGGTTCCAGAACATGTTCCTAGAGCTAATATGACAGTCGACATGACAATTGAAGAGTTGGAAATGTTATATGGACCAATGTATGATGAATATTTCACGGGGGAGAAACAAGTTGTATCGAAGTCTTCCGCTGTCACTCATGATAAGAATGATGATATCGATCATCGTCAACAACCGGACACAACTTCATCTACTTCAACACGGGTTGCTTCAGATTTACCTCCTCAGAATATCACTTCAACAATCGATCCTACAACATACACAACTACTGTCATTGCTCCAGAGAACACAAATCAAGCAGACGATGCATTATCTGACGAAGACGAATTTATCAACCCATTCGGTACACCGGTACACGAAACTGGAGAGTCTTCTACTCGCCATGTTGATTCGTCAAATATGCACACATTCAATCAACGACATCCTTCAACACATCATTGGACCCGAGATCATCCTTTGGTTCACGTAATTGGAAACCCTTCACAGCCTGTTCGTACAAGACGACAGCTTCACACCGATGGCAATGTTTGTATGCTCGCACTCGCAGTAAGTTCAGCTGAACCGAAAAACATCAAAGAAGCCATGGCTGATCACGCTTGGATTGAATCGATGACGGATGAACTTCAACAATTTGAAAAAACTTAAAGTCTGGGAACTTGTTGACAGGACATACGATGTAATACCATTAAATCTTCGATGGATCTGGAAAAACAAGATGGATGAAGAGAACATGATCATCAAGAATAAATCTAGGCTAGTGGATAAAGGGTATGGACAGAAAGAGGGTATTGATTTTGAAGAATCATTTGCACCAGTAGCTCGAATGGAAGCGGTCAGGATTTTCCTTGCTTATGCTTCACATAAGGGATTCATCGTTTATCAAATGGACGTAAAGACGACGTTTCTTAACGGTCCTTTGAAGGAAGAAGTTTATGTCACGCAGCCGGAAGGATTCCTGACAAGGTGTATCGTCTCCACAAAGCACTTTATGGACTCAAGCAAGCTCCAAGGGCGTGGTACGACGAGCTCTCGAAATTTCTGGTCTCCAAAGGTTTCTAAAAAGGTTCCATTGATTTAACTTTGTTCACTTATAAATATGGGGATGACATTTTGCTTGTGCAAACTTATATTGATGACATTATTTTCGGGTCTACAAACCCAAAACTTTCATAATGGTTTGAAAAAGTAATGCACAGCAGATTTGAAATGTCTCTGATGGGCGAACTAAAATTCTTTCTAGGAATTCAAGTTCACCAATCCCCAAGTGGTATCTTTATTAACCAAGCTAAGTGTTGTCAAGAGATAATCACAAAGCATGGTATGACATCATGTGACCCCGTTGGGACACCATTATCAACCACATCCCTAGATGCTGATCTGGAGGGATTACCCATAGATCAAACGAGATATCGTTCCATGATCGGGTCTCTCATGTACTTGACAGCCAGCAGACCTGATATTCATCATGCTACATGCTATTGTGCACGATATCAAGCATGACCCACTGAAAAGCACCTCAAGGAGGTTAAACAGATCTTTTGGTACCTTAAGAATACCATTCACATGGGACTCTGGTATCCGAGGGAAACCGGTTTCTTTCTAACGGCCTATTCAGATTCTGATCATGCAGGGTGTCTTGATACACGTAAAAGTACTTCTGGTGGTGCACAATTTCTAGGTCAAGATAAGCTTGTGGGATAGTCTTCCAAGAAGCAGGATTGCACGTCACTTTCATCAGCCGAAGCGGAGTATGTGTCTCTATCTGCGTGTTGTGCTCAAGTTCTTTGGATGAGAACACAACTCACGGATTATGGCTTCCACTTTGATAAAGTACCTATGTAATGTGACTCAAAGTCCGCCATAGCCATCTCCTGCAATCCGGTACAACATTCTCGCACGAAGCACATTGATGTCAGATATCACTTCATTAAGGAACAAGTTGAAAAGGGTATTGTTGAATTATACTTTGTTGGAACTGATTACCAATTAGCTGATTTGTTTACAAAATCTCTTTCGAAAGAGAGGTTTGCGTATCTTGTTAGGCAAATTGGTATGAGAAGTTTGACTCTAGCAGAACTGAAGATTCTGGCAAAGAAGCCTGCTTGATTCATCTATCAAACATCTATCTATAAATATTAATGAAAAAGAAAAATACAAAATTAAAAAAAATCTTTGAAAATCCAAAAATATTCTTCTCGACATGTCTTTCAGTATCGATAATATGGACGTGCCTAGAAATGTCGCTCAATAACGACACGGGTGTGTACATAAAGCTCGAATGAAAGTTGTAAATATTTTTCAGAACATGTCATTTCTACTTTTTCAAAAGGAAATTGTCTATTTTGGACAATATTTCCAACAACGGGTAGAGCAATCTATCACGGGTTGAGCTTGTCACAAAACATTCAACGTTTTGAGCTCAACACAATGGCTTGTAATCACTTTCATATTGCAACCCGGATCAATATTCACGGGGGAGTGTATGATTTCGTGCTCTTACCCTCAGCAAAAGAAGAGAAATCTTCTTACACTTGAGTGGATACGTCAAGACATTCAAAGTCTATGAACTCAAGTTTATGCTTTAGAAAAACCTTTTCGACAAAAAGAATAGATTTTTCAAAAAGCGTTGAACACAATTTTTTCAAGAATTTCTCAATGATATTCAAAATCTTTCAAAAATTGTGTGTTCAACAACTCCTTTCCTCAAAAGTTTAATGTGGATCATATCCTCGAAAAGACAATTCAATTGGATCAATTTTTGAGGGGGAGCGTTCCAAAATTCATGTTAAGTTTGACACATTTTTCTCCCGAAGATTTTCAAGACTATTTTTCAAAATATATTTTAATCAAATTTGGTATCTCTAATATCAAAAGATTTTATATATTAGAGATAGGGGAGAAAATTTGATTAAAATATGATCTAAAGACTCAAGCACTCATGGTTACGATCAAATACCCACAACATCTTTAATTCATGACGTTATTGGTGTCAAAAGGGTGGTTAGGTTTAAGTCCTATGATCCAACCAGAACCGGAGGGATCTTCCCAGGGACAATCTAACAGATTATTAGAAGTCCTTAGGAAAGATGGAGTAGAATGTGAACATAGCTGAATGCCGACTAAGTATTGATGCTAGCACTGGAACAATCACAACAAGTTGCTAGTAATGATGTCTTGGTAAGCATTGAAGGGGTTGAAGAATGAAAAATAAATGTAAGGATAAAGGGTGTAAAGAAATAAGCCTTCCATACAACTTAGGCAGAAACCAGGTCAACTCATCATGAAGACAAACTCATCATGGACCCAGTGATGTGAAGCACAACCCTTTCCTAGCTACTCAGGCTTCTCTCAAAAGAAGTTTGTTTTATTGTCACGGAGATCAACACGACTTCTATTAACTTTCTCACTCCGAGATAGTTGATATTGAATAGGTGGCATCTGCTCCAGCCTCCGACCACTAAAAGTGCACAAATCGAGTCTAGAGCCAAGAGATCAATAAAATCTCGTTAGGACACACGAATGACGAACAAGAGAGTCCTACGCTATATCCTTGTGATATTGCTAGAACACTCAGAATGATACTACTTAGTATTCACAATGATGAGTGGAAATCCTTCCAGTGTTAACATCAAACAGCACTGCGGTAGGTCATATGCAAGATTCTTTATGAATTGAACATATGTAAAACTGAAAAGCAACAGTGGTTTGATTCTGAATTCATTCAAACTCGTTTCAGGTTTCTACGCAATATCTTTATGGTCTTGCCAGAACATTCAGAGTGATATTCATTAATATTCACAGTGACGAATGGAAATCCTTCTAGCGTCAACAACAAACAGCGCTACGGTAGGTAACTTGTGAGATTCTTATGAATCAAATTTGTGTCAACTGGAAAGCAACAATGGTAAGATTCTTAATGAATCAAACTTGTTCCAGGAATTTGAATTGACGACTTTAATCAAGCGGATATTTATCCAATTGATTCACTCTTTATGTTCGCAGTCTTGCTTTGAGATGGTCGAGTAAAGAGAACGGCTAGTACTGTCGCGAAACCCTGTCAAGGAGATTCTTAATTGAATCTACCTAATCACAGGTACGGTATTTAATATCGTATAACGGTCTTCACCAACCGGAGGTAAAACGCTACTGATTTAGGACGAATTTCAAAGCCATTCAGTCCGTGTCTATGTTTTGTCTCGAGAAGGTAGCGTCACGGTGTACTCAGCAAAGTCAAAGGTTCAAAACCACGTATTCATGCCCAAAGACTTATTCAACAATCAATAGTGTGAGCATGTGGATAAAGACACAAGATCGCAAGATGGCAAAGACCAGTCAAGAATAATTTGAAGTTATCAAGATAAAAGACAAAGTCGAAAGACAACGACAAAGGCTCAAAGATCACAGAATGAAGGAACAAAACTACTATTACACGTTCAAGACCCATTTATGACGAAATTCATAAATCTCCATTGGAATCCAAATATCAAAGAGGAATGACCTCACATTGGGGGAGATTGTTAGCCTCAAAATATTGAGTCAAACAAGAATGTTCGGTCATAGGTTTCTATTGTAATATTTAGTAAAACGTTGTAATAGTTAGTTAAATAGTCGTGGTTCACGGGCTTGGATTTAAACTAATTAAAGTCCAAAAGACAAGCCCGACCCAATATATAGCCCATTGAAGCCCGCATGTGGGTGGACTATATATACTACCCTCCTAGCATGTTAGGAGGGTGGATGGTCATTTTGTATCTAATTTTCTTTCTTAATCTAATATTAACCAAGTTAATCATCTCTCTCTCTACTTTCTCTCTCTAGGAATCCATCTCTTTTCATCTATTTTCTATCATTAATCATCTAAATAATATGGGACAACACTTTCTCCCCGCTTGTATATTTAACTGCTTAATAAATGAAGATTTTATGGTTAAGGTTCGATATTTTAGTTCTTAACCAAATCTTTTATTCCCTTGTAATTAAAGCGTGAACACATTGAGGGTGTCAGCGTCGTGGACTTCCGACTAAGGTGGCTCATAACCACTAAGTAGGAGGTATTCAGACCATGGGATTACGGAATTTGGCCTACTATATATATTACAAATAAAGAAGAAAAGATTAAAACATGATCTCATGGAGCCTTAGGGTGTGGGACATGTAGCACGAGCCTTGTCATTAGAGCCTTAGGGTGTATGGCATGGTAAGTGTTTAATAAAAATTGCTTCATCATTATTTCAAGAAGCCTTAGGATGTGGAGTGATGATGAATGTCAATTCCCTTGTTTATGGTTCAAGGAGCCTTAGGGTGTTGATCATAGATAAGGAGCATTTTTACATGTTAAAGAGCCTAAGGGTATATGATGTAAATTTGCTAACTCCATTATAAAGTCAAAATGACTTTAAAGGAATAAATAATAAGTAGTACTATTGGCCAAATTTCGAATCCGGGAATTTAATCCCTAAATCGTGTTAATTTATCCTTGATGTGGGATTTCTTTAGTGACAACGGTTTTTGAGGATGAGGTTAGGTTCTAAGTGTCGGGTTTACACCGTTTTGCCTTCATTTTTGGACTAATAATTATTAAATAAGTCAAATGAGCCTACGGGTGAATGACAATCCTTAAAATCTAGAGACACAACTTAGGAATAATGGAGAAGGAGTTTTACACAAATTACTTAAGTAAGTGGTCTTAACACGAGAACTTATTTTTAACAATGATCTTGTTTTTGAGCTTGGCATGGAATGAGTGAAAAGTCGAGAACGATGAACTTACTTAAATTTTGTGATCCTAAAAGTTATTTTTGAATAATGAAAGCGATACATTATGTCTTACACATTAAAATGAATAAATGCTTTTAATAAATAAAAATGGAGTTCCTTTATACTTATATTCTAGCATTGCGTGAGGACACGTCAATGGTTTAGTAGGGGGTGTGATGTGACTCTAATTATACATCATATTTCCTCGTAAAACGTGCTTAAAATGGTCAAATAATCATTAATTATGCCTTGTATATGTGTGTTTGGTCGTTTGTGCGTGTGTAGGTACGGATATCAAAGAAATCACAAGAAATGAAGGCAAAGAGCCAAAACGGACATGAGAAATAGAAAGAGCACGGAAAAATCGAGTCCAACGGTGCCTTCATATTTTATTGGGTCGGCTCGAAACCATTTAAATGGGTCGAACCGACCCATTATACTACATAAACAAATGCTGGCCCATTGTTATTATCATAAAAGCTGCTGGCCCAAAAAGTAAAAGGCAGGCCCAGCCGCAGCCTTTGTTTACTATAGCCCAGCAGGCCCATCAGCTGAAAAAGTCACGCAAGACTCAAGCACAATATTAGAGCTAAGGCCCAACAGAAGAAAAAAAAGAGACGCAGCTTTACTGTACATTATATATCTCTCGGTCTCATATTTTTTATACACATAGTAGTTTAGATTAGGTTCTAGGGTAGTGTAGTTTAATTTTTTCCAGCATCACCCTTTAAATATTGTTCAAGTTTTATTTCATTTACTAGTAGTAATCAAATAGATCGTGTTCTTGTTCCTGCTTTAAGTTTGATTTAGATTAATGACGTTTATATTTTCAATCCGGTTAATGAAGTTGGTTATATATTTCAGATGTTGATGTTTGATGTTTTGGATATTGAATAGCTTGATGAAAGTTTCGATTCGTGTTTTGTTTTAATGTTTGTAGTCGGTGAAGTAGGATAGCAATCTCGATTTAATTTTGTACTAGCAGGGTTTACGAATCGGTTATATTCTTCATTTGATGTTGTTGTTGTTTGGCCGAATTCAGTTATGAATCGCGGTAGTGGTTGCTTCAATTGATACTGGTGGTTTCGGTTAAAAGTGTTTTTGGTTGAATTTTATGTTTGTGATTCGATTATTGGTAGTTTGAAAGGGTTTCGATTCGGTTATTATAGTTTGCTATTGGTTGATTTCCAGGAAATGAAACCGAGTTCTTTCGATTTGATGTCTTTGGTACTGTTATTATGATTTTACTGGTCTCGGATTAGTGAGATAGTTGTATAATATTTTTTGTTAAATTTTAGTGATAGATTCCGGTTTGCTAGTAGTTAGTTCACGTAGCGGTTTAGATCTGTGGTTACTTTCGGATTAGTTTTTTTTGGTAAAGCGATTCGAGCAGCTGATTATAGCTTATTAATTTTGGAGTAGCCGTTTTAATCAGACATGTTGGGAATAAAATATAGCCAGTTCACTTGAGCGCTGACAAGAGTAAAACAAGCGTTGATAGGAAGAAAACAAACGCTGATAGATCAAGTGTTGACAAGAAGAAGTCAAGCGTTGATACATTGAAGACAAGCACTGATGGAAAGATTTAGTCTACGCGTATATTGTTTCTAGTTTGTTTCTAGTAAGGATAAGTTCAACATTGTATTTTCTATAATTATCTTTACATAGAATAGTTGATACGTAGACTCTTGTACAAGGCTTCTTATGTCTATAAAAGAAGACCTTTAGGTTATTGTTCTATATAAGTTTTCATACGTTAAACACTTACATTGTAAGCAAGTTTGTTATCATTAATCAAGTGAAAGTTTGTTTACATCTTTGTGTGTTCTTGTTTAAGTGTTAACTCCGCATAACACTTATATTACTATATACATATACAAAGGTTTCTCTACGTGTATAACTTGATCTAATCTCGTATACATAAAGCTAAATCGATCTAAGTTTGGGATCAACAAGTGGTATCAGATCTTGTTGAGAAACTTTTGATCTTAAAAAACACAAGAACCCTAAAATCACCAAAACCCTAATTTTCACAAAACCCTAAAAACATCATGTCCAATCCAGAAGTAAACCCCTCCTCCTCAAACCCTAGCATCAAGATTCCCATGCTTGATGCAAACAACTTTGAGCTATGGAAGTTCAACTTTGAGCAATATCTGGGAATCTATGACTATACTCTCTGGGAGATTATTGAATATGGAAACACATTCGATAAAGCTCAAAAGATTACTACTGCCATTGCTACAAGAACTGCTGTTGTTGGATGTCCAGAAGTAGATAAGAAAGAAAAACCTGGTGATGGTAGAGCTGTGTCTGCTGAAGACATAGCAAAGAGAAGGGTTGATATGAAAACCCTAAACATTCTGAAACTCTCTTTGGGACAAGAGAACCAGCATAAATACAGAGGTTATGATTCTGCAAAAGACCTTTGGGCAGCTCTTGAAGTTGCATATGGTCGCAATGATGATACTAAGGAAGAGAAGAAGAAGCAACTCATGCATGAGTATGCTGTTTTCAAGGCTCAACCTAATGAGAAGCTTAGCAGTGTGAGAAGCAGACTGCTTGACATTACAAGCAAGCTTTCCTTCATGGGGACACAACTTGGTGACGTTGACATTAATGCCACTTTTCTTAAAAGTCTTGGTGATGCGTGGAAAATTGAGGCAAGATCTATTCTTGCCAATAACACTCACAAAAGTTCTACTTTTGATGATATCTACAACAAACGGAGGCTATTGGAGGATGAAACTCTTTTGGAGCATGGAAGTAAGTCTACCAATAGCAACATGGCCTTCTTCTCACATAGTGAAGGCCAATTTGATCAAAGGGACTCTTACATGCACCCAGTTCCTGGATCAACATGTGTTAACGCTGGAACATACTCTGTCAACGCCTCACATTCAGACGCTGACACATACAAAAGTGATTCTCCAAGAGTTAAGCCTGCTGGTTTAGATCTGGATACTGTGTGTGCTTACATTGCTTCTTTGCCCAATGGTTCAGTGATTACATATGAAGACCTTGAGCAAATAAGTGATGAGCACATAGAAGAATTGGATAAAAAGTGGAACATGGCTCTTGCAAGTATAAGAGCAAACAGGTGGAATAGGAGGTTTAAGAAGAAGATGACCTTTAATGCAAAGGACACTGCTGGATGTGACAAATCCAAGGTTGAGTGCTACAATTGTCATCGTATGGGGCACTTCATCAGGGAATGCAGATCTCCAAGAAGATCTGATGCTGGCAAACCCTCAAGCGAAATTGTTAAGGTTCAGGATCCTAAGGCCATGGTTGCAGTGCAAGAAATTGATGGTACTGGATGGGATTTGAGCTATTTGGCTAAGGATGGGGAAGAGGATAAAGCTTTGGTTGCTGAGATACAAGAAGAAGAGCACGTTCAATATGCTCTCATGGCACACTCCTCCTCTTCATCAGATAATGAGGTATACGATGATGCTTTTTGTAGTAAGGGTTGTAGGTTAAATATTGAGAAACTTAGCAAAGAGGTGTTAAGATTGTTAGATGATGTGAGTACTGAGAGATGCAAACTGTCTAACTATCAAATTGCTCTCACTCAAACTGATAAGACAGTTTCTGAGTACAAGAAAATGGAATCTGATTTAAAAGATAAAATAAATATCTTACAACATGAGTTAAATGCTAGTAATGATGTTAGGAACATCATGGAAAGGGTTAATGGTGAGTTACAGGCTAAGTTAGATGAGGCCACTAAGAATAAGGATAATGTTGGCCTTAAAATTCAGAGAATTGATAAGGTCACACAAACCCTAGGAGAATGTGTTAATAAACAAAGGGATCCTAAGGACATGACTGGGATTGGGA
Source organism: Glebionis coronaria (assembly GCA_025667525.1). Taxonomy (NCBI): domain Eukaryota; kingdom Viridiplantae; phylum Streptophyta; class Magnoliopsida; order Asterales; family Asteraceae; genus Glebionis; species Glebionis coronaria. The sequence continues at coordinate 276,626,531 of CM046879.1, forward strand.
TGAAAGACTATACTGTGGTTCCACCACCAGCTGGGGACTTCTATGGTGCCCAAAGAAAGGACCTATCTTGGACTGGTCTACCAGAACTCCAAGAGGAGGAATTTATTCCTCCACCAAGAGTCATTACCCCAGTTGAAGAGTATCAACAGAAGTTGACTGACTTGAATGAATGGAAGAAAGCTAACCCTACCTTGTTTGTTAAGGGTGGCTTGTTATGTGAAAGTCCAAATGAGTCAACCCCTATTAAGGTAACAAACCCAATCACTGGTAAGACTGTTGACCTTGGCTCAAACACTGTTAGCAAACCTAGCATCAAGTATGCAGAAATGTATAGGAATACTAGGTCACCTAAAAGCCAAGTTAGTAATGATGGAACAGGCTTCTTCTATTCTAGACCTAGGGTTGTGTCTAGAAAAGCCTGTTACACTTGTGGTAGCTTTTCACATTTAGCATATAAGTGTGTCAACGCTTCCAAGGTCAACGCTGTTAAAAAGTCAAACGTTGTCAGACCCAAAACTTGTGTGGAGCAAAGTCCACAAGTTGTTAGACCAGCCCCTTTCTTCATTAGAAGGTCTAACACTCATGGACAAAGACCATTTCAAAAGACCAATACTTGGTCTAATAGGCAATGGGTTTCTATAGCAAACACTAGGTTCAACGCTGACAAGGGTAATTTAAGCGTTGACAAGACCAAATCCAACGCTGACAGAAACGTGACCAGACCTAAATATTTGCAACCACAGGGTAAGGGGTCTAAAGCTTCTTCAAGCTTGACATGGAGACCTAAGCAAGATCAAAACCCTAATGATAATGGGATTTCTTTGACCTGCAACAGATTTAATTATATTTCAAAGGTCATTACAAAACCTATTGGGGTTAACTGGGTATTTCATCCAAAGAGGGATGAACAAGGGGTTGTTATGAGAACTAAGTCTGTTCTTGTTGAACAACCAGATGAATCCAAGTCTGCTAAGGCTTGGGTTCCCAAAGAAAACTAACTTGTTTTCTTTATGTGCAGGGCATTCAAAAACAGGTCAATGATTATGGATATTGGGACAATGGATGCTCCAGGCACATGACAGGGAAGGAAGATTATTTAACTAACTTCACTCCCATTAAGGATGATGATAAGGTTTACTTTGGAGGCGAATATGGAACTATCACATGCAAAGGAACACTTCTCACCAAGAACTTGCGTTTTGAAAACGTGTTTCTGGTAAAGGAGATTGATTACAATCTTTTTAGTGTATCACAAGTTTGTGATAACAAAAATAAAGTTATGTTTACTGATACTGAATGCTTGGTGTTAAGAAAAGATTATAAAATCCCAGATGAGAAGTATATTGATTATAGAACACCTAGACATAAAGACATCTATAATGTGAATCTTAATGGAATTAGGATGAATAATAATATGTCATGTTTTTATGCTAAAGCTTCAGTAGATGAGAGTAATCTATGGCACAGGAGACTAGGGCACATAAACTTTAAGAATATAAACAGGCTTGTGAGACTTAGCTTGGTTGATGGTTTGCCTGAAAAGGCTTTCCACAATGACCACTCTTGTCTTGCATGCCTTAAAGGCAAGCAGCACAAGGTCTCATTTAAGTCTAAACAGGTGCACTCTAGTTCTAAACCACTTCACTTGCTACATATGGACCTGTTTGGTCCAACTAATATAGAGTGTTTGAATGGTAAATCATACTGCTTTGTCATCACAGATGACTTTTCTAGGTTTACTTGGACTTTCTTTTTAGCTATGAAGAGTGATACTGCTGACACTTTAATTGACTTTATTACTCAGATAGAGAAGAAAACTGGTAATGAAGTTAAAATGCTTAGAAGTGACAATGGTGGTGAGTTTAGAAATAAGCTTTTAGATGATTTTTGTGCCAAGAAAGGGATTACTAGGCAGTTTAGCGTTGCCAGAACCCCACAGCAAAATGGGGTTGCTGAGAGGAAGAATAGAACCCTAATTGAAGCAGCCAGAACTACGTTGGACGATGCTCATTTCCCTATAGCTTTTTGGGTTGAGGCTGTGAATACAGCTTGTTATGTTCAGAATAGCGCATTGGTCAACAAGATACAGAACAAAACACCTTATGAATTACTTTGGGGAAGAAAACCTAATATTGATTTTCTTAAACCTTTTGGCTGTCATGTAGTTGTACTTGATACTAGTGATGCCTTAGGTAAATTTAGTGCAAAAGGTGATGAAGGCTATTTCATGGGGTATTCAGTGTAGAGCAAGGGATATAGGGTTTACCTTAAGAAGTAAAAGCGTATACTTGAAAGAGTACATGTTAGGTTTTTAGAGAGTAAACCTAGTGATCCTGAAAGTGGTCCAAATTGGTTGTTTGACTTGGAACCTCTATCTAGGACTTTAAATTATATGTCTGTCACTAATCCAGACATTGTGAAGGTAACTTCAAATGTTGTGGAAGAACAAGTTGTTGATGTTTCAGGTACACAGGTTAATGAAGAGGTTGGATCACAAGCAGACAAGTCATCTCCCATACAACAGTATGTTACAATTCCCATATGGACAGATGCTTTTGTTGCTGCTGCTACTGCTGGAAAGGATAATGGTGGTCCCCAAGTACCACTAGTAAATAACATGCATGGTCCTTCAGGCGCTGACAAAGGTAAATCTAGCGCTGACAGGACAAATTCAGACGTTGATGGCTCGTTGACAACAACATTTCAAGTGTTGATAACCCAAACGCTGACAACCAAGGTTCAGGCGTTGACAACACTTTTGAGCATATTTTCTCTTCAAATTTTGAACAAGGTGAACCTTCTAATTTATATGAAGAGGTTCATCCTAATATTGATGAAAGAGAGTATGAAGAAGAAGATATTGGCAACTTGGATAATGAGATTGAAGACAACAGACTTTTTGAAGGAGGAGTTCTCACTTCTACTATGAAGAATCATCCTCCATCACAGATTATTGGGGATGTTATGACTCCTGTTCAGACTAGAAGATCTCATCAGAATCTTGGTGGATTCATTGCCAATATATACAAGAAGGTTGATACCCCTCTTGTTCAATCATGCTTGTTTGCCTGTTTTCTGTCACAACAGGAACCTAAGAAGATATTTGATGCTCTCAAAGAACCAAGTTGGGTGGAAGCAATGCAGGATGAGCTTCACCAATTTGCAATTCAGGATGTTTGGGAGCTGGTTGATTGTCCCATATATGTCAGACCTATAGGGACAATATGGGTTCTAAGAAACAAGAGAGATGAAAGAGGCATTTTGGTCAGAAACAAGGCACGTTTGGTGGCTCAGGGATATACACAAGAGGAAGGGATAGACTATGAGGAGGTCTTTGCACCAGTTGCAAGGATTGAAGCTATAAGGATATTTCTAGCCTATGCTTCCTGCATGGGCTTCACTGTCTATCAAATGGATGTGAAGAGTGCCTTCCTATATGGAAAAATTGTTGAGGAGGTGTATGTGATGCAGCCTCCTGGTTTTGAAGATCCAGAGAATCCAGACAAGGTGTATAGAGTCAAGAAGGCTATGTATGGACTTCATCAAGCCCCAAGAGCATGGTATGGTACATTGTCCACTTATTTGGTGGAAAATGGATTCAAAAGGGGCACCATAGACCAGACATTATTTACCAAGAAGGCTGGTAAGGATGTCTTACTTGTTTAGGTTTATGTTGATGATATCATCTTTGGATCCACAAATCCAAAGATGAGTGAAGACTTCTCCAAGCTTATGACAGACAAATTCAAGATGAGTGCAATGGGGGAAATGAACTTCTTTCTAGGGTTACAAGTTCAGCAGAAAGCAGATGGTATCTTCATCTCTCAGGATAAATATGTGGCAGAGATCATGAAGAAGTTTGGCTTTTCTCCACATGAAAATAGGGCTACTACTCCTATGGATAGAGAACACCCTTGGGGAAAGATTGGAGATGGAAAAGATGTGTCAGGCACTATAGATCAATGATTGGTTCATTGATGTATCTCACAGCCTCAAGACCTGACATCATGTTTGTTGTGTGTGCTTGTGCACGCCATCAAGTGACTCCCAAAGAATGTCACCTTTATGTTGTCAAGAGAATCTTTAGGTACCTAAGATGTTACCCCAATCTTGGCTTGTGGTACCCTAAAGATTCACCATTGGAGCTTATTGCATATTCAGACAGTGACTATGGAGGTGATAAGTTTGATAGAAAATCCACAACTGGTGGATGTCAGTTTCTTGGGAGCAGGTTGATATCTTGGCAATGCAAGAAACAAACAGGGTGGCTAATTCTACAACTGAAGTAGAGTACGTTGCTGCAGCTGCTTCTTGTGGACAATTCTTATGGATTCAGAACCAGCTGTTGGATTAGGGGTATAATTTCATGCATACCAAGATATTTGTTGACAATAACAGCACTTTATGCATTATTAAGAATCTTGTACATCATTCTAAAACAAAACACATAGAAATTAGACACCATTTTATAAGGGATTGTTTTGAAAAGGGTTTAATACAACCAGATAGGGTTGACACAGAAGAAAATGTGTCAGATTTACTAACTAAACCTTTTGATGTTGGAAGATTTCAATACTTGGTAACAAGTATTGGAATGATCAATCTCACACAATATGTGGTTTGGGGTCTTTTTGTAAAAATATGTACAGGATAATGCATTGTTATTGGTCTTTTTGGAGATTTAGATTTTCCACTATATTTTTCTAACACTGACAAAGGTTACCTTAACGCTGATAAGTGTTATTGTGACGTTGTCAGCAATATATTTGCCTAACGCTGACAAAGGTTTCCTTAACGCTGACAAGTGTTATCGGGACGTTGTCAGCAACAATGTTAGTTTTGTGGTTTTCATCTAAATGTGCAGGTGGTGTTAGCATTATACCATTGGATACAGAGTTGCTTATAGATCCTTGGAGAATCATTTGAGCATGTTTTTATTTATGAATGATGGTTGGAATTTTCTATTCCTATCTTGACATAAAAAAATTTATGTTCATGCATATTTTTGGCAACATATGTATCACAGTTTAAGGGGAGGTTTTAGGGACCTTTAGGACTATTGGGTATCCTTATGATACTCTTATCACAATTCTAGATTGTGTCCACATGTGAGTATGAGTTAGTTTTTCTAAATCATGAGGCATTGTATCATGCAAAGTTGATATACTATGCATGCTGCTAAGACATTTTTGGCCTAGAATTGGTTGTGGTCTGTTGGGAGACTTGGGAATGATTTTATCATGGGTTTTACCTGGGAGTAACAAGGAATTTTATGAGATAACTTAGTTGCTAAGAGTTTTGGTTAGCAAGGGACACTAGAGTACTGTTATGTCTATCTTGCATAAGCAAGTGTGCATAACTGGACAGTGCTTGCCGCCCTATAATTATTATCAACTTATAGGTTATCTTCTCTAGGTTAAATTACTTTGTTAAGGTCATTTTTCATTTTTCTAAATTTTTTATTTTTGGACGCTAACAAGTATTTTTCCAAACGTTGTTGTGACCAATTTAGATGCTGACATGGTAATGAAGAGATTTTGCTAGGTTCAATTGTTCGTTTCTCAGTATCTTAACGAATTGATTTCTGGTTCAAAGTACGACTCAGTTGATTTTGGTGAAACAAATATTTTGGGTTGTTTTTAAAATAAAAGTGCAAAGACGTAAATGTAAATGGCGTTAAAGTAAATCTAAGTCTATTTACCATAAGCAGCATACACATTTTCCGGATTTCCTTGAGTCGAAGGACAATCGGTGTATGAGTGTGGACCACCGCATGTTTCACAAGAAGGTGCAATCGCTTTAACTTGTTGTTTTTGGTTTGAAGCGAGAAGCAAGATACTTTTGTTCATTTCAGTCATCATGCGCGTGAATTCGGTCATGTCAGGGTTTGCTGAAGTAGAAGAAACATTGACTCTCGGGTTGTTCCTTGAAGAAGCGGAGGAATCCTAATTTTTGTGGTGAGTAGTCATGTTCTCAATAAGCTCTCTACACTCCTCGGGTCTCCTTTTCATAAATGTGCCACCGGCGGCTGCATTAATCGTATCACGATCACAAAAAGTCAAACCGTTGTAGAAGGTATCAATCAATGTGACTGGGAGCATGTTGTGGTTTGGACATCTATCGATCAAGACATTATATCTTTCCCAAGCATCAAAAAGAGATTCATCGGGGTCTTGCATGAAACCGCTGATTTGATTGCGAAGACTCGTGACCATGGATGGTGGAAAGTAGCGTGACAAAAAGCGTTGAGTCATGTCATCCCAAGTATGAATTGAATTCTTCGGGAGACGATCAAACCATTTCTCGGCATGATGTGATAAAGTACGTGGAAAAAGTTGTAGGCAAAGAACATCCATTGTGGCACTGGGCAACTTCATGCTTTGAGTGATTGTAATGAACTTGTCGAGGTGTTTGTTGGCATCATCATCAGGCATTCTGGCGAATGGATTAGTTTGCACTTGCTGAATCATGTGGTGCTTCAACGAAAACTCCGGAGCCGTGATTTGCATCGGCGCAATCGGTCCTCCTCGTCCAAACATGGTAGGTTGACAAAGTTCCTCCATTGTCCGAAGATCAGGTTGTGGAAGAACATTGTTGTTATTGTTAAGGTGCGGTGGATTATTGTTGTTGACACCTGCCATACTTAAATCTTCTCGAGTCTCGGGCTCTTGATAAGTAGAAGATCTAGTACGCATACACCTACAAAGGCAAAAGAAAAAAATACCAAATGCAAAGACAATATATATACACAATAAAGATAAAATCTTTTTGGATTTTTGAAATTTTTAATTTTTATGGTTTTTTTAACAATTTTTAATATTTTTGGATTTTTTCGAAATTCTTAAGCAAAAAAAATAACGCTCACGAATGAACGGATCCCAAAAAGCAACGCGTCTCTCACAGAAAACCGTTAATCTTTACGAAAAGAGCCAGCAGTGGCGCCATTTTAATGAAGATATTTTGCTAGGTTCAATTGTTTGTTTCTCGGTATCTTAACGAATTGATTTCAGGTTCAAAGTACGACTCAGTTGATTTTGGTGAAACAAATATTTTGGGTTGTTTTTAAAATAAAAGTACAAAGACGTAAATGTAAATGGCGTTAAAGTAAATCTAAGTCTAATTTAAAGTAAAAGGCAAGTATTTAAAAGCGTGACAAAAAGTAAAAGGCACTAAAAGTAAATAACGCAAACTTAAATCTATCTAAGGCAAACTTAAAACGCAACTAAAACTTAAACTAAGGCAAGGCTAAAATAAATCAAAGGCAAGTAATCTTAAAGTGCGACTAAGGAAAAAGGCGGGAAAAATAAAGCTTGAAAAGTAAAAACAGAAACTTAAAAACTGGAATTAAAGGAACCTGAAAAATAGCTCATCCGGAATAATACCCTCATTCGGAATAAACATTCATCCGGAATGTCACCTTCGTTCGGAATGTTTTTCTTCACTCGGAATATTAGCCAAAGCCCTTGATCCGGAATAAATTTCTTACTCGGAATATGTCACCTATCCGGAATAATCTTCTTTATTCGGAATGTTGGTCTTGATCCGGAATGTTGCCCTTGATCCGGAATAATTCTTGATCCGGAATAATATTCCAAATAGAACCCTTGATCCGGAATGTCTTAATATTCCTAATAAACTCCTTGATCCGGAATAATAAATTATTCCGGATGAACTTGTTGATCCGGAATATTATTTGATTCGGAATGTTAGGTTGATCCGGGATATTCCCTTGATCCGGAATATTCTGATGATCCGGAATGTGAGATTGATCCTGAATAAATGGTTGATCTGGAATGTCTAATATTCCGGATGAATGGGTTGATCCGGAATAATAAATTATTCCGAATGAACTCTTCTGATCTGGAATGTTCAATATTCTGGATGAACACCTTTTATTCGGAATAAACAACACAAACCCTTGATCCGGAACTTGCTGTTGATTCGGAATATCCCTGGGAATACAGACGAACAGCGAATAACAAGGAAACAGAAAAAGATACGATCTAGATAAAAATTAAGCTAAATCAACCACAAGATTAAACCAAACTAATCAATAAACATGTATTAATCATAAACAAACAATCCAAATCAATCAAACTAACAAAACTTAATCAAAATAATCAAAACCCACTTAAATAAATCAATAAAAATCAAGAACATGAACATAAACAATAAAGCATGAAGATTAAGCTCAAATAAAGAAAGGTAGATAAGAGATTAACAAGAAAAAGTAGAGATTGACAAGAATTAAAAGAGAACTTACTTGAAATTAAATGTAATTAAGGTGCAAGACAAGGTAATTAAATTGCAAGGTAATTAAAAGTGGAAGAAATAGTGTGTCAAACTATCCAACAAAAACAAATGATTAAGATCCTAATCTATATATAGGGGAGTATTAAGGAGTGCTTAAGAAGCTTCCTCCCCTCCTTCATTTTCTCTTAATTGCACCATTAGGTCCTTAAGCCTTTAATCTTCTTTAATCTTGGACTTTAATGACTTTTGGCTCGGGATTTCTTTGAACTCGTCTTTTAATTCTTCAATAAATTAGACTTGAGTTCTTCGGCTTTAAGTAAACTTCCGTTTTTTGACTTTTTCTTCAATAAATCTTCAGAATTGGTCTTGGACTTCCGTTCTTTTTGCACTCTTGACTTCTCGACTTCGTCTTTCGTCTTTTTCTTTGATAAAAGCCTGTGAATGCCCGTGTTTTCTCCACTTTTCACCTTTTCATCCTAAATCACAACAAAAACACAAACCACGCATAATTCTGACATAAATGACATAAAATACACGTTTTGGCTTGGTTATTATTGTAATTAAGTGGTAAAAAGGATGGGTGTTTACACACCTATCACATGGCTTTGGCAAACGTTGACAAGAATATAGCCGTTGGGTGTTGATGGGTTATTTTTGACCGTTGACACTCAATGGGACCTACCCAGTTGTTATTTTTGACGAATTTTGGGGCCGTAATTTTGGGAGTAGATAACTTTTAATTAATGCATGAGATACCTTATTTTCTTTTCAATATTTTCATGATTGCATTTTGAAAATAGTTGCCTCATTTTTGACCAATCACATGCATATTTCTCTCCTATATATTTGGCTCCTATTTTTAAACAGGGTACCTATCATTCTTGTCTAACAAAATTTTCTCCTATACTTCATCTTTATCAATTATTCAAACAGCTTTCAACAATGGCACAAAAATTTAAACCAAGTGATTTAGAATTGGGATTCAAGAGTCAACACAATATGATAGCATATTTGGACGCTGATGATACTCTGTTTCCCCAATACACACAGATGGTGGCGTATTTGAATGCATCCCCACTTAGGTATGCTCTTTCTCATGCTCCACTCATTCCTGTCACACATATTAAGTAGTTTTGGAACAGTGTTAGTTCCTCAACAGTTAATAATGTAACTACATTATCATCTATTGTTCATGGGCGTACGTGGGTGGTTACTGAAGCCTTGGTTCGCCAGGCTTTGCATCTTGATGATGCAAATGGTATAACCACCCTCCCCATTCATGAAATAGAACAAGGACTAAGGGCTTTGGGTTATCCTTTCCCTGATGAGGGAACTTTAAAAAAATATCATAAACAGGAGTTTCCCCCAGCCTGGAAGTACCTAATACATGTCCTCTTGCAATGTTTGAGTCCCAAGTGTACTGCACATAATGAGGTCAATAGATCTATTGCTAGTGCTATTGTGTGCATTGCTACTGGGCAAAAGTTTAATTATTCTAAAATGATTTTTGAGGGCATGTGTAAAAACAAAGGGAATAAGATGACATTAGCTTATCCCAGATTTTTACAAATGGTTTTTGATGTCCAAAATTACTGCACAAGGGATCATGATGATTAATAAGTGTCAAAACACTTATCCTTTTACCACTTATTTCCAATAATAACAAGACCAAAACGTGTATTTTATGTCGTAAAAAGTCGAAATTATGCGTGGCTTATGTTTTTATTGTGTTTTAGGACCAAAAGATGAAAAAGGAAGAAAACACGGGCTTTCACGGGCTTTTATCGAAGAAAACGAGAAAAGACGAAGTCAAAAGATCAAGAGTTCTTAAAGAACGGATGTCCAAGACCTATTATGAAGATTTATCGAAGAAAAAGTCTAAAGACGGAAGTTTAATGAAGTCGAAGAACTCAAGTCTAAATTAAAGAAGAAAATTATCAAGACAAGTTCAAATCCCGAGACGACGTCGAGAAAAGACAAAGAATTAAATCGAGTCGAGAAGAAAAGAAAGAAGGAAGAACACCACACATGCACCCCCACTTTGCCTATATATACCCTCCTAATCACATTAGGAGGGGAGTTAGCTAGTTTTTCATTTTTTCATTTTTCTTTCTAGTTTTAGAGAGAGAAAGTTCTCAACTTTCTCTCACTAAGTTTTTATCTTTCCTTTCTTTTAATCTTTCAAGTTTTAAACTTTTTGTATTTGGATTTCATTAATCAAGTTCAAGTTTAAGCTTTTAATCTTTAATCTCTTTCTACCTTTTTTTATTTTTAGTTAATTTTGATCCGAAATGGTTATGATTCGTGTTTGATCTTGATGTTTTAAGGATTAAAAAGTTCATATTTTTATCATACTTAAGCTTTCATACGTTTAAGCTCTAAGATCTTTGTGCTTATTGGCTTATTTGTATGTTTAGCTTATTTACTTTTTAAAAGCTTTCTTAAAAAGTTTCATTTTTTTATGGTTTGATTTAAAAGATTGCTTATTTAAAGTTTGGAGAAGTTGTTATTTATGCTTATTTGGTTTATTTCATTACTGATTTGGTTAGGTTTGGTGTTAGCTTATCAAACATAGCTTATCACTTTGCTTATTTTCGAATCACAAGGTAATCGGAAAAGGATAAACCCTTTTCCGATTGAAGCATTCCGATTAGTCCCTCTTTCTTTCGATCTACAAGATCGGAAAAGGGCTTTGTTTTCCGATTACTTCATTTGTATTCCGATCACCCTGATCGGATTAGGGTTTAACATTCTGATTGTGGGTGGTTTGAGGACATTCCGATTGGACTTAATTTTTTAATAATTTCGATAGCTTCTAATTCCCATATTCCGACTGCTCTCTTTTACTGGATTCCGATCAGGGATTCCGATTGCACCATCATTCTGACGAGAGTATTGTTTGGTATTCCGATTAGTGATATATTCCAACGTTCCGATCATACTTTCTGACCAGCATTCTGATCAGATTCCGATTTGGCATTCCGATGGATTAGTTTCTTGTTTTTATAAAGTTTTCAAGTTTTAGACTTATTAAGTTTTCAAGTAATTTTCTAATTTTGTCTTTAAGTTTTTAGCATTTATTTTTAACTCGTCATTTTAGATTAACCTTTAAAGCTTTTACTTTACTCAACGACATTCACATATTTGCTATTAAGTTTAAAATAGATAATCAACCAAACCATTTATTATTCCACCAAGAACAATTGAGTCACACTTTGAACCAATAATCAATTCGAAAAGATTTGGAACAACGAATTTTGAAACTTGGAAAACCCAGGTATTAATGATTTTTATGAGATCCCTGTGCAAAAGAAAGCTATTTTTACAAAGATGAACTCACCCCCTCACCGTGACTTACCCCTAACCCCAACTATGATTGCTGTCATTGAAGCAGCACAACCACAACCAGACCCACAACCCCAACTTGACGCAATACCTGAACCTTTACCTTCCCCACAACACATGCAAATTGACCAAGAACCCTTCGACGATGACACATTAAATGTTGGCGTTGATATGCCTAATCTAAACGTTGACATCAATCCTACACAGACCCAAACACCCCTTAACCAACCCACATCCACCAAATCCACATCATCTTCTCCCCCACAACAATATAGGTTGCAAAAACGCCAAAGGACTACTGGAGTGTTCTCCTCTAGTGGTCCTAGCCATGTAGCAGAGAGAACCACCACCACAAGTGTGGTTGGTGCTATGGATGAGGCTGGGACTATTGTTTCTGGCTTAGAAGCTGGCCAAGACAGTCCTAACATCTTTAAGACCTCATCCATGCCCCATGAATCTAGCTTGGGAGGTCAAATACCCATTTTAGAGGAGGGAAGATTGGAACCAATGACTTTAATGGAATTGACGGCAGTCTGCATTAGCTTGCAAAAGCAAAATGCAGACTTGGTACAAATTGTCAGTACACAAAGCCTTGAACTCAAGCAATTGAGGGAGAGGATTGTTATTTTGTAGGATGCTAGCACAAGGCGTGGGATGGAGGAATCTTCCAAAGGGGAGGATGAACAGATAAATGTGAGTGATAAGGGCTCACATGATGGTGAATCTTTGGGTGTTGCTGAAGCCCTAACTAGTTTGAAGAAGAATCCAGGTTTTGTTAGATCTTTGGTAACTCCTACAAACTTAGACTTGTCTTTTACAGCTATGTTGGAGCAAATTACAAGAGGCGCTGAGACAGGTAATTTGGGCGTTGACAAGCAAAGTTTGAGCGCTGACATGAGTAAATTGGGCGCTGACACAGGCAAATTAAGCGTTGACAGACCTGTAGATAAGGTTGATGTATTCCAGTCATCATCCATCATCAAAGAAGTTTCTTCACATGTATTACCATCTTCCTTACCCACCATTGATCCATTAGATAAGGGTAAGGGTATTATGGTAGAAGTAGATGTTCCAAAGAGTGCAGCACAGATTGAGTTTGATAGAAGGTTGGCTGCACAAATTGTGGAACAAGAAAGAAAGAAGATTGGTGAATCACCTTTTGTTGTCACTTCAGAAGAACAAGAAGGAAGTGATGAAGCTAGTTCAGACTCAAGTGTAATGATAATAGAACAACCAGAAAGACTTGAGTATGGTGATGAGTTGGCTAGAGAGAAATTGAATGAGTTGAAATTGCAAGTAGATTTTGACATGCCAGAAGTTGTTCAGATGTACCATGCTTGGGAAGATAGGTGTATGGAGAATCCACATTTGACTATTTCAGACCAGATATGGGGTTTGGAGATTCTTCTAAGAGTACAAAAGGACTGCAAGGTAATTCTGAAACACAAAGCTAGCAATATACTCTCAATGTTGAAAAGGGATAGAAGGGAGTTGTACTACATGCTACTCAAATGTCATGGGACACGATGGACCTAAAAAAAATTGATTGGATTATCCTTTGAAGAGTTGGAGTTCAAAGCTTATCCCATTTGGGCAAGAGTGCAGGAACAAAACACTCTAAGACTTCTTTCTGATGAAAGGAAAGAAGAACTTGAAGAAGAGATGGAGCTTAAGAAAGAAATGATTGTTCCCAGACCTTTGAAGAAGGGAGTCCCTCTTGAGTTTCCCAAAGATATGGATAGGTTGAATCCAAGTGAAGCTGTTATAAGAAGGAGCCTCAAGCTCTCACCATTGGAAGCTTCAGATATGGTACAAGTGTTACCTCTTGATTCCAGAAACCCTATTATAAGCTATGAAGAAGATGAATGTGGGTTTTGGAAGATTGGCAGGTATGGGAAAGAGGTTCACACTTTTACCACTCTTATATCTTTGTTTGCAAGTTTTGATAGAGAAGACTTGGTAGACCTTTGGAGGTTGTTAGAAGCCAAGTATGAGACTGAAGCTCCTACTTCAGTTAATGCAATAAAACTGTGGTCAACATTCAAGAGAATGTGTGGACCAAGAGATGAAGATCCTGCTGTTTGGAAGGATCTTGAAGATGACCTCAGTGGTCTTCAATGGCGTTTGTATTCAGCTGCTGGTGTATATTATTTGAGCTCTACAAAGTTTGTTGAGTATCTACTTGTAGATGGTCAGTATTCCATGTCCAAGGAAGTCTTGGAGAAGATGAAGACTACACAGCTAGAAATTGATTATTCAAGTGACGTGGCCAAAGATTTGATCAGACATATTTATTACCAATATGATAAGTGTTGTAAGATTCCTCCTAGTTCTTAATGTTTATTCAGAAACTTGATTACTAGAGTAGATATCAAGTTTAGGGGAGGATTGTTGGGAATAAAATATAGCCAGTTCACTTGAGCGCTGACAAGAGTAAAACAAGCGTTGATAGGAAGAAAACAAACGCTGACAGATCAAGCGTTGACAAGAAGAAGTCAAGCGTTGATACATTGAAGACAAGCACTGATGGAAGATTTAGTCTACGCGTATATTGTTTCTAGTTTGTTTCTAGTAAGGATAAGTTCAACATTGTATTTTCTATAATTATCTTTACCTAGAATAGTTGATACGTAGACTCTTGTACAAGGCTTCTTATGTCTATAAAAGAAGACCTTTAGGTTATTGTTCTATATAAGTTTTCATACGTTAAACACTTTCATTGTAAGCAAGTTTGTTATCATTAATCAAGTGAAAGTTTGTTTACATCTTTGTGTGTTCTTGTTTAAGTGTTAACTCCGCATAACACTTATATTACTATATACATATACAAAGGTTTCTCTACGTGTATAACTTGATCTAATCTCGTATACATAAAGCTAAATCGATCTAAGTTTGGGATCAACAAGACAGGTTTAAGTTAATTCAGCGAGAGTTCGAGGTTTGGTTTCATTAGTCGCAAGCGGTGTTTCGATTCGGCATTGGTTCAGTTTGATTGAGTTTGTTAGATGATCTTTGGTTCGATTAACAGAATAATTAGTAGCTGCGGTGTTTAGTTCAGCTTTAGAATAGAACGTTTGGTACTGTATTTTGATAGGCTGTAAGAGCTTATTGAAATAAGGTGGTGTTCGAATAAGCTGTATGGTTTCGAGTTTCAGAAAGTTTAGCATAGTTTAGTGTCACACCCCACCATGGCGGAATATGGGGCGCGACGTATGGATATCATCACAACAAACGGTATCTCTATAGAGAAAACTAAAATGCAAATATAATGTCATAAATGGCGACACAAATGTCATGACAATATCTCAACATAGCAGGAGTCTAGGTAAGTAGGTAACAGTCCTACCACTTACCCAAGACAAACAATAAACATAAACCAAAAAAACATATAGGTGCCAACATGTATCACTTATCAAAAAAACATAAAGGTAAACTAAGAAAGAACGGGGATCTCCTTCTATATGCAATCCTAATGCATCCAAGTCTAGCCACTTATGCTCTCATGCTTAACCATAGTATCACCTGAAAGAGACACTAAAACACGTCAACATAAAGTTGGTGAGAGTCATAGGCTAAGACTCAAACGCGAAAATCATAGCATAAGCTGTGAACAACAACCACTAACAAAAGAACATATGGACAATGTGATATAAACATGCATTAACAACTAATATTCAAGATTTAACAAACCAAACCAAATCCAAATCCAAATCCAAATCCAAATCCAAATCCAAATCCAAGGCTCCCAGCCTTACCAAACACCATGATCCCATAGGCATCCAAACACCTATGAACCAAATCCCAAGGCCCCGCCTTGCCAATAACCCCTTGGTACCAAGTCAAAACATAAACAATAAAGAATCGACTAGCAGTTAATCATATAAGTATGCACACACAAGTCCATTACCAACATAAAACATTCACGGCATAATTTATAAACAACAAAACAGTGTCTCTTCCATCCCATCTGGACATCATAAACATTAGTAAACATGGGACTATGAAACTCACCTTATTGAGCTTCTCCAAAAGTCATCGCACTAGAAACAAGCTAACAAACCAAAAACACATAATCAAAACATAAACCAACCACTAAGATGGCTCATCAACCTATAATGGACATCTAGCCTACTCCCATATATGACCCTCATTAGTATTCTTTAAATACCCCATTACCCTTTGTGACAATCCGTCAAATTATGGTCAATATTTTATTCTCAATATTTATTTGAAAATATTATTTTATGAACTCACTTATTTTTGGGAATAAATTTGGATTTACGTCTTGAAGTAGCATCGACTACGTCTAAACCGGAGGATTCAACGTTACGTGCTTACGTTTACATACACCGTCTTTGGTGGCAGTCCGACATTTCAGAAAATAAATTTGTCCATGAATATTATTTTGGAGTTTTAAATTTGTGTTGGTTCATAAACTCACAAATTTACGAGAAGAGATTAGGACTTACGATTTTAATTTAACGTCCTTTACGACTAAACCGGAAACCTTAGGATTACGAATTTACGTTTTCGAACTCCGTTTTTGATGAGACAATTTTTATTAGATTCGTTTTGTGTCGTTGATTCATAATTTATAATAACGTTTATCGTAAAACGACCCGAGAGCACGCAAATCGAGGAAACTAGAATCAAGGAATACCCGTAAATTAGCGGGATGGGACAAAACTAGTTTATCCCACCCCACTAACTAGGGACACCACATCAAAAGATGTGGCATCCTTACACTAAACTAAGTTACACTTGTAACTTAGCTTCATTTTGAAGCTTCTCTTCCCACTAAACTAACAAAACCACTAGACATTACCATTTCCTTCCATTTTCACATGCAAACCACCATAAACACTCTCCTCTCTCTCTAAATTCGTCCCATATTCATCAAGAACAACCCTCATTTGATCAAATTTAACCATGAAATCATATGTTATTTACATATATGATGATGCCCTTTTGAAAGCCCTATAGATTGGTGCAAGTTTTAACAACCAAGGAGGAGTTTCCATGGAGTAGTAGGGCTGATTTTCCACAAAGAGTTCATGAAGAATGGTGGTCTTGAAGATGGTCTTGGTTATGCACAAGTTTCTCCATCAAAATCCATGTCCAAAACACAACCTACATCAACTTGGTGGTATAAAGATTGTCCTCCTCATCCTCTTGTTATTTTTGATTATGTAATCTTGTATTTATTTTACTTATGTATATGTATATGATGATGAATAATGATTAAAAGTGTTGTGTGGGGATTTGTTGTTGATAAACATGCTTAAAAAGATGAAAAACTATAAGAAACAAGGTTAAAATCTTGGTTAAATTTGTTGGCTGTATAAAACAGTAAAGAATCAAATGATGAACTTATAAAAATGGCATAGATTAATAGGTTTACAGTAAGCTATGGGTCTTGTACACATGTGAGAGTTGGCCATACAATGGAATCATTGTAATGAGTGAGATATGATCAAAACAAGTTTACGATACAAATCTGAGTTCACTGTTTTGGACGATTTTTAAAAAATACTTAGAAGATGATTCAACAGTAGCTATAGGAGAGTTAAATGAATCACATATCATTTAGTTTATGTGATAAAAATTTGAGCTTCTATCTCCATATAGAACTCTAGATATGGCAGTTTTGGTGAAAGTGAAGATAAAAATCAGATTTTAGAAATTAAAGTATAATACTATTATATAAGCACTCAAAATTATATTGTATAAAATGTAAAGTTAAAACCCACTAACTCATGAATTTTATTTATATAAATATATACAATGATAAATAAGTGTACATTTTATAAAAATGGTAACTTGTTATGTTTTATAAGTTATAAAATTATAAACATGATTTTTACGACTTTTTCGGCTATTACCATAAAATTTACGTTTTTGTTAAATAAAACTTAGATGGTTGGACCCGTCTAATGTAAACTTTATAAAACTTATATACTGATATATAAACATGTATAACAAGTAAAAACCGATAAAACCCGAACTATAGGACATACGGACATTAACGAGCTAAGTAAACATATTGGACTAATAATTGGACTAAATAAGTTAAACCCTTATAAAAAGAACTTATTGGACTTAACCCATTTGGGCCCAACTTGAAAGTTTAAATACTGATAATATAAGTATGAAATGGATTAATACAAGTTAAAGAACTTATAATAAGTTTATTGGACTTAAAACACGTAAATAGGTAAAACTAGTAAACTAGTATAAAAGTTATCGACATATAACACTAAAATGAGTAAACGAGAATATGTAAACCCACTTGATCATCATATATATATAATCATCATATGTATACATAATTGATATTTTTATAAAGTCATTGGACATGAGTCTAAGACGAGTATTATTTGTCTAGGTTTCCGTGATTGAAGCACGTACCGTACGTCTGAGTTGCCGATAACCCGCCTTCCCACATCAACGTGAGTTCATAGCCTCGCACTCTTTTAAATGTTTTATGAAATGTTTTATAAACCCGCGAGGGAGATAACATGTTAGTTTTTATAAAATAGGACACCATTTGTCCCGATTGTTTGTTTATTGATTTGGACCCGAATGATTGTATGACCCGATAAATGATTAAAGGACCCGATAGATGAAATTATATGGATTATTAAAGTTAGGTTATGTCACTAAAAGTCCCATTAGCATGAATTGTGAACTACCGGGAGTTGGTAGACGCTTGTGCATAAAATAGTACTATTTGAGGACGATCACCCCAGTTCGCGCCTTGACGGTTGATCCCCGTCGTGCCACATTGATTGGTAAGCGAATTTATGTATGAGAAGATTTCCATAGCGTGACCTTTGTGACGACACGCTACTTTTGATGGGAAAAATGAGTATCGGGTTAGCTACCCGTTGTTGGTTTAGTAAGGTAACAATGTCATGCGGCTTATAATAATCCAAACTAACGAAATACTACTAGACGCTCCGAATTACGATGTATTGCCTGACTAGCAATACAGGGTCATACTATTGATATTATGTTCGTGTTTTGGTTTTCATAACCATATTCATATAACGGTTTTTACTTTCATACAACGTCCTAAGACGTATTGTATGATGTTTTTACGACATTGGCTCGTATAATGACTTTTAAGGCAAATTCCTATATTATGATTTTCGATAAGGATTTGTATAAAAATGACTTTGGCTATTTATGGCCTATTACAAAGATTTGTACAAAATGATTTTCAGTAATATTTTATACTGATATTATGTTGATGGATTTTACTAAACTCTATGGATTCACTCGGCGTTATCGCTGACCTTTTCTTTCAACATGTTTTATCTCAGGTACTTGAAGGTAATTCTCGGGTAGACGACAAGAATTCATGGCCCGCACTTAAACAATATTTTCCATTCAAATACTTTGTAAAACTTTGTATGAAATATAATGACTTGGGACCGATGTAACTTTGATATTTATGAATGGAAATGATTTATTATTAAACGACGCGATTTTTATGCGTTGTCTATGATGTGAGTAATGTGCTATCCCGTAACACCAACGAGTCTTCCACTGTATTGAGTTGTATAAATTTGGGGGTGTTACAGTTTGGTACCAGAGCTCTCGTTATAGAGAACGAAAGATTTTTATAACCAAAGGTTTTGAATAAAACAATTCAAAATCTTTTAACTAAAAACATTTTTCTAAAAATGTCTAAAAATCTTTTGACTATAACGGTGCCGAAGAATTCCCGAGTTACCGACAAGGCCAGACTGAGAAGTGTTATTTTAATATATATATATAACTTGGATTATATATATATATGATGTAATTTTATTACATGATTGTTTGATGATTATTTTGATTTTTATACGAGGTATTTATACGACGTCGATTGTCACAAGTAACTCTAAATCCCCTAGTAAATTAATCGAATCTATTCTCGTAGGAATTCTAGCTATCCTAGATCTAAACCAAGTTGTGGATATTTATGATCCCAACAAATGGTTGATATTCGTAGAAACGTAGATATTAGTTGATTGTGATATTGAAAAAGAATTGGCGAGATTAAATCTGATGACGATGTCATGACAATCTTTCCTTATAGAGTGGAGTTTTACAAAACGTTACCACCTAGAAAGATGTCATCTGATTCGTTGTCACCCAATTCTTAAACTTGAAATCGAAAGGGTGAATGTTGCACTTGAGGCTGTTATTGGAACCATTACCCAAAAGCCTCATGCACTAGTACCTTTCCGAGAAGTCTAGTTAAATGATCAAGTCATTTCATACTAGTGACTCATTTGATAATTATTGATAAAGGAGTTATAGGATTGGAAATTAAGAGTTGATCATATCGAGCTTTTATTGCCCTTTTAAGGTTTATAAATAAAGTTGAAAGTACTGGAAAATGAGGTAGGATATCGCATTGAGCGTAAGTTGATTAAAACATTAATAAAATAAAATTTAACTTATATGAAATATGAGATTGTTAAGAGGAAGTCGTTAAGTTCTGTGATTGAATTGTAAGGTTTTGATTGATTGGTAGTTCGTGTTAAAGGTTGTTCCTAGACCATTGTCCACTAACGAGGATGCCCAGTGTCCAAGAAATAAATTGAAGAAATCTTCTTCTGAATTGGGACCGATGGATCTTCCGGGACATGTGGAACACCTAATGACTCTTGTAGATTAGTATTCATTGTGGTATCTTTTAAAAATCCCTAACTTAACTGAGATATCAGTTGGTAGGATGAGTTCTGAGAATTGTATGACATAGTGACACGTAATGTGTTACGGTACAATTTTGACTTGTTTGTGATTAATGAAAAGACTACCTTTGATTGCTAAATTCTACATGTATCGATGTTATCTATCTTTTCTTGCTTCATCCTTATGTTCGCATTAGTGATGCAACCATTGAACAAGTACTCATATTGATTGAGTTACGTTGTAGATTATTCTTTTGAGTGCCATCGAGGTCATGAACCTCATGATTAATTGGCTAAGCTCATTTCCTATCATATCGTAGTTAGTTCTTGGTGAACAAGCTTTCATCACTCCTTTGCAAATCACTCATTGTTTTTATAAAAATAAAACAGTATCCCTTGAGAAAAATTGAATCTTCGTCACCGTATGGATTATTCAAAGTGAGATTTATAAGTGATTGTTATCGAAATGAACTTGTTTATAAAACACCTTGGAAAACTTAATTGTTTCCATAACAAAGAAAACCATTGCAAATTTATTCTTGATTCTTATTTAAGAATTAAGCATGAAAATGTTTTTATTATAAACATGATGATAACATTTTGACGAACTGAGTATTGCATCGTTGATCTTGAAATTGTATATAGTTGCGCGCCTACATACAATTTGGAATGGACCATGCAAGGCTGATTAGTAGTCACCATAAAACTGATTGATAAACACTACATTTTCTTTGAAGATTGTGAAAGATTAAATTTCATGAGATCTATAAGAAGTGCAAAATAGGGACATAGTGTTAGGGACACCTACATATGTGCCTGTAGCATCTATTCTTCTGAGTCGAATTTACTCATCTGTGGAAATTGTCTTATTTGACAATTGACAATTCTTTCTTGTCCAATTCTCCTATAGTGAGATTCTTAGGAAAAGTATCTGATTACCGAGTGTTGATACCCGACTGGATGTATCGACGTTCCTATCATTTCTTTTGATTTGATTTCATTTGAATGACCTGGGTAACGATCCGAGGATCTTTCGAATGCGTACTCAAATTAATGAAAACATGGGATATATTCATATTCGTTAAATGTTTTCGTCTGCATCTGATTTGAAATTCTCTCACATAGATTATGCGTTGACCTTACTCTTATAAGGTAGTTATGTTTCCTGATATCCTTGAATCTGTGAAGGATTATGAGTTATTGTTAGTCTTTTGAGAAGTTCACATATTATCGACGGCAATGAAACTGAAAAGTTGATAATGCCGGTAGAATGGATTGATTGATTATGACATGACGACATTGTCTTAATTGATGGGAACTCAAGTAGAAATTCCCTAAAAGATAAGATGTTGATTATCAAAAGTGATCTAAATAATTCTTGATGGATGACCGTATCCTGTATTTAAACTTGGAATTATACCGTGAATGGTTGTGAATTAATCATAGATATTATAATCTAGAAGAACCTAATATGAATTTATTAAAAGATGTTCCGGTTATCTGAAACTTTAGGAGGTATTTGTTGGTGAATTACCTAGACTTTCGCCATTAAGGCAAGTTGAAATTGGTATTGATTATATTTCCGGTGCTGCACTTGTGGCTTGTGCACTGTACGTCAGCACCATCTGAATTTAAGGAATTACCGTACAACTGAGAGAGTTGTCGGAGAAAGATTTTATTCTACCAAGCCTGTCATCATGAAGAGCTATGGTGTTATCATTCCTTATATTTATAAATTACTGTGAACTAAGTAAAATGACAATCGAAAACGATATCCATAGGTCGAAATGGAAGATTTGTTTGATCATTTACAAGGTTCTAGCAATTTGATCCACGGCATGGTTATCATCAACATCGCATCTGCGAAGAAGATTATTTATTCCAATCACTACATCAGGTACTTGTAATGAATATTACGAGTTTCACGTGATGTCGTTTGGATTGAATATGCGCATGTAGTATTCATAAATATGATGAATCACGTGTGTAGGCTATAATTTGATGAATTCATGCTCGTGATCATTAAGAACTATATGTTTGTTTATAAGAATAAGAATGAGTTAATAATTATTTATAGATTGCCCTGAATTGGCCGAATAATAAAAACATGTACCTTGAATATTTAACATAAGACTTAAGACTTAATCCTTTACATGATTTAACTGTGTGATTAATAGATAATGGAATATAAATTGACTCTGTAAAAATTAAGAGCCCTTTTAAGACTTTGAGTTATACTAAAAAGAAGTGCAAATATGTTTTGACAAATGTTTTATCAAAAGGATTTTAAGGGATTATTCCCTTATACACAAACCATTTAACTAAACTTCTGTTTAGGGGTAAATGTTTGTGTATACCTCAAGATAACTTAAGAAGGATTGAGGAAATCAATTAAACCATGACTTGAAATTTGAAACGATACATTTTGCTTTTCAAACTAAGAAATTTTTTTACCAAAGTATAAACAAAGATTTTTCGAACAATTACGGATCTTATTAAATATTTTGGATAAATCAACAAAAATCTTGTTAATTAAATTCAAATTTATTCTTTTGAACATTTTTTTATATAATTGGACAAACTAAGAAATTTAAACTTTTACGTTATGTTTCACAAAAATTAAATATTTATTATTTAATTAGTTGTAATAACTATCGACGCTTTAAACGTCGGATTGAGTAAAACAGATAAAAATGATAGTTGAGAAGAAACTAAAACTCAGAAAATGTGAAGAAATAATTTTTGAATAAATATGGATATGATAATTGTATCATCAGGAAAAATGAATATAGATACCGACACATTATGTAGAAAAGATAAAGAATCAATTAAGATGTATTTCTTGATAACGACGGTGCAAAATAAATTGCCAAACAATATAAAAATAGCCGATGAATTTAAAAAGGATAATATAGATAATAAAAAGTGGTTCGCGGCTAATATGAACCATTAGAATTGAGAAGCCGATGGCATTAAATGTTTTAAAGGGCCGTTTATGGTTGCCTAAATATGGAAGATTGTGAGATATAGTTAAATTGGAAATCTTGTAAATATAAGTATTATATGTATGTCATTTATGACTAAAAGTATCTTTGTCTGAAGAAGTTGTACTGATGGCAATTATGAAGGCAGTCATCGCCTCATACATTAGTAAACGTCTAGTTATTGCAAAGGTCATCATCTGAATTTGATTCGATTTGGGTCATCGACGACAGACTGACCAAATCTGCTAATATCATTCCCATTAATGATAAATGCAAAGGAGTTATGTAAACATAGTGTGCCTGTATCGAACATCTATATCAAGATCCTCGCTTCGCATTGAATTTCTAGATATTTGCTCAGAAATCATTGAGAACGAACCTTGATGAGAGTACTATGTACCACCCCAAATCGAAGGGACGAGGTAAAGTAGCGATACAAAATACTATAAGTGTTGTTTTATGTTTGAATGATTGACCTTTGGTAATAAATCGTATAATCGTTTTCCTTTGGAGATATTATCATTGATAACTATCGTAGTAGGATCGAGATCGAATCTTGTTAAGATTTAGAAATTAGAGCATCTGTGAGCAGGAGTTGAGATAAAGACACCCGACATACACCCACTGTGAGTTGGACATGTCTTTTAGGTTTAAGGTTTCCTATGATGGCAAACCTAACCTTGCAAAATACCTGACCCGCGAGATCTGAAATGATTGTTGAAATTAGGATTTGATTATTAACTGCCGATAGTGGGCAGGAGGTTATGTGAATATGAAATGTAGATCTTGAAGTGCCAAATGGGTAGCGAAGTTATGCCAAAAATTTTAACCTTGGAAAAATGAATTCATGATCTGACAAATCATGGGATATAAGTCCCCGTTGTATGGGACCATTGAGATGATATAAAAGATTGGTTTGAAAGGCATATAAGCTGGATCTACCCTAGGACTTCAAAGACTGCGTGAATTATGTTTCGTATATCGAACTTGATGGAATATCTATCAAGTGAGAATCTGATTATTCTTAGTAGAGCTTAGATCGGCGAAAAGTTGCATTCATCAAAAACCCGTGAACATCATGGATAGAGAAAGTAAGTCAACATTAAGCCTGATCTTATTCCCGTAGTTATGTTTGATGAAACTCGCGTATTATAATGAATTGCACTTGTGAGAAAGGACCGAATGTGGAGGAAATACCCACATGGCTTTAACTCTATAAGAAGCGAGTAGTAAGGTAAGATGATCTTTGAGGACAAAAATCCTGTTTAGGGGTAAATGCTGTGACAATCCGTCAAATTATGGTCAATATTTTATTCTCAATATTTATTTGAAAATATTATTTTATGAACTCACTTATTTTTGGGAATAAATTTGGATTTACGTCTTGAAGTAGCATCGACTACGTCTAAACCGGAGGATTCAACGTTACGTGCATACGTTTACATACACCGTCTTTGGTGGCAGTCCGACATTTCAGAAAATAAATTTGTCCATGAATATTATTTTAGAGTTTTAAATTTGTGTTGGTTCATAAACTCACAAATTTACGAGAAGAGATTAGGACTTATGATTTTAATTTAACGTCCTTTACGACTAAACCGGAAACCTTAGGATTACGAATTTACGTTTTCGAACTCCTTTTTGATGAGACAATTTTTATTAGATTCGTTTTGTGCCGTTGATTCATAATTTATAATAACGTTTATCGTAAAACGACCCGAGAGCACGCAAATCGAGGAAACTAGAATCGAGGAATACCCGTAAATTAGCGGGATGGGACAAAACTAGTTTATCCCACCCCACTAACTAGGGACACCACATCAAAAGATGTGGCATCCTTACACTAAACTAAGTTACACTTGTAACTTAGCTTCATTTTGAAGCTTCTCTTCCCACTAAACTAACAAAACCACTAGACATTACCATTTCCTTCCATTTTCACATGAAAACCACCATAAACACTCTCCTCTCTCTCTAAATTCGTCCCATATTCATCAAGAACAACCCTCATTTGATCAAATTTAACCATGAAATCATATGTTATTTACATATATGATGATGCCCTTTTGAAAGCCCTATAGATTGGTGCAAGTTTTAACAACCAAGGAGGAGTTTCCATGGAGTAGTAGGGCTGATTTTCCACAAGGAGTTCATGAAGAATGGTGGTCTTGAAGATGGTCTTAGTTATGCACAAGTTTCTCCATCAAAATCCATGTCCAAAACACAACCTACATCAACTTGGTGGTATAAAGATTGTCCTCCTCATCCTCTTGTTATTTTTGATTATGTAATCTTGTATTTATTTTACTTATGTATATGTATATGATGATGAATAATGATTAAAAGTGTTGTGTGGGATTTGTTGTTGATAAACATGCTTAAAAAGATGAAAAATTATAAGAAACAAGGTTAAAATCTTGGTTAAATTTGTTGGCTGTATAAAACAGTAAAGAATCAAATGATGAACTGATAAAAATGGCATAGATTAATAGATTTACAGTAAGCTATGGGTCTTTTACACATGTGAGAGTTGGCCATGCAATGGAATCATTGTAATGAGTGAGATATGATCAAAACAAGTTTAAGATACAAATCTGAGTTCACTGTTTTGGACGATTTTTAGAAAATACTTAGAAGATTATTCAACAGTAGCTATAGAAGAGTTAAATGGATCACATATCATGTAGTTTATGTGATAAAAATTTGAGCTTCTATCTCCATATAGAACTCTAGATATGGCAGTTTTGGTGAAAGTGAAGATAAAAATCAGATTTTAGAAATTAAAGTATAATACTATTATATAAGCACTCAAAATTATATTGTATAAAATGTAAAGTTAAAACCCACTAACTCATGAATTTTATTTATATAAATATGTACAATGATAAATAAGTGGACATTTTATAAAAATGGTAACTTGTTATGTTTTATAAGTTATAAAACTATAAACATGATTTTTACGACTTTTTCGGCTATTACCGTAAAATTTACGTTTTTATTAAATAAAACTTAGATGGTTGGACCCGTCTAATGTAAACTTTATAAAACTTATATACTGATATATAAACATGTATAACAAGTAAAAACTGATAAAACCCGAACTATAGGACATACGGACATTAACGAGCTAAGTAAACATATTGGACTAATAATTGGACTAAATAAGTTAAACCCTTATAAAAAGAACTTATTGGACTTAACCCATTTGGGCCCAACTTGAAAGCTTAAATACTGATAATATAAGTATGAAATGGATTAATACAAGTTAAAGAATTTATAATAAGTTTATTGGACTTAAAACACGTAAATAGGTAAAACTAGTAAACTAGTATAAAAGTTATCGACATATAACACTAAAATGAGTAAACGAGAATATGTAAACCCACTTGATCATCATATATATATAATCATCATATGTATACATAATTAATATTTTTATAAAGTCATTGGACATGAGTCTAAGACGAGTATTATTTGTCTAGGTTTCCATGATTGAAGCACGTACCGTACGTCCGAGTTGCCGATAACCCGCGTTCCCACATCAACGTGAGTTCCTAGCTTCACACTCTTTTAAATGTTTTATGAAATGTTTTATAAACCCGCGAGGGAGATAACATGTTAGTTTTTATAAAATAGGACACCATTTGTCCCGATTGTTTGTTTATTGATTTGGACCCGAATGATTGTATGACCCGATTGTATGACCCGATAAATGATTAAAGGACCCGATAGATGAAACTATATGGATTATTAAAGTTAGGTTATGTCACTAAAAGTCCCATTAGCATGAATTGTGAACTACCGGGAGTTGGTAGACGCTTGTGCATATAATAGTACTATTTGGGGACGATCACCCCAGTTCGCGCCTTGACGGTTGATCCCCGTCGTGCCACATTGATTGGTAAGCGAATTTATGTATGAGAAGATTTCCATAGCGTGACCTTTGTGACGACACGCTACTTTAGATGGGCAAAATGAGTATCGGGTTAGCTACCCGTTGTTGGTTTAGTAAGGTAACAATGTCATGCGGCTTATAATAATCCAAACTAACGAAATACTACTAGACGCTCCGAATTACGATGTATTGCCTGACTAGCAATACAGGGTCATACTATTGATATTATGTTCGTGTTTTGGTTTTCATAACCATATTCATATAACGGTTTTTACTTTCATACAACGTCCTAAGACGTATTGTATGATGTTTTTACGACATTGGCTCGTATAATGACTTTTAAGGCAAATGCCTATATTATGATTTTCGATAAGGATTTGTATAAAAATGACTTTGGCTATTTTATGGCCTATTACAAAGATTTGTACAAAATGATTTTCAGTAATATTTTATACTGATATTATGTTGATGGATTTTACTAAACTCTATGGATTCACTCGGCGTTATCGCTGACCTTTTCTTTCAAAATGTTTTATCTCAGGTACTTGAAGGTAATTCTCGGGTAGACGACAAGAATTCATGGCCCGCACTTAAACAATATTTTCCATTCAAATACTTTGTAAAACTTTGTATGAAATATAATGACTTGGGACCGATGTAACTTTGATATTTATGAATGGAAATGATTTATTATTAAACGACGCGATTTTTATGCGTTGCCTATGATGTGAGTAATGTGCTATCCCGTAACACCAACGAGTCTTCCGCTGTATTGAGTTGTATAAATTTGGGGGTGTTACACCCTTCCCTAACAAGCCCTTAACTTGTTTAAGTTTGATAACTATCCCGTTCATATTTTACACAAAACAGTCCCAACTTTTTGGTCTCTAAACTATAAGTCATACACCCACCTAAACATACCCATGCTCTCTGTAAAGGGAAAATTTATACCCTTACATATGTTAACTAACACCTCCCATTTGCCCCAACCTTAAAGCTACTGTTAAGGCCCCGATATATATATATATATATATATATATATATATATATATATATATATATATATATATATATATATATATATATATATATATATATATATATATATATATATATATATATATATATATATATATATATATATATATATATATATATATATATATATATATATATATATATATATATATATATATATATATATATATATATATATATATATATATATATATATATATATATATATTATATATATATATATATATATATATATATATATATATATATATATATATATATATATATATATATATATATATATATATATATATATATATATATATATATATATATATATATATATATATATATATATATATATATATATATATATATATATATATATATAATACTTTTGTCATTCCAGATTTACTGATTTTAAACATACAAAAAGTTTGTTATGATTAGGGGGTCTTACCCTAAACCACAACCTTAGCCCCAATGCAGATACTTACTATAATATATAAACCATCTCTCATGTTCGTTAGAAGATCCCAATGCAACCCTAAGTACCCTAAATGTGACAATCCGTCAATTTATGGTTGATATTTTATTCTCAATATTTATTTGAAAACATTATTTTAATGTTACAATATGAACTCACTTAGTTTTGGGAAGAAATTTGGATTTACGTCTTAAAGTAGCATCGACTACGTTTAAACCGGAGGATTCTACGTTACGTGCTTATGCTTACATACACCGTTTTGGTGACAGTCCGACATTTCAGAAAATAAATTTGTCCGTGAATATTATTTTGGAGTTTTAAATTTGTGTTGGTTCATAAACTCATAAATTTACGAGAAGAGATTAGGACTTACGATTCTATTTTAACGTCCTTTACGACTAAACCGAAAACCCTAGGATTACGTATTTACGTTTTCGAACTCCGTTTTTGATGAAACAATTTTTATTAGATTCGTTTTGTGCCGTTGATTCATAATTTATAAAAACATTTTTCGTAAAACGACCCGAGGGCACGCAAATCAAGGAAACTAGAATCGAGGAATACCCGTAAATTAGTGGGATGAGACAAAAAAAGTTTTGCCCCACCCCACTAACATAGGATGGCCAAGAGAGCACCAACACATCTCATGATGTGTCAAGTATAACTAACAAGTGTTACACTTGTTAGCTAAGCTTACAAAGTAAGCTAACTCATAACTTCAAACCACAAAATCACTAAACAAGAACCATAGACTTAATTTTTACATGCAAACCACTCTCATTCTCTCCTCTCTCTCTCTAAAATTCGTCTCATATCACCCTAAAACACCCATTTTGATCAATGTTCAACCACAATATTTGGTGTTATACACACATATGATGGAAACCTCTTCAAGCTCTATTGATTGGAGGTGATCTTAACATGTAAAAAGGAGTTTTCAAGGGAGTTTGGGAATGATTTCTCAAGGAGTTTTCATGAACAACAAGGGCTGATTTTTGGAGGAATCTACAAATACTTGGTGATCCTAGAAGTGGTGTTGATATCACATAAGATTGGTTACCCAAAACCAAGTCTTGTTCATCCAAAAACTCATCATTTCATCACCTTGGTGGTATAAAGATTGTTCTTCCCATCCTCTTGTTATTTTTGATTATGTAATCTTGTATTTCTTTTAATTATGTATATGTATATGATGATGAATGATGATTAAAAATATTGTGTGGGGATTTGGTATTGATAAGCATGCTTAAAAAGATGAAAACTATAAGAAACAAGGTTAAAATCTTGCTTAATTTAGATGGCTGTATAAAACAGTAAAGAATCATATGGTAAACTGGTAAAATGACTTGAATAGATTGATATACAGTAAGCTATGAGTCTTGTACACATGTGAGAGTTGGCCATGCAATGGAATCATTGTAATGAGTGAGATATGATCAAAACAAGTTTAAAGTACAAATCTGAGTTCACTGTTTTGGACGATTTTTAGAAAATACTTAGAGGATGATTCAACAGTAGCTATAGCAGAGTTAAATGGAGCACATATCATGTAGTTTATGTCATAAAAATTTGAGCTTCTATCTCCATATAGAACTCTAGATATGGCAGCTTTGGTGAAGATGAAAATAAAAATCAGATTTTGAGAATTAATGTTTATTACTATTATATAAGCACTCAAAATTATATTGTATAAAATGTAAAAATTAAACCCCACTAACTCATGAATTTTATTTATATAAATATGTTAAAGGTTAAATAAAAGGATAAATTATAAAAATGGTAGTGGAATAATATTTATAAGTTATAAAAAGTATAATCTTGATTTTTACAACTTTTTCGGCTATTACCGTAAAATTAACGTTTTTCGCCAATTAAAACTTAGACGATCAAACCCGTCTAATGTAAAGTTTTTAAAAGTCATATACTTATATATAAGTATCTAATACAAGTAAAAACCGATAAAACACGAACTATAGGACATACGGACATTAACGAGCTAAGTAAACATATTGGACTAATAATTGGACTAAATAAGTTAAACTCTTATAAAAAGAACTTATTGGGCTTAACCCATTTAGGCCCAACTTGTAAATTGTAGATTCTGATAATATAAGAATAACATGGATTAATACAAGTTAAAGAACTTATAATAAGTTTATTGGACTTAAAACACGTAAATAGGTAAAACTAGTAAACTACTAAGAAGATACCAATACGTAAACACTAAAATGAGTAAAAGGGAATATATAAACCCACTTGATCATCATATATATATAATCATCATATGTATACATAATTGTTATTTTTATAAAGTCATTGGACAAAAGTCTAAGACGAGTATTATTTGTCTAGGTTTCCGTGATTGAAGCACGTACCGTACGTCCGAATTGCTGATAACCCGCCTTCCCATATCAACGTGAGTTCATAGCCTCGCACTCTTTTAAATGTTTTTATAAATGTTTTATAAACCCGCGAGGGAGATAACATGTTAGTTTTTATAAAATAGGACACCATTTGTCCTGATTGTTTGTTTATTGATTTTGGACCCGAATGATTGAATGACCCGATTGTATGACCCGATAAATGATTAATGGACCCGATAGATGAAATAAAATGGATTATTAAAGTTAGGTTATGTCACTAAAAGTCCCATTAGCATGAATTGTGAACTACCGGGAGTTGGTAGACGCTTATGCATTTAATAGTACTATTTGGGGACGATCACCCCAGTTCGCGCCTTGACGGTTGATCCCCGTCGTGCCACATTGATTGGTAAACGAATTTATGTATGAGAAGATTTCCATAGCGTGACCTTTGTGACGACACGCTACCTTAGATGGGCAAAATTGGTATCGGGTTAGCTACCCGTTGTTGTTTTAGTAAGGTAACAATGTCATGCGGCTTATAATAATCCAATAACTAACGAAATACTATTAGACGCTTCGAATTACGATGTATTGCCTGACTAGCAATACAGGGTCATACTATTGATATTATGTTCGTGATTTGGTTTTTATAACCATATTCATTTAACGGTTTTTATTTTCATACAACGTCATAAGACGTATTGTATGATGATTTTACGACATTGGCTCGTATAATGATTTTTTAAGGCAAACGCCTATATTATGATTTTGATGAAGATTTGTATAAAATGACTTTGGCTATTTTATGGCCTATTAAAATGAGTTGTACAAGATGATTTTCAGTAATAATTTTATACTGATATTATATTGATGAATTTTATTAAACTCTATGAATTCACTCGGCGTTATCGCTGACCTTTTCTTTTAACATGTTTTATCTCAGGTACTTGAAGGTAATTCTCGGGAAGACAACAAGAATTCATGGCCCGCACTTAAAAAATATTTTCCATTCAAATACTTTGTAAAACTTTGTATGAAATAATATGACTCGGGACCGATGTAACTTTGATAATTATGAATGGAAATGATTAATTAATAAACGACGTGATTTTTAAGCGTTGTCTATGATGTGAGTAATGTGCTATCCCGTAACACCAACTAGTCTTCCGCTGTATTGAGTTGTATAAATTTGGGGGTGTTACAGTTTGGCATCAGAGCTCTCGTTATAGAGAACGAAAGATTTTTAAAACCAAGGTTTTGAATAAAACATTTCAAAATCTTTTAACTATAAACATTTTTCTAAAATGTCTAAAAATCTTTTGACTATAACGGTGCCGAAGAATTCCCGAGTTACCGACAACGCCAGACTGAGAAGTGTTATTTTATATATATATAACTTGGATTATATATATGATGTAATTTTATTACATGATTGTTTGATGATTATTTCTATATTTATATGAGGTATTTATACGACGTAGATTGTCACAAGTAACCCTAACTCCCCTAGCAAATCAATCGAAGCTATTCTCGTAGGAATTCTAGCTATCCTAGATCTAAACCAAGTTGTGGATATTTATAATCCCAACAAATGGTTGATATTCGTAGAAATGTAGATATTAGTTGATTGTGAAATTGAAAGAAGAATTGGCGAGATTAAATCTGATATCGATGTCATGACGATCTTTCCTTATAGAGTGGAGTTTGACAAAACGTTATCACGTAGAAAGATGTCATCTGATTCGTTGTCATCCAATTCTTAAATTGAAATCGAAAGGGTGAATGTTGCACTTGAG
Source organism: Glebionis coronaria (assembly GCA_025667525.1). Classification (NCBI taxonomy): domain Eukaryota; kingdom Viridiplantae; phylum Streptophyta; class Magnoliopsida; order Asterales; family Asteraceae; genus Glebionis; species Glebionis coronaria. Next base: position 276,659,361 of record CM046879.1, read on the forward strand.
GCTGTCATTGGAACCATTACCCAAAAGCCTCATGCCACTAATACCTTTCCGAGAAGTCTAGTTGAATGATCAAGTCATTTCATACTAGTGACTCATTTGATAATTGTTGTTGTAAGAGCTATAGGATTGGAAATTAAGTGTTGATCATACTGAGCTTTTATTGCCCTATTAAGGTCTAAGAATAAGATTGAAAGTATTGGAATATGAGGTAGAATATCGAATTGAGTATAAAATTGGTTGAAACTTGAATAAAGTAAAATTTAACCCGTACGGAATATGAGATTGATAAGAGGAAGTCGTTAAGTCCTGTGATTGAATTATAAGGTTTTAATTGATTGTTGGTTTGTGTTAAGGGTTGTTCCTAGGCCATTGTCCACTAATGAGGATGCCCAGTGTCCAAGAAATAAATTGAAGAAATCTTCTTCTGAATTGAGACCGATGGATCTTTTGGGACATATGGAACACCTAATGACTCTTGTAGATTAGTATTCATTGTGGTATCTTTTAAAAATCCCAACTTAACTGAGACATCAGTTGGTAGGATGAGTTCTGAGAATTGTATGACATAGTGACATGTAATGTGTTACGATACAATTTTGACTTGTTTGTGATTAATGAAAAAGACTACCTTTGATTACTAAATTCTACATGTATCGATGTTATCTATCTTTTATTGCTTCGTCCTAATGTTCGCATTAGTGATGCAACCATTGAACAAGTACTCATCTTGATTTGAGTTACGTTGTGAATTATTCTTTTTGAGTGCCATCGAGGTCATGAACCTCATGATTATTTGGCTAAAGCTCATTTCCTATCATATCGTAGTTAATTCTTGGTGAACAAGCTTTCATCACTCTTTTACAGATCACACATTGTTTTTATAAAGTTAAAACGGTATCCTTTGAGAAAATTTAATTTTCATCACAATAAGGATTATTCAAAATGAGATTTATAAGTGATTGATATCAAAATGAAGTTGTTTATGAAACGCTTTGGAAACTTAATTATTTCCATAACAAAGAAAATCTTTGTAAATTTATTCTTGATTCTTATTTAAGAATTAAGCATGAAAATGTTTTTATTGTAAACATGATGATAAAATTTTGACGAACTGAGTATTGCATCGTTAATCTTGAAATTGTATATAGTTGCGCGCCTACATACAATTTGGAATGGACCATGCAAGACTGATTAGTAGTCACCAAAAAAAAAAACTAATGAATAAACACTACATTTTCTTTGAAGATTGTGAAAGATTAAAATTTATGAGATCTGCTAGAAGTGAAAAATAGGGACATAGTGTTAGGGACACCTACATATGTGCCTGTAGCATCTATTCTTCTGAGTCGAATTTACTCATCTGTGGAAATTGTCTTATTTGACAATTGACAATTCTTTCTTGTCCAATTCTCCTGTAGTGAGATTCTTAGGAAAAGTATCCGATTACCGAGTGTTGATACCCGACTAGATGTATTGATGTTCCTATCATTTCTTTTGATTTGATTTCATCTGAATGACCTGGGTAACGATCCGAGGAGCTTTCGAATGCGTACTCAAATTATGAAAACATGGGATATACTCATATTCGTTAAATGTTTTCGTCCGTATCGGATTTGAAATTCTCTCGCATAGATTATGCGTTGACCTTACTCTTATAATAGTAGTTGTGTATCCTAATATCCCTGAATTTGTGAAGGATTATGAATTATTATTAGTCTTTTGAGAAGTTCACATCTTATCGACGGCAATGCAACTGGAAAGTTGATAGTGCCCGAAGAATGGATTGATTGATTATGACATGACGACATTGTCTTAATTGATGGGAACTCGAATAGAATTCCCCTAAAAAGATAAGATGTTGATTATCAAAAGTGATCTAAATGATTCTTGACGAATGACCATATCCTGTATTTAGACTTGAAATTATACCATGAATGGTTGTGAATTAGTCATAGATATTATAATCTAGAAATAACTTAAAATAAATACATTAAAAGATGTTTATATTATCTAAAACTTTGGGAGGTATTTTAATGAATTACCTAGACTTTCGCCATTAAGGCAAGTTGAAATTAGTATTGATTATATTCCCGGTGTTGCACTTGTAGCGTGTGCACTGTACGTCAGCACCATCTGAATTTAAGGAATTACCGTACAACTGAGAGAGTTGTCGGAGAAAGATTTTATTCTACCAAGCCTGTCATCATAAAGAGATATGGTTTTATCATTCCTTATATTTATAGATTACTGTGAACTGAGTAAGTTGACAATCGAAAACGATATTCATAACTCGAAATGGAAGATTTGCTCGATCATTTACAAGGTTTTAGCGTATGTTTTAAAGATTTGATCCATGGCATGGTTATCATCAAACTTCGCATCTGCGAAAGAGATTATCTATTCCAATCACTACATCCAGAACTTGTAATGAACATTATAAGTTTCAAGTTGTGATGTTTGGATTGACTAATACACATGTAGCATTCATAAAATTGGTGAATCACGTGTGTAGGCTGTAATTTGATAAATTCAAGCTCGTGATCATTAAGGACCATTTGTTTGTGTATAAGAATAAGAAGGAGTTAATAATTATTTATAGATTGCCCTGAATTGGCCGAACAATGAAAACATGTACCTTGAATATTTAACATGTGATTAAAGACTTAATCTTTTACATTATTTGATCGTGTGATAAAAAGATAATGGAATCTATATTGACTCTTCAAAAATTAAGAGCCCTTTTAAGACTTTGGGTTTTACCAAAAAGAATATGGCAATATGTTTTGACAAATGTTTTAACAAAGAACTTTTGAGGGATTATTCCCTTATAACCAAAACATTTAACTAAACTTCTGTTTAGGGGTAAATGTTTTTGCATACCTTAAGACAACCTAAGAGGGATTGAGGAAAACCATTTAAACCATGACTTGAAATTTGAAACGATAATTTACGCTTTTCAACTAAGAAAAATTTGACCAAAATATAAACAAAGGTTTTTCGAACATTTACGAATCTTATTAAATATTTTCGATAAATCAACAAAAATCTTGTTAATCAAATTCAAATTTATTTTGAACATTTTATATAATTGGTCGGACTAAGAAATTTAAAAATTTTACGTTTACGTTTTATAAAAAAATTAAATATTTATTGTTAATTTACATGTAATAATTATCGACGCTTTAGACGTCGAATTGAGTTAAACAGATAAATATAATAGTAAAGACGAAACTAAAACATAGAAGATATGAAGAAATAATTTTGAATAAATACGATTGTGATATTTATTTCATCAGGAAAGTGAACGTAATTTCTGACGCATAATATAGAAAGAATATCTGAGTGAATTGTGAACATGATAATTATAACATCATGAGAGGTGAATATGGATACCGACGCATTATGAAGAAAAGATAAAGAACCAATTAAGACATGTTCCCTTAATAATGAAGGTGCAAAAATAAATTGCCGAACAATTTAAAAATAGCTAATGTTTGTAAAAAGAGATAATATAAATAATAAAAGGGGTTCGCGGCTAATGTGAACCATTAGAATTGAGAAGCCGATGGCGTTAAATGTTTTAAAGGCCACTTGTGGTTACCCAAATATGGAAGATTGTGAGATATAGTTATGTTGGAATTTGTAAGTATAAGTATTATATGTATGTCATTTTTGACTAAAAGTATCTTTGTCTGAAGAAGTTGTACTAATGGCAATTATGAAGGCAGACATCGCCTCATACATTAGTAAACGTCTAGCTATTGCAAAGGTCATCATCTGAATTTGATTCGATTTGGGTCATCGTCGACAGACTGACCAAATCTGCTAATATCATTCCCGTTAATGATAAATGCAAAAGAGTTATGTAAACATAGTGTGCCTGTATCGATCATCTATATCAAGATCCTCGCTTCGCATCGAATTTCTGAGATTTGCTCAGAAATCATTGAGAACGAACCTTGATGAGAGTACTATGTACCACCCCAACTCGAAGGGGCGAGGCAAAGTAACGATACAAAGTAATATAAGTGCTGTTTTATGTTTGAATGATTGACCTTTGGTAATAGACCGCATAATCATTTTCCTTTGGAAAGATTATCATTGATAATTATCGTATTAGGATCGAGATCGAATATTGTTAGGACCTAAATATTAGAGCGTCTGTAAGCAAGAAGTTGAGATGAAGACACCCGACAAACACCCATTGTGAGTTGGACATGTCTTTTAGGTTTAAGGTTTCCTATGATGGCGAACCTAACCTTACAAAATACTCGACCCACGAGACCTGAAATGATTGTTGAAATTAGGATCTGATTATTGACTGCCGATAGTGGGCAAGAGGTTATGTGAATGTGAAATGTAGATCTTGAAGTGCCAAATGGGTAGCGAAGTTATGCCAAAAATTTTAACCTTGGAAAAATGAATTCATGATCTGACAAATCATGGGATATAAGTCCCCGTTGTATGGGACCATTGAGATGATATAAAAGATTGGTTTGAAAGGCATATAAGCTGGATCTACCCTAGGACTTCAAAGACTGCGTGAATTATGTTTCGTATATCGAACTTGATGGAATATCTATCAAGTGAAAATCTGATTGTTCTTAGTAAAGCTTAGATCGGCGAAAAGTTGCATTCATCAAAAACCCGTGAACATCATGGATAGAGAAAGTAAGTCAACATTAAGCCTGATCTTATTCCCGTAATTATGTTTGATGAAACTCGCGTATTATAATGGATTGCACTTGTGAGAAAAGACCGAATGTGGAGGAAATACCCACATGGCTTTAACTCTATAAGAAGCGAGTAGTAAGGTAAGATGATCTTTGAGGACAAAGATCCTGTTTAGGGGTAAATGTTGTGACAATCCGTCAATTTATGGTTGATATTTTATTCTCAATATTTATTTGAAAACATTATTTTAATGTTACAATATGAACTCACTTAGTTTTGGGAAGAAATTTGGATTTACGTCTTAAAGTAGCATCGACTACGTTTAAACCGGAGGATTCTACGTTACGTGCTTACGCTTACATACACCGTTTTGGTGACAGTCCGACATTTCAGAAAATAAATTTGTCCGTGAATATTATTTTGGAGTTTTAAATTTGTGTTGGTTCATAAACTCATAAATTTACGAGAAGAGATTAGGACTTACGATTTTATTTTAACGTCCTTTACGACTAAACCGGAAACCCTAGGATTACGTATTTACGTTTTCGAACTCCGTTTTTGATGAAACAATTTTTATTAGATTCGTTTTGTGCCGTTGATTCATAATTTATAAAAACGTTTTTTGTAAAACGACCCGAGGGCACGCAAATCAAGGAAACTAGAATCGAGGAATACCCGTAAATTAGTGGGATGAGACAAAACAATTTTTGCCCCACCCCACTAACATAGGATGGCCAAGAGAGCACCAACACATCTCATGATGTGTCAAGTATAACTAACAAGTGTTACACTTGTTAGCTAAGCTTACAAAGTAAGCTAACTCATAACTTCAAACCACAAAACCACTAAACAAGAACCATAGACTTCATTTTTACATGCAAACCACTCTCATTCTCTCCTCTCTCTCTCTAAAATTCGTCTCATATCACCCTAAAACACCCTTTTTGATCAATGTTCAACCACAATATTTGGTGTTATACACACATATGATGGAAACCTCTTCAAGCTCTATTGATTGGAGGTGATCTTAACATGTAAAAAGGAGTTTTCAAGGGAGTTTGGGGCTGATTTCTCAAGGAGTTTTCATGAACAACAAGGGCTGATTTTTGGAGGAATCTACAAATACTTGGTGATCCTAGAAGTGGTGTTGATATCACATAAGATTGGTTACCCAAAACCAAGTCTTGTTCATCCAAAAACCATCATTTCATCACCTTGGTGGTATAAAGATTGTTCTTCCCATCCTCTTGTTATTTTTGATTATGTAATCTTGTATTTCTTTTAATTATGTATATGTATATGATGATGAATGATGATTAAAAATATTGTGTGGGGATTTGGTATTGATAAACATGCTTAAAAAGATGAAAAAGTATAAGAAACAAGGTTAAAATCTTGCTTAATTTAGATAGCTGTATAAAACAGTAAAGAATCATATGGTAAACTGGTAAAATGACTTGAATAGATTGATATACAGTAAGCTATGAGTCTTGTACACATGTGAGAGTTGGCCATGCAATGGAATCATTGTAATGAGTGAGATATGATCAAAACAAGTTTAAAGTACAAATCTGAGTTCACTGTTTTGGACGATTTTTAGAAAATACTTAGAGGATGATTCAAGAGTATCTATAGAAGAGTTAAATGGAGCACATATCATGTAGTTTATGTCATAAACATTTGAGCTTCTATCTCCATATAGAACTCTAGATATGGCAGTTTTGGTGAAGATGAAAATAAAAATCAGATTTTGAGAATTAATGTTTATTACTATTATATAAGCACTCAAAATTATATTGTATAAAATGTAAAAATTAAACCCCACTAACTCATGAATTTTATTTATATAAATATGTTAAAGGTTAAATAAAAGGATAAATTATAAAAATGGTAGTGGAATAATATTTATAAGTTATAAAAACTATAATCTTGATTTTTACAACTTTTTCGGCTATTACCGTAAAATTAACGTTTTTCGCCAATTAAAACTTAGACGATCAAACCCGTCTAATGTAAAGTTTTTAAAAGTCATATACTGATATATAAGTATCTAATACAAGTAAAATCCGATAAAACCCGAACTATAGGACATACGGACATTAACGAGCTAAGTAAACATATTGGACTAATAATTGGACTAAATAAGTTAAACTCTTATAAAAAGAACTTATTGGGCTTAACCCATATAGGCCCAACTTGTAAATTGTAGATTCTGATAATATAAGAATAACATGGATTAATACAAGTTAAAGAACTTATAATAAGTTTATTGGACTTAAAACACGTAAATAGGTAAAACTAGTAAGAAGATACCAATACGTAAACACTAAAATGAGTAAAAGGGAATATATAAACCCACTTGATCATCATATATATATAATCATCATATGTATACATAATTGTTATTTTTATAAAGTCATTGGACAAAAGTCTAAGACGAGTATTATTTGTCTAGGTTTCCGTGATTGAAGCACGTACCGACGTCCGAATTGCTGATAACCCGCCTTCCCATATCAACGTGAGTTCATAGCCTCGCACTCTTTTAAATGTTTTTATAAATGTTTTATAAACCCGCGAGGGAGATAACATGTTAGTTTTTATAAAATAGGACACCATTTGTCCCGATTGTTTGTTTACTGATTTTGGACCCGAATGATTGAATGACCCGATTGTATGACCTGATAAATGATTAATGGACCCGATAGATGAAATAAAATGGATTATTAAAGTTAGGTTATGTCACTAAAAGTCCCATTAGCATGAATTGTAAACTACCGGGAGTTGGTAGACGCTTATGCATTTAATAGTACTATTTGGGGACGATCACCCCAGTTCGCGCCTTGACGGTTGATCCCCGTCGTGCCACATTGATTGGTAAGCGAATTTATGTATGAGAAGATTTCCATAGCGTGACCTTTGTGACGACACGCTACCTTAGATGGGTAAAATTGGTATCGGTTTAGCTACCCGTTGTTGGTTTAGTAAGGTAACAATGTCATGCGGCTTATAATAATCCAATAACTAACGAAATACTATTAGACGCTTCGAATTACGATGTATTGCCTGACTAGCAATACAGGGTCATACTATTGATATTATGTTCGTGTTTTGGTTTTAATAACCATATTCATATAACGGTTTTTATTTTCATACAACGTCATAAGACGTATTGTATGATGATTTTACGACATTGGCTCGTATAATGATTTTTTAAGGCAAACGCCTATATTATGATTTTGATGAAGATTTGTATAAAATGACTTTGGCTATTTTATGGCCTATTAAAATGATTTGTACAAGATGATTTTCAGTAATAATTTTATACTTATATTATATTGATGAATTTTATTAAACTCTATGAATTCACTCGGCGTTATCGCTGACCTTTTCTTTTAACATGTTTTATCTCAGGTACTTGAAGGTAATTCTCGGGAAGACAACAAGAATTCATGGCCCGCACTTAATATTTTCCATTCAAATACTTTGTAAAACTTTGTATGAAATAATATGACTTGGGACCGATGTAACTTTGATAATTATGAATGGAAATGATTTATTAATAACGACGCGATTTTTAAGCGTTGTCTATGATGTGAGTAATGTGCTATCCCGTAACACCAACTAGTCTTCCGCTGTATTGAGTTGTATAAATTTGGGGGTGTTACACTAAACAACCCAAAACTTAAAAAGAAAACAGGCTGACTTCAAAACCTATTTGACCTCCGACTGTTGTAACCTGTTTTTGACCCACTTCCCGGCCTCCAATTTAGTTTTCGTTTCTTGCATTGGAAATCCACTTCAATTACCTTTTCAGGGATACTTGGATCGCAAAATAAGATTTTGTAGAACTCCCAATATGATCAAAACAATTGACTAAAAATTCTGCCCAGTTTTTAAAAACGGGTTTAATCAATTTAACCTAATTAATTACTCATAACCCCATTAAATACAAGCCCTAGTTTATGTAATCATCATGATATCATTAATATAACATTAATTTACTGTTTTTAAATTAAACACTAACCTAAATCCATCATAATATGATTAAAGAAAACATTAAACAACTTAATTGAAAAAGGTTATGAAGGTTTTACCTTTAGATTAATGGAAGATGAAAAAAAAACCAATTTTATGAAGAACCCTAATTCTTCACTACAAACAGTCGACCCTTTTTTATTATCTCCAGAAATTTATGATTTTTGGTAGTGAATAATATAATATATAGGGTGTGGGTGAGTCCTAATCCAACCCAAACCCAACCTTCCTTTTTTAATTTTTTTCCTTTTTCTCCTCCTTTTCTTGCGTCCAAAACCGACCTACCCTCCCCTAATTTCGTTTTTTTTTCTTTTTATTATTAATATATGTATTAATAATATTACCTTAATTTTCATTTATTTATTTCATCTCCTAAAGCCTCCAAAACCTCAAAACCGTAAAACTAGTCAAATTTACGCGTTTTACCGTAAAAGACGTAAAATATACAGTTTTAAAAAAAATCTCAAATTTTGAAATAAACTTTATCACTAAGTCCTAAATGACTTAGAACCATCCCGAAAAATACTCACTTGTCTAAATACCTCTTCCGAGACCTCTAAACGCAAACCCTAAATCGTAAAAATACGATTTTCTATAATAAATATACGTATACTTAAAACCACCAAATAACACCATCTCATTTCATAGTCACTACATTGTGAGCTCATGAACATGAAATAACCATTCCTTGATTTACTTATGAGTACTTTATACCCATATACGATGTCCACACTAACCTCGTTCACGCAAAATAAACATGTAAACACGAAATCAAATAGTCACACATAAAATAACCAAAAATAAGACCGCGTGATGAACCTCAAAACCACGGTTGTCACATCACTCCCTCCTAATAGAAATATTGTCCCGAGATTTACTCCTTAGGATCAAACACACAACCAACAAATCACATGAATACTTGTTCTAAATGAACTCTTTCCCGTTCCCACGTGAACTCTAGTCCACGTTCCAAATTCCATCTACCCATAACTACGGTATATTACCCTTTTATCCAACATCCTAGCTTCACGACCCGAAATCTCTATCGGCTCTTCGATAAAACGAAGACTCGTATCCATACTAATATCATCTAACAGCACTTGCAAGTCAGTTCTTGCTAAGCATTTCCTCAAGTTTGATACACGAATACGTCATGCACACTACTCAATTCCTCCGGTAATCTCAACCTATACGCCATTAGCCCAATCTTTCAAGGATTTCATTTGGACCCACATATCTAGGTGCTAACTTCCCCTTTCTTTCCAAGCCGCATCACCCCTCTCCATGGGTGAAACCTTTAGCATAACTTTATCTCAAATCTCAACAGCTTACGCCTCTTGTCCGCATAGCTCTCTTATCGGTTCTTTGCTATTTTCAACCCCTACTTAGTCACTGCCACCACCTACATAGTTTTCCTGATCCACCTCCATAGTTTTCCATCATTCGGAAGTTCTCCCAACCTTAAACACATCCAATGGTATATGCAGGATTGCATAACCAAAAGCTTCCCATAATATTCACATGAAACACGCCATAACCACCACCTCATCCTTGCTTTCCCATGCTCGACACCAAGTAACTAACCATCCTTCATACTCACATATGTTACACCTCTTCTCTAGGTGAATGGTCCATTGTTCGCGACTACAAACCTCTTTCTCTAACGGATTTCCCTTCCTTATCACTTCACTATCTTGACAACCTCTTGCTCCCTCTAACCATTCTTCCTCCATACTACTTTTCGCTTGTCTTTCCACAATCTTAATTTCCATACCATCTTATATCCCGTCTTCAGCCTATAGATTAGGCATTTCCTCCTTTATTCCCTACATCCTCATCAGTGGGAAATAGGCCCCTCTCACCGGTGACTCTCTCATTGTAGGAAAATTCTTCCTAATATAATGCGTTCTCCAACTATTTCCAAATCTCGCGCCAATGCTCTAGACGTCTTTCTCAACTACCCCTATAGTATACTCATAACAACCATTAGTCTATCAACGGTATAATACGCTTACTTCCCTTCGTTTATTCCCTTGCCATAATCCTTCATAAGGCATTCCATACATATTAAGCTAACTGTTACACAAAACCTCCTATTCCATCGCATCTGTACGTAATCCTTCCAACTTCTCAACTATGTGACTTCTCCATCCTCTTGAAATATGTGATGAATTAGTCAGTCTATCGACTATTACCCAACTCTCATCGTACTTAATCCTCCACCGCATTATGTATCCCTTCCACCAACTTCGTCCTTACATCGCCCTTTCTAAGCTACTCCTATCCATGTAGGAAGTATAGTCTACGTCCCTTTTCTCCATATGATTGTCCAAGCCACGCAACATACATGTTGACGCGTTCTCTTCTTTAGACAACTCAACTCGTACACCCTACATCCTTCATCCAAACCACCCTAATAAGTCATCCATATAGTTCAAGTTCGTCGCAGCTTCACTTCATTCTTCTTATTCCATGTCTCATCAACCATGCTTGCCTTTCCCAAATGGTACTTAGCCTTGCAATTGTCTTTCATCACTTAACTCCACCCATCACCTTTTCCAAATGTTCAATCAAAATGATTGAATATGTGTTAGAGACATTCATGATCCGTATAGATCATTCTCTACTTCTAGTACCCCAAATGCCTCTAGCATTCTAGGAAGATATAACAGTCCAACTCCACTGACTAAGTCTTATCTAGTTCTTCCAAATCTTCAGTTTATGCATCGTATAAGCAATCGCCTTTCTTTGTCATTCTCGTACACCTCCCAATCCTTGCTCCACGTATCGTCATGCTTCGCGAATTCATCCAGTCCTTCCGATAATGCCAAGATCGGCTCATTATCCAATCTACCTCTTCAGCCTCCAAAGCGCTTCTTCATCCTTTCTTTACTTCGCCCCTTACTGGTTCCACGATATGCCATCATCTCTGACTACTCGTCCTGGCCAACTTAATCCTACAACTCTCACTTGAAAATGTCACGTATAATTCCCTTTCCTAACAACTCCGAAACCAACTCATAATTCGCCTCACTCTCCTTCTAAGATTTGAGTAGATCTGTGACAATCCGTCAATTTACGATTGATATTTTATTCTCAAATATTATTTGAAAATATTATTTTAATGTTACAATATGAACTCACTTATTTTTGGGAAGAAATTTGGAATTACGTCTTGGAGTAGCATCGACTACGTCTAAACTGGAGGATTCTACGTTATGTGCCTACGTTTACATACACCGTCTTTGGTGACAGTCCGACATTTCAGAAAATAAATTTATTTGTGAATATTATTTTGGAGTTTTAAATTTGTGTTGGTTCATAAACTCACAAATTTACGAGAAGAGATTAGGACTTACGATTTTATTTTAACGTCCTTTACGACTAAACCGGAAACCCTAGGATTACGTATTTACGTTTTCGAACTCCGTTTTTGATGAGACAATTTTTATTGGACTCGTTTTGTGACGGTGATTCATAATTTATAAAAACGTTTTTCGTGAAACGACCCGAGGGCACGCAAATCAAGGAAACTAGAATAGAGGAATACCCGTAAATTAGTGAGGTGGGACAAAATACATTATCCCACCCCACTAATACACATGGGATGGCACAACATGACACCACATCAAAGATGTGGCATCATGTTAACTTGTAGCCACCATTTTCACTCATGCAAACCACTTGTTAACACTTAAGCTAGTTTTTTCCACTCATCCCACAAAAACAACTAGCTACTCATAACCACCATTTTCACTCATGCAAACCACTTGCATCCTCCCATTTCTCTCTCAAAAATTCGTCCTACTCTCACCCTAAATAACCCATTTGATCTTGATTTAACCATGAAATCATATGTTATTCACACATATGATGAAAACCCATTGAAGTTATGAAGATTGGAGGTGATATTAACATGTAAAAAGGAGTTTTCAAGGGAGTTTGGGGCTGATTTCTCAAGGAGTTTTCATGAAGAACAAGGGCTGATTTTTGGAGGAATCTACAAATACTTGGTGATCCTAGAAGTGGTGTTGATATCTCATAAGATTGGTTACCCAAAACCATGTCTTGTTCATCCAAAAGCTCATCATTTCATCATCATGGTGGTATAAAGATTGTTCTCCTCATCCTCTTGTTATTTTGATTATGTAATCATGTATTTTCTTTCCTATTGTATATGTATATGATGATTATATGATGATAAAAGTGTTGTGTGGGGATTTTTTGTTGATAGCCCAATCTTTCAAGGATTTCATTTGGACCCACATATCTAGGTGCTAACTTCCCCTTTCTTTCCAAGCCGCATCACCCCTCTCCATGGGTGAAACCTTTAGCATAACTTTATCTCAAATCTCAACAGCTTACGCCTCTTGTCCGCATAGCTCTCTTATCGGTTCTTTGCTATTTTCAACCCCTACTTAGTCACTGCCACCACCTACATAGTTTTCCTGATCCACCTCCATAGTTTTCCATCATTCGGAAGTTCTCCCAACCTTAAACACATCCAATGGTATATGCAGGATTGCATAACCAAAAGCTTCCCATAATATTCACATGAAACACGCCATAACCACCACCTCATCCTTGCTTTCCCATGCTCGACACCAAGTAACTAACCATCCTTCATACTCACATATGTTACACCTCTTCTCTAGGTGAATGGTCCATTGTTCGCGACTACAAACCTCTTTCTCTAACGGATTTCCCTTCCTTATCACTTCACTATCTTGACAACCTCTTGCTCCCTCTAACCATTCTTCCTCCATACTACTTTTCGCTTGTCTTTCCACAATCTTAATTTCCATACCATCTTATATCCCGTCTTCAGCCTATAGATTAGGCATTTCCTCCTTTATTCCCTACATCCTCATCAGTGGGAAATAGGCCCCTCTCACCGGTGACTCTCTCATTGTAGGAAAATTCTTCCTAATATAATGCGTTCTCCAACTATTTCCAAATCTCGCGCCAATGCTCTAGACGTCTTTCTCAACTACCCCTATAGTATACTCATAACAACCATTAGTCTATCAACGGTATAATACGCTTACTTCCCTTCGTTTATTCCCTTGCCATAATCCTTCATAAGGCATTCCATACATATTAAGCTAACTGTTACACAAAACCTCCTATTCCATCGCATCTGTACGTAATCCTTCCAACTTCTCAACTATGTGACTTCTCCATCCTCTTGAAATATGTGATGAATTAGTCAGTCTATCGACTATCACCCAACTCTCATCGTACTTAATCCTCCACCGCATTATGTATCCCTTCCACCAACTTCGTCCTTACATCGCCCTTTCTAAGCTACTCCTATCCATGTAGGAAGTATAGTCTACGTCCCTTTTCTCCATATGATTGTCCAAGCCACGCAACATACATGTTGACGCGTTCTCTTCTTTAGACAACTCAACTCGTACACCCTACATCCTTCATCCAAACCACCCTAATAAGTCATCCATATAGTTCAAGTTCGTCGCAGCTTCACTTCATTCTTCTTATTCCATGTCTCATCAACCATGCTTGCCTTTCCCAAATGGTACTTAGCCTTGCAATTGTCTTTCATCACTTAACTCCACCCATCACCTTTTCCAAATGTTCAATCAAAATGATTGAATATGTGTTAGAGACATTCATGATCCGTATAGATCATTCTCTACTTCTAGTACCCCAAATGCCTCTAGCATTCTAGGAAGATATAACAGTCCAACTCCACTGACTAAGTCTTATCTAGTTCTTCCAAATCTTCAGTTTATGCATCGTATAAGCAATCGCCTTTCTTTGTCATTCTCGTACACCTCCCAATCCTTGCTCCACGTATCGTCATGCTTCGCGAATTCATCCAGTACTTCCGATAATGCCAAGATCGGCTCATTATCCAATCTACCTCTTCAGCCTCCAAAGCGCTTCTTCATCCTTTCTTTACTTCGCCCCTTACTGGTTCCACGATATGCCATCATCTCTGACTACTCGTCCTGGCCAACTTAATCCTACAACTCTCACTTGAAAATGTCACGTATAATTCCCTTTCCTAACAACTCCGAAACCAACTCATAATTCGCCTCACTCTCCTTCTAAGATTTGAGTAGATCTGTGACAATCCGTCAATTTACGATTGATATTTTATTCTCAAATATTATTTGAAAATATTATTTTAATGTTACAATATGAACTCACTTATTTTTGGGAAGAAATTTGGAATTACGTCTTGGAGTAGCATCGACTACGTCTAAACTGGAGGATTCTACGTTATGTGCCTACGTTTACATACACCGTCTTTGGTGACAGTCCGACATTTCAGAAAATAAATTTATTTGTGAATATTATTTTGGAGTTTTAAATTTGTGTTGGTTCATAAACTCACAAATTTACGAGAAGAGATTAGGACTTACGATTTTATTTTAACGTCCTTTACGACTAAACCGGAAACCCTAGGATTACGTATTTACGTTTTCGAACTCCGTTTTTGATGAGACAATTTTTATTGGATTCGTTTTGTGACGGTGATTCATAATTTATAAAAACGTTTTTCGTGAAACGACCCAAGGGCACGCAAATCAAGGAAACTAGAATAGAGGAATACCCGTAAATTAGTGAGGTGGGACAAAATACATTATCCCACCCCACTAATACACATGGGATGGCACAACATGACACCACATCAAAGATGTGGCATCATGTTAACTTGTAGCCACCATTTTCACTCATGCAAACCACTTGTTAACACTTAAGCTAGTTTTTTCCACTCATCCCACAAAAACAACTAGCTACTCATAACCACCATTTTCACTCATGCAAACCACTTGCATCCTCCCATTTCTCTCTCAAAAATTCGTCCTACTCTCACCCTAAATAACCCATTTGATCTTGATTTAACCATGAAATCATATGTTATTCACACATATGATGAAAACCCATTGAAGTTATGAAGATTGGAGGTGATATTAACATGTAAAAAGGAGTTTTCAAGGGAGTTTGGGGCTGATTTCTCAAGGAGTTTTCATGAAGAACAAGGGCTGATTTTTGGAGGAATCTACAAATACTTGGTGATCCTAGAAGTGGTGTTGATATCTCATAAGATTGGTTACCCAAAACCATGTCTTGTTCATCCAAAAGCTCATCATTTCATCATCATGGTGGTATAAAGATTGTTCTCCTCATCCTCTTGTTATTTTGATTATGTAATCATGTATTTTCTTTTCTATTGTATATGTATATGATGATTATATGATGATAAAAGTGTTGTGTGGGGATTTGTTGTTGATAAACATGCTTAAAAATATGAAAGACTATAAGAAACAAGGCTAAAATCTTGTTTAAATTTGTTGGCTGTATAAAACAGTAAAGAATAAAATGATGAACTGATAAAAATGGCATAGATTAATGGATTTACAGTAAGCTATGGGTCTTGTACACATGTGATAGTTGGCCATGCAATGGAATCATTGTAATGAGTGAGATATGATCAAAACAAGTTTAGAGTACCAATCTGAGTTTACTGTTTTGGAAGATTTTTAGAAAATACTTAGAATATGATTCAACAGTATCTATAGAAGAGTTAAATGGAGAACATATCATGTAGTTTATGTGATAAAAACTTGACCTTCTATATCCATATAGAACTCTAGATATGACAGTTTTGGTGAAGATGAAAATAAAAATCAGATTTTGAGAATTAATGTTTATTATTATTATATAAGCACTCAAAATTATATTGTATAAAATGTAAAATAAAAACCCACTAACTTATGGATTTTATTTATATAAGTATGTAAAAGGTTAAATAAGTGGACATTTTATAAAAATGGTAACTTGTTAAGTTTTATAAGTTAGAAAACTATAAACATGATTTTTACGACTTTTTCGGCTATTACAGTAAAATTAACGTTTTTGTTAAATAAAACTAAGACGGTTGGACCCGTCTAATGTAAAATTTATAAAATTCATATACTGATATATAAACATATATAACAAGTAAAAACCGATAAGACCCGAACTATAGGACATACGGACGTTAACGGACTAAATTAACGTTATTGGACTAATAATACAACAAAAATTGACTAAAACACTTATAAACTTATTATTGGGCTTAACCTATTTAGGCCCAACTTGGAAAGTATAGATACTGATAATGTAAGTATAACATGGATTAATACAAGTTAAAGAACTTATAATAAGTTTATTGGACCTAAAACACGTAAATCGGTAAAACTAGTAAACTAGTATAAAAGTTATCGACACATAACACTAAAACGAGTAAATGAGAATATGTAAACCCACTTGATCATCATATATAAATAATCATCATATGTATACATAATTGTTATTTTTATAAAGTCATTGGACAAAAGTCTAAGACCGATTATTATTTGTCTAGGTTTCCGTGATTGAAGCACGTACCGTACGTCCGAATTGCCGATAACCCGCCTTCCCACATCAACGTGAGTTCATAGCCTCGCACTCTTTTAAATGTTTTTATAAATGTTTTATAAACCCGCGAGGGAGATAACATGTTAGTTTTTATAAAATAGGACACCATTTGTCCCGATTGTTTGTTTATTGATTTTGGACCCGAATGATTGAATGACCCGATTGTATGACCTAATAAATGATTAAAAGACCCGATAGATGAAATTAAATGGATTATTAAAGTTAGGTTATGTCACTGAAAGTCCTATTAGCATGAATTGTGAACTACCGGGATTTGGTAGACGCTTATGCATTTAATAGTACTATTTGGGGACGATCACCCCAGTTCGCGCCTTGACGGTTGATCCCCGTCGTGCCACATTGATTGATAAGCGAATTTATGTATGAGAAGATTTCTATAGCGTGACCTTTGTGACGACACGCTACTTTAGATGGGCAAAATTGGTATCGGGTTAGCTACCCGTTGTTGGTTTAGTAAGGTAACAATGTCATGCGGCTTATAATAATCCAAAACTAACGAAATACTACTAGACGCTTCGAATTACGATGTATTGCCTGACTAGCAATACAGGGTCATACTAATGATATTATGTTTGTGTTTTGGTTTTCATAACCATATTCATATAACGGTTTTTATTTTCATACAACGTCATAAGACGTATTGTATGATGTTTTTACGACATTGGCTCGTATAACAATTTTTAAGGCAAATGCCTATATTATGATTTTCGATAAGGATTTGTATAAAATGACTTTGGCTATTTTATGGCCTATTACAAAGATTTGTATAAAATGATTTTTGGCTATTTTACGGCCTATTAAAATGATTTGTACGAATTGATTTTTGGTACTAATTTTATACCAAAGTTATATTGATGGAATTTATTAAACTCTATGAATTCACTCGGCGTTATCGCTGACCTTTTCTTTTAACATGTTTTATCTCAGGTACTTGAAGGTAATTCTCGGGAAGACGACAAGAATTCATGGCCCGCACTTAAACAATATTTTTCCATTCAAATACTTTGTAAAAACTTTGTATGAAATAATATGACTTGGGACCGATATAACTTTGATAATTATGAATGGAAATGCTTTATTAATAAACGACGCGATTTTTATGCGTTGTCTATGATGTGAGTAATGTGCTATCCCGTAACACCAACTAGTCTTCCGCTGTACTGAGTTGTATAAATTTGGGGGTGTTACAGTTTGGTACCAGAGCTCTCGTTATAGAGAACGAAAGATTTTTAAAACCAAGGTTTTGAATAAAACATTTCAAAATCTTTTAACTATAAACATTTTTCTAAAAATGTCTAAAAATCTTTTGACTATAACGGTGCCGAAGAATTCCCGAGTTACCGAAAAGGCCAGACTGAGAAGTGTTATTTTAATATATATATAACTTGGATTATATATATATGATGTAATTTTATTACATGATTATTTGATGATTTGATATTTATACGAGGTATGTATACGACGTCGATTGTCACAAGTAACCCTAATTCCCCTAGTAAATTAATCGAAGCTATTCTCGTAGGAATTCTAGCTATCCTTGATCTAAACCAAGTTGTGGATATTTATGATCCCAACAAATGGTTGATATTCGTAGAAATGTAGATATTAGTTGATTGTGATATTGAAGAAGAATTGGTGAGATTAAATCTGATATCGATTTCATGACGATCTTTTCTTATAGAGTGGAGTCTTACAAAACGTTACCACCTAAAAAGATGTCATCTGATTCGTTGTCATCCAATTCTTAAATTGAAATCGAAAGGGTGAATGTTGCACTTGAGGCTGTCATTGGAACCATTACCCAAAAGCCTCATGCACTAGTACCTTTCCGAGAAGTCTAGTTAAATGATCAAGTCATTTCATACTAATGACTCATTTGATAATTATTGATAAAGGAGTTATAGGATTGGAAATTAATTATTGATTCATATCGAGCTTTTATCGCCCTTTTAAGGTGTAAGGATAAGGTTGAAAATATTGGAGAATGAAGTAGGATATCGAATTGAGTATAAAATTGGTTGAAACTTGAATAAAGTAAAATTTAACTTCTATGGAATAAGAAATTGTTAAGAGGAAGTCGTTAAGTTCTGTGATTGAATTATAAGGTTTTAATTGATTGTAGGTTTGTGTTAAGGGTTGTTCCTAGGCCATTGTCCACTAATGAGGATGCCCAGTGTCCAAGAAATAAATTGAAGAAATCTTCTTCTGAATTGAGACCGATGGTTCTTCCGGGACATGTGGAACACCTAATGACTCTTGTAGATTAGTATTCATTGTGGTATCTATTAAAAAATAATCCCTAACTTAACTGAGACATCAGTTGGTAGGATGAGTTCCGAGAATTGTATGACATAGTGACATGTAATGTGTTACGGTACAATTTGACTTGTTTGTGATTAATGAAAAAGACTACCTTTGATTACTAAATTCTACATGTATCGATGTTATCTATCTTTTCTTGCTTCTTCCTAATGCTCGCATTAGTGATGCAACCATTGAACAAGTACTCATCTTGATTTGAGTTACATTGTGGATTATTCTTCCTGATTGCCATCGAGGTCATGAACCTCATGATTAATTGGCTAAGCTCATTTCCTATCATATCGTAGTTAGTTCTTGGTGAACAAGCTTTCATCACTCTTTTGCAGATCACTCATTCTTTTTATAAGATGAAACAGTATGCCTTGAGAAAAATTGAATTTTCATCACTTTAAGGATTATTCAAAGTAAGATTTATAAGTGATTGTTATCGAAATGAGGTTGTTTATAAAGTACCTTGGAAAAACTTAATAGTTTTCATAACAAAGAAAATCTTTGTAAATTTATTTTTTGATTCTTATTTAAGAATTAAGCATGAAAATGTTTTTATAAATATGATGATAAAATTTTGACGAACTGAGTATTGCATCGTTAATCTTGAAATTGTATATAGTTGCACGCCTACATACAATTTGGAATGGACCATGCAAGGCAGATTAGTAGTCACCATAAAACTGATTAATAAACGCTACATTTTCTTCGAAGATTGTGAAAGATTAAATTTTATGAGATCTGCAAGAAGTGAAAAATAGGGACATAATGTTAGGGACACCTACATATGTGCCTGTAGTACCTATTCTTCTGAGTTGAATTTACTCATCTGTGGAAATTGTCTTATTTAACAATTGACAATTCTTTCTTGTCCAATTCTCCCGTAGCGAGATTCTTAGGAAAAGTATTTGATTATCGAGTGTTGATACCCGACTGGATGTATCGACGTTCTTATCATTTCTTTTGATTTGATTTCATTTGAATGACCTGGGTAACGATCCGAGGAGCTTTCGAATGCGTACTCAAACTATGAAAACATGGGATATATTCATATTCATTAAATGTTTTCGTCTGTATCTGATTTGAAATTCTATCGCATAGATTATGCGTTGACCTTACTCTTTAGATGATAGTTGTGTCTCCATATATCCTTGAACTTGTGAAGGATTATGAGTTATTATTAATCTGTTGAGAAGTTCACATCTTATCAAAGGCAATAAAACTGGAAAGTTGATAGTGCCAGTAGAATGGATTGATTGATTATGACATGATGACATTGTCTTAATTGATGGAAACTCGAGTAGAATTCCCCTAAATGATAAGATGTTGATTATCAAAAGTGATCTAAATAATTCTTGATGGATGACCATATCCTGCAGTTAGACTTAAAATTATACCGTGAATGGTTGTGAATTAGTTATTAATATCGTAATCTAGAAGAACCTAATATGAATTTATTAAAAGATGATAATGTTATATGAAGCTTTAGTAAGTATTTGTTGGTAAATTACCTAGACTTTCGCCATTAAGGCAAGTTGAATTTGGTATTTGATTATATTCTCGGTGCTGCACTTGTGGCTTGTGCACTGTACGTCAGCACCATCTGAATTAAAGGAATTACCGTACAACTGAGAGAGTTGTCGGAGAAAGATTTTATTATACCAAGCCTGTCATCCTGAAGAGCTATGGTGTTATCATTCCTTATATTTATAGATTACTGTGAATTGAGTAAATTGAAAATCGAAAACGATATCCATAACTCGAAATGGAAGAATTGTTCGATCATTTACAAGGTTCTAGCAAATTTGATCCATGGCATGGTTATCATCAACTTCGCATCTGCAAAAAAGATTATCTATTCCAATCTTTACATCCAGAACTTGTGAGGAACATTATGAGTTTCTCGTGATGTCGTTTGGATTGACCAATACACATGTAGCATTCATAAATTTGGTGAATCACGTGTGTAGGCTGTAATTTGATAAATTCATGCTCGCGATCATTTAGGACTATTTGTTTGTTTATAAGAAAAAAAAAGGAGTTAGTACTTATTTATAGATTGCCCTGAATTGGCCGAACAATGAAAACATGTACCTTAAATATTTAACATAAGACTTAAGACTTAATTCTTTGCATGATTTAACCGTGTGATTAATAGATAATGGAAGCTATATTGACTTTTCAAAGATTAGAACCATTAACGCTTAGGGATAAAAACTTAATCCTTTACATAATATGACCGTTGGATTAATAATGATGAAATGTATGCATATAGACTCTTCAAAAATTAAGAGCCCTTTTAAGACTTTGGATTTTACCAAAAAGAAATGGAAATATGTTTTGACAAATGTTTTAACAAAGGATTTTTAAAGGGATTATTCCCTTATACACAAACCATTTAACTAAACTTCTGTTTAGGGGTAAATGTTTGTGTATGCCTCAAGATAACTTAAGAGGAATTGAGGAAACCTTTTAAATCATGACTTGAAATTCGAAACGACACATTTTGCTTTTCAAACTAAGAAAATTTTGACCATGGTATAACCAAAGATTTTTCGAACATTTACGCATCTTATTAATTATTTTATTTATTTTCGATAAATCAACAAAAATCTTGTTAATTAGATTCAAATTTATTTTGAACATTTTATATAATTGGTCGACTAAGAAATTTAAAACTTTTACGTTTACGCTTCATAAAAATTAACTAATAAATATTTAATTAATTATAATAATTATCGACGCTTTAGACGTCAGATTGAGTAAAACGGATAAAAAAAAGATAGTTGAGACGAAACTGAAACATAAAAGACATGAAGAAAGAATTTTGCATAAATACAGTTATGATATTTATTTCATCGGGAGAAAGTGAGCGTAATTACTGACGCATAATATAGAAAGAATATCTGAGTGAATTGTGGACATGATAATTATATCATCATGAGAAGTGAATGTAGATACTGACACATTATGTATAAAATATAAAGAACCAATTAGGACATGTTCCTTAATAATGAAGGTGCAAAATAAATTGCCGAACAATATAAAAATAAAGGATGTTTGTAAGAAGGATAATATAGATAATAAAAGGGGTTCGCGGCTAATGTGAACCATTAGAATTGAGAAGCCGATGGCGTTAAATGTTTTAAAGGCCACTTGTGGTTGTATAAATATGGAGATTTTAAGATATAGTTATGTTTGAATTTGTAAGTATAAGTATTCTATTTATGTCATTTATGACTAAAAGTATCTTTGTCTGAATAAGCTGTACTAATGGCAAATTATGAAGGCAGACATCGCCTCATACATTAGTAAACATCTAGCTATTGCAAAGGTCATCATCTGAATTTGATTCGATTTGGGTCATCGTCGACAGACTGACCAAATCTGCTAATATCATTTCCGTTAATGATAAATGCAAAAGAGTTGTGTAAACATGGTGTGCCGTATCGATCATCTCTATCAAGATCCTCGCTTCGCATCAAATTTCTAGAGATTTGCTCAGAAATCATTGAGAACGAACCTTGATGAGAGTACCTATGTACCACCCCAATCGAAGGGACGAGGTAAAGTAACGATACAAAATACTATAAGTACTGTTTTATGTTTGAATGAATGACCTTTAGTAATAAACCGTATAATCGTTTTCCTTTGGAGAGATTATCATTGATAATCATCTTGTTAAGATTGAGATCGAATCTTGTTAGGATCTAAATCTTAGAGCATCTGTAAGCAAGAGTTGAGATGAAGACACCCGACATACACCCACTGTGAGTTGGACATGTCTTTTAGGTTTAAGGTTTCCTATGATGGCGAACCTAACCTTGCAAAATACCCGACCCGCGAGATCTGAAATGATTGTTGAAATTAGGATTTGATTATTGACTGCCGATAGTGGGAAAGAGGTTATGTGAATATGAAATGTAGATCTTGAAGTGCCAAATGGGTAGCGAAGTTATGCCACAATTTTAAACTTGGAAAATGAATTCATGATCTGATAAATCATGGGATATAAGTCCCCGTTGTATGGGACCATTGAGATGATGTAAAAGATTTGGTTGGAAAGGCATATAAGCTGGATCTACCCTAGGACTTCAAGGACTGCGTGAATTATGGTTCGTATATCAAACTTGATGGAATATCTATCAAGTGAAAATCTGATTGTTCTTAGTAAAGCTTAGATCGGTGAAAAGTTGCATTCATCAGAAACCCGTGAACATCATGGATAGAGAAAGTAAGTCAACATTTAGCTTGATCTTATTCCCGTAGAAATGTTTGATAGAACTCGCGTATTGTAATAAAATTGCACTTGTGAGAAAAGACCGAGTGTGGAGGAAATACCCGCATGGCTTTAACTCTATAAGAAGCGAGTAGTAAGATGATCTTTGAGGACAAAGATCCTGTTTAGGGGTAAATGCTGTGACAATCCGTCAATTTACGATTGATATTTTATTCTCAAATATTATTTGAAAATATTATTTTAATGTTACAATATGAACTCACTTATTTTTGGGAAGAAATTTGGAATTACGTCTTGGAGTAGCATCGACTACGTCTAAACCGGAGGATTCTACGTTACGAGCTTACGTTTACATACACCGTCTTTGGTGACAGTCCGACATTTCAGAAAATAAATTTATTTGTGAATATTATTTTGGAGTTTTAAATTTGTGTTGGTTCATAAACTCACAAATTTACGAGAAGAGATTAGGACTTACGATTTTATTTTAACGTCCTTTACGACTAAACCGGAAACCCTAGGATTACGTATTTACGTTTTCGAACTCCGTTTTTGATGAGACAATTTTTATTGGATTCGTTTTGTGACGGTGATTCATAATTTATAAAAACGTTTTTCGTGAAACGACCCGAGGGCACGCAAATCGAGGAAACTAGAATAGAGGAATACCCGTAAATTAGTGAGGTGGGACAAAATACATTATCCCACCCCACTAATACACATGGGATGGCACAACATGACACCACATCAAAGATGTGGCATCATGTTAACTTGTAGCTTACAAGTGTAAGCACTAGCTTAACACTTATGCTAGTTTTTTCCACTCATCCCACAAAAACAACTAGCTACTCATAACCACCATTTTCACTCATGCAAACCACTCTCATCCTCCCATTTCTCTCTCAAAAATTCGTCCTACTCTCACCCTAAATAACCCATTTGATCTTGATTTAACCATGAAATCATATGTTATTCACACATATGATGAAAATCCATTGAAGTTATGAAGATTGGAGGTGATCTTAACATGTAAAAAGGAGTTTTCAAGGGAGTTTGGGGCTGATTTCTCAAGGAGTTTTCATGAAGAACAAGGGCTGATTTTTGGAGGAATCTACAAATACTTGGTGATCCTAGAAGTGGTGTTGATATCTCATAAGATTGGTTACCCAATACCATGTCTTGTTCATCCAAAAGCTCATCATTTCATCATCATGGTGGTATAAAGATTGTTCTCCTCATCCTCTTGTTATTTTGATTATGTAATCATGTATTTTCTTTCCTATTGTATATGTATATGATGATTATATGATGATAAAAGTGTTGTGTGGGGATTTGTTGTTGATAAACATGCTTAAAAAGATGAAAGACTATAAGAAACAAGGCTAAAATCTTGTTTAAATTTGTTGGCTGTATAAAACAGTAAAGAATCAAATGATGAACTGATAAAAATGGCATAGATTAATGGATTTACAGTAAGCTATGGGTCTTGTACACATGTGATAGTTGGCCATGCAATGGAATCATTGTAATGAGTGAGATATGATCAAAACAAGTTTAGAGTACCAATCTGAGTTTACTGTTTTGGAAGATTTTTAGAAAATACTTAGAAGCTGATTCAACAGTAGCTATAGAAGAGTTAAATGGAGAACATATCATGTAGTTTATGTGATAAACATTTGAGCTTCTATCTCCATATAGAACTCTAGATATGACAGTTTTGGTGAAGATGAAAATAAAAATCAGATTTTGAGAATTAATGTTTATTATTATTATATAAGCACTCAAAATTATATTGTATAAAATGTAAAATAAAAACCCACTAACTTATGGATTTTATTTATATAAGTATGTAAAAGGTTAAATAAGTGGACATTTTATAAAAATGGTAACTTGTTAAGTTTTATAAGTTAGAAAACTATAAACATGATTTTTACGACTTTTTCGGCTATTACAGTAAAATTAACGTTTTTGTTAAATAAAACTTAGACGGTTGGACCCGTCTAATGTAAAATTTATAAAATTCATATACTGATATATAAACATATATAACAATTAAAACCGATAAGACCCGAACTATAGGACATACGGACGTTAACGGACTAAATTAACGTTATTGGACTAATAATACAACAAAAATTGACTAAAACACTTATAAACTTATTATTGGGCTTAACCCATTTAGGCCCAACTTGGAAAGTATAGATACTGATAATATAAGTATAACATGGATTAATACAAGTTAAAGAACTTATAATAAGTTTATTGGACCTAAAACACGTAAATCGGTAAAACTAGTAAACTAGTATAAAAGTTATCGACACATAACACTAAAACGAGTAAATGAGAATATGTAAACCCACTTGATCATCATATATAAATAATCATCATATGTATACATAATTGTTATTTTTATAAAGTCATTGGACAAAAGTCTAAGACCGGTTATTATTTGTCTAGGTTTCCGTGATTGAAGCACGTACCGTATGTCCGAATTGCCGATAACCCGCCTTCCCACATCAACGTGAGTTCATAGCCTCGCACTCTTTTAAATGTTTTTATAAATTTTTTATAAACCCGCGAGGGAGATAACATGTTAGTTTTTATAAAATAGGCCACCATTTGTCCCGATTGTTTGTTTATTGATTTTGGACCCGAATGATTGAATGACCCGATTGTATGACCCGATAAATGATTAAAAGACCCGATAGATGAAATTAAATGGATTATTAAAGTTTGGTTATGTCACTGAAAGTCCCATTAGCATGAATTATGAACTACCGGGATTTGGTAGACGCTTATGCATTTAATAGTACTATTTGGGGACGATCACCCCAGTTCGCGCCTTGACGGTTGATCCCCGTCGTGCCACATTGATTGGTAAGCGAATTTATGTATGAGAAGATCTCCATAGCGTGACCTTTGTGACGACACGCTACTTTAGATGGGCAAAATTGGTATTGGGTTAGCTACCCGTTGTTGGTTTAGTAAGGTAACAATGTCATGCGGCTTATAATAATCCAAAACTAACGAAATACTACTAGACGCTTCGAATTACGATGTATTGCCTGACTAGCAATACAGGGTCATACTAATGATATTATGTTCGTGTTTTGGTTTTCATAACCATATTCATATAACGGTTTTTATTTTCATAAAACGTCATAAGACGTATTGTATGATGTTTTTACGACATTGGCTCGTATAATAATTTTTAAGGCAAATGCCTATATTATGATTTTCGATAAGGATTTGTATAAGACTTTGGCTATTTTATGGCCTATTACAAATATTTGTATAAAATGATTTTTGGCTATTTTACGGCCTATTACAATGATTTGTACGAATTGATTTTTGGTACTAATTTTATACCAAAGTTATATTGATGGAATCTATTAAACTCTATGAATTCACTCGGCGTTATCGCTGACCTTTTCTTTTAACATGTTTTATCTTAGGTACTTGAAGGTAATTCTCGGGAAGACGACAAGAATTCATGGCCCGCACTTAAACAATATTTTTCCATTCAAATACTTTGTAAAAACTTTGTATGAAATAATATGACTTGGGACCGATGTAACTTTGATAATTATGAATGGAAATGCTTTATTAATAAACGACGCGATTTTTATGCGTTGTCTATGATGAGAGTAATGTGCTATCCCGTAACACCAACTAGTCTTCCGTTGTACTGAGTTGTATAAATTTGGAGGTGTTACAAGATCAAGATGTCGTTGATGCTCCCGATGACAACTCGTTTATATACGTTCATGCACAATCGGTTCATTGACTCCATGAAAACCGCTAGTGCTTTGGCGAAGCCAAATGCATAACCGTAAACCCAAAGCGTTCATACAACATCCTTAGCAGTTTCAACTATGTCCTCCTTGCATCCTCTATTAGCGGCAATACGAATAAATTCCTACCTCGTTCTACTTGCGAAATTGTACACTCATTTTAACAGACCAATACTTCCTCTCATCAGACCACTCAACCTCTTTCCACATCCAATCTACTACTAAGCAACTCAACTTTTATCTTGCATTCCTTGCAAATTTCTAACTCTTGTTTTTAAATCATTCCATCAACAATTGCCTTGGAAAGGCACTAACTACAACTCCTCTCACTTCTCCTACTTGCTCTATTCATGGTTCTACCTCAAAGTAATAGGCAAACCTACTAAATCTCAGGAATTTTTCGGAAAAATTACATGCCTTACGAACAATCATAAATACCTTTGAGGTATTATACCCCCTTCCAACACTCTCTATGGCGCGTTACTTGTGCTAGTATCCCACAAATCTCTATTCATCTCCTTGGTACTCTAAAGAGACCTCATGACCACATTAGTTCATCTACGAACCTTTTACTCTTTCATCCCCACTAAGGGCATTCCGACCGTTCTCTCCTGGACACCTACTTAATCGTGTAGGCGCGACCAAGTTTTCATATGGCTACCTCAACGCTCCCAAACAATACGAACCCAAAACTACATCCTGAATCCACTAGATACAATCAACGAATCAAACCCACGGATAACTAACAACATTTCATGTGCACCAGTTAAAACAAGTCAAAAACCACGAGACTCAAAAGAAAACTCAAACCCAAAACGTGTATCAATTCAAAATGACCCATGACAGCGAAAAATAATCCAAGAACACCCAATGGCAACCAAAACATATTATGCCCCGCGACATATTATTTAAACCGTGCAAAAGATCGACTTTTCCAAAAGAATTTATATATATAAATATATATATATATATATATATATATATATATATATATATATATATATATATATATATATATATATATATATATATATATATATATATATATATATATATATATATATATATATATATATATATATATATATATATATATATATATATATATATATATATATATATATATATATATATATATATATATATATATATATATATATATATATATATATATATATATATATATATATATATATATATATATATATATTACCTCCCCACATCTATATGACTCAAACAATCTACAAACAACCCTCTTGACGAACTCAAAACTCAACTCAAAGACTAGGTATCCCGTGCATCCTAAATCATAAAAATAAACTACCATTCAAAACTCAACCTTTAACCTGACATTTGTAAAATAATTTCGGCCAGTCCACTGACCTCCCATGACTATACATTCTGAATATTTTAAAAGTACGTTCCGAGTACATAATTTTTGGCTTTTGAATCACTCAAAAAGCTCTAAAAACGAACAAGTTATGACCAAAACAGTTTTATATTAATGAAAGATAAAATTGTATGTGAAATCTTCATAAACTCAATTTAACCTTGTATTATTAGTTATAAATGACGTGAATCGGTTAAACCCAATTATATAAACTATGTAAGTAGAAAGAAATTTTACTTCGCTTTATTTTAAAGAAAGTCTTTTAGAATTTGAAATAAATAAGTGTTGATTAAAATGAAATCTTATGTTACATCTTGTTTGAAACACGACTCCAACACCTTACCCTTATTTTACCGAATACAACCAGCTATCTAACCCTATAATAGATTTCCAAGTCCCCCTTTTTCTCAATATATACCGACTAAAAGAAATGTAAGACCCAACACAAAAGATTTCATTATCTCAAAAGAAATCCCAAGTTATTTCAATAGACTTAAAACCAAGAACACCATTTTAAAACGTACACGTGAAATACGAAACTCAAAGAGTACGCTACAAGACACACTTCAAAAGATTCAAAACGTCGTTGAAACTCCACCAAATTCGAGCACTAATAAATTGTTTAAACACAAGAGAGCACTAGGTACGTTCAAGTTATAATAACTACTGAACGACCGTAAATCATAACATAACATCTATTAGTATATATACATCCGCATATGTATACCTATTGAATCTCCCAAACATACTCGTTATCATACACGTAAGTCAATCAATCGCTTTATACGCTCGTTTTTTCATACGAGTAATACCATCTCACCGTGCCACAACAAGGCATAAAGCCCACCTCCAAAACCAAACCATATCGTGTGACCCCATAATCACACAACACCACTATAATCCCAAAACATATAACACAAAAAGAACAATAGCCATATCATAGGCGGCCATTACATAAACCAATATATATACGTAAACCCAAATTCTACATCTCATCATATACAAGCATGTACTAACCCTCTTTCATGCAATCATACTTGAGAACCCATTGAAGTTGTGGTACTTGTGTAACTATGTTGGCCACCATACTTATACAATTACCCTTCCCCCAATGCACTCCCTCCTATGATGACACTTATAAGAATCAATACAACATATAACACATAAATCCATCTACTCACATAAGCTCATAACCACATAAACAATAAAGTCCAAAACTCCATCTATTAAAATAACATAGTAATACTCTTGGAATGCAGAAATCCATAGTCTAGCTAAAACAGCATAGACTAAATCCAAAACAAAAACATAATCAGTTATAAGTCATGTCGCACGTAAGAGTGGAAACAGCTTAAAACCCTTCATATCCACCTACTCCTAATAACTCAAACCACCACATGATTCTTAGGGAGCATGACTTAAACATCAAAAGAAAATAATATCTCTCGGGTACATAAAATAACCCAACAAAAGATAGAAACTACCATGTATCAAATTATGTACTATAATGTACAATTTAAGCAAAATACGACAATGACTAGCGTGGATGATTATGGTTCAACCCGCACTAGTCACAACCCGAAAAGAAAATAGCATGTGGCTAAGTATGAACTTACTATGGTTCAATTCATACTAGTCAAAACATCACAATAAATAACATCCAAACACATCAATTATTATAAAATGCACACATACTCCTATGACGCCTATATGCCGGGACCCTTGAGCTATAGACTAGGCTACGCGACTAGGCAACCTAATTCTCTATAACCATTGTCTCTGATACCATTCTGTCACACCCCACCATGGCGGAATATGGGGCGCGACATATGGATATCATCACAACAAACGGTGTCTCTATAGAGAAAACTAAAATGCAAATATAATGTCATAAATGGCGACACAAATGTCATGACAATATCTCAACATAGCAGGAGTCTAGGTAAGTAGGTAACAGTCCTACCACTTACCCAAGACAAACAATAAACATAAACCAAACAAACATATAGGTGCCAACATGTATCACTTATAAAAAAAACATAAAGGTAAACTAAGAAGGAACGGGGATCTCCTTCTATATGCAATCCTAATGCATCCAAGTCTAGCCACTTATGCTCTCATGCTTAGTATCACCTGAAAGAGACACTAAAACACGTCAACATAAAGTTGGTGAGAGTCATAGGTTTAGACTCAAACGCCAAAATCATACCATAAGCTGTGAACAACAACCACTAACAAAAGAACATATGGACAATGTGATACAAATATGCATTAACAACTAATATTCAAGATTTAACAAACCAAATCCAAATCCAAATCCAAATCCAAATCCAAATCCAAATCCAAATCTAAATCCAAATCCAAATCCAAATCAAAATCCAAATCCAAATCCAAATCCAAGGCTCCCAGCCTTACCAAACACCATGGTCCCATAGGCATCCAAACACCTATGAACCAAATCCCAAGGCCCCGCCTTGCCAATAACCCCTTGGTACCAAGTCAAAACATAAACAATCAAGAATCGACTATCAGTTAATCATATAAGTATGCACACACAAGTCGATTACCAACGCAAAACATTCACAGCATAATTTATAAACAACAAAATAGTGTCTCTTGCATCCCATCTGGAAGTCATAAACATTAGTAAACATGGGACTATGAAACTCACCTGATTGAGCTTCTCCAAAAGTCCTCGCACTAGCAACAAGCTAACAAATCAAAAATACATAATCAAAACATAAACCAACCACTAAGATGGCTCATCAACCTACGATGGACATCTAGCCTACTCCCATATATGACCCTCATTAATATGCTCTAAATACCCCATTACCCTTCCCTAACAAGCCCTTAACTTGTTTAAGTTTGATAACTATCCTGTTCATATTTTACACAAAACAGTCCCAACTTTTTGGTCTCAAAACTATAAGTCATACACCCACCTAAACATACCCATGCTCTCTGTAAAGGGAAAATTTATGCCCTTACATATGTTAGCTAACACCTTCCATTTGCCCCAACCTTAAAGCTACGGTTAAGGCCCCGATATATATATATATATATATACTTTTGGCATTCCAGATTTACTGATTTTAAACATACAAAACGTTTGTTATGATTAGGGGGTCTTACCCTAAACCACAACCTTAGCCCCAATGCAGATACTTACTATAATATATAAACCATCTCTCATGTTCGTTAGAAGATCCTAATGCAACCCTAAGTACCCCAAACAACCCAAAACTTAAAAAGAAAACAGGCTGACTTCAAAACGGTTTTGACCTCCGACTGTTGTAACCTGTTTTTGACCCACTTCCCGAGCTCCAATTTAGTTCTCGTTTCTTGCATTGGAAAGCCACTTAAATTACCGTTTCAGGGATACTTGGATCGCAAAATAAGAGTTTGTAGAACTCCCAATATGATCAAAACAATTGACTTAAAATTCTGCCCAGTTTTTAAAAACGGGTTTAATCAATTTAACCTAATTAATTACCCATAACCCCATTAAATACAAGCCCTAGTTTATGTAATCATCATGATATCATTAATATAACATTAATTTACTGTTTTTAAATTAAACCCTAACCTAAATCCATCGTAAGATGATTAAAGAAAACATTAAACAATTTGATTGAAAAGGGTTATGAAGGTTTTACCTTTAGATTAATGGAAGATGAAAAAAAAAAACCCAATTTTATGAAGAACCCTAATTCTTCTCTACAAACCGTCGACCCTTTTTTTATTATCTCCAGGGATTTATGATTTTGGTAGTGAATAATATAATATATAGGGTGTGGGTGAGTCCTAGTCCAACCCAAACCCAACCTTCCTTTTTTAATTTTTTTCCTTTTTCTCCTCCTTTTCTTGCGTCCAAAACCGACCTACCCTCCCCTAATTTCGTTTTTTTTCTTTTTATTATTAATATATGTATTAATAATATTACCTTAATTTTCCTTTACTTATTTCAGCTCCTAAAGCCTCCAAAACCTCAAATCGTAAAACTAGTCAAATTTACGCGTTTGACCGTAAAAGACGTAAAATATACAGTTTTAAAAAAAATCTCAAATTTTGAAATAAACTTTATAACTAAGTCCTAAATGACTTAAAACCATCCCGAAAAATACTCACATGTCTAAATACCTCTTCCGAGACCTCTAAACGCAAACCCTAAATCGTAAAAATACGATTTTCTATAATACATATACGTATACTTAAAACCACCAAATAACACCATCTCATTTCATAGTCACTACATTGTGAGCTCATGAACATAAAATAACCATTCCTAGATTTACTTATGAGTACTTTATACCCATATACGATGTCCACACCAACCTCGTTCACGCAAAATAAACATGTAAACACGAAATCAAATAGTCACACATAAAATAACCAAAAATAAGACCGAGTGACGAACCTCAAAACCACGGTTGTCACATTTAGCTTCGATAATCAGTGTCGGTTCGATATCACGTCGTCATTAGCGGACATGTCCTCGGATGGCAGGTAGTTTCATTTTAATTTTCTGGATTAGCTAGTTAGATCTGTTAGATAATAGTTGTAGTGTGAATTTGAATGCTAGTTGTTTGAATTGATTTGATATTAAGTGCCTATTATGTGTTGTAGTTGAACAGTTTGATTCTTCAAGTTTAGCTTCTTTGTAAATTCGTTTTGTTTGAATTAATTGTTTGAGCATTAAAGTAGTTTCACTAGTATTGGCTCAATTTTAATCCATTTGACGAATTTAGGTTCTGATAATATTGGTAGTTTTATTTATGACTGAATTGGATAGAAGCTCACAGTATTTGATTTTATTACTAGATTTTGGCATACATTTTCCTAGTGGAATTCTTGTAATTCAGTTGTAAGTTAATTGAACTAGTAAGCTGAAATCGGCATGCTAATTATAGAAGATAAATAGAATATTAGTGTAGAGTAAAGCTTCACAAAGGTCTCAAAAGTTGGTGATTTCTATAGTTAAAGTAGGTTAGAACTTGAATTTAGAATTTAAATATTAATATAGGCTGTTACTTGAATTGGGCTTTAAAACTTTGGGTCGTTTCTTATTTTCTTTACATTTGGATTTCAATACAAAATTAGTTTAAAACTAGTAATAGTATACTAATAATATAGAATATTTTAATAGTATATTTTCTTGATTTCCGTGTCATTTACGATTTTGTCAAAAGTAGTATAAATACCAAAAACGCTATATTAAGCAAAAACAAATAAAGTCTTAACGATAAAATTGGCTTTCAATTCGAGTCGATTCAAGGAGAAAACGAAATAAAAAAAAAGAAATATTAGTAATAAGTTTCATGTGCAAAACCGTTATAAAACCGTGTTTATCGATCCTTTTTGTTGACTTAATTTTTTGACATTGTTGATGAATTATTAATTCGATGATTTTAGTTACACCGTTAAGGCTCTATTTTTGGACCTAATCTCTATTCACGCATAAGTCAATGATGTATCCTCGTGATCATTAAGACAAAAATAAAATATAATAGATACACCTTAGGAATAAGGGAGTTTAAGTACGTGATTAGAGCATATGAGTAGTGTTAGCATTACTAACTTATAATGACAATGATATTGTTTCACGCTTAGCATGGAATTGGGTGAAAATCGAGGACGACGAAATTATTTCTAACGAAGCATTCACGTGTTCTTATTCTATGATCCTAAACGTCCCATTTTGCGATGAAAACTTACATTATGTCTAAAACACATGTAGTAGTTTATTTAAAGTTTACTTATTCAATAAATGTCAAATAAAAATGAATTTTGGAAGCGCTATGATACTTAATTCTAGCATTGTGTAAGGACTCGGCAATGGTTTAGTATGGAGAGTAATGAGACTGCATTTATACATAGTCTCATCATCCAAATCAGGCTTAAAACGCTTAATAATGTCATAAAAATCCTAAAATATGCTTGTGTTTGTTCATTGTGTATTTTAGGTACGGATATCGTGAAATCAACAAAAGATCAAACAAGCAAAAACGAACACGGGAAACGAATCCGCACAAAGAACCGGACCCGAATCATGATTTTTCATTAAATTCCTTGAAGTTTGAAGATTTGTCAAGATTGGTCCCTCAACTTTTGAAGACTTGTCACTTAATACCCCTGTAAATCTTAAATATTACATTGGGGTTCCTTAAGTTTCAAGAATTTACAAGAAACACCCTTGAAGATTTCACAATATGCAATGTAAGTCCTTTTCAAAGTTATATCACAACACAAGGACCATTATTGTAATTCAGCCATAGATATTTACAAAGGAAATGAAGAAAAGCTGTGGAAAACTTGATATGCCAAGATATGGGAAGTCTAGGGACCATTTTTGCCCAGACAACCAAACCATTACCACCAATCCCTACATGCCACATCACCACCCCACGTCATTATCCCATTTACCATTTTTTTTAATACTACTTAACCCTTTTTAAATATGGCGCTAAACTACCCCTGTTCACATCATCACCCCCCCCCCCCCCCCAAAAAAAAAAAACCCCTCTTAACCATACCCCCTAATCCCTTGGAACCCTAAACCTAAAAACCACAAAACAAAAGGGTTTTGCTTGAGTGTTTCCAGAACACTAATTTACCTAAACCTAAACTCATCCCAACTCATAAATTCCATTCACACTCACCCCTGGGCCCCACTTCGAGG
The DNA here is from genome assembly GCA_025667525.1 of Glebionis coronaria. NCBI lineage: Eukaryota > Viridiplantae > Streptophyta > Magnoliopsida > Asterales > Asteraceae > Glebionis > Glebionis coronaria. Next base: position 276,694,940 of record CM046879.1, read on the forward strand.
TCCCCTTCCCATCACTTTTATCCCACAAACCAACACCCGACAAGATCAACGCCTCTCATCCACTACTTGTTGCCAAAGCTTCATTATACGTCTATGATCATCTCAAAACAGCTGGCATCTCACATGGCTCATGGCAGAGATCACAAGAAGGCATTTGACCAAGAAAATCAAAATTCACTCAAGGGCACTTTAGGGAGATTGCTTTCTAGGTTTTATGTAGCTTTTTCTCATTCTATAAAATTATGTAAGCCTTTATAAAAGGCAGTAGGTCTTGTTCATTTTTTCTTGTTCCAAAAACTATGTAAACCCGTCTTTTATGAATAGTTAAAGTTGAAATTGGGCCTTGCAATACTTTTTGGGTTCCATATTTATTGTTTCTTTTAAATTTCTGTATGTTTCATTAGTTGAAATTTTCTTGTTAGTTTTACCAAGAATTTTTATCAAAACTTTGTTAAATCTTTTTGGGACCCAAGATCTTGTAGCAGATGACATATATTGGATTGACACCCAAATATATGTAAAAAGCTACAAGACATTATTTTATTCATGTGTTGTTGATACAAAGTCTCCGAAGTTGGTTTTTAAGATTTTTCAAAAAAAATCTTGTTCATTGGTCTTGTTTTACTGACTGAACCAAAAAGACAACCAAGGCTTGTTGACAACAAGTCCTTGAGTGTGTTTTTGGTTTCAAAGATCTTGGTTTCTTGTGCTTGTGTTTATAACAGGTACAAAGAAGGCAAATTAGTGACTTATCTAGAAGATATTGCACAATCCCCTTGGTTATGTTGTAGAACCACAACAAGGGGTCTCTACAGTTGCTTGCATAAGCCCTCCATAAGCTCCTCTTGAGCAAATACAAGGACTTTAAGTTGGGGCATCAGCCAAGTAAAGCTTGAACTCCCCTAGTTCTATAATTTGTTCATATTAATTGGTTTATATGGATTTGTGCTTGCCTGCTAATTTGGAGTTGTTTATTGTTTTAATAGAGTTAATTTAGCTTTTGACATATGTTCATGATAGATTTCTGTAGTTTGGATTTGATTTATGTAATTTTTCTTTGATAATTTTCATCACATAATTTATAGGGATGTTTGGTACAAGCATGTTCAAGGATGCGTAGTGACAACATTCTCTTGGATTTTGCCTTTACAAGTTAGATTTTGCATGTTCACTATAGTTTAGGTTTTGGTTTGCTTGTTTGTGGTATAAAATATAGTTTGTGTGTTTCAAGTTTAGCATAATACTATATATATATAAATCAGTAGGTCTATTTATATATTAAGTTGAGTTTTGAGTTTGGATTTGTAATCACCAGTTAGAGGATACATTAGTTTAGGATTTTGTTTAGTTTATTTGGGTGTTTGTTAGGTTGGATATCAAGATTTGGGGATCCAAATCTCACAACTTGGTCAACTGCACCAGCAAAAACACCCCACTTAGATTTAGGTTAAATATAGCCTTACAATAGTTGGTACTAGGATTTTCACAAGTTTTGGTGGCTCAAAAATCTTGTAGGGACTCACTGGTTAAGCCTCTAAACCATCAGACCTCACTTTTTTGTGTTTCCATGCTGATTTTCCGTGATTTGAGTGCCATTTTGTGTTAGATTTGCTTGTTTATTGTTTTCTATTGACTCCCCACACTCCACTGAGTGTGGGGGTGCCATTGTTATCCAAAACATCCAACAAATCAAGCCAAACATGGCTCAATACGTTTTTCTGTGACCAAACAGTGGGAACAAGTTCCCACTGTTAGTGTTGTGCTACCCACTGCTTAGCTAACAGACAAAACATACCGCATGCCACTATCAGGGGAGACTTCTATCGAAGCGTATTTTTACTATTATCAAGGGGAGACTTCTATCGAAGTTGAGTGCGCTTTTCCATGAATTTTGTCCTCATTTTAACCGGAAAATTAATATTTTTCCACATTTTTCAAAAATGTTAATCTATTTTGGCCTAATAGTAATTTTCATTTATTTTCTTTTATCTTCTTTCCTTTTCTCATCACCATCATATGTATATATTCTGTTTCATGAATAAAGTCAAAGAAAAAAAATAAATAAATAAAATAAGTTTAACAAGTTTAGACGTCTTTGATATATTTGAGTTTACTCTAGCTAGTATCCTTAACCATATGGACCTTTATTGGTTTATTAGGCTAAGCATCCACGAGTCTCTTTCTTTGAGATTTTAAATTGTGGAGAACGAGAAATGATAGAGTCAATTATAACTTTTTGTATTCTTTAATGAATTTATGTGAGTTAATTATAAGCTTTTTCTCCCAACACTTCTCAATAAATAAATGCAATAAATAAGGTCGTACGATTTGAAAAGTTACTTAACTTCTAGCCTAAAATCGTTTAAAAGTTTCTCGGGATTAATTAGAGTTCATATCCAAGGCATAATTTATTGAAGCGGGACGCGAAGATTGGCGTATCCAAAAAGGCCCTAACAAGGCATGAGGATATCCGAGTCCAAACAGGCCCTCACAAGGCATGAGGATTCACTTTTTTGCTAAGGATCCAAAGATGATGTGAAGATCATTAATCCAAATCAATATGAAGGATCAAGACACACGATGAGAAGCAATTATCCCTATAAAGATCATGGAGAAGTCTATCCAAAAAGACCCTAACAAGGTATGAGGATAAATAGATCCAAGTCTGAAAAGGAGGCGGATCGTTGTATATCAAAATCCTAAATAAATACAAGGATAAATGAAGAAGTCGTGGTCAACGTTTGAAGCATCTCTCACTCCAAATGAAGATGTATACCAAAATCAAGGGAAGCCAATTATTTCAAGATCGTCTCTCTAGACTTGAAGTTTGAAGTACATGCCAAATATCGGTCCGAGAAAGGTCTCAAATTGTGAAACAAGTTATGCCAAGATATGAAGTTTATGAGGATTCGAGAATCTGTTTTAAAAGATTTTGTCCTTTAGCTAACTATTGATTAAATCGTCCTACTTTATTTTCGGCCTTAATAAATTATAAAAATAAGTCAAAATGCATCCTCGTGATCATTCGAGACAAAAATAAAATAATAGAGAAACACCGTAGGAATGAAGGGTCTAAGTGAATAATTAAACCACATGAGTATGTGTTAGCTTTACTAACTTATAATAACAATGATCTCGTTTTTACGCTTGGTATGAGGAACGTGAAACTTGAGGGTGATAAATATTCATGATACCAAAAGCCTTATTTTAAGTCTTAGATTTTTTACGAGTTTCTTCCATCAAACAATTTCAAAGTTAATAAATTAAATGAAATTGCTATATCTTTTATAAAGTTTTGATCTTTTCATCGTAGTTAAATTTCTTTTATTGTAGTAGTAGAAGTATATCGAAATAAAGGCCGGGATGGGTTAATTATGATGAAAAATGTAAATTTGTGCTTTAAAATTATGCATTGCATGGGGACATTGCAATGGTCAAGTGTAGGGGATTTAATAAGTGTGTAAAAACTTATCCTTTTACCACTTAAAACAAGAAAAAACCAAACCAAAACGTGTATTTAATATCTTAAAAGTCGGAACTACACGTGGTTTTGTGTTTTTGTGTGAAATAGGTACAAAAGATCATAAATGAAGAAAACGCGGGATTTCACGGACATTTATCAAAGAAAAAGTCAAAGATAAAGTCAAAGGACCAAAAGTGCCAAAAGAATAGAGTTTGGAGGGCTAAGGATTAAGATTTAATGAAATTTTAACAACAAGGACTATTTTTGCCATTCTCCAAAGTCATCCACTAACAAACTACATGGAAGAGCACAAAATTACGAAGCCAACGGTCCTAACCTCGCGTCGTAGCTCCTCACGGTTTATTTTCTATGAATTTTTAAAGTTTATTAAGTTTTTAAATTAAATAAATAGTTTTTAATTAATAAATAATATAAATAACATTAATATAAATATTTTTGAAAATAATAAAAATAAAATAGGGTTTTATAAAAAACTAAAATAATTTTCGTATTATTATTATTATTATTATTATTATTATTATTATTAATATAAACTAGTTCAAAATTGGGATTTATATAAGTCTGATAGGCCATGAAACGGATAGCGGTTAATAATAAAATGTTGCACTAGTAAAACTAAAAGGCAGCCCAGCTCAGCTGGCAGCCTCTCGTCCACTAAAGTTTGGCAGTCGTGACCCAAGTTCGAATCTTGGTGAAGGCATTTGGCTGGGTATATAAACCAGCTGCTACGTGGCATCCCCTTAGTGGTCCACGTGGCGACCCGACCTGATCCAGACCCGACCCGGACCTGACCCGACCCGATTCAGACCCAGTCTAGATTAGCTGACGTCAGCATTACACTTGGCGGCGGCTGGCCAATGCCAGCGCGCCACGTGGCACTGACATCTCATTATTGTTGTAGGTACGAGGTGGCGCTGACAGCTGGCAGGGCGGCGTTGACGTGTCAGTATGAGCTTCAGACGTTATATAAAAGAAAAAAAGGAGCAAATGGACAAAAATACCCCTGTGTTGGCAGCTTATATATACCTCTTCCATCTCATTTGTATTGATGTTAAGTAGTAGTAGTTTTATAGTTTTCACATAGTAGTAGTTTTCTTTGTATTTTTTTCACATAGATGTATTTTTTCCTTTCAAGTTTTGTACTCTTTTTATTAATAAAAGTTAATCTTTTAATTTCTCTTAGCTTATTCTCATTCTACCTTCTTAATCTTTTCTTAATAATCTAGCTTATTATTTTGGGATTAGTTTTTTATAACTTTTTCCAAATAAGTTAAGATTTATATATTAGTCTGAAATAAGTTATCTTATTTCAAGCTTATTGTGGGCTTATTTTTCTAGATCTAGCTTATTATGGGTGATTTGTTCATTTAGCTTTTAAGCATTATGAATCACATAAGTTTTAAGCTTAGGCTTACAACTTATTAATAAGCTTGCTTTTTAATTAATTACTTTTAGTTTATATCTATTAGTTTTTTTTAGATCTATTAGTTTTAAGTTTTAAAAATTAAAATACTTTCATAAAACCTAAAAAATATGTAGATCTATTAGTTTTAAGTTTAAAAGTGAAAGTATTTTCACAAAACCAAAAAAATAGTTTAGATCTATTAGGTATTTGATAAAATAGTGTAGATCTATTAATTTTTAGTTTAAAAATTAATATATTTTTTTAAAAACATAAAAAATATTCTAGATCTATTAGTTTTGTTTGAATCTCTTTATAAAATATTAATTATTGCTTATTAGCCTAACCTCTTGTGTTATTGTGATCTTGGTGAATCGATTCGTCACGTTTGGTAAAGAGCTTATGGTTTAATAGTTTGGTTCGAGTTTGATTTGAGAGGCCGTGTACTTTACGGGCCGGGTTGCGCTTTAGATTAGTTTGATTTGGGAGGCCGTGTACTTTACAGGCTATATTTTGTTGCTTTTGTGAGGCCGTGTACTTTACGGGCCATATTGTGTTGCTTATGTTGATTGTGTTTAGAGCGTTTTCTTCAGACTACGGGTACCAAAGTTCTTTCCTTTTTAAATATCTAGCTTAATCGTTTTAGCTTAAATAATTAGATTAATATAGTTTAAATTGTTTTTAAAAATATCTCATTTATTAAAATCATTTTAATTAGTTTTAAAAGTTATTTTTGTTTTAAAATTAGATTTAAAAATTAGTTTTCATTTAGATAAGTTTATTTTGAGTATAAAGTTTACATCGTTTGTGATTATTAAGCTTAATAGTATATAAAGCTTCAAGCTTTATCATCTAAAAATATTAATAATCTAAAAAGGTTAAAGCTTTATGCTTTAATCTTAAGTTTATCTTTTAAGATTTAATTTTTTATCATTTTTTCTTGCTTGTTATTATGTGCTTGCATTTAGCTTAATTTTGCATTTAGAATAATTAATTTTTATTTTTAGTTTAATTTTGTTGCATCTTAGATTTAATTAGTTTAATCTAAATTTTAAATTGTAGTATAATTGTCTTGCATTTTAGAATAATTTTATGTGAATATTTGCGCTTTCATTTTTATATATTTCTTAGCCTAAAATAATATTCCAATTTTTTAAGTTTAATTAGAAATAGATTCCAAATCCTTTAACTGAACCAAAAACAAATCAAGTCTTAACGATAAAACGTAAAATCAATTCGACTCGATTCGAGGAAAAACGATTATACTAAAAAACGAATATTACTCAACAACATGCAGGAGTCTAGGTTGTTGGGAATAAAATTAGCTACATCGCTAAGCCACTGACAAGGGGATTTCAGATGCTGACAAGAGTTATTTAGGCGCTGATAAGAAATATTCAAGCGCTGACAAGAGAAATCCCAGCTACAACAGAATACTTAGTCAACACGTTTTTATATGTTATGAAGATATGCATTGTATATTGTATTTTCTATGTTTATCTTAATATATCTTCCTAGAATACTTGACAAGTTTGCTTATTGTACAATACTCCTTATGTTATAAAAGGAGGCCTTAGGGTTTAGTATTGATATACATTTTACACTTTCATTGTACTTAAGTTTTATCAATCGAAGTGAAAGTTTAGTTTATATTGTGTTTAACATTGTTCTTTGTTCTAAGTGTTAATTCTGTATAACACTTATATTGTTGTTAACACAAAGTTTCTCAATGTGTTAATCTTGATTCAATCTTTTTAACACAAAGCTATTCAATCTAAGTTAGGGATCAACAAGTAGTATCAGAGCTTGTTGAGGAACTTTGATCAAAAGAACCCTAAAAACCCTAAATCGTTGAAAACCCTAATATCATCTAAGCATCATGTCCACCTCAGTTGTATCACAATCTTCAAATCACAATCTCAAAATTCCCATATTTAATCCTAATAACTTTGAACTTTGGAAATTCAACTTTGAGAAATATTTATAAGTTGGTAACTATGTTCTTTGGGAAGTTATTAAGTATGGAAATCAATTCAATAAGGAAGCAAAGATTCAAGCTGCTATCGAAACACGAAGAACAACTGGACAGACTGGTGATGATCTCAAACCAAAGCCTGAAGATGGAAGAGCTGTTTCTGCTGCTGAAGTGGCAGATAGAAGGAATGATATGAAAGCCTTAAGTACAGTCAAACTTGCTCTTGGTGTCAAGGAGCAACATAAATTCAGAAAGTATGAGTCTGCTAAGGAGCTTTGGGAAGCTCTTGAAACCATCTATGGTGGTAATGAGGAAACCCTTAAACAAAGGAAAAAGCAGTTGATGATTGAGTATATTGTCTTCAAAGCTCGTCCTAATGAGAAGCTAAGTGAGGTAAGAAGTCGTCTACAAGACATCACTAGCAAGTTAGCATTCATGGGAACAAAACTTGAAGAGCAAGATATCACAGCTACCTTTCTTCAAGGTCTTGGTGATGCATGGGAGATTCATGCAAAATCTATCATTTCCACCAAGGCTTACAGGAATGCCTCCTTTGATGATATCTACAATCAATTAAGGACCATGGAACCTGAATCCATTCTTAAACAAGGAGGAAGTTCAACATCTGGAAGTGTGGCATTCATCTCTCAAAATGACTCGGAAACCACTGACAATGTTTCACATGTCAGCGGCTTAAATGTTCATCCAGTCATTGGATCAACATATGTCAGTGGCTCAACTTCAGCCGCTGACACCTACAATGTTGGTTCCCCAAGTCTCAAACCAGCTGGTATTGACTTGGATATTGTGTGTGCATACATTGCTGCCTTGCCAAATGGTTCTCTAGTTACTTATGAGGATCTTGAGCAAATCAGTGAACCTGATTTTGAAGAGATGGACATCAAGTGGAGTATGGCAATTGCTAGCATAAGGGCCAACAGATGGAACAAAAGGTTTGGAAGAAGAATGACTTTCAATGGCAAGGAGACTGTTGGATTTGATAAATCTAAGGTTGAATGCTATAACTGCCACAGGATGGGACACTTCATGACGGAATGAAGATCTCCACGTAGAACTGATGCTGGAAAGAATTCGAGTCAAACATCAAGGTTGAAGATGTTGGATCAAAGGCTATGGTAGCCATGCATGGGATTGATGGACTTGGATGGGACTAGAGTTTCATGGCCGATGAAGTGGAACAGAATCAAGCTTTGATAGCTAACAAGGAGGAAGAGCATGTGCAATATGCTCTCATGGCCAATTCTTCCTCTTCATCAGATAATGAGGTATATGATGATGCCTTTTGTAGTAAGGGTTGTAGGTTAAACACTGGAAAGCTTAACAAAGAAGTTTTAAAATATAAATCAGATGTGTTTGATTTATAAATCAGACAAGCCAATTATAAAAGGGGACTTGTTCAATCTGATGGGATGGTTGAGGAGTATAAGAAAATGGAATTTGACCTAAAAGATCAAATTAATGTTTTAACCAGAGATCTGAAAGTTAGTAATGAAGCTAAGGATTCTTTAATGAAATCTAGAGCAGACTTACAACTTAAATTAGATGAAGCCATCAGGTCTAAAGAAAATGTAGTGTTAAAAGTTGAAAAGTTTGAAAAAGCTATCCAAACCCTAGAAAAATGTGTAAGTGAGGAAAGACAGCACGGGGACATGTCTGGGATTGGGATGAAAGAGTATGCTGCTATCCCATCACCTGTTGGAAACTTTTATGGTGTTCTTAAAAAGGATCTCTCTTGGACTGGCATACCTGAACTACAAGAGGAGGAATTCATTCCTTCACCACGTGTGCTTACTCCTGTTGAGGAATATAGGAAAGAGGTGACTGATCTAGAACAATGGAAAGCAGCTAACCCTTTTCTATTTGTTAAGGGTGAACTACTTAATGATGAACAAGTTGAAATTAAACCCATTGTTGTGACCAACACCCCCACTGGTAAAACTATTGACATTGGCTCAACACCAAAAAGTAAACCTAGTGTCAAGTATGCTGAAATGTATAGAAAACCTAGGTCACCTCAATGCCAAGTGAGTGTTAATGGGACATGGTTTTATCAGTCCAAGCCTAAATTTGTGTCTAAAAATGCTTGTTATACATGTGGGAGCTTCTCACATTTGGCTTATAACTGTGTCAGCGGATATAATTCACCCGCTGACAATAGGTCAACCATGGTCAAACCTAGACCTTTTATCCAAACAAGTCCTCAGACCACTAGACCAGCTCTTTTTTTCTAGAGGGACTAATACCCATGGACAAAGAACCTTTCAAAAGACAAATACTTGGTCTAACAAACAATGGGTTCCTGTAGCAAACCCTAGTTTACTCACTGACAGGAACAATTCAGCCGTTGACAAATCTAGGTTTGGTATGAAAATGCGACAACTGGCTTTTGTCAGACCTTGTGTTAGACCAAGTAATAGGTATCTAAAACCTAAGGGACTAGGGTCTAAAGCTTCATCCAGTTTAACATGGAGACCTAGACAAGACCAAAACCCTAATTCAAATGGAATTTCTATGACATGCAACAGATTTAAATTTCTTGAAAAGGTCATCACTAAACCCATTGGGGTAAATTAGGTTTTTAGGGAACAAAGGGATGAACAGGGGGTTGTTACAAGGAATCAATCAATTCTTGTTGAACAACCAGATGAATCCAAGTCTGCAAAGGCTTGGGTTCCCAAAGAAAACTAATTTGTTTTCTTCATGTGCAGGGTATTCACAAGGAGGTAAATGATTTTGGATATTAGGACAGTGGATGCTCAAGGTACATGACTGGAAAGGAAGATTACCTTACTGATTTCACTCCTATTAAAGATGGTGATAAGGTGTATTTTGGTCGTAGTTATGGCAATATTTCTGGCAAAGGCACACTCATCACCAATAACTTAAGGTTTGAGGAAGTCTTTCTGGTAAAAGAACTTGATTATAACTTGTTTAGTGTGTCACAAGTATGTGACAACAAGAATAAGGTTCTTTTTACTGATACTGGGTTCTTAGTATTAAGTAAAGACTTTGAGATTCCAGCTGACAAGTTCATAGAGTTAAGAACACCTAGACATAAAGATGTTTATAATGTGAATCTAAATGGCATTAAAATGAATAACAACTTGTCTTGTCTTTATGCTAAGTCCTCAGTGGATGAAAGTAAGTTATGGCACAGAAGGTTAGGGCACATTGACTTCAAAAACATCAAGACTTGTGAGACATGATCTTGTTAGAGGATTGCCTTCAAAAGCATTCCAAAATGATCATAATTGTGTTGCATGCCTTAAAGGCAAGCAGCATAAGGCCTCATTTAAGTCTAAGCTTGTTCTTACTAGTTCTAAACTACTTCCTTTATTACACATGGATTTATTTGGCCCAACCAATATAGAAATCCTTAATGGTAAATCCTATTGTTTTGTTGTCACTAATGATTATTCTAGGTTTACTTGGACTTTCTTTTTGGCTTTAAAGAGTGATACTGATAAGACTTTGATCAATTTCATTACTCTGATTGAAAAGAAAACAGGTAATAAGGTTAAATTCTTAGAAGTGACAATGGTGGTGAATTTAGGAACAGCCTTCTAGATACCTTTTGCGTCAATAAGGGAATCTCTAGGGAGTTTAGCATAGCTAGAACTCCACAGCAGAATGGTGTAGCTGAAAGAAGGAATAGAACTCTCATTGAAGCAACTAGAACCATGTTAGCAGATGCAAATCTACCCATTGCTTTTTGGGCTGAGGCTGTGAACATTGCTTGCTATGTTCAAAATAGGGTCTTGGTTAATAAATTTTATAATAAGACTCCCTATGAATTACTTTGGAATAGGAAGCCTAATATAGACTTCTTTAGGCCTTTTGGATGTCATGTAGTGATTTTGAATACTAGTGATAACCTAGGTAAGTTTCATTCTAAAGGTGATGAGGGACTTTTTATAGGATATTCCACAAATAGCAAGGGGTATAGGGTTTACAACAAGAAGTCTAAGATTCTAACTGAAAACATTCATGTTGACTTCTTTGAGAGTAAACCAAGTGATCCTGAGTCTGGACCTAATTGGCTATTTGATTTAGAGCCATTATCAATGTCCATGAATTATATGCTTGTGACTAATTCAGTTGTTTTAGAAGCACCCATTGTTGACAACGCAGGTATACAGGTTGATAAAGAAGAAGGGTCACAAGCAGTTGAACCCACTCCCATGTTTGATTACATCACTATACCTATATTGACTGATGAGTTTATGCAAGCATCTACTGCTGCTGGAAAGGAGGAAGAAAAGCAACACGAGAAACCAGTTGATAAATCAAAGCATGCATCCTCATCCGCTGACAAAGCCAAATCATACGCTGACACATGGGATACAGCCTCTGACAATCTGTTTGGCAATTTATTCTCTTCCTCCAACAGAAATATTTTTGAACATATTGAAGATCCCATACCCAATGAAGATGTCAGTGGCCCAGTTCCAGCCGCTGACAACATATCTCCAAGTTCAAGTGGTCATTGGAGTAGCAATGAAGATGATATTGGCAATATGGAGTCCACTGTTCATGAAAACTCACTATTTGGGGGAAAAATACTTACAAAGGTGGCCGAAGATCATCCTCCCACCCAAATAGTTGGTGATATTCAGACTCCTGTTCAAACAAGGAGAACTAAGAAGACTCAAGGTGGCTTCATTGCTAATATACACAAGAAGGAAGATACTGCTTTTGTTCAAGAATGTTTTTTGCCTGTTTTCTCTCTCAGTTAGAACCAAAGAAGATTTTTGATGCTCTTAAAGCAGAAAGCTGGGTTGAAACAATGCAGGATGAGCTTCATCAGTTTGCTATTCAAGATCTATGGGAGCTAGTAGATTGTCCAAGGTATGTCAGGCCTATTAGGACAAGATGGGTTCTAAGAAACAAGAAGGATGAGAGAGGCATTGTTATTAGAAACAAGGAAAGATTTGTTGCTCAGGGATACACACAGTAAGAAGGTATTGATTATGAAGAGGTTTTTGCACCTGTTGCTAGAATTGAGGCAATAAGGATTTTCCTAGCCTATGTTTCCTGCATGGGTTTCAAAGTCTACCAAATGGACTTGAGGAGTGAATTTCTGTATGGAACAATCAAAGAAGAAGTCTATGTCATGCAGCCTCCTGGTTTTGAAGATTTTGAGCATCTAGATAAAGTTTATAGAGTAAAGAAAGCAATGTATGTCACAACCAACCATGGCGGAATATGGGGCGCGACGTATGGATATCATCATAACAATAACGTGTCTATAGAGATAACTAAATGAAATGGAAATACCATAAATGGGTGACACAATGTCATGACAATATCACAAACAATGCAGGCGTCTAGGTAAGTAGGTAACAGGCCTACCTCTTACCAAAGACAAACAAATAAACAAACATCAAACATATAGGTGTCTAAAATGTACTACTTATTCAAACATAAAATAAAGACTAAGAGGAAAGGGATTCCTCCTAATGCAATCCTAACAGCCTCTAGACTCTAGCCACTTCTAACATCATGCTTCTCAACTATCCCACCTAAAAATGACACTAAAATCTGTTAACATAAAGTTGGTGAGAACATAGGTTTAAGTTATCAAAATATCTTAAGAAACCTTGTCAACCGCTGTAAATAAGTTGAAGAAAACAAGTTAAATCAATGGACCAAAATGTGATAACCATGTTAAATACAAGTACAAACAAAGCACAATTATATCAGTCAAGAACACACAATAAGAATAATGCACCATACTATCTAGATCTTTCCCACACCACTAGTGGAAGATGAACCATATCCCCATCGAGATATCTTGCCCCCAAGGAGACGATGCACAAGTACTCAGAAACAAGAACTCAAGACAAATCGTGCCCAATGCTCCACACACATCACAACTAGTCCCATAGACGCCCATACATCTATGTACCAAAGCCAATCACAACCCAAACAAGATTCACATATCAGAACACATATCAAAGCACATATGAGAACACATAAGCACGCATGTCACACAATAACACATCTATGTCCAAACATTTATAAAAATATAGTACCAAAACATTTAAAGAACACCACAAGTGTCCTCCATCCCATATTAGAAGAAAACATCTAAAAACTCAGTAAAAATGGGACTATAAACTCACCTGATAGCACAGCAAGCTAGCACTCATGCAAACCTATAAAATCATACACGACACCCTTAGCTCAGGTATTAACACCCAAGTTAAGTAACAATCAAGGAGATGAATCTAATCCCCCAATCCCCACTATCTAGTTCTCTCACTACAAGCTATTTTATACGTAAAAATCTAGTTTTTCCCCGGTACGGTTTACTAGTCACCAAACGATCACATGAAGTGAACTTAAAACCACACTTGGCTCCTACCCTACTGAAGTTATGTTGTTATATAATCTAAGAACTCCAAAAACCAATTTTACTTTTTAATTACACGTTTAACCCTTTCGTTTAGTCTCTACGCCAAAAGTCGTTTTCACCAAAACTGATTTTCTATACATGTTAAATGTTTGTCACCAAAATCCCGACCTAAACACTATAACTTTTATTGAAAACCTCCAGTACTTTCATATATATTATAAAGAGTTCCCAAATCAAAAATTCTTTGGCTATCTCATTCGTTTGGTTACATTTTGACTCAAATTCCCGAAATCTAAATTCATTCCTGAACAGCGCACTGTTTTTGTAAAAAAAAATTGACGACCTTCACCAACTCCATTTTCGACCAACCTTACATTTTTAAAAGTAAACTCTCTGAATTTAATTTAAAAAAAACGAAACTCGACCAAAGGTGCTACCTACTGCCCAGAATAGTCGACACAAGACAGCCCAAAAAATCATACTACTTTACGCCTTTATGCACTAACCCTCTAAACATCATTAATTACCCCTAAATTATTAAAAAAGAACCCTAAAATCATTAATTGATCTTAATTACTATATTTTCTAGAAAATTAATAAATCCCTAATCATCTCAACGATGGTTAAATAAGATTGTGAACATGATTAATTAATAAAACATGAATTAAATTAACGTTTTAATTGATCACTTACCTTAAATCAAGAAAAAGTTATGAAACCCTAAAAACCCTTTGTGAAAAGTCGACCAAGAAAACTAGAGGAAAAAAAATATGTGTTTTAATTTGTATTTATACTAAAAAAATGAGAATCCTAGCCCAATACAAATAAATCCTAGCCCATCCTTTATAAAAAAATTTACCAAAAATATTTTTTTTATTTTATTATTAAATTTGTTTTTAATAATTATTTCCTTAATTATATTTTTTTATTAATCTCTTAATTAATTAAGTACACCTAAACCTTTTAACTAGTCAATTTACGTGATTACCGTAAAATACGTAAAATATACAGTTTTATGAAAATTCTTAAAATATGAAATAAACTTTATAACTAAGTCCTAAATGGATTAAAACCATCCCGTAAATTATTCCCGTGACTAAATACCTCATCCGAGACCTCAAAATGCTAAACCCTAAATCGTAAAAGTTACGATTTACTATAATACATATACGTACACATAAAATCCTAAAATAGCACCACATTCTATCATTTACATCCAAGTGAACTAATGAGCACGAACTAACCCCATCATAACATTATATAATGTACCATACAATACACGAACGATGACTAGCATCCAATCCAAGGCTCAAATATAAACATATTTCACGTAAACGCACACTAAGCACATAACCAAAGTCAAACAGTCAAAAGTGACAAATCTAAAATCTAGGGTTGTCACAATGTATGGCCTTCATCAGGCCTCTAGAGCTTGGTATGGAACACTTTCCACCTACCTGGTGGATAATGGCTTCAAGAGGGCAACATAGACCAGACTTTGTTTACAAAGAAGGAAGGGAAGGACTTTCTTCTTGTTCGGGTATATGTAGATGACATCATGTTTGGTTCATCTAACCAAAGAATGAGTGATGAATTCTCCAAACTTATGACAGATAAGTTTAAGATGAGTGCTATGGGAGAGATGACCTTCTTTCTTGGTCTACAAATTCGGTAGAAAGAGGATGGTATTTTCATCTCTCAAGATAAGTATGTGGCAGAAATTTTAAAGAAATCTGGTTTTTCACCACATAAAAAATGGGCTAGCACTCCCATGGACAGGGAACACCCATGGGGAAAGATTGGAGAAGGTAAAGAGGTTGATGTCAGGCACTATAGATCAATGATTGGATCATGGATGTATCTTACAGCTTCAAGACCTGATATTATGTTCGTAGTATGTGCATGTGCACGTCATCAAGTAACTCCTAAGGAATGTCACCTTCATGCAGAAAAAATGATTTTTAGGTACCTTAGATGCTTTCCCACGTTGGGATTGTGGTATCCTAGAGAGTCTCCTTTGGACCTTATTGTCTATTCAGATAGTGATTATGGAGGTGATAATCATAATAGAAAATCCACAACTGGTGAATGTCAATTTCTTGAGAGCAGACTTATATCTTGGCAATGCAAGAAGAAAATGGTGGTAGCTAATTCAACAACCGAGGCTGGGTATGTAGCAGATGCTGCATGTTGTGGGCAAGTGCTATGGATTCAAAATCAACTTTTGGATTATGGGTACAATTTTATGCATACTAAGATTTTTGTAGATAATAACAGTACACTATGCATTATTAAAAATCATGTACATCATTCTAAAACTAAACACATAGAAATAAGGCATCATTTTATAAGGGATTGCTTTGAAAAAGGTTTAATACATCCAGATAGAGTAGACACAGAAGATAATGTGGCTGATTTGTTAACTATACCTTTTGATGTTGGGAGGTTCCAGTACTTGGTAACAAGTATTGGAATGATCAATTCATAAAATATGTGTTTTTGAGAGTAGTGTATAATATGTACAGGATATGCATTGTTATTATCTCATGTAAATGTATTAGATTTTCCACTATATTTTCTAACGCTGACAAAGGCATTTTATCCGCTGACAAGTGGATTTTGGCCGTTGACAGCCTATGTTAGTTTTTGTGGTTTTTCATCTAATCATGCAGGCATTTTTAAGCATTATACAATAGGATATAGAGTTGCTTATGGACTTCATATCTTGAAGAATTTTTATTTATGATGGTTGGACTGTTTACATTCCTATCTTGAAATAAAAAATTTATCATAGTTATTTCTTTTGCAATTTGTGTAAGTTTAAGGGAAGGTTTAGGAAACCTTTAGGTATTTGGGTACTTATAGAGTGCTCTTATCACAATTCTAGATTGTATCCACTAGTGAGTAGGAGTTAGGAATAATGAAGGCTTTTCTTTTTAAGAATTGTTGGAATTCATAAATCTTGAGGCACTATAACATATAAAGTTGATATACTGTGCATGTTGCCAAGACTTTTTGGCCTAGAATTGGGATTGGTTGATTGGGAGACTTGGTATAAATAAAAATGGGCTTACCTGGGAGTTACCAAGAGTTTATATGAGATTACTTCACCCTAAAGGACTTACTTTAGCAAGGTTCACTTGAGGACAGTTATGTCTATCTTGCTTATGCAAGTGTGTATAATTGGACAGAGAATGCTATATTCAGTCTGTGTTAGGGATGGGTTATCTTCATTAGGGTAAACCCTTTGGTTAAGGTCTTTTTATTTTATTACTTTTTATTTTTGGCCGTTGACACATAGTGGTTCACCCGCTGACAAGCACATTTTCAAACGCTGACATGGCAAATTTACACGCTGACAAAATATAGCTGTTACCCGCTGACACCAATATTTTGACCGTTGAAGAACACTAGGTCCCACCTAGTTGTTAGTTTTACGATATTTTGGGCCGTAATTTTATGGTATTTGGTAAATTTTTTAAAGACGAAGAGATAAGTTATTATTTTTCAAGATTTTCATCATTATATTTTTGAATAACTTACCTCTTTTTCAACCAATAGTAGTTTAGCTTACCACCTATATATACGGCTCATACTATTTTAATAGGGTAACTTGCTTGATTGTCTCATATTTTCTACATAACCATCCATTATCACTTTCATACTTTCTAACCTTTCACATAAAAACAGTTTTCATGGCTCCTTTATTTAAACCTGTTGGTGCTACTTTGGGATTCAGTGATCAACACAACATGATCGCCTATCTGAGGCTGATGATACACATCATCCTCAATATACATGAATGATTGAGTATCTCTTGGCTTCTAACTTAAAGTATGCTTTGACTCATGCTCCACTCATTCCTATCACATGCATTAAACAGTCTTGGAACACTACCAGTTCTGTAATAGTTGATGGAGTGATTACATTGTTAGGGACTGTTCATGGGACAAAATGGGTGGTCACTGAAGCACTTATTCGTCAAGCCTTACAGCTTGATGATGCTGATGGTGTGACTACCCTTCCTCTTGATCAGCTAGAAGAAGGACTTAGAGGCTTAGGATATGAGTTTCCCCCTGAGGGCAAAGTTAATAAATATTCAAAACAATAATTTCCCCTAGCTTGGAAGTTCTTGATACATGTCCTCTTGTAGTGTCTTAGTCATAAGTGTACATCTTTCAATGAAATCAATCATTCATTTGGTTGTATTCTTGTTTGTTTGGCCACTGGGAAAAAATATAATTTTTCCCATATGATTTTTGATGGCATGTTGAAAAACAAGGGTAGCAAGATGACTCTTGCTTACCCTAGATTTTTACAAATGGTTTTTGAGCACCAAGGTTATTATCATAGTGATAATTTTTACAAGATCCCTACTCAAAAAGCTAAAAACAATTGTCCATGAACACCAGACCTTTCATACCTTTACCTTTGACACCTCCCATGTTGGTTGTTATTGAAGCAGCCAACAACCCTCAACCTCACCAAGAACCTGAACCTGAACAAGAACAACAACCACCTTTACCCCACCAAGATGACCCTATGAACATTTACCCATCAGCCGCTGACACTCGCGTTTCAGCCGCTGACACACATATTTCACACGATGTCACCTCACCACCCAAACACATATTCACCAATCCACTTCCTCATCTGAACCTTTTGAATTTCGCCTGTAGAAGAGACAAAGGACTACTGAGTCTTCTCCTCTAGTGGTCCTAGCCATGAAGCTGAGAGAATTTTGCTTGATGAATCCATTTTGAGGAGTCAAATCCCTATTTGGAGGAGGACGGTCTGCAACCATTATCTGTTTTGGAATTGACGGCTATCTGCATTGGCTTGCAAAAGTCCAATGTGGAACTTGTACAAAAAGTCACTGACCAAGGCCTTGAACTCAACTAATTTAGGGATAGGATAGTTGTTTTGGAAGCAGCTGGCTCAAGAAAAAGAAGAGCGATGGTTTTATCCTCTAAAGATGATTCTTACAAAGGGGAGGATGAACCTACTAAGCCATTCAATTTAAGTGATAAGGGGTCCCATGAAGGTTTGTATGGGACAAAGGAGGTAGCTAAAGCATTGACAGGGATGAAGGAACAACCTTCTACCTTTTTGGTCATTCCTATGAAGCAGTCTTTCACTGAGATGATGTTACAAGCTAGTGGATTATCAGTCATTGACAAGGGCAATTTGAACGCTGACACGCCTATTTCAGACGCTTACAGGATTCCAAGTGTGACTGGTGTATCCCAACCATCATTTATGATCAAGGAGTCTTTCACTCAGGCACAATCTTCTACTTTGCCCTCTATTGATCCTATGGATAAGGGTAAAGTTATGTTAGTAGTAGAAGATGTTCCTAAAGATGCAACCTGGAAAAAGTTTGATGAAATGCTTGCTCATCAGTTGCAAGAGAAAGAAAAGAAGGGGCCTGAGAAAGGTAGTATTGAAGCACAGATTCTCTCATCAGAATATGAAGGTGATGAGAAGGATGAATCTAATGATGACGACAGTTCACAAAGCTTAGTTGTTGATATGAGCAATCTGGTGGATTTGGAGAAATTAGAGTATGGAGAAGATGAGCTTGCTAGGGAAAATCTTAGAGAATTGAAAATTCAGGTGGATTTTGATGTGCCTCATGTATCTACTATGTATTTTAAATAGGAAGAGGCTTGTGTAGCAAATCCATACATGATTGTGTCAGAGCAGATATGAGGTCTGGAAATTTTGTTAAGAGTGCAAAGGGATTGCAAAGTGATTTTTAATATAGTGCAAACAAGGTACTGACCAAGAGCAAAACAGCAAGGAGAGAGCTGTATTATATGCTTCTCAGGTGCCACCAAACAGGGTGGACTTATGATAAATTAAGAAAGCTTTCTTTTGACCAGTTGGAGTACCTTGCTTATCCTATTTGGGATTATGTTTCTGAAGCAAACACATTCAGAATGCTTTCTAAAGAAAGACAGGAATAGATAGAGGAGCTGCTAAAGATTAAGAAGGCATCCATTGTGCCTAAACCAGTGAAGAAAGGATTCAAGTTAAACTTCCCAGTGCTTGATCATTTGAAACCACATGAAGTAGTCTTGAAGAGGAACATGATACTTTCTCCACTGATGGCATCTGATTTAGCTGCAGTTGTGCCTCTTGATTTCAAAAATCCAATCATCAAATATGAATAAGATTCTATTGGGTTCTGAGTGATCACCAAGGCTGGTGATAAGTTACACACTTTTACTTCTTTGGTGTCTTTGTTTGCCAGTTTGGATACGGAGGATGTGGAAACTCTATGGAGTTTGATGAAGGAGAAGTATGAGGCTGAAGCTCCTTCATCAATGAATGGAATAAAGATCTGGACAATATTCAAAAGAATGTTTTCCCATGATATTAATGATCCAGTGTGGTTGGATCTGGATGACTTGAGTAGCTTGAAGTGGCATTTGTATTCAACTGCTGGTGTGTTTCATTTGAGTACTACAAAGTTTGCAGAGTACTTGTTGATAGATGAGAAGTATCCACTATCACAAGAGTTGTTGAAGAAGTTGATCACTACCAGACTTGAAGTTGACTACACCGGTGATGTTAGCATGGACTTTATGAGATTCATATATTCTCAGATTTAGGAGTAGGTTTTATTTGTAAGAATCCTCTTTGTATTTTGTTTTTATTTAGAAACTTGAACATTAGTATAAGTATCAAATTTAGGGAGGATTGTTGGGAATAAAATTAGCTAGATCACTAGGCTGCTGACAAAGGGATTTCAGACAATGACAAGAGTTATTTAGGCGCTGACAGATTAGACGCTGACAAGAAATATTCAAGCGCTGACAAGAGAAATCCCAGCTACAACAGAATACTTAGTCAACACGTTTTTATATGTTAGGAAGATATGCATAGTATATTGTATTTTCTATGTTTATCTTAATATATCTTCCTATAATAGTTTACAAGTTTGCTTATTGTACAAGACTCTTACGTTATAAAAGAAGGTCTTAGGGTTTAGTATTGATATACGTTTTACACTTTTACTGTACTCAAGTTTTATCAATCGAAGTGAAAGTTTGGTTTATATTGTATTTAACATTGTTCTTTGTTCTAAGTGTTAGTTCCGCAAAACACTTATATTGTTTTTAACACAAAGTTTCTCTACGTGTTAATCTTGATTCAATCTCGTTAACACAAAGCTATTCGATCTAAGTTTGGGATCAACATAGATAAGTAGGTAACAGGCCTACCCCTTACCAAAGACAAACAAATAACCAACATAAAACAATCAAACATATAGGTGTCTAAAATGTATCACTTATTAAAACATCAAATGAAAACTAAGAGGAAAGAGGATCACCTCCTAAATACAATCATATGGCAACTCCAGTCCTAGCCACTTCTATTATCACGCTTAACCATATTATCACCTGAAAGAGACACTAAAACACGTCAACATAAAGTTGGTGAGAGTCATAGGTTTAGACTCCAATGCCAAAACTAAGTACAATACGTTCATAGGCTGTGAATAAACATCATTCATAAAACATATATGTTTGGACAAGGTGATACTAACATGCATTAACTATTTTAATATTAAGCGCTTATTCTATCCATCCTAGGCTCCAAGCCTTTCCTACCTCCGTCCTTGGTTTCATAGGGCACACAGCAGCTACGAACCAACCCTAAGACCTCGTCTTGTCCCCCAAGGCCCTGCCTTGTCACCCTTGATATCAAGTTATACTTAATTAAATTAAGTAAATCACATAGCAGTTAAGTGCATAAGTAAAACACGTAAGTCCAATCATAAAACATTAAAACATTCATAGCAATTCATTTACAAAACAAGTATGTGTCTCTTCCATCCCATCTGGAAGTAAATCATTATGAAATATGGGACTATGAAACCCACCTGATCGAGCTTCTCCGAATATCTGCACACTAGCAAAAATCTTTATTAAGACATGAACCAATAAACTAAAATGGCTCATCAATCTATGATGGATGTCTAACCTTCTCCCTCATTTTAATCCCATTAGTATGCTCTAAGCATCCCATTATACCTCCCTATAAATCCCTTAACCTAGTTAAGTTCATAACCTATCTCGTTATCATTTTACCCAAATCCCATTTTTCATATCCCAAACTATGATTCAAACGCCCACGTAACCAAACCCATACTTTCTATAAAAGAAACTCTATGCCCTTACTTGTGTTAGATAACTCTCACAATTTTTCCCAACCTTTAATCTACTGTTAAGGCCCCAATATATATATATATATATATATATATATATATATATATATATATATATACTAGCGTCATAACCCGCCCAACAGGCGGGGTCGTTTTTGTTGTTGTTCCAGAGGCTTTATTTATTATGCGCTTTTAGTTTATTGTATTTTTAATTTAACTCCTAGTATATTTTAGTTATAGTGTACGTTTAAGTAACGCTAAATTTTAATTTTTTATTTTTTAAGATGGGTTTTTATACGAACCCTTTCAAGAGGTGCTGTTGAGATTTAAACTGAAAGATAAGAAGCAAGTGTTTTATTCCACATATAAATCAAATGTTCACTTTTTCACAATCCTTAATCATAAGACACGTGTATAAATAAGATTTGGTAATCAGTGAAGCAAAACAAACACACTATGGTACATCGTATCCTCAATAGTGGCAGCTTCAAATACCACAGATTTTTCTTGAGCTACATCGTTTAATAATATACATTTATGCTTTTGCCATCCAATGATGTAGCACACCACCAAAAACAATACAAAATTTATCCAATTAAATATTCAATGATTAAATAATTTATCAAAAGTACTTTTGATAAGTAACTAAGAAAGAAATGCACCGAATGAGTCGGTTCAAATGGGTCGATCTGTAGATTTCACGATGTCTGCTATCTGGTGTTAGAACTCCTCCATATAAACAACAATACCAAACACCCCGTTAGAACGCAGTGGCCAAAAATCCCTTTAAACAACAGTAGCCATAACAGTTTTTAATTAGTATTCTCGAAAATGAGTAAATTACAGAGTCAACAAACTCATTCAAGGAATATAGGAGGTTAATTGCTTACTTGGATTAACAGCATAAATAAGAGTTCCATATGTTCCTCGACATGTGATATTGATTGTTCCTTTTCTAGCGTAATAGAGTCGGATTTCCGAAGTAGCCACAACACTTACATTATAGTTTTTTGCTTCTAAAACTGCATGGAGCTATCTGAGCTTGCATACATAGGTCCAGAATCAACACCACGCTGAGATGGTGCAATTCTTCTCTGACCCTGGAATAGCTGATCTCTGGTAGCTTATTGGTGTAACATGTAATGAAGCAACTAATATCACAATCTATAAAGTCTTTGTTGATGAGAACTACCTTGCATACTATGTCGGAAAGACAGTTTTTCATGCTCAATGCTTGTATGATCAGACACCAATTGGAGTTGTGATGGGTTTTGCGTGGACTGCAATGGGTGGGTCTAATTTATATATATAGGAACCACACAGATTGAGCACGGTGTAGGGAAAGGTCCACTTCATCTAACTGGGTGGCTCGGTGATGTGATGAAAGAAAGTGCCCAGATTGATCACACCGTCGCTCGGGCAAATTTAGCTGCTGAGGATATAGTGTGGTAGGTGGGGTCAAATTGCGTTAAGCCGGAACTGGTGGTAGTGATTGTTCTAGATCAAGCTTGGAGCGGTTGTTCAAGAAGTAGCTGAAACAGAATGGGTATTGAGGACTTTAGTGAACAAGTCCAAAGTCCCCACATTTAGAGCACATGTTCATCAAAGAATCACAAATTGATGCATCTGCTTACCTAGCTTTAGTGATGATAAATTACTACAACCAAGTAATACACTACTTATGGTTGAGGAATTTGACTTGACCCCGCCATGTAATATTTTCATCAAGAAGTTATAGGGCCAATCCTGCATCATCAAAAATTATATAAAACTCGAGATCTAAATCATTAAAAACGACAATGACTCGAAATTATGCTTAAATTAAAAAAAGAAAATAAGAAAAAGGTGAAAATGTGAAGATGAATAACACAAATCTTGTGTTGTTACCTTTAGCAGCTCATTGGTTATGTTGCCACCTATCTGAAGCATTTTGGTATTTGGTTTAGAAGCTTTGATCTTTTCAATCTTTAACCGACAGACTCCTTTGATAAAGTGGTAGACACCTTTCATAGGCTTGTGAATCTTATGTTGCGACCCTGACAATAATATAAGTAGGCAATATGTTGTCATTTTTATCAACAAAGTAAGACATATTAATAAGTGTAATTGCAATATTTTGACAATAATAAGTGTCTTTTCGTCTAACTCCGACTTGGCCAGTTTTTTAGTCATTGTGTCATCAAGTACCTGCTGCCTTAGTCTCTTTTGTGGAATCTTCTGTTTAGACAAACTTATTACTCAAAACAACTTATATGTGATAAAACGTCGCTTGAATAGGCTAGTTTTGGAGTTCGTTGTTCTACTTATTTGATTCAGGTAAATGATAAATAAATGCAATAAACATGAATACTATTTCTTTTTTATAAAATGAATACAACTTAATTTTCTAAATAAGTATTTGGGACTGTGTAGAGTCGTTCCATCGTTGTAAATTGCCACCTTAAAATATAATACAATTATACGTACCACTGGGGTTTTGATTAGTAATGTATGTTTGAAACTCGAGTTAATAAAGATCTATTGTGCCCATTTATAATAGGCCGGCTCTATTGTGGAGTTTTCACCATCCCTGTCTAATGAGAAGTCTAAATATTTAAGCTGAAGTTCTGTGATAGATCATCTACACCGCTTGTCATGCACATGATGTGATTCTCCAGGCTTATGATCATTTAATTTTTCACATGTCTGCATAAAATAAGTAAAAGTGCATAAATATGTTAGATTACTACAACTCAGTTTAATGAACCTACAATATGTTATTGATTGATACAGATTCTAAGGATGAAGCTCAAATATCATGATACATAGTAGAATTTACCATGGTGTTAAGCTTTCCAGTATATTCATGCTTTTTTTAGCAAACCTGCTTCTTGACAGTAGCGTACGAATTGTTGAATCTACCACCGTTGCAAAGCCGTTGGTGTCAGGTTCTGCTAAAATGCTCTCTTTAGGGGTTTCAAAGGCCTTGAAATTAGAAGGTCCATCAAAAGCTTTACTTTTTTCTCAATAACAGGTGATGAAGACAAGAAAACATATACTTCAGCATTTTAGAGTTTTAGGATACTATTTTAGAGTAACTGTTTATATAAGTCATCAGCTATTGAGGTGTATTTGGCCTCAATTTTTCCACCAATCATACACCTATCCTGCTTCAAGAAAACATCAGCCTGATTGTTTACTCTAGAGGCCAGCATCTTCAGCTGATCTGGTGTCCATGTATCTAAACTGGCTGACCTACATAAATTGACAACTTGCTAAGTAGAGATAGAAAACCACTTTATAGGGAAAGAACCAATTATCACAGAATCAGGCTACTGAGGAGTAAGGTTCCAGAGAGATAGAAAAGACATAGTAAAAGGGATGTCAAGTAATAATGCATGCAGGCAATCAGATATCAAAGAGGTTAGATCAATTCGTAAAGATTAACAATAGACTCAGATATTAATGACGGTTCACAAAAGAAAAATGTATACCATAAATGTTGTTGAATATGAGGTTTTAATTTCATACTGTAGTACCTTCCCGATGCAGCATCAGCAAAAAACTTCTCGGTTCTTTCAGTGGAATCTGGCACAATGAAATAAGTTGGCTAGTAAGACCACCACTGAGAAACTCTACAAGATTGCAAACCCTTTCTTTCAGTCGTCGGATGATCTGTTGAAACTCCCTTTTTGCAACGATTTTCCATTCAACCACTATCTGCCTTGTTAGACTTGCAATTCACTTTCTCAAAACCTTCTGTAATAGATTTAATAACCTTTTTGTTAATGATATTGGTTAACTGATAAGTAATATACATCGTGTAGCAAACTAATAAACAGAACATTTGTTTGGAAATTTTCATTATCATATTAGTGTGAGTATCCTAAGTTCCTAACATGTTCCAAATGGTCATTTATGTGCAGGTGATAGTGGAAAAACTATTATATGTGTGAGCAATAGCTAAAGGTGGCTAAATGGGTGAGCCAAACAGAATGAGTTTGTCTGGGTGCATAAACACTATCTGAATTTGGTAAATAGATAACATGTAAAGATGGTTAAAACTTTATCATACGGTGTATCTTTAAAAGAAAGATTTCATTTTGTTGAAAGAACTTGAATATACATTAGATGACTTTTGATCTATCGAACTCCGCTTCATTTACTAATTATAACATTTTTATTAGCTCGTTTGACCCATTATCAAACAACTATATGTTGTAAGTTGTTTTATTATAATTTTAAATAGTCATATCAATAGTCATGTCCATTTACGGGTTTAAAGCATCAATCAGCTTCATGCACTCTGCTCAATTCCAAGCTTTATTTTGACCAGGTAGTATCCTTTTAATTGTAGTCTTTATGCTATTAAAGGATAAATATCGCCACCTGAAATAGTACCATGTCATCAAATGTAAGCCTTGGATAACTTTGGTCTCCATTCCTTCCAAGCTTTAAAATCAATCAATCAAATTTTCTTTAAGTAGAATTACCATATTATATTCTTCAATCTGTCAAGTCTTCTGAATTAAGGTTGCCTGCAGATTAAACAAACGCTTCGTTATGTTGCCACCAAAATCACTAAATCTGAGAACGAACAATGCTTGTAAATGAAAGTAAAACCATATATGAAATTACAAATATTTTAGGTAAAAATGGTATTAGGATAAAAACATTGATACTCCGTCTGGACCCATTCCTAATAACATTAGAAGGAATTTAGCAAACTCTGTAACTGATGATGTTCATAAGCTTACTTTTTCAGGCTTATGATCTTATTCACTTGACCTTAAAAAATTTATAAGCTCAATCTGATAAGCTTATAAGCGCACAAAACTTAGCCTAGCAAACTTTTGACCAAACTTTAACTTCTTAGTCCATATGAAGAAATGCATTTGATATAGTAAATAACAAACAAACATTTATATAAACAATGAAACAGTGCGTTCAAGTTTTTACCCTTGAGGTTAAAAGCCGCATTGGTATTAGACAGTAATTGTTGCAAACTCTAATTGTTGAGGGCGACACTGCTATTATACATGCACAGAAAGAATGACAACCATTTAAACAAACTAAAATAAAATACTGTGGTTAAAAAAACAGCTTGGTATTATTTTGATTGCAAAGGATCCTACCCTTGCAAAAGCCTCCTTCATGTTCTGATGCAATGAGGCTTAACAAAATAGGTGGTGGCTGCGGTGGTAGTGGGCTCATCATGGAATGTGGACCAAACAAATAACTACTCCACCATCTAACATGAGCCAAGCATACCAAACTGAGCCATCAAATCTCCCGTGAGATCCATCTGTTCTAATGGAAGTACTTCCTCGACTGCACAAGGTACTTTTTCTTCATGCACCTCAGACTGTTTGGAATCAAAAGTATCACTTTATTATGTCTTATTGACATATTTTGAGTGATTTAACAAAACATTAGGTGCGTAAAATGGAATGCTGACATGATCAGCAGTTTTTGCCTGGCAAAACTGCTGATACAGTCGGCGTAAAAAAGCAGACACATCTTTAAATTTATTTTTTCTGAAATATGACGCCAAAAAGTTCTTCTTGGAAACATATGGTAATTTATAAAATCTCAATCTAAATTGCGCTCATGCGAAAATAGTTATGGATTTCACTACCTTCCCCCAAAGGGTACTACTATGCAAGTCTTACTGCAACAATAAATCAAATGCAGGAATACGTTTTTGTTAGTTTATCTCGATTTCATTGTGGTTTATTCGAATCAGCCTTCTATAAGCTTAGTCCGAATAAGTGTTTCTTTTTTGTATAAATTTCTTGTTGTGGTACTGTTTTCATTCGTAACTTATTGGTTGAATAAGCTGTTTTAGCTTATCTCGACTCATTGTTGAGATACGTTTATATCTCGTATGAGCTTAATACATGAACGTACTCTTAATGCCTAAATACTCATAAACCAATTTATTTAAAATTTCAGGTTGATAATTCAACATAAATCATTTTGGACGTTATAGTCTGACAAGAAGGGATTGCTTCTGCAATAAGTCACCCTAGAAATTCTCTAAATTAGATTTCAAGAAGAAATAGATTTTTGAGAACAGTATCAATCGTTTTAAGTCTTGCAATCCAACAAAATAACTTTCACCAAGTACTACATAAACTATAGGATAAAAGAATGTACCTTTTAAATTGAGGATCTGTTGGACGCAACGCATATTCAGGCATATTCAGCAGCATTACTATCGTCCCTGCTTTTACAAAAAAAAATGTGTGCATTGATCCAGTTTATGTCACTAATGTTTTACTTTGGATGCAGAACCAATTGAGTGAGCAAATCTTGTAGAAAAAGTTATGCAGATCGACAACAGCTGCGAATTACATTGATGTATATGACTAAATAAGAGTGAGATGGTGACCTTCTATATGTACCTTGGATGACCGAACCTTTTCGGTCACATAGAATGAATTCAATTCTTTCTCTTCAGCTGCAGCTGCCAACTGTGTTCCATTTAGCAGCTCATAATGGGTACATACAGTTCCACCAATCGCTTTACTAAAAGTAAATTCACATATACCTGAAATGACAAAACTAAGGAACCACATTGATTACACTTTTTAAAGGAGGTTCATTAAATGATAACCAAGTTTCTGACTCTCGGTCAAAACTGCATCCATACCATCACCAAGAGATATCCTGACGACGCCATTATGCGTCACCATGATATCTTCCATAGCTTTTACTTTGGACGCCAAAAAGGATCATTTTGCTTGTTAATTCTATTCTCATCAGAGAATCAATATAGGCCTCTTGGTACTTCCCTTTTTTCCACTCAATTATGTGGGCAAAGCCCAATTTGCTTTTATTGTATTTTCAGTCATGGTAACATCACCTTTAATTGATCGATCGACCGTAAGATCCACAAGAACCTATGTCAAAATATCAAATACAAAATGAATAAATCAATTATAGCAAATGAAGCTCAGGTCAGAGCATTAGTCATTCGTTCCAAATGATTGATTTTCATGCAGTCCCCACCAAGATTGGCATCACGCATACACGCGAGGTCGACAACTGGCACACCAGTAAAGTCTTTAAAAATAACCAAATATTACAGCAGACGTGAAGATAGTTTCCATATACTTTATACGGAGTTACTTTATTTGAAAGTTACTACTGTACTTATCTAATTTTGATTATTTAACATGCTCTCCCAAACACCCTCTAATAACAAAAGACAAAATATCCACAAAACAATTACTTAAATACCTGAAGAAGCTGGTTAACTTTCAAAAGCTATTGACTCACGGGGATCTTCATGTTATCATAGAGTTTGAACTCCTGTATAAAAGTAAAAGCTTGAATCATGCTGATATTCTGTATACTTTAAAGCATATATTTGCAACAGGACATCCAGGATAAATATAACCTATCATATAGTCAGTGATAAATATAACCTATCATAGGACATAGGTCTTTGAATAATTTATGAAAAAGTAAGATTAAACTTGTTTAGTAGATAAAGAATAATGATGATAAGAATGAATTTTGTTTTTTTTAAAGATTCATACATACCGGAAATAATAAAAATTGTCATTGTTCTGTTGGACCCAATCCATTGCAAAAGCTTGTGGAGGGTGTTGATATTAGGATTTATTGAGAAGGTGATGTTAATAAGGATTTTTTTGGTGGAAAAAAATAAACTATTGCAAAAGCTTGTGGAGACTGATATTAGGGTTTATAGAGAAGATGAAGTTATTAAGGATTGTATTCCAGATGATAACGATGGCTTGATATAATATAATATGTTTGGATGTATATCTTTTTCAAGAATTTATTAACATTGTTTTGGATAGAAAATCATCAAAAATAATCTGGCTTAGTGGTAAACCTGACTACTTCTTAACCAGAGGTCACAAGGTCAAATCTTGTGCTTGACATTTTTTTAAAATAATTTCTGAAAATGCTATTAAAAACGCGATTTACAAAACTGCGTTTCCAAAACACGATTTCCATAAAACTGCGATTTCAAACGGAAAATTCGTGGAATTTGGAGATTTTCTAGGGAATACTCAAATACTATTGGCTAAAAGATGTGACTGGGATTGAAACTATGGTTTCAAATCATAATTATACCTATATATAATATAGATATATATATATATACATACTTTTACCTATCCAGAATTTACTCATTTTGAACAAATGAAAAGTTTGTTATGATCACAGGGTCTTAACCTATTCCATTTAATTAGCCCTCCTCCAGACATTTTATTGAATATATAAACTAAGTCTCACATTCGGGCTGAAGGTCCAATTATAACCCTAAGTACCCTAACCAACTCAAAACATTAATTGTAAACCGGCTGATCCAAAAATTGTTTTGACATCCGACTTGTAACCTGTTTTTGACCCACTTCTCGACCTCTAATTTAGTTCTCGTTTCTTTCATTCAAAAGGTAACTCAAATACCTTTCCAGGGGTAATTAAACTCTACGTATGATCAAAAACAAGTGACCTAAAATTCTGTCCAGTTTTTAAAAAATTTAACACATCCAACCTAATTAATTACCCCCAACATGTGTAATCATAAACCCTAATTAATCTAAGCATGTATTGATTATTAATGAGTAAATAATCATTAAAGTAAAAGATCAACAAGTGTTGTTACCTTAGAATTAATGGAAGAAGAAAAGTTTATGAAAAACTATAAAACTCCATTGATGGTTCCGTAGGTTTTGATCTCCAGCGGATTCTATGTGTTTTTATTTTTAGTTAAAACCTTATATAATTAAACAATACTAATCCAAGCCCAATACACAAGCCCAGTTTCCTTTTTCTCTTTTCTTTTCTTCTTTGCGTCGACCAAAACCGACTCCCCTTTAAAAAAATTATATTTTTTTTATTTTTAATATTAATTAATGTCTTATTAATATTACCTTAAATTACCTTATTTTATTTCATCTCCTAAAACCTCCAAAACCTCAAAACCGTAAAACTAGTCAAATCTACCGTATACCGTAAAATACGTAAAATATACAATTTTATAAAAACTCTTAAAATAAGTTATTAACTAAATAACTAAGTCCAAAATGACTTAAAACTAACCCGTAAATTATTCACCTGACTAAATCCATAGTCCGTGACCTCTAAATGCCAAACAATAAATCGTAAAAATACGATTTACTATAATACATATACGTATACGTAAAACCATAAAATAACTCCATTTCATTTCATAGCCACTATTATGTGAGCTTATTATCATGAAATAAACATACATCGATTCGTATACAGAGTACCCCGTACCCTTGAATGATGTCCAAACCACCCTCCATTCACCCCAAATAATCACGTAAGCACATAAAACACATAGTCACACAAAATACCCTAAAAATAAGACTAAGTGACGAACCTCAAAAACCAGGGTTGTCACATCACTCCCTCCTAATAGAAATCTCGTCCCGAGATTTATTCTTTAGGATCATCATTAGCAAATAATTAAGGATACTTGTTCCTCATAAACTCTTCACGTTCCTACGTGAACTCTGGTCCACGTTTCGAATTCCATCTAACCCTTGGCTAACGGTATCTTACTTTTCTTCAGCGTCTTAACTTCGCGATCCATAATCTCTGTCGGCTCTTCAATAAAACGAAGGCCCGTATCGATACTAATATCTTCTAACGGTACTTGCAAGTCGGTTCTTGCTAAGCATTTCCTCAAGTTTGATACATGAAATACATCATGCACACTACTCAACTCCTCGGGTAATCTCAACCTATAAGCTACTGGTCTAATCCTTTTGAGGATTTCGAATGGACCTACGAATCTAGGTGCTAACTTCCCTTTCTTCCCAAACCGCATCACTCCTTTCCATGGCAAAACCTTTAGCACAACCTTATCTCTGTCCTCAAACTCCAACGGTTTTTGCCTCTTGTCAGCATAGCTCTTTTGTCGGTCTCTTGCCGTCTTAACTTCTCCTTAAGCACTGTTATCACATCCTTAGTTTCCTGAACCATATCTGGTCCAATAGCTGACTACTTCCAACCTCAGCCTATAGTAACGACGCTCTAAAATTCCTACCATAAAGTGCCTCGAACGGTGCACATTCTATACTATTATGATAACTATTATTGTTGGAAAAATCAACCAACGCTAAATGAGTCTCCCAACTTCCTCCAAAGTCTATCACATATGCCCTTAGCATGTCCTCCGGTGTTTGTATGATCCTTTCACTCTGACCATCCGTCTGCTGATGATAGGTTGTACTCATATCCAGTCTTGTACCCAACGCATTCTTCAATAATTCCCAAAACCTACTATCTCTATATGATATAATCGACACTAGCACTCTATATTTTACCACCACATGCTCCATGTAATTCTTTGTAAACTTCTCCACCTTATCATCCTCTCGCCTTTCCATGAAATGTGCAGACTTAGTCAGTTTGTCCATTGTTACCCAAATCATATCAGTAACACTGTTAGACCTTGGCAGTTTAGTAATGAAGTCCATGGAAATGTTCTCCCATTTCCACCCAGGAATCTCAGGTTGTTGTAGTAATCCTAATGGTCTTTGATGTTCAGCTTTTACCTTGTGTAACACCCCCAAATATTCATACTTTAGTTCAGCGGAAGAGTCGTTGGTGTTACGGGATAACACATTACTCAAATCATAGACAACACTTTAAATCGCGTCGTTTAATAATAAAGCATTTTCCGTTCATGAATATCAAATTTACATAGGCCCCAAGTCATAGTATTTCATACAATTTTACAAAGCATTTGAATGGAAATTATTATTTAAGTGCGGGCCATGAATTCTTGTCGTCTTCCCGAGAATTACCTTCAAGTACTTGAGATAAAACATGTTAAAAGAAAAGGTCAGCGAAAACGCCGAGTGAATTCATAGAGTTTAATGAAATTCATTAATATATCATTGGTATAAATTTATTACCAAAAATCATTTTGTACAAATCTTTGTAGTAGGCCATAAAATAGGCCAAAAACATTTTATACAACTCGTAGTCGTAAATCATAATATAGGCCTCAGCCTTCAAATCCATTATACAAACCATTGTCGTAAAAACATCATACAATACGTTTTATGTAACACCCCATTTAGATAATGGAATGACACGCGTAATTATGGCGTGTCATCAAAGCATACAAGGATAAATGTCTAAAACATTACATGACCATAGGGATAACCGGAATCAAACATCGGTTCCCAAACATAAGCCCAAAACATAATAAAGCAAAAGAAATGAATGAATGACTAAACAAGCATAAATATATGAAGGCAAAAAGGAAAAGAAGTCTCTAGCAGCTTCCATCCTATGCACTTCCTCCAAATGCTCGAGTCTTTCCTAGGGTACCTGCCGTTTTGGGACATGGAAAGGAAAGTAACGGCTGAGAAAAATGCTCAGTGCACGGATATAGACATAGTATAAATGACTAAAACATAATAAAGACTTAATAGCAGCGGAAATGTATAAGTCCTGGAAAACCTGGAACATGTTCATAAAACTGGTTTTATAGTTTGAAAAGCCTTATGTTTATCTTATGAAAACTGTTTTAACATATTTTACCATTAGCCAATATAGGTCATGAAAATCCACCGTGCATGAATCTTGGAGGGGTGACCTCATCATGCAAATTAGAGGGGCTGCCTCTAATTTAATATACTGGTTTTGGGTAGGAGGGATCAGCTCCTTGTGAAGGATGCAAGGCACACACCACATTCACACTGAGTAATCTACTGAAAACATGTAACTAGGATGCACCCATACGCCCCACATGATAAATATAATAATATGGCCAAAAGTTGAAGGGACGCCACGAGCAATCACTCCGCCGTGGGGAAGTCATAACACCAGTGCCTCTAGTGTTATGGTTATGGTACCTCCATAACTAGGTGAAACTGGTCATGCATGTATATGGCTACAGGTATTCTAAATTAAACATAGGCAAATCAAACATATAAACTTATACTACGGGAAACAGTTGGCTGCATACGGGGAATCCTAATAAGGAAAGAATGTCCATACTTAAAGGACGGAAATCCGTACCTTATGTCCAGTGAACGAAGAAGACGAACGGAAGAGAGTCCTACTTCGGTATCACTAATGCTACATAAATACATACGTGTATAAGCATATGATTACTGAATACGTAACTGGTTTAATGTTATGTCTTAGCTTAGTTTATACGTTCATGTCATGTTTTACTGTTTTAAGCTTTATACTGTATTTATCTTATATTCTGTCTATTCTGATTAAGTATTACTTGTATTTCATGTATTATTATACTTGTTGTGTAATAATAAGTAACTTTCTAAAAATAGCAGGTTTCCTAAAATAGAAAGTTTCCAAAAATAGAATTACTGCTTAAAATAGATAAGTTTCTAAAAATAGAAAGTTTCCATAAATAGAAATAAGCTGGTTAAATAATCTAAATATATAAGCTTAAGTGTTTTCCGTTTATTATTCTAAGTCATGTAGTTATAAAGTATAGTTTATTAATTATTCCATGTATTTTAAATAAACTATAGGTTAAAGCATTTAATTAAATATAATACGATTTAATTAAATAAAGATATAAATACTTAGGTTAAAACATGTATTATCAATTATATTAATATAACCTAAGTCATGAGAATTAATTAATTATAGGTCATGGTTTTAATAATTAATTAATTACTTAGTCTAATTTTCATGATTAAAATACTTAGGTTTAACTATGTATTAATAGTAAAATAATTAACCTAAGTCATGATAATTAATTAATTATAAGTCATGGTTTAATAATTAATTAATTACTATAGTCTAAATTAAATAAATAAAAATACTTAGGTTAAATCATGTATTATTAATTTATAATAATAAACCTAAGTCCATGTTCTAATTAAATTAATTATATAGCATGTTAAATTAATTTAATTAATCATGTAATAATAAGTCATGATTTATTAGTCTAATTGTCTCATAATTAATATACATGTTAAGCTAATTAAACTCGTAAAAATAATACCCCGAACCCGTGTATTATTTTATGAAAACGTGTCGAAAACCAAACCGTGAAAACCCGTGTTGTTTTAAATATAAACCGAACCAAACAGCCCTTTAATTGTTTCTTATTAATCTGACTACCAAACGCACCCTTAAGTTGTTTATAAACCCAAAACCAAACAACCCTTTAACTGCCAGTTCCCCCTGGCAGTTCTGGGTTCCCCCTACTTGCCATAATTTCCCCACCGAGACCTGGGTGGTCTCGGTTCCCACTGCTAGCAGAATCACACCACTGGCCGCAGCCAGTGGTTCCCTCTACTAGACCGTCGATGCCACTGTTAAGCCAAACACACCCCTGCTGACAGCAGGGGCTTGCGGCTGATGGGGAAAAAGGGCCACCGAGAGTCTAAGACTCTCGGTTAGTGTGCAATCTGATACCAACGTCACACCCACAACCTTGGTTAATTCCCATGTCTTATAACATTCTATGATTTGTTTTATTCGGTTTATGATTAATCACCCATGGAAAAATAAAATAAAAACGAGATTAAAGGTTACCTTCGTGTTTTTAGGGTTTAGGAAAACTAGATCACAATTCCATCTTGATTCTTCTTGGATTAAAAGACCACGATTTCTTGTTTGTTCTTGGTGATGAAAAACTCACGGCAGAAACAAAAGAAAAGGAAAAAATATGACGGCATGTATTTGGTTTTAGGGTTTTAATTGTTTGATATCATTTGTCCAAAAATATGTACTCCCCCCGTCTTTTGTTTACACGGCCAAAACAAAAACACTTGGGCCTTGAGCCCAAGTCCTATTACTTTTCTTGTTTGTCTAAAACAGCCCCAAATAAACATTATACTTTCTTTCTTTTATTATTTCGCTTCACGAAAACGTTATGCGTAAACGTGTTTTAATGTCGTGAATTTCTTAGTCATCCTTATACATATTAAACGTGATTATTATTTATGTAATAGTAGTCGTGTTAATCCTCGTGTCACGTGATTATAATGATCATGCTAAATGTTCGTGTTTACGTGCTATATAGGTATCGATCGTGACTTAATATATTTATTATTGTTCGTAATAAATATATATACGTAAATAATATTATCTCGTGATTAACTTACGTTCATGATTTCATGATCGCATGTTCGTGATTATAATTATTATTTGAATAATTATTTTGTGTTCATACGTAATAAATACTTATCGTGTTCTAACACGTACGTAATACTTAAAATTCTTATACGTGAACGTAAACATGTTATAAAAGGAAAGTTCTAATCTTATGCGTATGATCTAATGGGTACTATTCATGGTAAAAGCATGCGGGTTTTACAACTCTTCCCCCTAAAAAGAATAATTCGTCCCCGAATTATAGATAACGTAACTGAAAGAGAAACATACCCGAATCAAACTGAGAGGGTATGTAAGATAAATGAACGTGCAGGTGACCTGGCAGAAAGAACGTGTAACATGACATGTCTTGAAAGGACATGGAACGTGACGTGACTGAAAGGACATATCTAATTGATAAGAGAAAAACGGATAAGAAGTTCGGATGAACTTGTCCGTTTCCAAGTGGCCTCCCTCTTGGAACGGTTCCTTCACAAGATCTTGACACGAATGATAAATCTTGGTCCTCCTGACCTTGATTTGAAATACGAAGAAGTTCGTTATCAACGTAAGGTAGATGCCCTAATTTTGATCGAGGGAATAAGAATTAACGTGTAAGGGCAACTAACACGTTATCGTGCAAAACCCTCTAACTTAATTGATAATTAGCAACGATGCGTGAGACATAAAGAAACGTAGTACGTGAAAAATTTTGAACGTGACACGTGAAAAATTTTGAACGTGATACGTGGAAAATTTTGAACGTGATACGTGGAGATATGATGAGTGTAGTATGAGTAAACATATCGTGATCCATGATACGTGTAACATATCTTGATCATGATATGAGGAACGTGGAATGAACATGACATGTGAAACATATCGTGGACATAGAATATAATTGCGGTAAGGCCAAACGCTACAAGGTGAGTGATGAGACTGCTTTTATACATGGTCTTATCGTCCAAATCGGGCTTAAAATGCATAAAATATCATTAAAACTGTCAATATATGCTCGTGTTTGTTGCTTGTGTATTTTTAGGTACGGATATTGAGGAAATGGCAAAAGATCACAAGAATCATTCAAAAACGAACACGGGAAACGAAGCCGCACAATGAACCGGACCCAAATCTGGAATTTCCAAAATGGACCTTGAAGAATTGAAGATTGGCAACTTTGGTCCCTCATTTTTGAAGTTTTGGCAAGTTAAGACCTTGAAGAAATCAAGTTTTGCAAGAATGGTCCTTGAGGAATGAAGATATTACAAGATTGGCCCTTGAAGATTGCATTTATTACATTTGAAGTCCTTATATTAAGTTTGCAAAACATTATGTGCCAAAAATGTCAAACTGCCAAAGTTGAAATCAAAGGGAATGAAGCTTGGAGCTAATTAATACAAAGTGAAGAAGAAAAGAAAGCTTGGGGGCCATTTCAGTCAAACAGCCAAACCTACCCACCCAATCCCCTCCTTACACGTCACCATAACCCACCCATATTACCAAACCCTTTACCCGACCCAACCTGTCCAACCCACAACCCACCAGCTTATTAAAAAGGGTCAAATGGTCAACCCTTATTTCCCACCAAACACCATATTTAAAATTAAACCTTTCCTTTTTTGGATTAAACCCTTACCTACTATAACCATTAATCCCATAAACCCTAAAAATTTAAATCATTAAAACCAAAGGGGTTTTACCCCAAATGCTCCAGATCACTAATCCAACGTTTTGTCACCACAACCCACATCCCAAACCAACACAAGACACACCCATGTGTCTTGTGGGACCCTCCCCTGCCCCGTCCCTTTCCCTCAAAACCCTAAACCCGACCAAACCAACGACCCACAATGATTCCTTTGCCCCCAAGGACTTTTTAAACGTCCAAGATCATAACAATCTAGTTGGCAACAGTACAAGATCACATGTTCACCTTTTGACTGATTTTGAAGAAAGAAGACCAAGGGCATTTTAGGGCATTCCATGGCTAGGGTTTTGTAGTTCTAGTATCTTCTTTTTAGTAGTATATAATGAGACGAAATGTGTCCATTATATTTTGTTCTAGTTTTAGCTCTCAAACATTTGTAATCCCTTTTTTCAAATTTATAAAGTTGGTATTTTATTTAAATTGTAATTCCTTTTATTTGTTTTTAAAAGTTGGTATATGATTGAGAAGCTAGCTGAGTTCCATTGATATTGTTTAAACACTTTGTGTTTATTTGAGTTTTCAAAAATAGGTTTTGAAAAGGTTTGAATTTTTCAGAAATTCATGAGTTTTAAGAAGTGAAAGTGGATTGAAATTCTTGTTTTTCTGAATCTATTCTTGTTTCAAAACGTGTTAAGTTTCAAGGTTTATTGGCTTAAACTTTTTGAAAGGATTTGAAAGGAGAAAGAAAAATCAGAAAGTTTGTATTGTTCTTGTTCTTCATTTTCTCTTAGCAGGATTGAAGTTATTGTTGTTCAAGGTTCAGCATAGACCCGAGTCTATTTGGAGGTGACATACAGTCACTGTTGGGCCTGGATGTAGGCCCAACAAGGTAGTATACTTGTTCCTTTTTCAAATTTCCAGTTTATTTGTGATTTGAATGAATTTTGTGAGAAGTTGTTTATTTGTTTGTTAAAGCTGTTGGATATTGATTATTATAGGGTTTTATGCATGATTAAAGGTGTTTAAATCAATTTGGTTGTAGTTTGAAAGTATTTTGTTTGTTAATTTGCATATTCAGAATTTAAAGGGGTGTTTGGATCAGTGTTTAAAATGGTTTAGATTGTTTAGATTTTGCTTGTAAACCTGTTAAACACACTCATTAGTTAGTTATTAGGTGCTTTTAGTGCTTGGTTTTCTATTTGGTAGAGTGTTGAACAAATTTGCATGCTAAAAAAGGTAGATTCATAGCATAAATCAGAAACTGCATTGTTCTGCTTGTTTTTTGTGGAAATTTGGTCACCAATTTGGAAATCTGCTAGATACTAGGTCTAGTTAGGGTTTGTTATCATTCATTTGTCACTTGATTGGATTGTATGTAAGTTTGTGTGCATTGAATCTCACTTTTATGCCATTTGAACCAGCATAATATTCATCAGTCAAAACATAGGCTTAATCAGACATTTCTTGTGCAATATTGTGCTTGATTCTGTGTTATACCTGTTTGTTTTGTGTTTGATTGAATCCCTACACTCCAACTGAGTGTAGGGGTGCCCTATTGTCCATCAAAAACACCACAATATCCAAGACAAGTCCTCTTGTCCAAGTTTTCACATGTGAAGATATCAAGTTTTCCTTGTGTTCATCAAAATCCAAATCTGGGCACGTTTTATTGATTATAAGGCTTAATCTTGTTTATTTTTTATTAGATTTGTGTTTTTGAAGTATAAAGAGTTACTGTGTTTGTGTTTTTAAAGTTTAAAAAAAATAGCAAAAAGGACTTGGCCAGGACTCGAACCTGCGCCACTCCTCCCACACACAAACGTCTTACCAGCGCGCCCTTGAGTCTTTTACTGATAAAGACTCAAATCAAAAGTTATTTAAAGGGTTTGTGTTTTGGCTTTTCATAAATAAGCCGTAGCTATTTCAGCTCATTTGAGCTTTTTGGATAAGTGATTTAGCCAGTTTTCATTTTTCCTAGGATTAGTTTATAGTTTAGGATTTTTTAGCACTAAGTTGTGATTTTCTCTTTCTTTATTTATTTTTTATTATTTTTTATTTAGCCGTTTTTAGATAATTAGTTTAAAAATAGTAAAAATAGGTTTCAAATTTTATAAAAATTGTTTTTAGGTTTTATTTAAGTAACTTGAGGTTTACAGCCAAAAACGTTTTCAAAAAGTCTAATTTTTGATTTTATAGGATTTTAGGGTTTTTAACCAACTTTAAAATTTAATATAAAATTATTAAATAGGTTTTAGAAACTTTTAATTGCATTTTTGTTTTAGTTACATTATTCCAGATTTTTTGTAATTTTTTAGAATTATTTTATAAACTTTGAATTTTTTTTGATTATTTTATTATTATTTTATTATTAAAAATTAAAAGTTTGATTTTTTAACTTTTTTTCATTTTTCCTAGATTGTAGACACATAATTAGGAATTTTGTAACATTCCAAATATTTTTAGGGCTTTTCAATTATTTTCTAGAATTAATTTAAGTTTTAATTGATTTTAATAGTTTTTAAGTGTTTAAAAATAGTTTAATTTGGTTTTAAAATTTTAAAAAAAAATACTTTTTAGCTTAATTAGGTTATTTTTGAGGTTTACAAACTTTAAAATCTTGTTTAGGGCTTTTTAATAATTAATTGTGAATTTTAGGGCTTTAATTAGCATTAAAAAGTCATTATCTAATTAATTAAAAGGTTTTAGCAAGTTTGGATTTTTTGTAAACTCTTAGAATATTATTGTGGATTTTTAGTAATTTTTAGGAATTTTTAAGTTAAAATTTTAATTTTTTACTATTTACGGTTTTACGTGATCGTCTTTTTTGTCTTAGTTTAATCCGTTTTTGTAACCGTCTTTCTTTCTTATCTCATTTCTTTCTTTTCTCATAACAATAAAATCATCATTAATCAATTCATTACACAACACACGTGCCTCCTTGGGAAACGAACTTAAACTTATTTGGTCATTAGTGCTCGGTTTTCCTAAACCGACACTTAATACTTGCCACTTTTGTCATCCTTTTCCTAAAGGGTTGCAAAAAGCTACACCAATTTTGGCGCCGCTGCCGGGGAGGCGTATTGTGTTTTGATTGAACAATTGTTGTTTTCTATATAGCCATAATTAGTATTTGTATTAGTAGCACTCTACTAATACGTATTATCGTTTTTCTGTTTTTGTGTGAATACTATTACTATATTATATACGTAGAACAATAAATTCACAAGTACTCCAAATACGTGAGCAATCACAACCTTGACTTAGGAGGTCATTACCCAATCATTGTATTCGAATCTCAAACCAAAGAAAAAAGGCAAAAATAGATAAATACTTTCGAGAAGCTCGATTTTGAAAAATACAAACTATAAGGTGGGTATAAGGCGGTTGTATTTCACGACCTAAAGGAAAAAGGCTCTTAAGTGCTTTGCGCCGCCTCGTTTCCTCCGCTTGCTTGTGCGTATTTGATTTTGAGAGCTAATCGAGGGTTTTGCCGCCCAAAGTATTATTACATATCATATATATTTTCTTGGTTTCTATTGATTAAACCCTCTTGAACGATTTGGTGTTCCACCATCGTTCTAAAGTCATCGAAGGCGTTCACTCCACGTGATCGTTTTCATTCCTTGAGGCTTCTTTAATCGAGAGATTTGATTAAGGAGGAGATTTGTAGATTTGTGTCTACTTAATACATTCACCAATTTCCAAAAAAGTTAATACCATCAAAAACCACAAAAAAATTGAAAAATTAAAAACACCAAAAAGAATCTTCTTTGCTCGTTGTACATGACGTTTATGCTAACTCGTAATCAAGCAAAACGTGCACGTAGACGAAAGAACAAAACTCCCACTCCAACTCATTCTAGTGAGGAGTCTCCAATTGACGAACCCATTGTACGAGAAGCACCAACCATGGTGAATCGAACTATGATGGAGTTACTTCAAGCACCCACCGAGGGTTATGGAGAAGCTATTGTGATTCCCGCTATCCTTGCGGAGAATTTTGAGGTGAAAACGGGTTTGTTGTCGATGATCCAAAACAACAAATTCCGTGGTGATGAGAAGGACAATCCGCACAACCATATCCGCCAATTCAATCGTCTTACCGCCACGTGAAAATTTAAGGATGTCTCGAATGACTCGATTAAGATGATGCTTTTTCCGTATTCCTTTGCGGGGCCTGCTAAAATTTGGTTAGAGAAAGAGCCACCCAATTCTATATTGACGTGGAAGGATCTCGTTTCAAAATTTGTGAACCAATTTTTTCCGCCCTCTAAGACTACGCATTTGAAAAATGAGATTTCTAAATTTTCACCAGAATCAAATGAAAGTTTTTCAACGGCTTGAAATAGGTTTAAGGAGATGTTACATGAATGTCCTCATCACGGTTTTTCCGACTTACACCAAATTGACACATTTTACAATGGACTTAATGATCATGAAAGAGATTATTTAAATGCCGCCGCGGGTGGTAATTTTTTATGTAAAACGGTTGAAGAAGCTTTGGTCATAATTGAGAATAGGTCTAAGGTTTATAGCCCTTGTAACACACCGAGTGTTGCCAAATTGGGCTCGTCATCGTCTCGTAGCATTAATGCTTTACATGATGAAGAAAATGAAGAAAATCGTTTTTTGATAGATTTGCTAGCCTTATGTCCCATTGGAAAGCTCAAGAAGCTTCAAATTCCACTTCGGTTAAAGCGGTTTCTAAGAGTTGTTTGTCGTGTGGTGGAGCTCATGATCTTTCCGAGTGCATTACCGCGGATGGTAACACTTCGAGTGCTTATGTAGCCACGGGAACTTATAACCAAATCGGTCAAGGTTCCCGCCAAAATCAAGCTCCACCAAATCAAAATGCTAATAATTATCGCAACAACAACCAAGGTGGTAATTATCAAGGAAATCAAAGGAATTACAACAAGGGTAATTATCAAAGTGGAAATGGGCAAATTTCAAACCAAAACCAAAACCGTGATTTTCAAACTTCTACTCAAGGTTTTCAAAATGATCACACCAAAAATCTTCAAGGAGAATTTTTGAATTATGCTAAGGCTAATGATGCTAAGTTTGACAATATGCAACGTGAGATGGTTAGCTTAAGATCCGAGTTGAAAAACGAGCTTAAAAACGAACTTGCTAATGAACTTAAAACTCATGCTAATAAAATGGAAGGAAATGTTCAACGACTCCAACAAAATCAACAAAAAATGGAGCAAGGTCAACATGAGATTAAGCAAGAATTGTTAAAAGCGGATGCTAGGCAATCTAAGTTTGAAGACCGTATGGGAAAAATGTTTGAAGCTATCATGTGTAAGCCCTCTTCTTCGGGTGGTCTTCCTAGTGATACCATCGTGAACCCGAAAGGAGAATTGAAGGTTATTACTACTCGTAGTGGTAAAACTTTCAAAGAACCCATTTCTCGTCCAAGTACTTCTATGGAGAAGGAAAAAGAGAAAGAACCCGAGGTTGTGGTCGAAAAGGAGCAAATTACAAGCCCACGAAGTACCGCTCAAACCACACCTACGGTTGAACCAATACCAATCATGGAACCCGAGATTCCAAGGCCTTTGCCTACTATGCCCCAACCCACACCACCCTTACCATACCCTTCAAGACGAGACAAGGAAAAGGCACAAGAACGAAATAATTATCAATTTGAACTTTTTATGAAAATGTTTCGTGACTTGCATTTTAATATAAGTTTTGCCGACGCCTTAGTCATGATGCCTCGATTGGCCGCGAACTTCAAAAGTATGTTGAATAACAAAGAGAAATTGCAAAAATCGTCTAGTTGTTCATCGGTTTTTCTAAGCCGCATACCTCAAAAAGTCGGTGATCCTGGAAATTTTTTAATCCCATGTGCTATACAAGACATGGAAGAATGCTACGCCTTGGCCGATCTTGGTGCTAGTATCAATTTGATGCCTCTTGAGATTTTTAAATCGCTCAATCTTACCAATCTCATTCCTTCAAGAATGTCAATCGAAATGGCCGATCATTCTACGATTCTAGCTTGTGGAGTTGCCGAGGACATCTTCGTAAAAGTTGGAAAGTTCTACTATCCCGTAGACTTTATTGTTGTTGACATTCCTATCGATCCTAAAGTTCCGTTAATTTTAGGTCGATCTTTTTTGGATACCTCGAGAGCACTTATCGATGTGCATGCAAGGAAAATCACTCTTCGTTTCAATGAAGAAGAACTCGTCATTAATGCAACTCAAAACTCCACTCTTTCTCATGTGTATTCTATCACGTCTTTGTACAATTTCAATCCTATCAAAAACATTTGCAAAAATATTTCAAAAAGAGTTTTAGGAGTTGTTGAGAAAAATGAAGTTCTGTCCCCTCCGCCGGTGGAGGTTAAGAGTGTTAAGCCTACGATTCTAATCTCGAGTGATTCTTCGGATGATGAATGTGTTGATCCCGATGGGGAAGTTTTCTTTGTCGACAAACGTTTTGAGAACTTACCACCACCTTTGCCAAAACGGTTTTCAAATGTGAGAATTTTTAGTGTGACTAACATTGCTTTAGATACACCAAATATTTTTGACATAATTAAATCGGGTTTTCACAAGGAGAGTGTAAAAGATGAAAAAGGGAAAGATTTTAAATTGAATTTAAAAGATTTTTCTACAATTCTAACTCCGTCATCACCGCGTGTATTGAGTACTACAAGCTCGTCTTCTCCTTTTGACGATGCTTTGTGTGGACTTAGTGTGGGGGAAGCCCCATATGTTCCCTCCCCTTTCTCCACCGAGGACGAGATATTTGATCCTGGAACTGATTATAAAGGGAAATCTCGGTCTTCCACCGATGCAATAAATGGAAAATCTTTTCATTTGATTGGTGCGAGTCTACCTCGAGTAGCTCAATGTTTTCATGACTTACCCATTGTCCCACCCTTCTATTTCTTCTCATCTATTTTCTTGAAACCCTTTGGGTTTACGTTGACTATTGATGAAGTGGCGTTGATTTGTTTTTCCAATGAAAATGAAAACGCCATCTTCGATCCCGGTATTTTGCACCATCAAAGGACTTAGTCCTTAATACCGGTTGTTTTTGGGCCATGTTTATCATGTAAGCCCCACCAAAAATTGACCACACCATGTTAATCCCTAAATGATCACATTTATGGGGATTC
This sequence comes from Glebionis coronaria, assembly GCA_025667525.1. Classification (NCBI taxonomy): domain Eukaryota; kingdom Viridiplantae; phylum Streptophyta; class Magnoliopsida; order Asterales; family Asteraceae; genus Glebionis; species Glebionis coronaria. The sequence goes on from CM046879.1 coordinate 276,739,227, forward strand.
GAGTCGAGCTTTTGACTCGGTTATCAAAAACAAGGTGCCTCGTGGGGGAGACCCATGCTTATCCATGTACATATTATTGCTTTCTAATTAGTTAATGTGAGGGGATTTGTGCCCTTCCAACCTTTGTTCCATGGTTGTTTGTGCATTGTGGTTTTTAGATCATGATCTTCACGATTAGAGCCTCTCATGTTCGTTTATGGGAGCACTCGATCGTTTGCTTTGAAGACTTTCTCAATATCCAAATGATATATCCTTTGATGTTCTAACCTTAGGTTTTTAGCACACTTCATAAACGGCTATTAATTTATTGGTTACACCCTTTCCATGCTAGATTAGGAATTCGACTACGTCTCTAGTATGGGGGTGTTTGCACCCCTAGACTCGAAACATTGAGGACAATGTTTAACTTTAGTATGGGGGGTGAATAGATACTTGCCTTGCCAAACCTTCACGCTTTCCAAAGTTTATCTTTTTGTTTATCGTTTTGTTGCAAAATAAGGCTAAAAATGGCCAAATTTTAAAATTTTTCTCATGTTTCATAAGTGTTTGAAGACACGAATGTAGGTTTTCCGATGGCGAGAATAAGAGTAATTTTTGACTCGACCGTGCGTGTTGAGCACTTAGCTTTGATTCCTTAACTACACATTAGGCTAAGTCTCTTAAATGAGGACGAGAAATGATAGAGTTAATTATAAGTTACTATGCTAAACGTAGAGTACTCGTATTCTTTCAAAAACTCATGTGTTCTCGTTGTTTGCTTATTCTCCCTTCGCATGTAAATATTTTTTGCTTAATAAATATTGACTTAGCGGTTTAGTTAGGATTGTTGGGTTTCTAGTCTTTTCTAGTAGCTTCCGTGTAATTAAATTGGGAAGACATTAAGGTATCGCCAGCGTCACGGTTTTGAAGTATTGGCACCCCAATAATCGAAAGCTTCACCTAATAATAAGATTTCAAGTGCTCACCTAAATCTAGCAAACAATTTGAAGCCCCACAAGGCCTAAAATCTATGAAAAAATTAAAAGTGAATCAAGCCTTAATCTTCGAAGCTTTAAAGATCCAAAATTCGCTTTAGCATGAGGATATACGTCTTTGGCTAATAAAACCACCGATGAGGCGGATAATAAAAGGCAAGGCAAGACCGAAGTCATAATAAAAGCTTCATGGCGAAGTTAAATAAAAGATGGAGGTAAACCAAAGATAATAAGGCCCTTCCGTTAGGGGGCGTATAAAACTCTTGGTAATAAGTCTCATGTTCAAAACCGTTATAAAACCGTGTTTATCGATTCTTCTTGTCAACTTAATTTTTTGACATCGTTGTCTATTAGGAGGGGTTATTGATTTGATGGTCTTAGTTACACCGTTAGGACTCTATTTTTAGACCTAAATCTCTATTATCGCATAAGTCAAACAATGTATCCTCGTGAAACATTCAAGACATAATAAAATATAAGAGATACAACTTAGGAATAATGGGAGGATAAGTACGTGATTAGGGCATATGAGTAGTGTTAGCATTACTAACTTATAATGACAATGATCTCATTGCACGCTTGGCATAGAATTTGGGTGAAAATCGAGGACGACGAAATTATTTCTAACGAAGCATTCACGTGTTCTTATTCTATGAACCTAAACGTCCCATTTTGCGATGAAAATAATACATTATGTCTAAAATGCAAGTAGTAGTGGTAGTGTAGCTAGTTTATCATTCCAATAAAGTGAATAAAATGAATTTTGGAGGTGCTATGATACTTTATTCTAGCATTGTGTGAGGGCACAGCAATGGTTTAGTATGGGGGAGTGATGAGACTGCTTTTATACATGGTCTCATCGTCCAAATCGGGCTTAAAATGCATAAAATATCATTAAAACTGCCAAATATATGCTCGTGTTTGTTGCTTGTGTATTTTTAGGTACGGATATTGAGGAAATGGCAAAAGATCACAAGAATCATTCAAAAACGAACACGGGAAACGAAGCCGCACAATGAACCGGACCCAAATCTGGAATTTTTAAAATGGACCTTGAAGAATTGAAGATTGGCAACTTTAGTCCCTCATTTTTGAAGTTTTGGCAAGTTAAGACCTTGAAGAAATCAAGTTTTGCAAGAATGGTCCTTGAGGAATGAATATATTACAAGATTGGCCCTTGAAGATTGCATTTATTACATTTGAAGTCCTTATATTAAGTTTGCAAAACATTATGTGCCAAAAATGTCAAACTGCCAAAGTTGAAATCAAAGGGTATGAAGTTTGGAGCTAATTAATACAAAGTGAGGAAGAAAAGAAAGCTTGGGGGCCATTTCAGTCAAACAGCCAAACCTACCCACCCAATCCCCTCCTTACACGTCACCATAACCCACCCATATTACCAAACCCTTTACCCGACCCAACCTGTCCAACCCACAACCCACCAGCTTATTAAAAAGGGTCAAATGGTCAACCCTTATTTCCCACCAAACACCATATTTAAAATTAATCCTTTCCTTTTTTGGATTAAACCCTTACCTGGTATAACCCTTAATCCCATAAACCCTAAAAACTTAAATCATTAAAACCAAAGGGGTTTTACCCCAAATGCTCCAGATCACTAATCCAACGTTTTGTCACCACAACCCACATCCCAAACCAACACAAGACACACCCATGTGTCTTGTGGGACCCTCCCCTGCCCCGTCCCTTTCCCTCAAAACCCTAAACCCGACCAAACCAACGACCCACAATGATTCCTTTGCCCCCAAGGACTTTTTAAACGTCCAAGATCATAACAATCTAGCTGGCAACAGTACAAGATCACATGTTCACCTTTTGACTGATTTTGAAGAAAGAAGACCAAGGGCATTTTAGGGCATTCCATGGCTAGGGTTTTGTAGTTCTAGTATCTTCTTTTTAGTAGTATATAATGAGACGAAATGTGTCCATTATATTTTGTTCCAGTTTTAGCTCTCAAACATTTGTAATCCCTTTTTTCAAATTTATAAAGTTGGTATTTTATTTAAATTGTAATTCCTTTTATTTGTTTTTAAAAGTTGGTATGAGATTGAGAAGCTAGCTGAGTTCCATTGATATTGTTTAAACACTTTGTGTTTATTTGAGTTTTCAAAAATAGGTTTTGAAAAGGTTTGAATTTTTCAGAAATTCATGAGTTTTAAGAAGTGAAAGTGCATTGAAATTCTTGTTTTTCTGAATCTATTCTTGTTTCAAAACGTGTTAAGTTTCAAGGTTTATTGGCTTAAAGTTTTTGAAAGGATTTGAAAGGAGAAAGAAAAATCAGAAAGTTTGTATTGTTCTTGTTCTTCATTTTCTCTTAGCAGGATTGAAGTTATTGTTGTTCAACGTTCAGCATAGACCCGAGTCTATTTGGAGGTGACATACAGTCACTGTTGGGCCTGGATGTAGGCCCAACAAGGTAGTATACTTGTTCCTTTTTCAAATTTTCAGTTTATTTGTGATTTGAATGAATTTTGTGAGAAGTTGTTTATTTGTTTGTTAAAGCTGTTGGATATTGATGTAGTAGTTTTTGCTACCCTTTAGGAAAAGAGCAACAAAAGTGGCAAGTATTAAGTGTCGGTTTAGGAAAACCAAGCACTAATGACCAATTAAGTTCGTTCTCAAGGAGGCTAGTGTGTTATGTGTGTAATGATATGGATTAATTTGTGATTATATTTGAGAAAGAAAAATAGAAAAGGGATTAGAAAAGAATGACGGTTATGAAGACGGATTAAACTAAGTCTAAAAAGGCGTACACGCAAAGTCGTAAAAACCACCAAAATTAAAATTTTAACCTAAAAATTTCTAAAAATTACCAAAATTCCCTAATAATATTCTAAGAGTTTACAAAAAATCAAAACTTGCAAAAACCTTTTAATTAATTAGATAATGACTTTTTAATGCTAATTAAAGCCCTAAAAAACAAAATTAATTATTAAAAAGCCCTAAACAATATTTTAAAGTTTTTAAACCTCAAAAATACTCTAATGAAGCTAAAAACTATTTTTCAAAATTTTAAAACCAATTAAAACTATTTTTAAACAATTAAAAACTCCTAAAATCAATTAAATCTTAAATTAATTATAGAAAATAATTAAAAGACCTAAAAAATATTTGGAAAGTTGCAAAAATCCTAATTAAGTGTTTAGAACCTAGGAAAAATATAAAAACCTAGAAAATCAGACTTTTAATTTTTAATAATAAAATAATATTAAAATAATATTAAAAATCCTAAAATTATAAAAAATTCTAAAAACATGCAAACTAGCTTAATTTAACCTAAATAACTCAGAAATGAAAGTGAAATTACCTAAATGCCCCTATTAGGCCTAGAAAATGGGCCAAACCCAAAACAGACCCTTATTGGGCTTAATTAAGGCCCAATAAGAAAAAGTGTTCAAAATAAGCCCAAAAAGCACAAGTTGACTCAAAATTTGATTTTAAACAACTTTTTCCAAAGGCCCAAAAGCTGAAAATGTGAAATAAGCTAACTTATAATAAGCAGCTTATTCTTAATGGGCTTTTGAGCCCATTAAGCTATAAGTTGATGCCATAAGCTAAAATTTAACACACAATCTTCTTTTGACCTAACAAATACTTCTGCAAAAAGAAATTTCAAATAAGCCCACTTAATAAGCCAGAAACAGTTCACAAACTTATTCACAAAACGACAAAATAGTCGTTTTTATGATCTAGACCACCTCAGAAGCTGATTCAAGTTGCAAAATGTTTCTTATGACAAAACTAAGCTTAATAATCAAAAACCTACTCAATAAGCACACTCAATAAGCTGGAAAGTCCAATAAGCACTTATGTTAAAAGTCAAATAAGTTGGTTTTCTAGTAAAAAGTCAAAGTCAAAGTCCAATAAGCTCCAGTTTACTTAAATGGGTCAAATAATGAAGACCTATTACAAAAAATAAGTTGTTGCAAGTCAGAATAAGCTAGAATAGCTTATTGATAAGCTGGTGACAAAATTGCACTAGCAGGGGCTAGTTTTGGATGTTGAGCAGTGGAAACTTTTTCCACTGCTTGACTATTTTGACTTTTTGTCATTAGTGACTTTTTTGGAGATTCAGATTTCACAAAGGCACCCAAATGATCTTTGGATCAAAAGGAGTCAATCACAATCAAAATAACACAATCACTAACACCCAATTGATACAGTTTAATCAATCAATCATCAGACATTGCACAGACATGAACAATAAGCAGTTAAACACTTATGAGCAGTTTTAGCACAAATCAGCCAGGCAAATTCAACCAAATGCACACACAAGCTATAATAAACTCCAATAAGCAAGTCTAAACAGGTTTCATGCACTGGTTCAAAGAATTAAGCAAGATTCAAGCAATGAAAGTTACTGATGAACACTAACACATGCAGTTTCTACTTTTGATGATGTATTTGACACACAAGCCAATTTCAACACTCCAAATCTTTCAAATAGGTTATATTGATGATGTTTTAACAGCTTTTATCCCTAAACATGCATAAACTCTAGGTTTTCCCAAAATTTTAGGTCAAAAATCAGTCAACTCAACAAGATATAGCAATTTGTTTGATTCAAGGTTTCAAACTCAGAAACTTGCAGCAAAACACTCTCAAACAAAGGTATAGCAGATACAAAGCATAAACAACATAAATTAACAACACAATAACAAGCTATAAGCACAAACCAGTAGACCCAAACACCCTTTTATCTTTTCCAAATCAAAATTTTCAAAAGCAAAGTGAGATTTCAGGCCAACCAAGCATCAATTAACACTAAAACAAGTATAATAAACAGATTCAAGCAAGAACAAGCCACAAAATTCACAAGAACACAAGTTTCATACAAATATCACCAAAAATCACAATTTAAGCAGATTTTGAGATTAAGTATGCAAACCTCATGGATGTACATCCACACCCACAAATTTTGAGCTTATGTGCTAGCAAGAACAAGCACAAGCTTCCACAATAAGCCTGCTAAGACTGAACAAGGGTTAAGCACAATATCATAAAAATCAGAAACTTTGAAAAACTTGATTGATGCAAACTTGTTACCCCACACTTGATTATCCCCAAGTTATAAGCCTCACCACACCTTAACCAACTCAGTTAGGATGCTATGATCAGCCCTATAGCCCAAGAATTCCAAGATTGGAACAAGACTTAGCAAAATATCAAGAAAATGAGGAAATATGCAAACTTTTGCACACTCCTCTTTTGAAAACAGGTTTTAAACTTCAAGAACTAACAAGCATATAACAAATTAAAGCAGTAAATAAGATTGGCCAATGACTTTTCTTCAAGATTTCAAACTCAATTTCATTAAACTTAGAAAATGGATCTACAGAAACTTGAACAAGGAAAAATCAAAAGCAAAGTCTAAATGTTGGAACCCTAAGCCTTTATATAGGCATACAATGAGCTACTAGAAAGCATAAAAACGTTGCCCTAATGTTGATGAAGTCCCCAAAATGCCCCTTTGCCTTGTTTGAACTTGGAGAATCATGTGACTGCATTTTGGTTTGTAGCATGAGTTGGCATGTGAAAGTGTGATCAAAGGGTGTAGATGAAGCTTAGAAAGTAAGCCAAAATATGGGACATTAGATTGCTGGAACTGTTTTGGCATCTTCCTCATGTGTGTATCAGGGGAGGTCCATGTGGGGCATCTCAAAGGTGTAGCATGTGTTTTGGGTGTTGGGTTATGATTAAGGGATGCTTAATCATGGTTCTGGATAATATTAGGGTTTAATTACAACACAATTAAGAATGCCTAATTATGTTCTTGAGGTGAATAGTGCCAGGTTTAATCCATTTTTTTTGGATTATGTTTAAATATGTGTTAATGGCGCCAAGATTAAATTAATCTTAAATCTGGTGAGTGGGATTGTGAGGTGGAGGAAGGGTGAGTTGTGATTGGCTGGATGGAGATAGTGGGGCACGTGGCAAGAGCTGGTTGGTCTAGGTAAGTTTTATGTCTGGCCCCTTTTAGTCCCTTGATTCTTTTCTTCTTGTCACTTGCAATTTAAACAGCCAAAAACGTATTCCCTTTGTATTTCAAGTTTTCATTTTCACACTTTTGCCCCAAATACTTTTCCAAAGTATTTTCAGGGGTATTTCTTGCCATTTTTGAATTCTTCAAGGGCTGATTTGGTATTTCCTTCAATGATAATGGTATAGACTTGTATAATTGACAATTTGGAGGACTGAAATTGCCAAGTCTTGATGATTGAGGGACCATTTTTGCCAAATGTTGAAAGTTGAGGGTCCTTTGTGTAATTTTGGAATTTTCAAAGGACCAAACTTGTCATTTCTTGTACTTTGAAGGACTTCATGATGTATTTGACTTTGTGGATGATATTGGTTGACAATTTAGCTTTGTTGAGGGGATAAACTTGCCAAATCTTCAAAGTTAAGGGTCCTTTTTGTAATTTTGACAAACTTTAGGGACCAAACTTGTAATTATGAGGATACAAGGGTATAAAGTGTCAATTCTTCATAATTGGAGGACCCTTCTTCATAATTCTTCAAATCTTCAAGGGTTGATCTTGGGAAAGTCTTCATTAGGGCTTGGTTCATTGTGCGACTTTGTTTCCCGTGTTCGTTTTTGCATGATTCTTGTGATCTTTTGTCATTTTCTCAATATCCGTACCTAAAATACACAAGCAACAAACACAAGCATATATATGGGTATTTTGATGATATTTAATGCATTTTAAGCCCTATTTGGAAGATGAGACTATGTATAAAAGCAGTCTCATCACTCCCCCATACTAAACCATTACCGTGCCCTCACGCAATGCTAGAATAAAGTACCAAAGCATCTCCAAAATTCATTTTATTCACTTTATTGAACGATAAACTAGCTATACTACTACTATTGCTACTACTACTTGCGTTTTAGACATAATGTATGATTTTCATCGCAAAATGGGACGTTTAGGTTCATAGAATAAGAACACGTGAATGCTTCGTTAGAAATAATTTCATCGTCCTCGATTTTCACCCCAATTCCATGCTAAGCGTGCAACGAGATCATTGTCATTATAAGTTAGTAATGCTAACACTACTCATATGCCCTAATCACGTACTTATCCTCCCATTATTCCTAAGTTGTATCTCTTATATTTTATTTTGTCTTGAATGTTTCACGAGGATACATTGTTTGACTTATGCGATAATAGAGATTTAGGTCTAAAAATAGAGTCCTAACGGTGTAACTAAGACCATCAAATCAATAACCCTTCCTAATAGACAACGATGTCAAAAAATTAAGTCAACAAGAAGGATCGATAAACACAGTTTTATAACGGTTTTGAACATGAGACTTATTACCAAGACTTTTATACGCCCCCTAACGGAAGGGCCTTATTATCTTTGGTTTACCTCCATCTTTTATTCAACTTCGCCATGAAGCTTTTATTATGACTTCGGTCTTGCCTTGCCTTTTATTATCCGCCTCATCGGTGGTTTTATTAGCCAAAGACGTATATCCTCACGCTAAGGCGAATTTTAGATCTTTAAAGCTTCGAAGATTAAGGCTTGATTCACTTTCAATTTTGCATAGAATTTTCGGCCTTGTGGGGCTTCAAATTGTTTGCTTGATTTAGGTGAGCACTTGAAATCTTATTATTGGGTGAAACTTTTGATTATTAGGGTGACAATACTTCAAAACCGTGACGCTGGCGATACCTTAATGTCTTCCCAATTTAATTACACGGAAGCTACTAGAAAAGACTAGAAACCCAACAATCCTAACTAAACCGCTAAGTCAATATTTATTAAGCAAAAAATATTTACATGCGAAGGGAGAATAAGCAAACAACGAGAACACATGAGTTTTTGAAAGAATACGAGTACTCTACGTTTAGCATAGTAACTTATAATTAACTCTATCATTTCTCGTCCTCATTTAAGAGACTTAGCCTAATGTGTAGTTAAGGAATCGAAGCTAAGTGCTCAACACGCACGGTCGAGTCAAAAATTACTCTTATTCTCGCCATCGGAAAACCTACATTCGTGTCTTCAAACACTTATAAAACATGAGAAAAATTTAAAATTTGGCCATTTTTAGACTTATTTTGCAACAAAAACGATAACCAAAAAGATAGACTTTGGAAAGCGTGAAGGTTTGGCAAGGAAAGTATCTATTCACCCCCCCCCCCCATACTAAAGTTAAACATTGTCCTCAATGTTTCGAGTCTAGGGGTGCAAACACCCCCATACTAGAGACGTAGTCGAATGCCTAATCTAGCATGGAAAGGGTGTAACCAATAAATTAATAGCCGTTTATGAAGTGTGCTAAAAACCTAAGGTTAGAACAATCAAGGATATATCATGGATAGTGAGAAAGTCTTCAAAGCAAACGAATGGAGTGCTCCCATAAAATGAACACGAGAGGCTCCAATCGTGAAGATGATCATCTAAAAACCACAATTCACAAACAACCACAGAACAAAGGTTGGAAGGGCACAAATCCCTACACGTAAGCTACATTAGAAAGCGATAATATGTACATTGGATAAGCATGGGACTCCCCCACGAGGCTCCTCGTTTTTGATTACCGAGTCATGAGCTCGACTCGATCCCCTCAATACTAATTATCATTGGGGAAGGTGACTTGGTCGAGGTAGTTCAAGGATGGAACTTCCCCGCCAAAGTAGTGCTTCAACCTATGTCCATTCACCTTGAAGTTAGGACCATCATCTTGAGCTAGCTCGATGATCCCATAAGGAAACACTTGAGTCACGGTGAATGGACCGGACCAACGGGATTTCAACTTACCGGAAAAGATTTTCAATCTTGAATTAAAAAGCAAAACTTGATCCCCAATGTTAAAAACCCGGTTTTTATTATTGAATCATGCAACTTTTTAGTCTTTTCTTTGTAAATCAATGAATTTTCATAGGCAATGTCTCTCAATTCATCGGATTCATTCAATTGCATTTTCTGGTGTTTTCCCGCGGTCTCCATATCATCATTACAATGTTTTAGGGCCCAATAAGCCTTGTGTTCTAATTCGATAGGCAAATGACAATTCTTTCCATACACAAGCTTATAGGGAGTGCACCCAATGGGCGTCTTATGAGCGGTCCTAAAGGCCCATAAAGCATCGTCCAACTTATCCGACCAAGTTTGTCGGTTTTCTCCAACGGATATCTCCAAGATCCTCTTTAACGCTTGGTTTGAAACCTCGACTTGCCCACTCGTTTGTGGTTGATAAGTCGTAGAAAGCCGATGTGTAACCCCATATTTCCTTAGAACCCTTTCAAATTGGTCGTTACAAAAATGGGTTCCACGATCGCTTATGATAGCACGAGGGGTTCCAAACTGAGAAAACAATTGCTTCAAAAACTTGTCTACCACACGAGCATCATTGGTGGGCAAGGCCTTGGCCTCCACCCACTTAGAAAGGTAGTCAACCGCAACGAGAATGTACTTATTACCACGAGATGATGGGAACGGCCCCATAAAGTCTATACCCCAAACGTCAAAGATCTCACACACTTGGATGATATTTTGTGGCATTTCATCTTTTTGTGAGGCTTTTCCTTGTCGTTGGCATGCATCACACGACTTCACAAGATCTTGTGCATCTCGGTAAATAGTAGGCCAAAAGAAGCCGGCATCAAACACCTTCTTAGCCGTGAGATTAGCACCGTGGTGACCACCCGTGGGTCCCTCATGACAAGCTCTAAGAATGTTAGAAGCTTCGGTGCCAAATACACAACGGCGGATGATTTGATCCGCACAAGTTCGAAACAAGTAAGGGTCGTTCCAAAAGTAGAACTTGACGTCACGAAAGAATTTTCGTTTTTCTTGAGTCGTCATACCCTTAATGATGAAGTTACCCGCATGGTAATTTGCAAAGTCCGCAAACCATGGGGTAGAAGAATCAAGCTTAGAATTCACTACACCAAGTGTCTCAAGCGGAAATGTTTCGGTGATTTCCTTGGGCTCGTAAACACTTTGGTGAGGATCTTCCAAACGAGAGAGATGATCGGCCGCTAGATTCTCGGCTCCTTTTTTGTCAACGATTTTGTGATCAAATTCTTGAAGGAGTAGAATCCAACGAAGTAATCTAGGCTTAGCATCTTGCTTTTCCATGAGATACTTAATAGCCGAATGGTCCGTATACACTATGCATTTCGTCAAGACGCGATAAGGTCGGAATTTCTCAAATGCATACACCACGGCAAGGAACTCCTTTTCCGTTGTAGTGTGTTTAAGTTGAGCCTCGGTCATCGTCTTGCTAGCATAGTGAATAGGCAAGAAGTGCTTATCATGACGTTGCCCCAAAACGGCCCCTATAGCGTAATCACTAGCATCACACATGAGTTCAAAGGGGAGGTTCCAATTGGGAGCAACAAGAATGGGAGCTTCGGTGAGTTTCCTCTTAAGGATTTCAAAGGCTCGTACACAATCTTCGTCAAAGACAAAACGTGCTTCTTTTTCAAGAAGATGTGTAATGGGTCGAGAAATCTTCGAAAAATCCTTGATGAATCGACGATAAAAGCCCACGTGGCCTAGGAAACTCCTAACTCCCTTAACGGTTTTGGGATGAGGTAATTTGGCGATGACGTCTACCTTAGCTTGATCTACCTCAATCCCCGCTTTCGAGACCTTGTGCCCTAAGACGATTCCACTCTTAACCATAAAATGACATTTTTCCAATTGAGCACAAGGTTGGTTTCCTCACAACGTTTTAGCATTCTCTCAAGGTTCGACAAACACGAAGTGTAAGAATCACCAAACACGGAAAAGTCATCCATGAAGACTTCCATCGTCTTCTCGATCATATCATGAAAAATAGCCATCATGCACCTTTGAAAGGTTCCCGGTGCATTACAAAGTCCGAAAGGCATTCTACGATAGGAAAACGTTCCATATGGACATGTAAACGTAGTTTTCTCTTGATCACGAGGATCGATGGGAATTTGGAAGTAACCGGAAAAACCATCAAGAAAGCAATAGAAATCGTTTCCCGCAAGACGCTCCAACATTTGGTCCATGAAGGGCAAGGGAAAATGGTCTTTTCGAGTGGCTTCATTCAACTTTCGATAGTCAATGCACACTCTCCATCCGGTCACGAGTCTAGTAGGAATCAACTCGTTGGCATCGTTTGGCACAACGGTCATCCCTCCCTTTTTAGGGACACAATGAATAGGACTCACCCAAGGGCTATCGGAAATAGGGTAAATCATTCCCGCGTCAAGGAGTTTAAGGACCTCCTTTTTAATGACGTCGTGAATTTTGGGGTTCACCCTCCTTTGACTTTGGATTGTGGGCTTGAAATCCTCCTCCATTAAGATTTTGTGGGTACAAAATTTGGGATCGATTCCCTTAATGTCGGATAACTTCCACGCAATCGCCCTTTTGTGGTCCTTTAGAACATCGACAAGTGCGGTTTTTTCATCATTCGAAAGATCCTTCGTAATAATAACCGGCAACTTGTCGTCCTCCTCCAAATAGGCATATTCGAGGTGAGGAGGTAAATCTTTCAACTCGAGGATAGGTGGTTCCTCAATTGAAGATTTGGGCTCGATACTCATAACCTCCTCGGGTGGAGGAAATGGGAAATCGTTAAGAAAATCCTTGATAATCGAGAAGTCCTCATCGTTGTCGAGGTCTTCGTCACAAGTACGTGGAACATTGCATTCTTCCAACGTAAAACCACCACCTTCAAAAGGAGTGAAGGTTGGTATCGAATTATCAAGAATTGGATCCAACATAGTGGGATTGTCACTAGTTTCTTCATCACCAAAACCTAGAACTTCTTGTGAAAATTCCTCGCAAACCACGTCAATCATATCAACGAGGTTTATGGTTGCTACGGAATAAACATGAGAAATTTGAGAGTTTTGAGTTGCGTTTATAACAAGTTCCTCGTCGTTGAAACGTAAGGTGATCTTTCTAGCATGCACATCAATCAAAGCCATAGACGTATCTAAAAACGAACGACCTAAAATGAGAGGAACTTGAGGATCCATGGGGATATCAACAACGATAAAGTCTACGGGATAGTAGAACTTCCCCACTTTCACAAAAACGTCTTCCGCCAAAACACATGCGGGAATTGTGGAATGATCGGCCAACTCGATAGACATTAGTGAAGGAGTAAGATTAGGAAGATTGAGCGACTTGAAGATTGCAAGTGGCATCAAGTTAATGCTAGCACCAAGATCGGCCAAGGCGAAGCATTCTTCCATATCTTGGATTGCACAAGGGATCAAAAATTTACCGGGATCAACGACTTTTTGAGGTAAGCGATTAAGATAAACCGATGAACAACTATACAATTGGTGCAATTTCTCCTTGTTGTTCAACATACTCTTAAAGTTAGCGGCAAATCGAGGCATCATGACCAAAGCGTCAGCGAAACTCACATTAAGGTGCAAATCACGAAACATTTTCATAAAAAGCTCAAATTGGTAATTGTCGCGCTCTTGACGTTTCTCCTTCCTAAGTCTCGATGGATAGGGCAAAGGTGGTGTGGGTTGAGGCATGGTAGGCATAGCCTTTGGAATCTCGTGTTCCAATGATGGTAATGGGTCAACCGTAGGTGTGGCATGAGCGGTACTTCGTGGGATTGGGACATGCTCCTTTTGGACCACCACCTCGGGTTCTTCCTCAATTGCTTCCTCCGTAGGAGCAATTGGTTGAGGAGTCGGTTCCTTAAGTGTCTTACCACTACGTGTGGTAATCACTTTCATCTCACCCTTAGGGTTGGATATGGTTTTGCTAGGAAGACCACTTGACGACGGCTTACACATTATTGCCTCAAACATAGACGAGATTTTATCTTCAAAATTAGATTGCCTCAATACGGATTCGGTTTGCCTTTTCTCGGCCTTAATCATCTCTTGTTTAATCTCGTGTTGCCCTTGTTCCATCTTTTGTTGGTTTTGTTGCAACCTAGTGACATTTCCTTCCATCTTGTTGGTGTGGATTTTAAGTTCATTAGCTAACTCATTTTTCAATTCTTTCTTCAAGTCGTTCTTAAACTCGGATCTTAGGCTAATGATTTCTCTTTGAATGTTGTCAAACCTAGCATCATTCCCACTAGCATATTCAACAAACTCAATTGGAAGATCTTTCAATGTTTGCAAACTTTTGTTGTTATTTTGAAAATCATTTTTGTTTGAAACTTGATTATTAGCCCCTTGATTCCCATAGTTTCCCTTGTTGTAATTGTTTTTAAAACCAACTTGATTGTTACGATAGTTGTTGTTAGCATTTTGATTTGAACCAAAACCCGGTGGAGTCATTTGATTAGAGCGGGAAACTTGACCGTTTTGGTTGTAGTTTCCCGTGGCCGCGAAGGCACTCGAAGTGTTACCACCGTTGGTAATGCACTCGGAGAAATCATGACCTCCACCACAATACATGCAAGAAACCTCAACCGCTTTAGCCGTAGCAGGAGCACTTGGTTCACCAACTTTAAACTCAATCAAAAGTCCTTTCAACTTATCAAAAATCTTGTTTTCCAAGTTCGCCTCAATTTGGCAAGCATCGATGGTAGTAGACAAAGAAGGTGAAGCCGAAGAAGAAGCCTTACGAACACTAGACGTGCTACGAGGACTATACACCTTAGATCTATTTTCAATTATCACCAAAGCTTCCTCAACCGTTTTACACAAAAAATTACCACCCGCGGCGGCATTCAAATAATCCCTTTCATGATCATTAAGTCCATTGTAAAACGTGTCAATTTGATGCAAATCGGAAAAACCGTGATGAGGACATTCATGTAACATTTCCTTAAACCTATTCCAAGCCGTTGAAAAACTTTCATTAAATTCTTGTGAAAACTTTGAAATCTCGTTTTTCAAGTGCGTAGTCTTAGAGGGCGGAAAAAATTGGTTCACAAACTTAGACACGAGATCCTTCCACGTCAATATAGAATTGGGTGGCTCTTTCTCTAACCAAATTTTAGCGGGCCCCGCTAAGGAATACGGAAAAAGCATCATCTTAATCGAGTCGTTCGAGACATCCTTAAACTTGCGAGTAGCGGTAAGACGATTGAATTGGCGGATATGGTTGTGGGGATTGTCCTTCTCATCACCACGGAATTTGTTGTTTTGGATCATTGACAACAAACCCGTTTTCACCTCAAAATTCTCCGCAAGGATAGCGGGAATCACAATAGCCTCTCCATAACCCTCGGTGGGTGCTTGAAGTAACTCCATCATAGTTCGATTCGCCATGGTTGGTGCTTCTCTTACAATGGGTTCGTCAATAGGAGACTCCTCACTAGAATTGTTGGGAGTGGGAGTTTTGTTCTTTCGTTTACGTGCACGTCTTGCTTGATTACGAGTTAGCATAAACGTCACGTACAACGACGGGATAAGCAAAGAAGATTCTTTTTGGTGTTTTGTATTTTTTTAATTTTTTTTTGTGGTTTTTGATTGTATTAACCTTTTTGGAATTTGGTGAAATGTATTAAGTAGACACAAATCTACAAATCTCCTCCTTAATCAAATCTCTTGATTAAAGAAGCCTCAAGGAATGAAAACGATCACGTGAAGTGAATGCCTTTGATGACTTTAGAACGTTGGTGGAACACCAAAACATTCAAGAGGGTTTAATCAATGGAAACCAAGAAAATATATATGATACTTAGTAATACTTTGGGCGGCAAAACCCTCGATTAGCTCTCACAATCAAATACTCACAAGCAAGAGGGGAAACGAGGCGGCGCGAAGCACTTAAGAGCCTTTTTCCTTAGGATATATTTTATAATATCCGCCTTATACCCACCTTATAGTTTGTATTTTCAAGATTAAGCTTCACGAAAGTATTTATCTATTTTTGCCTTTTTCTTTGGTTTGAGATTCGAATACAATGATTGGGTAATGTTCTCCCAAGTCAAGGTTGTGATTTCTCACGTATTTGGAGTACTTGTGAATTTATTGTTCTACGTATACAATATATTAATAATATTCACACAAAAACCGAAAACCGATAATACGTATTAGTAGAGTGCTACTAATACAAATACTAATTATGGTTAGTATAAAAACAACAATGCCAAATCAAAACACAACACGCCTCCCCGGCAGCGGCGCCAAAATGATGTAGTAGTTTTTGCTACCCTTTAGGAAAAGAGCAACAAAAGTGGCAAGTATTAAGTGTCGGTTTAGGAAAACCAAGCACTAATGACCAATTAAGTTCGTTCTCAAGGAGGCTAGTGTGTTATGTGTGTAATGATATGGATTAATTTGTGATTATATTTGAGAAAGAAAAATAGAAAAGGGATTAGAAAAGAATGACGGTTATGAAGACGGATTAAACTAAGTCTAAAAAGGCGTACACGTAAAGTCGTAAAAACCACCAAAATTAAAATTTTAACCTAAAAATTTCTGAAAATTACCAAAATTCCCTAATAATATTCTAAGAGTTTACAAAAAATCAAAACTTGCAAAAACCTTTTAATTAATTAGATAATGACTTTTTAATGCTAATTAAAGCCCTAAAAATAAAAATTAAATATTAAAAAGCCCTAAACAATATTTTAAAGTTTGTAAACCTCAAAAATACTCTAATTAAGCTAAAAACTATTTTTCAAAATTTTAAAACCAATTAAAACTATTTTTAAACAGTTAAAAACTCCTAAAATCAATTAAATCTAAAATTAATTATAGAAAATAATTAAAAGACCTAAAAAATATTTGGAAAGTTGCAAAAATCCTAATTAAGTGTTTAGAACCTAGGAAAAATATAAAAACCTAGAAAATCAGACTTTTAATTTTTAATAATAAAATAATATTAAAAATCCTAAAATTAAAAAAAAAACTCTAAAAACTTGCAAACTATCTTAATTTAACCTAAATAACTCAAAAATAAAGTGAAATTACCTAAATGCCCCTATTAGGCCTAGAAAATGGGCCAAACCCAAAACAGACCCTTATTGGGCTTAATTAAGGCCCAATAAGAAAAAGTGTTCAAAATAAGCCCAAAACGCACAGGTTGACTCAAAATTTGATTTTAAACAACTTTTTCCAAAGGCCCAAAAGCTGAAAATGTGAAATAAGCTAACTTATAATAAGCAGCTTATTCTTAATGGGCTTTTGAGCCCATTAAGCTATAAGCTGATGCCATAAGCTAAAATTTAACACACAAGCTTCTTTTGACCTAACAAAGACTTCTGCAAAAAGAAATTTCAAATAAGCCCACTTAATAAGCCAGAAACAGTTCACAAACTTATTCACAAAACGACAAAATAGTCGTTTTTATGATCTAGACCACCTCAGAAGCTGATTCAAGTTGCAAAATGTTTCTTATGACAAAACTAAGCTTAATAATCAAAAACCTACTCAATAAGCACACTCAATAAGCTGGAAAGTCCAATAAGCACTTATGTTAAAAGTCAAATAAGTTGGTTTTCTAGTAAAAAGTCAAAGTCAAAGTCCAATAAGCTCCAGTTTACTTAAATGGGTCAAATAATGAAGACCTATTACAAAAAATAAGTTGTTGCAAGTCAGAATAAGCTAGAATAGCTTATTGATAAGCTGATGACAAAATTGCACTAGCAGGGGCTAGTTTTGGATGTTGAGCAGTGGAAACTTTTTCCACTGCTTGACTATTTTGACTTTTTGTCTTTAGTGACTTTTTTGGAGATTCAGATTTCACAAAGGCACCCAAATGATCTTTGGATCAAAAGGAGTCAATCACAATCAAAATAACACAATCACTAACACCCAATTGATACAGTTTAATCAATCAATCATCAGACATTGCACAGACATGAACAATAAGCAGTTAAGCACTTATGAGCAGTTTTAGCACAAATCAGCCAGCCAAATTCAACCAAATGCACACACAAGCTATAATAAACTCCAATAAGCAAGTCTAAACAGGTTTCATGCACTGGTTCAAAGAATTAAGCAAGATTCAAGCAATGAAAGTTGCTGATGAACACTAACACATGCAGTTTCTACTTTTGCTGATGTATTTGACACACAAGCCAATTTCAACACTCCAAATCTTTCAAATAGGTTATATTGATGATGTTTTAACAGCTTTTATCCCTAAACATGCATAAACTCTAGGTTTTCCCAAAATTTTAGGTCAAAAATCAGTCAACTCAACAAGATATAGCAATTTTTTTGATTCAAGGTTTCAAACTCAGAAACTTGCAGCAAAACACTCTCAAACAAAGGTATAGCAGATACAAAGCATAAACAACACAAATTAACAACACAATAACAAGCTATAAGCACAAACTAGTAGACCCAAACACCCCTTTATCTTTTCCAAAACAAAATTTTCAAAAGCAAAGTGAGATTTCAGGCCAACCAAGCATCAATTAACACTAAAACAAGTATAATAAACAGATTCAAGCAAGAACAAGCCACAAAATTCACAAGAACACAAGTTTCATACAAATATCACCAAAAATCACAATTTAAGCAGATTTTGAGATTAAGTATGCAAACCTCATGGATGTACATCCACACCCACGAATTTTGAGCTTATGTGCTAGCAAGAACAAGCACAAGCTTCCACAATAGGCCTGCTAAGAGTGAACAAGGGTTAAGCACAATATCATAAAAATCAGAAACTTTGAAAAACTTGATTGATGCAAACTTGTTACCCCACACTTGATTATCCCCAAGTTATAAGCCTCACCACACCTTAACCAACTCAGTTAGGATGCTATGATCAGCCCTATAGCCCAAGAATTCCAAGATTGGAACAAGACTTAGCAAAATATCAAGAAAATGAGGAAATATGCAAACTTTTGCACACTCCTCTTTTGAAAACAGGTTTTAAACTTCAAGAACTAACAAGCATATAACAAATGAAAGCAGTAAATAAGATTGGCCAATGACTTTTCTTCAAGATTTCAAACTCAATTTCATTAAACTTAGAAAATGGATTTACAGAAACTTGAACAAGGAAAAATCAAAAGCAAAGTCTAAATGTTGGAACCCTAAGCCTTTATATAGGCATACAATGAGCTACTAGAAAGCATAAAAACGTTGCCCTAATGTTGATGAAGTCCCCAAAATGCCCCTTTGCCTTGTTTGAACTTGGAGAATCATGTGACTGCATTTTGGTTTGTAGCATGAGTTGGCATGTGAAAGTGTGATCAAAGGGTGTAGATGAAGCTTAGAAAGTAAGCCAAAATATGGGACGTTGGATTGCTGGCACTGTTTTGGCATCTTCCTCATGTGTGTAGCAGGGGAGGTCCATGTGGGGCATCTCAAAGGTGTAGCATGTGTTTTGGGTGTTGGGTTATGATTAAGGGATGCTTAATCATGGTTCTGGATAATATTATGGTTTAATTACAACACAATTAAGAATGCCTAATTATGTTCTTGAGGTGAATAGTGCCAGGTTTAATCCATTTTTTGTTTGGATTATGTTTAAATATGTGTTAATGGCGCCAAGATTAAATTAATCTTAAATCTGGTGAGTGGGATTGTGAGGTGGAGGAAGGGTGAGTTGTGATTGGCTGGATGGAGATAGTGGGGCACGTTGCAAGAGCTAGTTGGTCTAGGTAAGTTTTATGTCTGGCCCCTTTTAGTCCCTTGATTCTTTTCTTCTTGTCACTTGCAATTTAAACAGCCAAAAACGTATTCCCTTTGTATTTCAAGTTTTCATTTTCACACTTTTGCCCCAAGTACTTTTCCAAAGTATTTTTAGGGGTATTTCTTGCCATTTTTGAATTCTTCAAGGGCTGATTTGGTATTTCCTTCAATGATAATGGTCTAGACTTGTATAATTGACATTTTGGAGGACTGAAATTGCCAAGTCTTGATGATTGAGGGACCATTTTTGCCAAATGTTGAAAGTTGAGGGTCCTTTGTGTAATTTTGGAATTTTCAAAGGACCAAACTTGTCATTTCTTGTACTTTGAAGGACTTCATGATGTATTTGACTTTGTGGATGATATTGGTTGACAATTTAGCTTTGTTGAGGGGCTAAACTTTCCAAATCTTCAAAGTTAAGGGTCCTTTTTGTAATTTTGACAAACTTTAGGGACCAAACTTGTAATTATGAGGATACAAGGGTATACAGTGTCAATTCTTCATAATTGGAGGACCCTTCTTCATAATTCTTCAAATCTTCAAGGGTTGATCTTGGGAAAGTGTTCATTAGGGCTTGGTTCATTGTGCGGCTTCGTTTCCCTTGTTCGTTTTTGCATGATTCTTGTGATCTTTTGTCATTTTCTCAATATCCGTACCTAAAATACACAAGCAACAAACACAAGCATATATATGGGTATTTTGATGATATTTAATGCATTTTAAGCCCTATTTGGAAGATGAGACTATGTATAAAAGCAGTCTCATCACTCCCCCATACTAAACCATTGTCGTGCCCTCACGCAATGCTAGAATAAAGTACCAAAGCATCTCCAAATATCATTTTATTCACTTTATTGAACGATAAACTAGCTATACTACTACTATTGCTACTACTACTTGCGTTTTAGACATAATGTATGATTTTCATCGCAAAATGGGACGTTTAGGTTCATAGAATAAGAACACGTGAATGCTTCGTTAGAAATAATTTCATCGTCCTCGATTTTCACCCCAATTCCATGCTAAGCGTGCAACGAGATCATTGTCATTATAAGTTAGTAATGCTAACACTACTCATATGCCCTAATCACGTACTTATCCTCCCATTATTCCTAAGTTGTATCTCTTATATTTTATTTTGTCTTGAATGTTTCACGAGGATACATTGTTTGACTTATGCGATAATAGAGATTTAGGTCTAAAAATAGAGTCCTAACGGTGTAACTAAGACCATCAAATCAATAACCCTTCCTAATGGACAACGATGTCAAAAAATTAAGTCAACAAGAAGGATCGATAAACACGGTTTTATAACGGTTTTGAACATGAGACTAATTACCAAGACTTTTATACGCCCCCTAACGGAAGGGCCTTATTATCTTTGGTTTACCTCCATCTTTTATTCAACTTCGCCATGAAGCTTTTATTATGACTTCGGTCTTGCCTTGCCTTTTATTATCCGCCTCATCGGTGGTTTTATTAGCCAAAGACGTATATCCTCACGCTAAGGTGAATTTTGGATCTTTAAAGCTTCGAAGATTAAGGCTTGATTCACTTTCAATTTTGCATAGATTTTTCGGCCTTGTGGGGCTTCAAATTGTTTGCTTGATTTAGGTGAGCACTTGAAATCTTATTATTGGGTGAAGCTTTTGATTATTGGGGTGCCAATACTTCAAAACCGTGACGCTGGCGATACCTTAATGTCTTCCCAATAAAATTACACGGAAGCTACTAGAAAAGACTAGAAACCCAACAATCCTAACTAAACCGCTAAGTCAATATTTATTAAGCAAAAAATATTTACATGCGAAGGGAGAATAAGCAAACAACGAGAACACATGAGTTTTTGAAAGAATACGAGTACTCTACGTTTAGCATAGTAACTTATAATTAACTCTATCATTTCTCGTCCTCATTTAAGAGACTTAGCCTAATGTGTAGTTAAGGAATCGAAGCTAAGTGCTCAACACGCACGGTCGAGTCAAAAATTACTCTTATTCTCGCCATCGAAAAACCTACATTTGTGTCTTCAAACACTTATAAAACATGAGAAAAATTTAAAATTTCGCCATTTTTAGCCTTATTTTGCAACAAAAACGATAAACAAAAAGATAGACTTTGGAAAGCGTGAAGGTTTGGCAAGGCAAGTATCTATTCACCCCCCCCCCCCATACTAAAGTTAAACATTGTCCTCAATGTTTCGAGTCTAGGGGTGCAAACACCCCCATACTAGAGACGTAGTCGAATGCCTAATCTAGCATGGAAAGGGTGTAACCAATAAATTAATAGCCGTTTATGAAGTGTGCTAAAAACCTAAGGTTAGAACAATCAAGGATATATCATGGATATTGAGAAAGTCTTCAAAGCAAACGATCGAGTGCTCCCATAAAATGAACACGAGAGGCTCCAATCGTGAAGATGATCATCTAAAAACCACAATTCACAAACAACCACGGAACAAAGGTTGGAAGGGCACAAATCCCCACACGTAAGCTACATTAGAAAGCGATAATATGTACATTGGATAAGCATGGGACTCCCCCACGAGGCTCCTCGTTTTTTATTACTGAGTCATGAGCTCGACTCGATCCCCTCAATACTAATTATCACTGGGGAAGGTGACTTGGTCGAGGTAGTTCAAGGATGGAACTTCCCCGCCAAAGTAGTGCTTCAACCTATGTCCATTCACCTTGAAGTTAGGACCATCATCTTGAGCTAGCTCGATGGTCCCATACGGAAACACTTGAGTCACGGTGAATGGACCGGACCAACGGGATTTCAACTTACCGGAAAAGATTTTCAATCTTGAATTAAAAAGCAAAACTTGATCCCCAATGTTAAAAACCCGGTTTTTAATTTTTGAATCATGCAACTTTTTAGTCTTTTCTTTGTAAATCAATGAATTTTCATAGGCAATGTCTCTCAATTCATCTAATTCATTCAATTGCATTTTCCGGTGTTTTTCCGCGGTCTCCATATCATCATTACAATGCTTTAGGGCCAATAAGCCTTGTGTTCTAATTCGATAGGCAAATGACAATTCTTTCCATACACAAGCTTATAGGGAGTGCACCCAATGGGCGTCTTATGAGCGGTCCTAAAGGCCCATAAAGCATCGTCCAACTTATCCGACCAAGTTTGTCGGTTTTCTCCAACGGATCTCTCCAAGATCCTCTTTAACGCTCGGTTTGAAACCTCGACTTGCCCACTCGTTTGTGGGTGATAAGCCGTAGAAAGTCATGTAGTTATAAAGTATAGTTTATTAATTATTCCATGTATATTAAATAAACTATAGGTTAAAGCATTTAATTAAATATAATGTTATTTAGTTAAATAAAGATATAAATACTTAGGTTAAAACATGTATTATCAGTTATATTAATATAACCTAAGTCATGAGAATTAATTAATTATAGGTCATGGTTTTAATAATTAATTAATTACTTAGTCTAATTTTCATGATTAAAATACTTAGGTTTAACTATGTATTAATAGTAAAATAATTAACCTAAGTCATGATAATTAATTAATTATAAGTCATGGTTTAATAATTAATTAATTACTATAGTCTAAATTAAATAAATAAAAATACTTAGGTTAAATCATGTATTATTAATTTATAATAATAAACCTAAGTCCATGTTCTAATTAAATTAATTATATCGCATGTTAAATTAATTTAATTAATCATGTAATAATAAGTCATGATTTATTAGTCTAATTGCCTCATAATTAATATACATGTTAAGCTAATTAAACTCGTAAAAATAATACCCCGAACCCGTGTATTATTTTATGAAAACGTGTCGAAAACCAAACCGTGAAAACCCGTGTTGTTTTAAATATACACCGAACCAAACAGCCCTTTAATTGTTTCTTATTAATCTGACTACCAAACGCACCCTTAAGTTGTTTATAAACCCAAAACCAAACAACCCTTTAACTGCCAGTTCCCCCTGGCAGTTCTGGGTTCCCCCTGCTTGCCATAATTTCCCCACCGAGACCTGGGTGGTCTCGGTTCCCACTGCTAGCAGAATCACACCACTGGCCGCAGCCAGTGGTTCCCTCTACTAGACCGTCGATGCCACTGTTAAGCCAAACGCACCCCTGCTGACAGCAGGGGCTTGCGGTTGATGGGGAAAAAGGGCCACCGAGAGTCTAAGACTCTCGGTTAGTGTGCAATCCGACTGTACCAACGTCACACCCACAACCTTGGTTAATTCCCATGACTTATAACATTCTATGATTTGTTTTATTCGGTTTATGATTAATCACCCATGGAAAAATAAAATAAAAACGAGATTAAAGGTTACCTTCGTGTTTTTAGGGTTTAGGAAAAATAGATCACAATTCCATCTTGATTCTTCTTGGATTAAAAGACCACGATTTCTTGTTTGTTCTTGGTGATGAAAAACTCACGGTAGAAACAAAAGAAAAGGAAAAAATATGACGGCATGTATTTGGTTTTAGGGTTTTAATTGTTTGATATCATTTGTCCAAAAATATGTACTCCCCCCGTCTTTTGTTTACACGGCCAAAACAAAAACACTTGGGCCTTGAGCCCAAGTCCTATTACTTTTCTTGTTTGTCTAAAACAGCCCCAAATAAACATTATACTTTCTTTCTTTTATTATTTCGCGTCACGAAAACGTTATGTGTAATCGTGTTTTAATGTCGTGAATTTCTTAGTCATCCTTATACATATTAAACGTGATTATTATTTATGTAATAGTAGTCGTGTTAAATCCTCGTGTCACGTGATTATAATGATCATGCTAAATGTTCGTGTTTACGTGCTATATAGGTATCGATCGTGACTTAATATATTTATTCTTGTTCGTAATAAATATATATACGTAAATAATATTATCTCGTGATTAACTTACGTTCATGATTTCATGATCGCATGTTCGTGATTATAATTATTATTTGAATAGTTATTGTGTGTTCATACGTAATAAATACTTATCGTGTTCTAACACGTACGTAATACTTAAAATTCTTATACGTGAACGTAAACATGTTATAAAAGGAAATTTCTAATCTTATACGTATGATCTAATGGGTACTATTCATGGTAAAAGCATGCGGGTTTTACAACTCTTCCCCCTAAAAAGAATAATTCGTCCCCGAATTATAGATAACGTAACTGAAAGAGAAACATACCCGAATCAAACTGAGAGGGTATGTAAGATAAATGAACGTGCAGGTGACCTGGTAGAAAGAACGCGGAACATGACATGTCTTGAAAGGACATGGAACGTGACGTGACTGAAAGGACATATCTAATTTATAAGAGAAAAACGGATAAGAAGTTCGGATGAACTTGTCCGTTTCCAAGTGGCCTCCCTCTTGGAACAGTTCCTTCACAAGTTCTTGACACGAATGATAAATCTTGGTCCTCCTGACCTTGATTTGAAATATGAAGAAGTTCGTTATCAACGTAAGGTAGATGCCCTAATTTTGATCGAGGGAATAAGAATTAACGTGTAAGGGCAACTAACACGTTATCGTGCAAAACCCTCTAACTTAATTGATAATTAGCAACGATGCGTGAGACATAAAGAAACGTAGTACGTGAAAAATTTTGAACGTGACACGTGAAAAATTTTGAACGTGATACGTGGAAAATTTTGAACGTGATACGTGGAGATATGATGAGTGTAGTATGAGTAAACATATCGTGATCCATGATACGTGTAACATATCTTGATCATGATATGAGGAACGTGGAATGAACATGACATGTGAAACATATCGTGAACATAGAATATAATTGCGGTAACGCCAAACGCTACAAGGTGAGTGATGAGACTGCTTTTATACATGGTCTCATCGTCCAAATCGGGCTTAAAATGCATAAAATATCATTAAAACTGCCAAATATATGCTCGTGTTTGTTGCTTGTGTATTTTTAGGTACGGATATTGAGTAAATGGCAAAAGATCACAAGAATCATTCAAAAACGAACACGGGAAACGAAGCCGCACAATGAACCGGACCCAAATCTGGAATTTCCAAAATGGACCTTGAAGAATTGAAGATTGGCAACTTTGGTCCCTCATTTTTGAAGTTTTGGCAAGTTAAGACCTTGAAGAAATCAACTTTTGCAAGAATGGTCCTTGAGGAATGAAGATATTACAAGATTGGCCCTTGAAGATTGCATTTATTACATTTGAAGTCCTTATATTAAGTTTGCAAAACATTATGTGCCAAAAATGTCAAACTGCCAAAGTTGAAATCAAAGGGAATGAAGTTTGGAGCTAATTAATACAAAGTGAAGAAGAAAGAAAAGCTTGGGGGCCATTTCAATCAAACAGCCAAACCTACCCACCCAATCCCCTCCTTACACGTCACCATAACCCACCCATATTACCAAACCCTTTACCCGACCCAACCTGTCCAACCCACAACCCACCAGCTTATTAAAAAGGGTCAAATGGTCAACCCTTATTTCCCACCAAACACCATATTTAAAATTAATCCTTTCCTTTTTTTGATTAAACCCTTACCTGCTATAACCCTTAATCCCATAAACCCTAAAAATTTAAATCATTAAAACCAAAGGGGTTTTACCCCAAATGCTCCAGATCACTAATCCAACGTTTTGTCACCACAACCCACATCCCAAACCAACACAAGACACACCCATGTGTCTTGTGGGACCCTCCCCTGCTCCGTCCCTTTCCCTCAAAACCCTAAACCCGACCAAACCAACGACCCACAATGATTCCTTTGCCCCCAAGGACTTTTTAAACGTCCAAGATCATAACAATCTAGCTGGCAACAGTACAAGATCACATGTTCACCTTTTGACTGATTTTGAAGAAAGAAGACCAAGGGCATTTTAGGGCATTCCATGGCTAGGGTTTTGTAGTTCTAGTATCTTCTTTTTAGTAGTATATAATGAGACGAAATGTGTCCATTATATTTTGTTCCAGTTTTAGCTCTCAAACATTTGTAATCCCTTTTTTCAAATTTATAAAGTTGGTACATTATTTAAATTGTAATTCCTTTTATTTGTTTTTAAAAGTGGTTATGTGATTGAGAAGCTAGCTGAGTTCCATTGATATTGTTTAAACACTTTGTGTTTATTTGAGTTTTCAAAAATAGGTTTTGAAAAGGTTTGAATTTTTTAGAAATTCATGAGTTTTAAGAAGTGAAAGTGGATTGAAATTCTTGTTTTTCTTAATCTATTCTTGTTTCAAAACGTGTTAGGTTTCAAGGTTTATTGGCTTAAAGTTTTTGAAAGGATTTGAAAGGAGAAAGAAAAATCAGAAAGTTTGTATTGTTCTTGTTCTTCATTTTCTCTTAGCAGGATTGAAGTTATTGTTGTTCAAGGTTCAGCATAGACCCAAGTCTATTTGGAGGTGACATACAGTCACTGTTGGGCCTGGATGTAGGCCCAACAAGGTAGTATACTTGTTCCTTTTTCAAATTTTCAGTTTATTTGTGATTTGAATGAATTTTGTGAGAAGTTGTTTATTTGTTTGTTAAAGCTGTTGGATATTGATTATTATAGGGTTTTATGCATGATTAAAGGTGTTTAAATCAATTTGGTTGTAGTTTGAAAGTATTTTGTTTGTTAATTTGCATATTCAGAATTTAAAGGGGTGTTTGGATCAGTGTTTAAAATGGTTTAGATTGTTTAGATTTTGCTTGTAAACCTGTTAAACACACTCATTAGTTAGTTATTAGGTGCTTTTAGTGCTTGGTTTTCTATTTGGTAGAGTGTTGAACAAATTTGCATGCTAAAAAAGGTAGAAACATAGCATAAATCAGAAACTGCATTGTTCTGCTTGTTTTTTGTGGAAATTTGGTCACCAATTTGGAAATCTGCTAGATACTAGGTCTAGTTAGGGTTTGTTATCATTCATTTGTCACTTGATTGGATTGTATGTAAGTTTGTGTGCATTGAATCTCACTTTTATGCCATTTGAACCAGCATAATATTCATCAGTCAAAACATAGGCTTAATCAGACATTTCTTGTGCAATATTGTGCTTGATTCTGTATTATATGATAGGTGTGAAAACACCCATCCTTTTTACCACTTAATTACAATAATAACCGAGCCAAAACGTGTATTTTATGTCATTTATGTCAGAATTATGCGTGGTTTGTGTTTTTGTTGTGATTTAGGACGAAAAGGTGAAAAGTGGAGAAAACACGGCATTTACGGGCTTTTATCGTTTTTTTTTTTTTTTTTTTTTTTTTTTTTTTCATTTTAATGTATGAGATTTTACTAGTTGAAAGTTCTCGTTTCTCGGTGTCTCTTCGAATTGATTTCCGGTTAATTGTGTGAGATTAGTTGTCCTTGGTGAATCAAATATTTGTTTGGTTTTGGTAAAATAAATGTGCAAGACTAAAAATAGAGGACGGAAAATTAAAGCTAGAACTAGATAAAACATAAAACGGTGCAATATTTAAAACTTTAAAAGTAAATGACGTAAAATTTAACCGACGTAAAATTAAAACTTAACGAAAAGTAAAATGACAATTAGATGAAAATGCAAATCGAAATTAAAAATAGACTAAAAATAAAACGAGCGAAGTGGCGGGAAAACAAACAAGTTTATCGTTGAAACAAAACAAAATGTTCCGATCGGAATACATTCCGATCGGGTGATCGGAATACAGAGAAAAGTTCCAATCGGAATAAGCAAATCGTGCATAATCGGAATATAAAGAAAAGGGACAATCGGAATAACTGAAAAACTGCAATCGGAATGTAAGGAAAAGGGGTCCAATCGGAATCCCATAAAACGACCAATCGGAATATCATGAAATAGAGTACAATCGGAATAATCAAAATGGTCCTGATCGGAATAATGGAAAACTGCCCAATCGGAATCCAGGGAATAACTTACCGTCGGAATGTCCTAACCCCTTTTCCGATCATACGATCGGAAAGAGGGATGCAGCCTGGTCGGAAAGTACAATCGGAAAGGGGTTTTCCCTTTCCTATTTAAATGGGATCCGAGACAAAAAAGCAAGGTAAATAAGCTATTGTAATGAGCTTATTCCCAAAACTAAAACAAACCAATACTAATCGGATCGAATAAGCACTTAAAAACAACTTATCAAACTTACAATAAACAAACTTTAAAATCAAAACATAGAAAGATGAACTTTAAAGATCAAAACTTTAAATAAGAACTTGATGAAAAAGATGATGAGAACAAGATTTAGATAAACAAGAATGATTAATAACATAAAGATTAAGACAAGATAAGCTTAAAAAGTAAAAGTTTGATTGAAAACAAGAAAGATTAAAAGATGAAAGATTAAAGTTCTAGAGAGAGAAACTGTCACTTTCTCTCTCTAAACTACTCCTACTCCTAAAACTAAAACTAATCTAAAAATTGACTAACTCCCTTCATGTGGTGATATGAAGGGTATTTATAGGAAAGGAGGGTGGATGGAGGCTTCTTCTTTTCTTTCTTTCTTCCTTCACGTCTTCTCGACTCGACTTTAATTCTTTGTCTTTGTCGTCTCGGGATTTGAACTTGTCTTTTAATTTTCTTCTTCTATTAGACTTAAGTTCTTTGACTTCGTTAAACTTCCGTCTTTAGACTTTTTCTTCGATAAATCTTCACAATAGGCCTTGGACTTCCGTTCTTTTTGCACTCTTGATCTTTCGACTTCATCTTTCGTCTTTTTCTTCGATAAAAGCCCGTAAATGCCGTGTTTTCTCCACTTTTCACCTTTTCGTCCTAAATCACAACAAAAACACAAACCACGCATAATTCTGACATAAATGACATAAAATACACGTTTTGGCTCGGTTATTATTGTAATTAAGTGGTAAAAAGGATGGGTGTTTTCACACCTATCAAATCCCCTACACTTAACCATTGCAATGTCCTCATGCAATGCATTAGTTACAAAGCAAGATTACATTTTCCATCATAATCAATCCACGTTGGCCTTTATTAAAGAAATAGAAAATTATAAACATATAAATTAAAGAAATCAAAAACATACCTTGGGTTTTGAAAATGTCGTGAATGATCATCATCCTAAAGTTTTCACTTTCTCCAAACCAAGCTTAGAAACGAGATCATTGTTATTATAAGTTAGCAAACTAACACGAACTCATGTGGGCCAATTATTTACTTAGACTCCCTTATTCCTAGGTGTATCTCTTTTATTTTATTGTTGTCTTGAATGATCACGAGGATGCATCGTTGACTTATTTCGATAGTTATTTAGTCCAAAAATAAAGTGGACGATTTAATCAA
This sequence comes from Glebionis coronaria, assembly GCA_025667525.1. Taxonomy (NCBI): domain Eukaryota; kingdom Viridiplantae; phylum Streptophyta; class Magnoliopsida; order Asterales; family Asteraceae; genus Glebionis; species Glebionis coronaria. Next base: position 276,768,990 of record CM046879.1, read on the forward strand.
TAGTTAGCTAAAGGACCAAATCTTTTAAAACTGCTTCTCGGGACCTCATAAAGTTCATATCTTGGCATAACTCGCTTCACGATTTGAGACCTTTCTCGGACCGATATTTGGCAGCGACTTCATACTTCGAATCTTCGAGAGACGTTCTTGAAATTATGGTCTTCTCTTCATAATAGGAATTTCTTCACTTGAAGTTTTGAGAGATTCTTCATATTTGGACCACGACTTCGTCATTTTTCTCCAATCTTTATTTTGGACTTTGATATACAACGATCCGCCTCCTTTTAGGACTTGGATCTATTTATCCTCATACCTTGTTAGGGTCTTTTCGGATAGACTTCTCCATGACTTTTGGGGAGTATTTGCTTTTCGTCGTGTGTCTTGATCCTTCATATAGATTTTCGATAAATGATTCTTCACATCACTTTTGGATCTTTAGCAACAAAATGTAGCCCTCATGCCTTGTTAGGGCCTTTTCGGACTCGCCAATCTTCGCATCCCGCTTCAATAAGTTATGCCTTGGCTATGAACTCTAATCCGTACCAAGCAACTTTTAAACAATCTGGGGCTAGAAGCTAAGTAACCTTTTAAATCGTACAACCTTATTTATTGCAGATAAATTTATTAACAAGCGGAGGGAGAGTAGGATTATAATTAACTCACATAAATTCACAAAAGAATACCGAACTTATAATTGACTCTATCATCTCTCGTTCTCCACAATTTAAAATCTCAAGGAATGAGACTCGTGGATGCTTAGCCTAATAAATCAAAGTTTTGGGTTTTCGAGTCGCCTATAGGATCTTGCAAATTCTTGGACTTTTTCAAGTTTAGAAATTGCATTTTAAAGTTCCCTTGATAAACGACTCTCTAGGATCAATTATAGGAACTTGCGAAAAGTTCTTGTTCTTAACCCGTGAGAGTTAAGACTTTCGCGTTTTATAGCTCCCTATATAAAAGCCTAGCAAAACTTGACTTAAACACGTTAAGGATACAAGCTAGAATAAACTTAGGCAAGTAAACTCGGGTTGAGTCAAAAGATTCACAACGTTTGAAAATTAAAACCACTTATTTAAACATTTATTCTAGCAAGGAAAGAAAATAACTATACAAAGGGATAAACTAATAGGCCAAAATAGATCAAAAATTTTGAAAAATGTCGAAAAATGGATTTTCCGGTTAAAATGAGGACAAATACAAGGAAAAGACCACTTAACTTCGATAGAAGTCCCCCCTACACTTAATATAAACATTGTCCTCAATGTTTAAGCATTTGGGAGTAAAACTCCCCTACACTTAGGACATTGTGCACTTTGTTTAAATCTCGCTAAGGAAAAGACAACTAAAGAGATTCCTATTTTAATATTGAGAAATATAAAATAGTGAATCGAAAAGAGTTTAGGATAGAACCGGGAAGAAGGGAACACGGAATCACGGTTCGTCAAAAGTCATCAAGAGTGTGTCTTTGAAGCTCTAATCCCTGCACATTGATAAGAAAAAGAACAAGAAACACCACGGGGCTCCCCCCTACACTTATGGTAAAGATAGATAGATAATTGGGTTGCCTCCCAAAAAGCGCTTGTTTTTGTTAACCGAGTCACGAGCCTGACTCGTCCCCGAATAAAATGGTCCATGGGGAAGCCTCGAATGTGATACCGGGATCAAAGACCTTGTCCTCGTTCCCGGTTGACATCAACAAAGGAGAGGTGGGGGGATAAGTCTTGAATAGGAGGAAGGTCCTTTCAACATACGTATAGTATGTGAATTCAAGATCCACGGGAGGTGGGGTGGGTAAAGTAAGCACATTGACCTCCCCCAAAGACAATGGCGGCTGAGCATTCGGCAAAGCCGTGATGTTATCAATGATAGCATAATCAATGTCACCTCCCGGGTCAAAGCACTCATCCTCCGAGATAGTCTCTAAAGGGGAGGATGAAAGGTGCTCAGGAGGGGGACTTGGGACAATATCTTCCTGCAGCAAATTATCAAAAATAATGTCCCCCTCCGTGTCAGAATCATCAATACCTGGAGGGATGGAGTGGATGTCGATTTCTTCCAGCAATGGGTCATTATCTTCAACGGGAGGAATAGATGGAGGCAAAGACTCGGAAAGAGGAGGAGAAGTCAACGCTTCGAGTTGAGCAATAAGAAGGTGCACTTTCCGTAATCTATCTCGAAGAAGCACGTCTTCCACCTTATCCACAAGATCATGTTCATCGATGAACTTCTCGTAAACCGGAGAGAATAAATCGTCATCACCCGCATCTCCCGGTGGAGATTGAGAAATTTCAAAAGTGAAATTCTCATAGCAGAGAGAAGAATCGTCATCACTAGGATCGACCTCTTCTGGAAGAGCAATGTCGTCCTCAGGCTCCATAGCAGGTAAGTCACAAACCTCATCATCCAATACTTTGTCAAGACAAACATCACTAAGCTCATTCAATGTATCGCACTCCTTCGACATGTTAGGGATATGGAGAGGAGGGATGACGATAGCGCTAGGACATTGAGCAGTAAGATCATTCCAAGAAATAGTAGGCTCATCGTCATCATCATCGTAATAGTATTGACGCACAGGAGGAGGGGTATAATCATTAAGATTAGATACTTGCTCTTGTTGCTGTCTCTTCTCTTTTTCCCATGCTTCGTTGAACTGAACAAAGGCGTCTTGAATGTCCAAAATAATGGCGTGCCTTTCTTGAGTAGTGAGTTGTTGATCAATATGAATTCCCCGTGAACGTTACTTTTTCAAAAATATTCAAAAACACTAAAAAATATAAAATTTTCAAAAAAATCCTAAAAATTAAAAAACCAATAAAAACCAAAAATATTTTTGTTTTGTTTGTTCGTTCTTTTGCAGGTGTATGCGCACTCGATCCACGTCTTATCAAGAGCCCGAGCCTCTCGATAACTTAGACATGGCTGGTGTACAAAACAACAATAACATACCACCTCCGAACAACAATAATAACAACAACAATCCGCCTTTCAACAACATGAATAACAACAACAATGAGCACCTTCCGGATAATCGGCCAATGATTGAATTGCTGCAAGCTCATGTTGATGGCAATACGGATCCAATTGTTATACCACCAATTGCCGCCAACAATTTCGAGCTCAAGTCAGGCTTTATCCAGATGGTCTCAGCTCAACCGTTCTTGGGACGCACCATTGATGACCCACACGACCATATCAAGAGGTTTTTACAACTCACCAACACGGTCAAGTTCAATGGAGTTCCACAGGAAGTTATAAGGTTACAAATTTTTCCCTTTTCTTTAGAGGGACAAGCCCGGCATTGGCTTGCTAAGGAACCGCCACAGAGTATTCTCTCGTGGACGGATTTGGAAACAAAGTTTATAAACTACTTTTTTCCACCCTCTCGTACTACCGCTTTGCGGAATGAGATTATCAACTTTGAACAAAAGTACGATGAGTCATTCAGTGAATCTTGGGATCGTTTTAAAGATCTTTTAAGAAAATGCCCACAACATGGTTTTACCAAAGTTCATCAAATAAATACTTTTTACAATGGTTTAAGCATGAGTGACCAAGATTCACTGAATAGTGCCTCAGGGGGTAATTTATTGGCTAAGACTTCCAATGCTGCTTGGGATATCATTGAGAACAAGTCTCGTGTGCAAACCAAGAGCATTAGGACCAATGTTGCTAGTGCTAGCACTAATGACAGCGACAAGCGATTAGACAAAATTACCACGCTTCTTGAATCGCTTGTCACCCACACCGTCAGCAACAACAACAGCAACAACGCCAAAAATGCACAAGTCAACGCTGTCAGCCAACCTTGTGAGATATGCGGTGGTCCCCACTCTTACACAACTTGTACCGCCACACAAGATTACCCTGCTGAGAATGTGAATGCGGCATATGGCACCTACCAACAACCTGCTTATCAAGCTAGACCTCAAGGTGACCGTAACTTGCTTAGCTACCGCAGCAACAACTATCTTTCACCACCTGGCTTTCCTCCTACCAACCCAAACCAACAACAAAACCTTAACCGCCCTCCTCAACAACAACAACAACCTCGACAACCATACGTTCCACCTCACAAGCAGCAACAACCGCCTCAACGTAACAATCAAATCTACCAACAACCTGCTTACCAACCACCTGCATACAATGCTCCTTCCAACCAAACCACCACTGCACTACACCAAGAGGTCGCCACCTATATGAGGACCAATGATGTGATAGTGGGAAATCTCCAAGAAGAAGTGCGCAACTTGAAGGCAGATCTGGTCAAGCAAGGAAATGATTTGCGAGCTGATATGAGAAACACGTTGGATAGCCAGACGAATGATCTGAGGAACATGATGGCTAGTTTCTTCCAAAGTAGTCAACCCTCTTCTTCGGGTACTCTTCCGAGTAACACCGTTGCAAACCCAAGAGGGGAGATGAAAGCAATCACCACTCGAAGTGGTAAAGGTACAAAGGAACCCGAGCTTCCTATACCCCCACCGGTGGTTGTGACTAAGGAGAACGAGTCGCCTGCTCCTATTCCTCATCCTTCTCCTTCCCCAATTTCTCCACCTCTTCCTTCTACCCCTCCTCCACCCAAGGATGTGAGTGATCCTATTATTCCAAAGCCTTCCTCTTCTTCCAATATACCTTATCCATCTAGGTTGAGGAAAGAGAAGCTCAAAAGCAAGGATGATATTCAGGTTTCGAACTTCCTTAAAATGTTCAAACAATTGAATTTCAATATCTCCTTCGCTGAGGCTCTCGCTCACATGCCTAAATATGCTAAAATGTTTAAAGATCTTCTGAGCGACAAGGAAAAGCTCCTCGATCTCGCCAACACCCAACTTAATGAGAACTGCTCTGCAGTGCTCTTAAGGAAATTGCCAATCAAGCTTGGTGATCCGGGTCGTTTTCTTATCCCTTGCAATTTCCCGGGAGTAGAGAATTGCATGGCCCTAGCCGATCTAGGTGCCAGTATTAATCTTATGCCTCTAAGTGTTTGGAAGCAATTATCTCTCCCAGAGCTTGTCCCCACTAAAATGACTTTGGAATTGGCCAACCGTACGGTTGCTTATCCAGTGGGGATAGCCGAAGATGTCATCGTAGGAGTCGACAAATTCACCTTCCCTGCTGATTTTGTTGTCGTCGACTACGAAATGGACCCCCGTGTGCCACTTATTGTTGGTCGTCCATTCTTGAGGACCGGTCGCACTCTTATTGATGTTGAAGCCGGAGAGCTTATCATGAGAGTGGGTGACGACAAAGTAGTCTTCAACATGGGAAAGTTGTCCAAACAGCCTTATTCGTATGAGAGCGTTAATTATATTGACGTTCTTGATGAGGCTTGTGAAGAACACTTTAATGATGCTTGCAAAAGTATTCCTACCTCTCTTCCCACTGTTGAGACCGTATCCTCCATTGATTCATCGTTGTCTCTATTTGGAGATAGTGATTTATTCTGGAACAATCTTGAAGCTACCATGGGAGATGCGAATTTAGCTACTAATGATTCTCCCACCGAGGGGGATGAAGACATGAATTTCTTTGACAATCTTCTCACTGAAGACAATCCTTCTCCTCCATCCCCCACGGTTATTGCTATCGATGCCACGACTTTGAAAACGCCTCCCGTCGAAAATCCTCCGGATTTAGAACTTAAGGAGTTGCCGCCCCATCTCGAGTATGCGTTCCTTGAAGCAGAGAAGAAGTCACCCGTCATCATCGCTAAGGACTTGCAAGAAGAAGAGAAAACTCGTCTCATCGATGTTCTTAAAGCTCATAAGAAGGCAATTGCTTGGAAAATTTCCGATATCCGCGGAATTGATCCGAACTTTTGTACTCACAAGATTCTCATGGAAGATGACTTCAAACCCACAATCCAGAACCAAAGAAGGGTTAATCCTAAAATTCATGACGTCATCAAACAAGAGGTTATCAAACTTCTAGATGCCGGCTTGATCTACCCTATTTCGGATTCGCCGTGGGTAAGTCCCGTCCATTGTGTGCCCAAGAAGGGCGGAATAACCGTTGTTCCCAATGAACACAACGAGTTGATTCCCACTCGTCTCATTACTGGGTGGAGAGTTTGTATTGATTATCGCAAGCTCAATGATGCCACGAGAAAAGACCACTTTCCTCTTCCCTTCATGGATCAAATGCTCGAGCGTCTAGCTGGTAATGACTATTACTGCTTCTTAGACGGTTTCTCCGGGTATTTTCAAATTCCCATCGATCCCAAGGACCAAGAAAAGACCACATTCACTTGTCCCTATGGAACATTTGCTTACAAACGCATGCCTTTTGGTTTATGTAATGCTCCTGGGACATTCCAAAGGTGTATGATGGCGATCTTCCATGACATGGTGGAAGACACTATGGAAGTATTCATGGATGATTTCTCGGTCTATGGCGATTCATTCTCTGCGTGCCTTGCCAATTTGGAACGTATGCTCAAGCGGTGCGAAGACACTCGCCTAGTTCTGAATTGGGAAAAATGCCATTTTATGGTAAAAGAAGGCATCATCCTAGGACACAAGATCTCGAAAGCCGGTCTTGAAGTAGACCGTGCTAAAGTCGATGTTATCGCAAAGTTGCCTCCACCTTCAACTGTGAAGGGTGTGAGAAGTTTCTTGGGTCATGCGGGCTTCTATCGTCGATTCATTAAAGATTTTTCTCAAATCGCTCGCCCGATGACCCATCTCTTGGAAAAAGATACTCCTTTTATCTTTTCCAAAGAGTGTCTTGAAGCCTTCAACTCGCTTAAGGATAAGCTAACTAAGGCACCCGTCTTGGTTACCCCTAATTGGGAGCTTCCTTTTGAGTTGATGTGCGATGCTAGTGATTTTGCTATTGGAGCGGTTCTTGGACAAAGAGTGAACAAACACTTCCAACCGATCCATTACGCTAGCAAGACAATGACTGGGGCACAATTGCATTATACGACAACCGAAAAAGAGCTTTTAGCTGTTGTCTATGCCTTTGAAAAGTTCCGCCCCTATCTTGTCCTTTCCACCACCATTGTGTATACCGATCATTCCGCGCTGAAGTACTTGTTGACAAAGCAAGATTCCAAACCAAGACTTCTTCGCTGGGTTTTGCTGCTCCAGGAATTTAAAATCGAAATTCGCGATAAAAAAGGAGCAGAAAACCTAGCCGCGGATCATCTCAGTAGACTTGAGGATCCTTACCAAGGGGATCATCCGAACAAAGAAATCAATGATTCTTTTCCCCTGGAGACCTTAATGTCTATCAACTCTACTGCTGACGAAACCCCGTGGTTCGCAGACATTGCAAACTACTTAGCGGGTGGAATCCTCGTTGACGGGTTAACATCCCAGCAAAAGAAGAAGTTCTTCAAAGACATAAAGACTTACTTCTGGGATGACCCGTATCTTTTCAAACAATGTGCTGACTTGATTATTCGTCGATGTGTTGATGGACCGGCAGCTTTCAAAATCCTTGATGCTTGCCACAAAGGACCCACTGGTGGTCACTTTGGTCCCAACTACACCGCCAAAAAAGTGTTTGATTCAGGATTTTATTGGCCCTCCATTTATCGTGACGCTCACGATATGGTTAAAAAATGTGATGCTTGCCAGAAACAAGGCACGATCACACATAAAGACGAGATGCCTCAGAATTTCATTCAAGAGTGTGAAATCTTTGATGTTTGGGGTATCGACTTTATGGGGCCATTCCCTTCATCTAAAGGAAACAAATACATCCTTGTTGCCGTTGACTACGTCTCCAAGTGGGTTGAAGCCAAAGCTTTACCTACTAATGATGCAAGGGTGGTTTGTAACTTTTTGAAATCGCTGTTCTCTCGATTCGGCGTTCCTCGTGCTATTATCAGTGACCGCGGGACTCATTTTTGCAACGATCAATTTGCAAGAGTCATGGCCAAGTATGGTGTCAATCACCGTCTTTCCACCGCTTATCATCCCCAAACCAATGGGCAAGCCGAGATATCCAATCGTGGATTGAAGCGAATTTTGGAGCGCACTGTGGGAGAGCATCGTGCCGCGTGGGCCGATAAGTTAGATGATGCTCTGTGGGCTTTCCGTACTGCTTACAAGACCCCGATCGGTTGTACACCTTATCGTCTTGTGTACGGGAAAGCATGCCACCTTCCCATCGAGCTGGAGCATAAGGCGCACTGGGCCTTAAAGTGGGCTAACTTCGACATCAACAAAGCCGGTGATCATCGCAAGATTCAACTCAACGAGCTCAATGAACTGAGAAATGAAGCTTATGAGAACTCGCTGATCTACAAAGAGAAGACGAAGATCCTCCATGACGCAAAAATCAAGAACCGAGAGTTCCATATTGGTGATCAAGTCTTACTTTTCAACTCTCGGTTGAAGATCTTCTCTGGCAAGTTGAAGAGCCGCTGGTCTGGTCCATTCACCGTCGCCAACGTCTTTCCGTATGGGACCATTGAGCTTTCTCAGCCAAATGGGCCCAATTTCAAGGTGAATGGCCAGCGTCTGAAGCTGTACTTTGGTGATGACATCTCTCAAGAGATGATACCATCCCTCACCACGTTCCCCATGAACTAAATTTGGGTCGAGTCAGGCTCGTGACTCGATTATCAAAAACAAGCGCTCCTCGGGAGGCAGCCCGAGTATCTATCCTTTTACGTTTTAACCTCCTAAGTGTTAGGGGGCCTGCATAGGTGTTTGTATTTGTGTGGTGATGTGATTACAGGGATAAGTGCACTCTTGGAAACTTTGAAGAACCGTGCTCCCGTGTTATCCGAAATCCGGTTCTATCTCTCAACTATCGTGATTCAATTTTCTTCATACTCACATTTGAAATTGATCACTTTAGTCGTCTCTTCCTTAGCTTGAGTTAACCAACGGGCACAATGTCATAAGTGTAGGGGAAACTTTTCCCACATGCTTAAACATTGAGGACAATGTTTATCTTAAGTGTAGGGGGGACTTCTATCGAAGTTTTAAGTGGACTTTTCCATGAAAATGCCTTCAATTAACCGGAAAATCATCTTTTTCAACATTTTTCAAATTTTTAATTAACTTTGGCCATTTAGTCGTAATTTTTAAAATTTTTATCGTTGCTTTCATATGTATATATTCCGCAATAAAGTCAAAAATATTAATAAGTGGTGTAGCTAGTTTAGAAATCTTTGACATATTAGGCCCGTTGCGTTTATTTTGACTCAACCCGAATAGACTTATCCAAGTTTATTCTAGCTAGTATCCTTAACCATGTAGACCTTAATTGGTTTATTAGGCTAACTGTCCACGAATCTCATTACTTGAGATTTTAAATTGTGGAGGACGAGAAATGATAGAGTCAATTATAAGTCGGTATTCTTGCGCAAGCTCACTTGGTGTAATTATTTGCCTATTCTCCCATCACTTGCTAATAATTTATCTGCAATAAGTAAGGTCTTACGATTTGAAAAGTTACTTAGCTTCTAGCCCAAGATCGTTTAAAAGTTGCTCGGTAATGATAAGAGTTCATAGCCAAGGCATAACTTATGAAGCGGGGCGCGAAGATTGGCGAGTCCGAAAAGGCCCTAACAAGGCATGAGGATTCAATTTTATTAGGCTAACTGTCCACGAATCTCATTACTTGAGATTTTAAATTGTGGAGGACGAGAAATGATAGAGTCAATTATAAGTCGGTATTCTTGCGCAAGCTCACTTGGTGTAATTATTTGCCTATTCTCCCATCACTTGCTAATAATTTATCTGCAATAAGTAAGGTCTTACGATTTGAAAAGTTACTTAGCTTCTAGCCCAAGATCGTTTAAAAGTTGCTCGGTAATGATAAGAGTTCATAGCCAAGGCATAACTTATGAAGCGGGGCGCGAAGATTGGCGAGTCCGAAAAGGCCCTAACAAGGCATGAGGATTCAATTTTATTGCTGAAGATCCAAAGTGATGTGAAAAGCATTATTCCTAAAGTCAATATGAAGGATCAAGACTCACGACGAAAAGCAATCAACTCCCATAAAGATCATGGAGAAGTCTATCCGAAAAGACCCTAACAAGGTATGAGGATAAATAGATCCAAGTCCGAAAAGGAGGCGGATCGTTGTATCTCAAAATCCCAATTAGAGATTGAAGAAATAATCATGAAGTCGTGGTCAACAAAGTTGGAGAACCCCTCAAAAGTCTCCAAGTGAAGAAACTCTATTATGATGAGAAGACCATTATCTCAAGAACGTCTCTCGAAGATATGAAGTATGAAGTACATGCCAAATATCGGCCCGAGAAAGGTCTCAAATCGTGAACCAAGTTATGCCAAGATATGAACTTTTTGATATCCCGAGAAGCAGTTTTAAAAGATTTTGTCCTTTAGCTAACTATTGATCAAATCGTCCTACTTTGCTTTCAGCCCTAAATAACTATCGAAATAAGTCCAAAAATGCATCTTCATGATCATTCTAAGACAAAAATAAAATATAAGAGATACACCTAGGAATAAGGGAGTCTAAGCATTTAATTAAGCCATGTGTGTAAGTGTTTGAATTACTAACTTATAATAACAATGATCTCGTTTTTAAGCTTAGTTTGGGGAACGTGAAACTTGAGGATGATAAATCTTCGTAGCACCGAAGCCCTAATGTAAGTCCTCGATCTCTTTGCAAGGTATTTCCATCCTTTTGTTTGCTTCAAAGTTTTAAATTTCTCTTAGTATTTTCATTTTCGTTTAGTAGTATATTAATAAGGCCAAGGTTGATTGATTATGAGGAAAGTGTAAATGTGCTTTGTCACTAAGCATTGCATGAGGGCATGGCAATGGTTAAGTGTAGGGGATTTGATAGGTGTGAAAACACCCATCCTTTTACCACTTAAATCGGGCTAAAACGAGACCAAAACACGTATTTAATATCATTTGTTTGGAATTATGCGTGGATTTTGTGTTTATTGTGTTTTCAGAGTCAACCGGATGAATAATGAAGAAAACATGGGATTATACGGGTTTTATCGAGGAAAAAGACTCAAGACGAAGTCTATTATCCAAGAGATGCAAAAGATTTGAAGTCATTGTGCCTATTTGAAGATCTATCGAAGAATTGAGCCAAAGATGGAAGATTCATATATGTCGAAGAACTCGAGTCTATAAAACAATAGATTATAAGACGAGTTGGAATAATTCACCGACACTTCTCAAATCCAAGTCGGCAACGTTTATTTAAAAGACGCAGGAAGACTTAAGAAGAAAGAAGAAAAAGAAGCCCAAATCAAAGCCCAATAAAAAGCCCATCACTACCATATACACGCCTATATAAAGGCCCTTACTTCACAAAAATTGACACTTAGTTTTTTAGGTAGTTTCTAGTTTTAGAGAGAGAAAGTTCTAAACTTTCTCTCACTAGATTTCATCTCTTTTCTCTTTCAAATTCAAACTTTGTATTACTTTTTCATTAATCAAGTTCAAGTTTTTAAGTTTTAGTCTTTCATCTCATCCTTCCTTTCTTTTACTTTTATTGATTTTGGTACAAATCTCGTATGATCCGTGTTGTTCATCTATGATTTGTGCTTAAAAAGTTGTTTACTTTTATGTTTCCTTAAGTTTTTACATAAATAAGCTTTGAGATCCTTGTTCTTATTGGCTTATTTGATGATTTAGCTTATTTACTTTATAAAGTTTTTATAAAAAGTTCATCTTTTTATTGATTTAATTTAAAAGTTATTTACTTTAAAGTTAGAAAAGTTGTTTTTAGTGCTTATTTGATCAGCTTATTAATTGATTCGAGTTAGTTTTGGGTTTTAGCTTATCCTAATAGCTTATTTCCATCGCTTTTGTCCCGAATTTGCCCCAATTTCGGAAAGGGAAACTCCCTTTTCCGATTGTGTTTTCCGACCGGCAACATCCCTTCATTCCGATCATACGATCGGAAAAGGGTTACGAGATTCAGATTGGTAAGTTGTGTATTCCGACCGGTGAACTTTTTGATATTCCGATCTAAGTGTTTCAAGCTATTCCGATTTGTCCATTTGTTAGATATTCAGATTGGCTCGATTCCTGCTTATTCCGATTGTACCCAGATTCCAACATTCCGATCAGCAACAAGTCTTAATATTCCGATTGATGCACCTTTTAGTACATTCCGATTGCCCCACTATCTCCCATATTCCGATCAAACCAATCGGAATATATTCCGATTGGTGCATTGCCACATTCCGATCTTAGTTACTTTGTTTTGTTACGATCCTACTTTCTTTTAGTCTTTTCCAACTAGTTTTAATTTTTCACAAAGTTTTCCAAGAGTTAGTTTTTATTAAGTGTTCATTTAGTTTCCTCGCATAATCTTTAAAGTTTTCAAACGTTAATCATTTAAAGCTTTTACTTTACTCTTCGACACTTAATTTCTTGTCATTAGTTTAAAATAGATAAACAAACCAACCATTTTTTATTGACCAAGAACAAATCATTCCACTTAAGACCGAGATCAATTCGAGAGGATATCGAGATTATTTTTGAACCCCACATAAAACCCAAGTATCATTATACCTGTTTTTTTTGTGTTTGATTGACTCCCTACACTCCAACTGAGTGTAGGGGTGCCCTATTGTCCATCAAAAACACCACAATATCCAAGACAAGTCCTCTTGTCCAAGTTTTCACATGTGAAGATATCAAGTTTTCCTTGTGTTCATCAAAATCCAAATCTGGGCACATTTTATTGATTATAACGCTTAATCTTGTTTATTTTTGATTAGATTTGTGTTTTTGAAGTATAAAGAGTTACTGTGTTTGTGTTTTTAAAGTTTAAAAAAATAGCAAAAAGGACGTGGCCAGGACTCGAACCTGCGCCACTCCTCCCACACACAAATGTCTTACCAGCGCGCCCTTGGGTCTTTTACTGATAAAGACTCAAATCAAAAGTTATTTAAAGGGTTTGTGTTTTGGCTTTTCATAAATAAGCCGTAGCTATTTCAGCTCATTTGAGCTTTTTGGATAAGTAATTTGGCCAGTTTTCATTTTTCCTAGGATTAGTTTATAGTTTAGGATTTTTTAGCACTAAGTTGTAATTTTTCTCTTTCTTTATTTATTTTTTATTATTTTTTATTTAGCCATTTTTAGATAATTAGTTTAAAAATAGTAAAAATAGGTTTTAAATTTTATAAAAATTGTTTTTAGGTTTTATTTAAGTAACTTGAGGTTTACAGCCAAAAAAGTTTTCAAAAAGTCTAATTTTTGATTTTATAGGATTTTAGGGTTTTTAACCAACTTTAAAATTTAATATAAAATTATTAAATAGGTTTTAGAAACTTTTAATTGCATTTTTGTTTTAGTTACATTATTCTAGATTTTTGGTAATTTTTTAGAATTATTTTATAAACTTTGAATTTTTTTGATTATTTTATTATTATTTTATTATTAAAAATTAAAAGTTTGATTTTTTAACTTTTTTTCATTTTTCCTAGATTGTAGACACATAATTAGGAATTTTGTAACTTTCCAAATATTTTTAGGGCTTTTCAATTATTTTCTAGAATTAATTTAAGTTTTAATTGATTTTAATAGTTTTTAAGTGTTTAAAAATAGTTTAATTTGGTTTTAAAATTTTAAAAAAAAAATACTTTTTAGCTTAATTAGGTTATTTTTGAGGTTTACAAACTTTAAAATCTTGTTTAGGGCTTTTTAATAATTAATTGTGATTTTTAGGGCTTTAATTAGCATTAAAAAGTCATTATCTAATTAATTAAAAGGTTTTAGCAAGTTTGGATTTTTTGTAAACTCTTAGAATATTATTGTGGATTTTTAGTAACTTTTAGTAATTTTTAGCTTAAAATTTTAATTTTTGTACTATTTACGGTTTTACGTGATCGTCTTTTTCGTCTTAGTTTAATCCGTTTTCGTAACCGTCTTTCTTTCTTATCTCATTTCTTTCTTTTCTCATAACAATAAAATCATCATTAATCAATTCATTACACAACACACGTGCCTCCTTGGGAAACGAACTTGAACTTATTTGGTCATTAGTGCTTGGTTTTCCTAAACCGACACTTAATACTTGCCACTTTTGTCATCCTTTTCCTAAAGGGTACAAAAACACTACACCAGTGAGACATGGAATATGACGAGAACGTCTATCTGAGGATAGGGAGTTATACTAAACTTGGGTCTGGTCTCTCAAGTTCTTGCAAAACTTCCCAGAATGAGAAAATGAACTCAAGATCGTAAGCCGAGATACCATCATGAACGTGAATAGTGTCATGAACGCGAGCGCGAAAGCAAGTCGTAGAATTAAAACAAGGACGTGAAGTAAATAAGGAGTACAATTATGAATATTTGTCTGACCTGATAACTGAGGAATTGCCAAGTGATCAGATGAGCCTTGGCTGGAACATGTCCGATCAATTTGTTGGTTCTGAAATCCTTGTGGATGTAAGGATTCTGCAGACTTGATCAAACTGTTTGCAATAACCCAGCTAGCATCATGCTTCTTCAGAGTTTGCATTAATCTGGTAACCAAAATCCGTGGAGATCTTGTCCCATTTCAGTTCACAATGTCAGATGATGGAACATCCCAGTTTGTTGGTGTCCTATCTTAACCTGTTGGTATGTCAGGTACCAAGATATGAACGTAACTGTATCCTGCTTCATAGAAACTTGATACATAGAAGTTTGTGAAACTCTGAGTCTCCAAGATTAGACTTTTCTTAGCGTAGGATTTTCTTAGAACACCTAACATAGTGTAGGGTTCTCACCTTTACGCATAAGCTAAGTCATGGTAAGGTTAACCATGCAAATCCATTTGATCCAGCGTGTCACTATAATCAACCAGAATTGATATTGGAAATTTCTAGGGTGGAATTTCTCCTATCATAGAATTTGTAACATGGTGCCAATATGGTCTTCTTGTTCTTCTCTCGGCTTAGAGGAAATCAGGTTATCCTTAATGAAAACACTGATGAATTTGCTTATGAGTTCATGGAAACTCATTCTTATAATTCTGTTTGAGCATTGATGAGACTAATTCAAAATCATAAATCTAGCATGACCGAGTCGTGTACGAATAGCAGTCATGGATATGTCCTGATCTTTCACTCGTCACTATTGGTAGCATGATCATGAATCCGATCTTGGAAAAGTGATTAACACTATAAGGTCGATTGGACATGTTGTCAATACGTGGAGGAGAGTAATGGTCATGAATGGTGATTTGTTTAAATCGACGGTAGTCGACACATAATATCATGGTACCATCCTTCTCCTTGTAGGTTCTTCTGGAATGTATAGGAAGATTTTGGAATAATCAACTGGCTATGCGTAAAAGACTTAAGTGGTCGTGTCTTACTGACAACTAGAAAATTTTAGCGACCATGGCTAACAACGCACATGCTTGTAAGCATAGATAATTTGTACAGATTTTCCCGATGGAAAACCAAGCTGAATGTATTCAGGAGCCTGAACATTACCGTACATAATTATGAATCGTAGCATGGTGTGCTGTTCATAGTCCAAAATTAGGATAAAATTCAACTCGTGTCTGTCCGAGGAAATGCGTTTGCAGCTTGGATCTCATCATTAAGCTGAAGGAAAACCTTCGTATTCGTGGGAATCCGAAAGGCGTCCTCATGGTCATGAATCTATGAGCTATGGTTACAAGAAATGAAAGTGTCATCAGGAAACGTGATAGTTCCCACTGGTGCGCCGGTAATGGTACTGAAATTCTTGTGGCCTGATTAATACATGGCACAACAAAATGGATATACCCTTGGAGGGTACCCTGAATTTCCTAGAAATGTTCCATAATTAGACGTGAGTCATGTGTCTTGACTCGTGTCTTGTAAATATAAGCATGACATATGTCTTGACTGGTGTCTTGACATGTGTCTTCAAAAAGTATACGTGAGACATGTGTCTTCAGAAAGTATACGTGTGACATGTGTCTTGACTGATGTCTTGACATGTGTCTCGAGATGTGAGATAACTAGAACCACAATATTAGGTTATTATGCCATAATTGGCGGATCGGATAGACCACTAATCAATTGTATGTCTGATCACGTCCGCGACTAGAGCCTCGGTTGCGATTTCTACGATAGTTGTTGTCATAGTAGTGGTTACTATCATCCTGTCTGTCAGTTCCATGACGGTCATTTTCATGACTGTGATTCATGTAACTATTCAGCTGAGTGGCCGGCTGGTACCGGTTCTCCACTCATATGACTGAAACGAAAATTTAATGACGTGTGACATGTAACTAAGAATTTGGGACAATGACAGATGGAGATCATCTGGTGGTGAAGCATCTTCTCGTTCGATCGCTTTGATCTAACGCCTTTGTCTTCGTCTTGTATGAGCTCCAGGTTGTGAACAGAATCAGCATCTCGTAGCGTCTCCGAACGTCAGCAGCATCAACCTTTAGTAACATCTCCAAGTTATGAGCGGCATCAGCAATCTTGTAGAATATCAACAATTGAAAATACGCCTGAGATGATTCGGAATCGACTAGCGAATACTCGTGAAGTATTGCAAGTAAAATATACATGGATTAAGGTACGTGTAATCACATGAAATACGGTACGTTGAGTACACGTGGAATGCACATGAAATGATCGGTATGGGGTCGATCATTTATCATGATTTAAGCAAAGTCTATCGGTTAAACAGTTAGGAAAAACCATCATGAAAACCTGGCAGTATTAGCATTGACATCATTCTGGTTATACCGAGAAACGTTAAAGTGTGGTTACAAAAAATTCAACGATTATTTGCCTGACAGCATGATCAATGAAAACCAACCATGACTATCATGAAAGCAGGATTCAATGAAATCCAACAATGTCTTGCATGAAGGCATAATAACAAAAGAGGCGTAAGACGTAATCAACATGAAGACGGAATTATCATGAAGAAACATGAAACGATTTAACATGAAGGAGTGTATAACATAATCAGCATGAAACTGAGTTTAACCATGACAGTATGAAACATACTTGACATAAAAGCATAGTAACTTATGAGGGGACATGAAAAAAAATTTATGCCAATAAATCATGACAAAAATTTTATGCATGAAAAACAGTGCATGAATGCATAATGTAGTTTATAAAAAACCTTTATATGTGCGAGGGGACGCCTATGGGTCGGTCCCAAAATAAAAGACATGGCGAGGGGACGCCTATGGGTCGGTCCCAAAGTTAAAAGTTTCGATAAAAGCACATACGACTAAATAGGGCCGGTCCTGTACCAACCATTACTTAGTCATAAGTCCTGAAACAATGATACATGAAACATAAATAAATGAAACTCATCTGTCAAAACTTATTAGAAAAAAATTTTATGTGACTAATTATGAACTACTGCGGTTCAGTCCACATAGCCACAATTCACGAGGAACATTATGCATGAAACAATGACACATAACTAAATATGTATGACGGTTGTCCATCCATATTAGTAAAACAATATCGATGAAAACATCAAGGTTAAAACCTCAAGGTGCTGAAAACATCATGGTTAAAACAACAATGCGCTGAGAACATCAATACGTAGAATAACAAACGTTGGCTTAGGAAGCTCCTGGTGACTACCCACTAGTCACAGGTCGAGTTTTAGAGCCTACAGGTCGAAGCCTTGGCTCTGATACCATAATTGTAACACCTCATTTTGATAATGGAATGTCACGCGTAATTATGGCGTGTCATCAAAGCATACAAGGATAAATGTCTAAACCATTACATGACCATAGGGATAACCGGAATCAAACATCGGTTCCCAAACATAAGTCCAAAACATAATAAAGCAAAAGAAATGAATGAAAGACTAAACAAGCATAAGTATATGAAGGCAAAAAGGAAAAGAAGTCTCTAACAGCTTCCATCCTATGCACGTCCTCCAAATGCTCGAGTCTTTCCTATGGTACCTGTCGTTTTGGGACATGGAAAGGAAAGTAACGGCTGAGCAAAACGCTCAGTGCACGGATATAGACATAGTATAAATGACTAAAACATAATAAAGACTTAATAGCGGCGGAAATGTATAAGTCCTGGAAAACCTGGAACATGTTCATAAAACTAGTTTTATAGTTTGAAAAGCCTTATGTTTATCTTATGAAAATTGTTTAACATATTTTACCATTAGCCAATATAGGTCATGAAAATCCACCGTGCATGAATACTTGGAGGGGTGACCTCATCATGCAAATTAGAGGGGCTGCCTCTAATTTAATATACTGGTTTTGGGTAGGAGGGATCAGCTCGTTGTGAAGGATGCAAGGCACACACCATATTCACACTGAGTAATCTGCTGAAAACATGTAACTAGGATGCACCCATACGCCCCACATGATAAATATAATAATATGGCCAAAAGCTGAAGGGACGCCATGAGCAATCACTCCATCGTGGGGAAGTCATAACACCAGTGCCTCTAGTGTTATGGTTATGGTACCTCCATAACTAGGTGAAACTGGTCATGCATGTATATGGCTATAGGTATTCTAAATTAAACATAAGCAAATCAAACATATAAACTTATACTACGGGAAAAACAGTTGGCTGCATACAGGGAATCCTAATAAGGAAAGAATGTCCATACTGAAAGGACGGGAATTTGTACCTTATTTCTAGTGAACGAAGAAGACGAACGGAAGAGAGTCATACTTCGTTATCACTAATGCTACATAAATACATACATGTATAAGTATCTGATTACTGAATACGTAACTGGTTTAATGTTATGTCTTAGCTTATTTTATACGTTCATGTCATGTTTTACTGTTTTAAGCTTTATACTGTATTTATCTTATATTTTGTCTATTCTGATTAAGTATTACTTGTATTTCATTTATTATTATACTTGTTGTGTAATAATAAGTAACTTTCTAAAACTAGCAGGTTTCCTAAAATAGAAAGTTTCCAAAAATAGAATTACTGCTTAAAATAGATAAGTTTCTAAAAATAGAAAGTTTCCATAAATAGAAATAAGCTGGTTAAATAAGTTAAATATATAAGCTTAAGTGTTTTCCGTGTATTATTCTAAGTCATGTAGTTATAAAGTATAGTTTATTAATTATTCCATGTATATTAAATAAACTATAGGTTAAAGCATTTAATTAAATATAATGTGATTTAATTAAATAAAGATATAAATACTTAGGTTAAAACATGTATTATCAATTATATTAATATAACCTAAGTCATGAGAATTAATTAATTATAGGTCATGGTTTTAATAATTAATTAATTACTTAGTCTAATTTTCATGATTAAAATACTTAGGTTTAACTATGTATTAATAGTAAAATAATTAACCTAAGTCATGATAATTAATTAATTATAAGTCATGGTTTAATAATTAATTAACTACTATAGTCTAAATTAAATAAATAAAAATACTTAGGTTAAATCATGTATTATTAATTTATAATAATAAACCTAAGTCTATGTTCTAATTAAATTAATTATATAGCATGTTAAATTAATTTAATTAATCCTGTAATAATAAGTCATGATTTATTAGTCTAACTGTCGTGTAATTAATATACATGTTAAGCTAATTAAACTCGTAAAAATAATACCCCGAACCCGTGTATTATTTTATGAAAACGTGTCGAAAACCAAACCGTGAAAACCCGTGTTGTTTTAAATATAAACCGAACCAAACAGCCCTTTAATTTTTTTTCTTATTAATCTGACTGCCAAACGCACCCTTAAGTTGTTTATAAACCCAAAACCAAACAACCATTTAACTGCCAGTTCCCCCTGGCAGTTCTGGGTTCCCCCTACTTGCTATACTTTCCCCACCGAGACCTGGGTGGTCTCGGTCCCACTGCTAGCACAATCACACCACTGGCCGCAGCCAGTGGTTCCCCCTGCTAGACCGTCGATGCCACTGTTAAGCGAAACGCACCCCTGCTGACAGCGGGGGCTTGTGGCTGATGGGGAAAAAGGGCCACCCAGAGTCTAAGACTCTCGGTTAGTGTGCAATCCGACTGTACCAACGTCACACCCACAACCTTGGTTAATTCCCATGTCTTATAACATTCTATGATCTGTTTTTATTCAGTTTATGATTAATCACCCATGGAAAAATAAAATAAAAACGAGATTAAAGGTTACCTTCGTGTTTTTAGGGTTTAGTAAAAATAGATCACAATTCCATCTTGATTCTTCTTGGATTAAAAGACCACGATTTCTTGTTTGTTCTTGGTGATGAAAAACTCACGGCAGAAACAAAAGAAAAGGAAAAAATATGACGGCATGTATTTGGTTTTAGGGTTTTAATTGTTTGATATCATTTGTCCAAAAATATGTACTCCCCCCGTCTTTTGTTTACACGGCCAAAACAAAAACACTTGGGCCTTGAGCCCAAGTCCTATTACTTTTCTTGTTTGTCTAAAACAGCCCCAAATAAACATTATACTTTCTTTCTTTTATTATTTCGCGTCATGAAAACATTATGCGTAAACGTGTTTTAATGTCGTGAATTTCTTAGTCATCCTTATACATATTAAACGTGATTATTATTTATGTAATAGTAGTCGTGTTAAATCCTCGTGTCACGTGATTATAATAATCATGCTAAATGTTCGTGTTTACGTGCTATATAGTTATCGATCGTGACTTAATATATTTATTCTTGTTCGTAATAAATATATATATATATACGTAAATAATATTATCACATGATTAACTTACGTTCATGATTTCATGATCGCATGTTCGTGATTATATTTATTATTTGAATAATTACTGTGTGTTCATACGTAATAAATACTTATCGTGTTCTAACACGTACGTAATACTTAAAATTCTTATACGTGAACATAAGCATGTTATAAAAGGAAAGTTCTAATCTTATACGTACGATCTAATGGGTACTATTCATGGTAAAAGCATGCGGGTTTACATTTTATAACGTTGTATAATGTTTAATAAAAACCGTCATAAGAAAATGGTTATGTAAAACCAAAACACGAACATAATATCAATAATAAGACCCCGTATTGCTAGTCAGGCAATATATTGAAATTCAATGCGTATAGCAGTATTTTTGTTATTGGATTATTATAAGCCGCATGACACTGCTACCTTACTATAACAAACAACGGGTAGCTAACGTGAAACTTATTTTACCATCTAAAACAGCGTGTCGTCACAATAATCACGCTTATATAAATCTTCTTATACATAAATTCGCTTACCAATCAATGTGGCACGACGGGGATCAACCGTCAAGGCGCGAACTTGGGTGATCTTCCCCAAATAGTACTATTATATGAATAAGCGTCTACCAAATCCTGGTAGTTCACAAGTCATGCTAATGGGACTTTTAGTGACATAACCTAACTTTAATAATCCATTTCATTTCATTTATCGGGTCATATAATCATTCATCAGGTCATATAATCATTCTGGTCCAAATCAATAAGCAAACAATCGGGACAACTGGTGTCCTATTTTTATTAAAACTAACATGTTATCTCCCTCGCGGGTTTATAAAACATTTCATAAAAACATTTAAAAGAGTGCGAGGCTATGAACTCACGTTGATTGGGGAAGGCGAGTTATCGACGATTTAGATGTACGGTACGTGCTTCAATCACGGAAACCTAGACAAATAATACTCGTCTTAGACTCTTGTCCAATGCCTTTATAAAAACAATGTCTATGTATATATGATGACATTACAAGTAAGATGATGATCAAGTGGGATTTTATATCTTCATACACATTATAGTGTTATATGTTGATTTATTTAGACTAGTTACACTAGTTTTAATCCGTTTACATATTAAGGCCCAATGAGTCCATTAAATCCCATTAAGAGTTCAACTCTTTATATTAGTCCATTTATACTTTTATTATCAGGCCTATACTCACATGATGGGCCCAAGTGGGTTAAGTCCAATGAGTAAGTCCATTAGTGTTTAGCCAAACTTGTCGGGTTAATAGTCCAATAAGGCTATTTTGGCCCGTTAATGTCCCTAAGTCATAAAGCTCGGGTTTTATCGGTTTTTACTTGTCATATGTACTTATACATAAGTATATGAGTTATAAAAAGTTTGCATTAGACGGGTCCGACCATCTAAGTTTTAATTGACGAAAACGTTAATTTATCGGTTTTAGCTGAAAAGACGTAAAACTTATGTTTTTAGTTTTATAACTTATAAAAATTATCAAATTGCCATTTTTATAAAATGTCCCTTTTATTTATTAAAGTAAATACTTATTTATATGTAATATATAAGTTAGTGGGTTTTAGATATACATTTTATATTATATTAACTTGAGTGCTAGTATTATACTATATACTTTTTATTTTACAAATCTGATTATTATTTTCACTTTAACCATTTTTACCATATCTTGAGTTCTACAAGGAGATAGAAGCTTATTTTTGGATACCATAAACTACATATTGTGTGCTACATTTAACTTAGACTTAGCTACTTCTCAATCCAACTCTAAATGTCCCTAACAGTCCGTCCAAAACAGACTACTCAGATTTGCACTTCAATTTTGTTTTGATCATATCTCACTCATTATAAAGATTCCGTAGTATGGCCAACTCTCACATGTGTACAAGTCTTATAACATACTGTATATTAATTCATCTACGCCATTTTTTCAGTTTAACATAAGGTTCTTTACTGTTTTTATACAGCCAACTATTTTAAGCATGATTTAACCATTTTTACATGTAGTTTTCAATCTTTTTAGCCAAGTTTATCAACACATGATCCCACATAATATTTTTATTTTCATATATCATCATATACATATACATTAGGAAATAAAATACATTTTACATTTACAAAAATAACAAGGAAATGGGAAGGATGATCTTGTTACCACCAAGATTATGAAAGTTAAGATCAATCTTGACTTTTGTTGGCAAAACTTGTGGTACACCAATATCAACTTCAAGATCACCTATCTTCATGAACTCCTTGTGGAAAATCAGCCCTATGACACCAAGAAATCTCCTCTTTGGATGTTAAAATCACCTCCAATCTTCAAGTCTTCTATAGGTTTCCATCTTGATCAAGTTTAAACACAAGATTTGTGGTAGAAACTTGATCATATAAGGTTTTTAGTGGTGGTGGTGGATGGAAAGTAGAGAGAGGAAGAGAGAAATGTGTGTGTTTGCATTTATAAAAATGAAGCTAGTGGTTTGAGTTTGGTTGTTTTAAGGTAAAGATGGTTTTGGAGCAAGCTAAGGACAAGTGTCCTTAGTTAGCTTATTAAGTTGACACACCAAGAGTGTGTTGGTGAAGCTTTGACGCCACTTGTATGGGGGTGGGGAAAGAGTTATCTTGTCTCATCCCCATTTATTTACGGGTATTCCTCGATTCTAGTTTCCTCGATTTGCGTGCCCTCGGGTCTTTTTACGAAAAACGTTTTTATAAATTATGGATCAACAGCATAAAACAAATCTAATAAAAATTGTCTCATAAAAAACAGAGTTCAAAAACGTAAATACGTAAACCTAGGGTTTCCGATTTAGTCGTAAAGGACTTTGAATTATAAACGTAAGTCCTAATCTCTTCTCGTAAATTTGTGAGTTTATGAACCAACACAAATTTAAAATCCCAAAATAATATTCCCGGATTTATTTCCTGAAATGTCAGACTGTCACCAAAGACGGTGTATGTAAACGTAAGCACGTGACGTAGAGTCTTCCGGTTTCTACGTAGTCGATGCTACTTCAAGACGTAAACCCAAATATCTTCCCAAAAATGAGTGAGTTCATAATATAACATTAAAATAATGTTTTTGAATAATACTTGAATATAAAATATCGACCATAAATTGACGGATTGTCACAGCATTTACCCCTAAACAGGATCTTTGTCCTCAAAGATCAATTTATCTTACTACTCGCTTCTTATAGAGTTAGAGCCATGTGGGTATTTCCTCCACATTCGGTCTTTTCTCACAAGTGTGATTTATTACAATACGCGAGTTTCATCAAACATAACTACGGGAATACGATCAAGCTTAATGTTGACTTACTTTCTCTATCCATGATGTTCACGGGTTTTTGATGAATGCAACTTTTTGCCGATCTAAATTTCCTCAAGAAGTAATCAGATCTTCACTTGATAGACATTTTATCTAGTTCGATATACGAAACATAATTCACGCAGCCCTTGAAGTCCTAGGGTAGATCCAGCTTATATTCCTTTCAAACCAACTTTTACATTATCTCAATGGTCCCATACAACAGGGACTTATTTCCCATGATCTTTCAGATCATCACTTCATTTTTCCATGGTGAAAATTTTTGGCATAATTTCGCTACCCATCCTGCACTTCAGGATCTACATTTCATATTCACATAACCTCCTACCCACTACTGGCAGTCAATAATCAGATCCTAATTTCAACAATCATTTCAGGTTTCACGGGTCAGGTATCTTGTAAGGTTAGGTTCGTCATCATAGGCAACCTTAAACCTAAAAGACATGTCCAACTCACAATGGGTGTATGTCGGGTGTCTTCCTCCCAACTCTTGCTTATAGATGCTCTCATATTTAGATCCTAACAAGATTCGATCTCGATCCTAACATGATAATTATCAATGATAATCTCTCCAAAGGAAAAAAGATTATACGGTTCATTACCAAAGGTCAATCATTCAAACATAAAACAATACTTCTATTGTTTTGTATCGTTACTTTACCTCGTCCCTTCGATTGGGGTGGTAAACAGTACTCTCATCAAGGTTCGTTCTCAATGACTTCTGAGCAAATCTCTATAAATTCGATGCGAAGCGAAGATCTTGATAGAGATGATGGATACAGGCACACTATGTTTACACAACTCCTTTAAATACAAAAGAGTCAATTTCTTCATCGAGAATCTATCATTAACAGGAATGATATTAGCAGATTTGGTCAGTCTGTCAACGATGACCCAAATCGAATCAAATTCAGATGATGACCTTTGTAATAGTTAGACGTTTACAAATGTATGAGGCGATGTCTGCCTTCATAAATTGCCATCAGTACAAATTTTTCAGATATAGATACATTAAGTCAGAAATGACATGAATAGAATACTTAATCTTATGAGATTCCAACATGACCAAATCTCAAAATCTCCATATTTAGGCAACCACAAGTGGCCTTTAAAACATTTAACGCCATCGGCTTCTTAATTCTAATGGTTCACATTAGCCGCGAACCCCTTTTATTATCTATATTATCTTTTTTTTACAAGCATCGGCTATTTTTAAATTGCTCGGCAATTTATTTTGCACAGTCATTATTAAGGAACATACCCTAATTGATTCTTTATCCTTTCTACATAATGTGTTTGTATCTACATTCACCTTTCCTGATGAAGTAAGTATCATGACCACAATTTACTCAGAAATTCTTTCTTCGTATTTTCTAAGTTTTAGTTTCGTCTCAACTATTATCTTTATTAGTTTCGATCAATCTGACGTTTAAAGCGTCGATGATTATTACAAGTAATTAAATAATAAATATTTAACTTTTATGAAACGTCAACGTAAAAAATTTTAAATTTCTCAGTTCGTCCAATTGTAGAAAAATATTCAAAAATAAATTTGAATTTAGTTAACACGATTTTTGTTGATTTATCGAAAATAATTAATAAGATCCGTAAATGTTTGAAAAATCTTCGTTTATACTTTGGTCAAAATTTTCTTAGTTGAAAGAAAAAATTGTCGTTTCCAATTCCAAGTCATGGTTTAAATGGTTTCCTCAATCCCTCTTAGGTTGTCTTGAGGTATGCACAAACATTTATCCCTAAAGGAGTTTAGTTAAATGATTTGGGTATAAGGAATGATTCCTTAAAAATCCTTTGATAAATATTTGTCAAAAAAAATTTATTTTTTTTGGTATAACCCAAAGCCTTAATGGCTCTAATCTTTGAAGAGTCAATATAGATTTTACTACCATTAATCACATGGTCAAATAATGTAAAGGATTAAGCCTTAAATCATATGTTAAATACTCAAGGTATAGGTTTTCATTGCTCGGCCAACTCAGGGAAGTCTA
The DNA here is from genome assembly GCA_025667525.1 of Glebionis coronaria. Taxonomy (NCBI): domain Eukaryota; kingdom Viridiplantae; phylum Streptophyta; class Magnoliopsida; order Asterales; family Asteraceae; genus Glebionis; species Glebionis coronaria. The sequence goes on from CM046879.1 coordinate 276,794,946, forward strand.
TAAATGATTATTAAATCCTTCTTATTCTTAGAAACAAACAGATGGTCCTTAATGATCACGAGCATGAATTTATCAAATTGCAACCTACACACGAGATTCACCAAATTTATGGATGCTACATGTACATTGGTCGATCCAAACGACATACATGAAACTCATAATGTTCATTACAAGTTCTGAATGTAGTGATTGGAATAGATAATCTTTTTCGCGGATGCGAAGTTGATGATAACCATGTCGTGGATCAAATTCCTGAATATACACTAGAACCTTGTAAATGATCGAACAAATCTTTCATCTTGGATAGTGGATATAGATTTTGATCGTCAATTTACCTAGTTCATGGTAATTCAATAAATATAAGGAATGATAATACCATAGCTCTTTATGATGGCGAGCTCGGTAGAATAAAAGCTTTTTCTGACAACTCTCTCAGTTGCACGGTAATTCTTTTGATTCAGATGGTGCTGACGTATAGTGAACATGCCACAGGTGCAGCACCGGGTATATAGTCAATACCAAATTCAACTTGCCTTAATGGCAAAAGTCTAGGTAATTCACCAACAAATTCCTCCGAAAGTTTCAGATAACAGAAACATCTTTTAATAAATTCACTTTTAAGTTCTTCTTAGATTACAAGATCTTTGACTAGTTCATAACCGTTAGTGGTATAATTTCAAGTCTAAATGCAGGATATGGTCATCCATCAAGAATTATTTAGATCACTTTTGATAATCAACATCTTATCTTTTAGGGGAATTCTACTCGAGTTCCCATCAATTAAGTCAATGTCGTAATGTCATAATCAATCAATCCATTCTATTGGCACTATCAACTTTCCAGTTTCGTTATCGTTGATAAGATTTGAACTTCTCAAAAGACTAATAATAACTCATAATCCTTCACAAATTCAAGGATATATGGATACATTACTAACCTTAAAAGAGTAAGGTCAACGCATAATCTACGCGAGAGAATTTCAAATCAGATAAAGACGAAAACATTAACGAATATGAATATATCCCATGTTTTCATAAGTTGAGTACGCATTCGAAAGCTCCTCGGATCGTTACCCAGGTCATTCAAATGAAATCTAATCAAAAGAAATGATAGGATTGTCAATACATCCAATCGGGCATCAATGCTCTATAATTAGATACTTTTCCAAATAATCTCACCATGAGAGAATTGGACAAGAAGGGGATATCAATTGTCAATAAATACAATATCCATAGATGAGTAATTTCGATTCAGAAGAATAAATGGTACGGGCACATATGTAGGTGTCTTTAACAATATGTCCCTATTTTTGCACTTCTTGCAGATCTCCTAAAGTTTAATCTTTCATAATCTTCAAAGGAAATTTAGTGTTTATTAATCAATTTTATGGTGACTACTAATCAGCCTTGCATGGTACCTTCCAAATTGTATGTAGGTGCGCAACTATATACAATTTTAGGATTAACGATGCAATACTCAGTTCGTCAAAACTTTGTCATCATGTTTAAAATAAAATACTTTCATGCTTAATTCTTGAATAAGAATCAAAATGAATTTACAGGGATGTTTTGTGTTATGAAAAAAATTAAGTTTTCCAAAGTGTTTCATAAATAACTTTTCTTCGATAACGATTATTCATAAGTCTCACTTTAAGTAATCCATATGGTGATGAAAATTCAATTTTTCTCAAGGAATATTGTTTTAACTTATAAAAACAATGAGTGATCTACAAAAGAGTGATGAAGAGTTGTTCACCAAGAACTAACTATAATATGATAGGAAATGAGCTTTAGCCAATTAATCATGAGGTTCATGACCTCGATGGCGCTCAAAACGAATAATCCACAACGTAACTCAAATCGAAATGAGTACTTGTTCAATGGTTGCATCACTAATGCGAACATTAGGATGAAGCAATAAAGGATAGATAACATCGATACATGTAAAATTTAGCAATCAAAGGTAGTCTTTTCATTAATCACAAACAAGTCAAAATTGTACCGTAACACATTACGTGTCACTATGTCATACAATTCTAAGAACTCATCCTACCAACTGATGTCTCAGTTAAGTTAGGGATTTTTAAAAGATACCACAATGAATACTAACCCACAAGAGTCATTAGGTGTTCCACCTGTCCCGGAAGATCCATCGGTCCCAATTTTAGAAGAAGATTTCTTCAATTTATTTCTCGGACACTAGGCATCCTCGTCATTGGACTATGGTCTAGGAACAACCCTTAACACGAACCTACAATTATTTAAAACCTTATAATTCAATCACAGGACTTAACGACTTCCTCTTAACAATTTCTTATTCCATACAAGTTCAATTTTTACTTCATTCAAGGTTTCAACCAAATCATACTCAATGCGATATCCTACCTCATTCTCCAATACTTTCATCCTTATTCTTAGACCTTGAAAGGGCAATAAAATCTCGATATGAACAACACTTAATTTTCAATCTTATAGCTCTTACAACAATAGTTATCAAATGAGTCACTAGTATGAAATGACTCGCACATTCAATTAGACTTCTCGGAAAGGTACTAGTGGCATGACGCTTTTGGGTAAAGGCTCCAATGACAGCCTCAAGTGCCACATTCACCCTTTCGATTTCAAATTTAAGAATTGGGCGACACCAAATCAGATGACACCTTTCTAGGTGGTAAGGTTTTGTCAAACTCCACTCTATAAGGAAAGATCGTCATGACATCGATATCAGATTTAATCTCGCCAATTCTTCTTCAATATCACAATCAACTAATATCAACATTTCTACGAATATCAACCATTTTGTTGGGATCATAAATATCCACAACTTGGTTTAGATCTAGGATAGCTAGATTTCCTACAGGAATAACTTCGATTGATTTGCTAGAGGAGTTAGGGTTTCTTGTGACAATCTGCGTCGTATAAATATCTCGTATACGTATTAAAATAATCATCAAACAATCATGTAATCAAATTACAACATACATATATATAATCCAAGTTATATATATATTAAAATAACACTTCTCAGTCTGGCCTTGTCGGTAACTCGGGAATTCTTCGGCACCGTTATAGTCAAAAGATTTTTAGACATTTTGAGAAAAATGTTTATAGTTAAAAGATTTTGAAATGTTTTATTCAAAACCTTGGTTTTAAAAATCTTTCGTTCTCTATAACGAGAGCTCTGGTACCAAACTGTAACACCCCCAAATATTCATACTTTAGTTCAGCGAAAGAGTCGTTGGTGTTACGGGATAGCACATTACTCAAATCATACACAACGCTTAAAATCACGTCGTTTAATAATAAAGCATTTTCCATTCATGAATATCAAATTTATATAGGTCCCAAGTCATAGTATTTCATACAATTTTACAAAGCATTTGAATGGAAATTATTATTTAAGTGCGGGCCATGAATTCTTGTCATCTTCCCGAGAATTACCTTCAAGTACCTGAGATAAAACATGTTAAAATAAAAGGTCAGCGAAAACGCCGAGTGAATTCATATAGTTTAATGAAATCCATTAATATATCATTGGTATAAATTTATTACCAAAAACCATTTTATACAAATTTTTGTAGTAGGCCATAAAATAAGCCAAAAACATTGTATACAACTCGTAGTCGTAAATCATAATAAAGGCCTCAGCCTTCAAATCCATTATACGAGCCATTGTCGTAAAAACATCATACAAAACGTTTTATAACGTTGTATAAAGTTTAATAAAAACCGTTATAAGAAAATGGTTATGTAAAACCAAAACACGAACATAATATCAATAATAAGACCCCGTATTGCTAGTCAGGCAATATATTGTAATTCAATGCGTATAGCAGCATTTTTGTTATTGGATTATTATAAGCCGCATGACATTGCTACCTTACTATAACAAACAACGGGTAGCTAATCCGAAACTTATTTGCCCATCTAAAACAGCGTGTCGTCACAATAATCACGCTTATATAAATCTTCTCATACATAAATTCGCTTACCAATCAATGTGGCACGACGGGGATCAACCGTCAAGGCGTGAACTAGGGTGATCTTCCCCAAATAGTACTATTATATGCATAAGCGTCTACCAAATCCTGGTAGTTCACTATTCATGCTAGTGGGACTTTTAGTGACATAACCTAACTTTAATAATCCATTTCATTTCATTTATCGGGTCATATAATCATTCATTGGGTCATATAATCATTCGGGTCCAAATCAATAAGCAAACAATCGGGACAACTGGTGTCCTATTTTTATTAAAACTAACATGTTATCTCCCTCGTGGGTTTATAAAACATTTCATAAAAACATTTAAAAGAGTGTGAGGCTATGAAATCACGTTGGTTGGGGAAGGCAAGTTATCGACGATTTGGATGTACGGTACATGCTTCAATCACGGAAACCTAGACAAATAATACTCGTCTTAGACTCTTGTCCAATGCCTTTATAAAAACAATGTCTATGTATATATGATGACATTATAAGTATGATGATGATCAAGTGGGATTTTATATCTTCATACACATTATAGTGTTATGTGTTGATTTATTTAGACTAGTTACACTAGTTTTAATCCATTTACATATTAAGGCCCAATAAGTCCATTAAATCCCATTAAGAGTTCAACTCTTTATATTACTCCATTTATACTTTTATTATCAGGCCTATACTCACATGTTGGTCCCAAGTGGGTTAAGCCCAATGAGTAAGTCCATTAGTGTTTAGCCAAACTTGTCGGGTTAATAGTCCAATAAGGCTATTTTGGCCCGTTAATGTCCATAAGTCATAAAGCTCGGGTTTTATCGGTTTTTACTTGTCATATGTACTTATACATCAGTATATGAGTTATAAAAAGTTTACATTAGACGGGTCCGACCGTCTAAGTTTTAATTGACGAAAACGTTAATTTATCGGTTTTAGCCGAAAAGACGTAAAACTTAAGTTTTTAGTTTAATAAATTATAAAACTTATCAAATTGCCATTTTTATAAATTTTCCCTTTTATTTATTAAAGTACATAATTATTTATGTGTAATATATAATTTAGTGAGTTTTAGGTATACATTTTATATTATATTAACTTGTGTGATACTATTATACTATATACTTTTTATTTTACAAATCTGATTATTATTTTCACTTTCACCATATTTATCATATCTTGAGTTCTACAAGGAGATAGAAGCTCATTTTTGGAAACCATAAACTACATATTATGTGATACAATTAACTTAGTTTTAGCTACTGCTCAATCCAACTCTAAATGTCCCTAACAGTCCGTCCAAAACAGACTACTCAGATTTGCACTTCAATTTTGTTTTGATCATATCTCACTCATTATAAAGATTCCATTGTATGGCCAACTCTACCATGTGTACAAGTCTTATAACTTGCTGTATATTAATTCATATATGCCATTTTATCAGTTTAACATAAGGTTCTTTATTATTTTTATACAGCCAACTATTTTAAGCATGATTTAACCATTTTTACATGTAGTTTTCAATCTTTTTAGCCAAGTTTATCAACACATGATCCCCACATAATATATTTATCATCATATATCATCATATACGTATACATTAGGAAAGAAAATGCATTTTACATTTATAAAAATAACAAGGAAATGGGAAGGATGATCTTGTTACCACCAAGATTATGAAAGTTAAGATCAATCTTGACTTTCGTTGGCAAAACTTGTGGTACACCAATATCAACTTCAAGATCACCTATCTTTATGAACTCCTTGTGGAAAATCAGCCCTATGACACCAAGAAATCTCCTCTTCGGATGATAAAATCACCTCCAATCTTCAAGTCTTCTATAGGTTTCCATCTTGATCAAGTTTAAACACAAGATCTATGGTAGAAACTTGATCATATGAGGTGTTTAGTGGTGGTGGTTGATATGAGCAAAAACTCATATCTATTTATCAACAAATCACCCTAAAACACAATAAAAATACCTAAACTTTGTGTTATAAAGCGGAATTATGTGGTATGTTTTGTGTTTGTGCTCAAATAGGTAAGAAGGATACATTTTCAAGCAAACAAAGGAAAATCAAGCTTAATTTGATGAAAAAAAGACAAAAGAGGATCAAAAGTGACAAGACTTTGAAGACAAAGGACCTATCTTGACAAACTGCCAAAGAAGAAGGACCAAAAGTGTAATTTTGTAAAAGTCAAGATCAAAGTCAAATCTGGTCAACTCTCAAGTCAACTCAGTCAAAGGATCATATTTGTTCAAGAATGAAGTTTGAAGGACCAAAAATGCCAAAGAAATGAAGTTGCTAGCTTGAAAATATAATCTGCCAAAGTTCAAGGGCTTATTCTGCCAATTTTGGAAAGTTATCCAAGTTTAATCCGTGTCTAAAGCTTTTAGCCAATGAGAAGCCAAGAAACCAAGGCCATGGATCACCAACTCAGCTGCATTTATTGCATTCAGCCGCCAGCCATTTATTGGCCACAATCTCAACAGTCAAACGCACTATCTATTTTTTCCACCAATAGGGAAAGGACATGCAATAATCCATATATCCAATGTGGATAATGATCCGCAACTCATTCTCTTGGCCAATAATATCTTGCCACGTGTCATCTTCAACAAAACGCATTGCCAGGGACGATTTTGAGCTAGAGTGGATTTCAAGAGAAGTTATAAACATCAAATTTGCTTATTTTTGAAGGACGAATCCATTGAGCACAATCAATTAGGCTGAAATCAACTCAAGTCAAAACCCCCAAATCAGTTCTTCATCAACAAAATTCAATGTGCAGATTTCTGACACGTGGAAGTCTGGGATTGGCTCCAACACGTCACCAACCCCAACTACTTCACTCCTAGAGTCTGCAAATACCTTGTTTAGCTTTCATTTTTAGTGTGTTAGTTAGTGTGAAAATTTCACACACTTAGTTTTCCTCTCATCTTAATCCTTAGCTTTTAGCTTAACAACTCAAGAGTTTGACACACTCTTGAGTCTGTTATAGTAGTTGTAACAGTTTAACTACCCTTGTACATACTTTACATTCAATAAAATTCAAATTCCAGTTTTCCCGCCAAATTCTCTCATACTCTTCTACTGTTCATTACCTGCTCCTTTGTTACTCTTGTTGCTGTTTTTGGTTTTTTATGATCATCACTTGATCATAACTTGCTAAAGTTGAAGATTGTTGCTGTTTGATCATTCAGTTCAAGTTTAAGCAGATTTTGATGAATTCAGCCAGTTATGATGATTCTTGTTGATTGTAGCTGTTGATTTGATAGTTGATAGAGTGATCTAGTGCTAAGGTGGTGGTTAGCACTAGAATAGAGAGCTCAGCGCTCCTCTACTCCCCAAAGGAGGCCTATGCTTATGGTTCTAAGTTTCTGATTTTCAGTTCCACTAAACAAGTTGCTTGCCTGCTATTTTCTTAGTTAATCTTGTTTGTTGCATGATCAAAGTTGATTTAGACTGTTTCTGATCTGATCCTAGTGCTTTGGTACCTTAATTGTAGCTTGATATAGCTTATAGTTTAAATTCTTGTCCTGTTTTCACTTTATCTCAGTCATTTTAGCTTGGCTTATCATTTTGAGTTCTTGGTGTGTTCATAGCTTATTACTTGTTCTCACATGTTTCATTTTGGCTGAAAAACTTAGTGTGCTAAAGCTTTTCATTCAGTGTAGTTCTTTGCTTAAAAATTCTTCCACAAAATTTCCAAAAGTTCAGTTAAGCAGTGTTTGGTATTAGCCTTAATTCAGTTTTCAAGAATTGATAAATGGCAATCTAGTGTTCATTTTCAGTTTACAAGTGATAACAAGTAGTTTTAAGCCATTTTCTAGTCAAGTGTTAAGTCAAAAAGGCAAAAGGTCATAAAAAGTGTGGGTCAATTTCAGTCAGTTCTTATTTCAAAAAGTTGTGATTTTGATTTGCTTACCATTCATTTGATAGTTAATGAAATTCAATTAAACCAAGCCTCAAATCTCATTCAATATATGAAGTTTCAGCTTGTATAAGGATTTTGGACAGTATTAGGTATTAAGCTGGGAACAAGCCAAAGTTTAAGCTCTATGAGCAAATGCAAGTTACTGTAAATGGCAAACTGATTTTTCATATATCAACATCCACTTCATAAACTGGTCCATTTTCTGTTACAATATCATTTAGTAAGTGCTCATGGTTGATTTTTGAGAATTTGAGCTTATTGAAAAATCTTGGTCAACAAAAGTCAACATAAGCACTAATCTTGCTTATTTTAGGATTCTGAGCTTATTAATGGATGCTTTTGCATGAGACTTGATTTCCCATTCTTATTTTGAGCTTATTAATCAGTTTCAGCATTAAAATCAAGGTGTGCAAGTCTAGATTTCTTTTTAGCTTATTTTGTGCTTATTGAAACTTGCTTATCAGCTTTTAAGACAGTTTTAGCGAATTTCCTTTGACAAGTCTAGCTTATTTCTGATTTTAACACTTTTGCAAGTAGTTTGGTTGAATTTGGTTGAAAAATAAGCTCAAACGAGCTTATTTGAGTTTGTAGCCCGTTTTTAGTTAAAACTTTTCAAAAATTGCACTTAGGTCCTTGAGGTCTTATTCTGTTTGTAAACAAGGCTAAACTTGCAACTTTTTAGGGTTTTCAATAAATCAGTCCTTTAACTTTGAAGTTTGTTAAAATTCAGTTAGTAAGTTTTGCATTTGTTGAGAATTAGTTATTAGTTTGGATAATTTTCATTTCAAGTCCTCCTAGTTTACTGTTTTTACACAATTAGTCCTTGTATTTTTCACATTTACATTTTGAGCATTTACATTTCATAGAATTTACATTTTCAGTCCTTATAGTTTGTAAAATTTACATTTTGAATTTTAATTGAATAAATACTTGGTATGTGCACTATGTTTTACATATAAGTAGACGTTATTTTTCACTTTTGCAAGGCATTGTTTGAATTAGCAATAGAATATCCAAAAAAATAATAACAACCAAAAACAGTTAAAAACCCGATATTGTTAGGACTTTCAATTTGACAAGAACTGAGAAAAACGAACTTAACTATACACATTATGTTGAGTTGCTTGAACATCCCTTAATGAAAATTGTTCCGCCGTGCTACTTAAAACCTTACCAACAAAACTTGGAGATCCGGGGCGCTTCTTGATACCTTGTAATTTTCCCGGTGTATAAAATTGCATGGCTTTGGCGGATTTAGGGGCAAGCATTAACCTCATGCCTTTATCGGTTTGGAAAAAACTCTCTCTTCCCAAGCTCACTCCCACTAGGATGACCCTTGAATTAGCCAACCGAACCATAGCTTACCCCGTAGGTATAGCGGAGGATGTGTTTGTAGGTGTGGATAAGTTTACATTTCCGGCCGACTTTGTAGTGGTTGATTATGACATGGATCCTAGAGTTCCTTTGATTGTTGGTAGACCGTTTTTGAGAACGGGTCATACTTTGATAGATGTGGCGGAAGGCGAACTAATTATGAGAGTAGAGGATGAGAGAGTGGTGTTTAAGTTAGGGAAAGTTCGTGATAGGAAAGAGGTTAAGGAGTCTAGACCTTGTGAGACTATTAACATAGTTGATGTGCTAGATGAGGTGTGTGATGAACACTTTCATGATGCTTGCAAGAGTACTAGTGATGAGATGCCCCATGTTGAAACCGTGGCCTCAATTGCTCCCTCTTTAACACCTTTTGGAGAGAGTGATTTCCTTTTGGAGGAATTTGAGTCAAACTTTCTTGGTGATGATGATTCTCCCATTAATTGGGAAGAAGATATTCTTACTATCCAAAAGTTTCTCAATGAGGACCCTATTCCTTCTTCTATTCCACAAGAAGTTACCATTGAGGATTTTTCCATAGTAAAACCTTCCATAGAGAGTCCACCTCCAATTGAACTTAAGGACCTTCCATCCCACTTAGAGTATGCTTTCTTAGAGGGCAAAGACCAATTACCCGTGATCATTGCTAAATAGTTAAAAGAGGATGAGAAGGAGCAACTTATTGAAGTCCTTAAGAAACACAAGAAAGCCTTAGCATGGAAAATATCCGACATAAGGGGAATTGATCCACATTTTTGTACACACAAAATCCTTATGGAGGATGACTATAAACCCGCCATTCAAAGTCAACGAAGAGTTAACCCAAAAATCCATGAGGTCATTAAGAAGTAAGTGATTAAACTCTTAGATGCGGGTATGATTTACCCCATTTCCGACTCTCCATGGGTTAGCCCGGTACATTGTGTTCCAAAGAAGGGTGGAATCACCGTAGTGCCTAATGAGAACAATGAGCTTATTCCTACGAGACTTGTCACCGGTTGGAGGGTTTGTATTGATTATAGAAAACTCAATGAGGCTACTAGGAAAGACCATTTCCCATTACCTTTTATGGATCAAATGCTTGAACGCTTAGCGGGAAATGAGTACTATTGCTTTCTTGATGGCTTTTCGGGTTATTTCCAAATACCCATTGATACTAAGGATCAAGAAAAGACCACATTCACTTGTCCCTATGGTACATTTGCTTACAAGAGGATGCCTTTTGGCTTATGTAATGCACCGGGGACGTTTCAAAGGTGCATGATGGCGATTCTCCATGACATGATAGAGCAAACTATGGAGGTTTTTATGGATGATTTTTCCGTCTTTGGAAATTCATTTACCTCATGTCTCACCAATCTAGAGAGAATGCTTAAGCGTTGTGAGGAAACACGATTAGTGCTTAATTGGGAGAAATGTCACTTTATGGTGAAAGAGGGAATTGTTTTAGGACACAAAATATCCAACAAGGGATTAGAAGTGGATCGAGCTAAAATTGATGTGATTGCTAAGCTTCCCCCACCCACCTCGGTTAAAGGTGTGAGGAGTTTCTTAGGTCATGCGGGATTCTATAGGCGCTTTATACAAGATTTTTCTAAGATAGCTATACCGATGACTCACCTTTTGGAAAAAGAGGCTCCTTTAATTTTTAACCAAGATTGTTTGGACTCTTTTGAGACTCTTAAGGAGAAATTGACAAAGGCTCCCGTTTTGGTTTCTCCAAATTAGGAATTACCTTTTGAGCTTATGTGTGACGCTAGTGATTATGCGGTGGGGGCCGTCTTAGGACAACGAGTTAATAAGCATTTTCAACCTATACACTATGCGAGTAAAACCATGACCGGTGCACAACTTCATTACACTACTACGGAAAAAGAGTTGCTTGCTATAGTTTATGCTTTTGAGAAATTTAGACCATACCTTGTGCTATCCAAAACCATAGTGTATACGGATCATTCCGCTCTCAAGTATCTTATGACAAAACAAGATGCTAAGCCTAGGCTTTTGAGATGGGTTTTGTTGCTTCAAGAGTTTAAGATAGAAATTCGTGATAAGAAAGGGGCCGAGAATTTAGCGGCGGATCATTTGAGTAGACTTGAGCATCCTTTTCAAGGAGATTTCCCACATCAAGAAATCAATGAATCCTTTCCATTAGAGGAGCTTATGTCTATCTCTTCCCAAGAGGATGCCACTCCTTGGTTTGCGGATATCGCAAACTATCTTGTGGGTAATGTGCTTATTGAGGGTCTTACTTATCAACAAAAGAAGAAACTTCTTAAGGAAGTTAAGTACTACTTTTGGGATGATCCTTATATTTTTAGGCAATGTGCGGACCAAATCATTAGACGGTGTGTAGATGGGCCCGAGGCATTTAAGATCTTAGAAGCGTGTCATAAAGGACCTACGGGTGGACATTTTGGGCCCAACTATACCGCCAAGAAAGTATTTGATTCGGGTTACTATTGGCCTTCCATTTACAAAGATGCCCATGAAATGGTGAAATTTTGTGATGTGTGTCAAAGACAAGGAAAAATTACGCAACGTGATGAGATGCCACAAACTTTTATCCAAGAGTGTGAGATATTTGATGTGTGGGGCATTGATTTCATGGGACCTTTTCCATCCTCTAAGGGAAACAAGTATATACTTGTGGCGGTGGATTATGTGTCCAAATGGGTGGAGGCTAAAGCCTTACCTACCAATGATGCTAGAGTTGTTGTGAAGTTTTTAAAGCAATTGTTTGCTAGATTTGGTGTACCTCGGGCCATCATAAGTGATCGTGGTACGCACTTTTGTAATGATCAATTCACGAGAGTTATGAAGAAATATGGAGTTAATCATAGACTTTCTACCGCGTATCACCCTCAAACCAATGGCCAAACCGAGGTCACAAATCGTGGTTTAAAGAGAATTTTAGAGAGAACGGTGGGAGAGCATCGAGCTTCTTGGTCGGATAAGCTTGATGATGCTTTGTGGGCTTTTAGGACAGCTTTTAAGACACCAATTGGTTGTACTCCTTATAGGCTTGTCTATGGAAAAGCGTGCCACCTCCCATTCGAGTTAGAACACAAGGCATCTTGGGCTCTCAAGTGGGCTAACTTTGATTTAAACCAAGCCTGTTCACATAGGAAAGATCAACTCAATGAGATGGATGAATTGAGAGCCAATGCTTATGAAAATTCTTTGCTTTACAAGGAAAAGACTAAGAAATTGCATGATGCTAAGATCAAGAACCGTGAGTTCAAAGTTGGAGAGCCGGTTCTCCTCTTTAACTCAAGTTTGAAACTTTTTGCGGGCAAGCTTAAGTCGAGATGGTCCGGTCCATTCACTATTACTCAAGTGTTTCCATATGGAACTATTGAGTTGTCACAACCCGATGGTCCAAATTTTAAAGTGAATGGTCACCGTGTGAAGCATTATTTTGGGGAGGACATTTCCGTTGAAATGGTCCAAGAGATCCCCATTTTCCCCATGAGTTGATTCATTGAGGGACGAGTCGAGCTAGAGACTCATTAACTCAAGCATCATATAACTAGGTTTAGAGTGTTGTAGGTTAAAAATAAAGGTATAGACTTGGAGATAAGTGTAGGGGAGACCTTCTTTTGTCTTCATGATTGTTTGTAGGGTTGCTTACTCATTTCATCATTTGGATCTTATGGAGGAGGCCCTTGTATCCGGTTCACTTCGTTACTTTTGTGATCTTTCATTGACACCTTGTGCTTAAACATGAATTCACTAATAGTTGTCCTTTCCTTAACTTGGGTTAAGCAAAGTCTATTCATTGTCATAAGTGTAGGGGAAGTTTTTATACTTCCATGCTCTTAAACATTGAGGATAATGTTTAGCTTAAGTGTAGGGGGGTCTTCTATCGAAGTGACCTTACCTAGAACTTGTCATTGTCTTTCATGATAATTGGGAAAATTAATTTTTCAAACATTTTTCAAATTTTTGATCTACTTTGGCCACCAAAAATATGCATTCATAATTTTTGCATCAATCATTTTTTCATTTACATAACACATTTGCATTGTATATATTTCTTATTTTATTTTTCATCAAAAGTTGGAAAAAGGAAAATAAAAAAATATAATAAAAACATGGTTTAACAAATTTAGATCTCTTTGACATATTAGGCCCGCCATGGATATTTTGACTCAACCCGAGTTTGCTTATCTTAGCACTCTCTAGCTAGTATCCTTAACCATGTAGTCCTTCATTGGTATATTAGGCTAAGCATCCACCAATTTCATTATTTGAGATTTTAAATTTGTGGAGAATGGGAAATGATAGAGTTGAAGCAAGTATAAAAGGGCTAGATAAACTTCATGATAATTACTTGTGGCTAAACCCTTCTCTTCTTAACCTCTAATTTCTTCGCATGTATATATGTTAATAAATAATCAAGAACGGTTTTAATCGGTTTGTAATCTCTTATGCATTTTTGACTAATCATTCATGGTTGGTATAAGTACGTCTTAAGATTCTAAGTTAGAACGTTTTATGTGTCCTAGACTTATGTCATGCTCAATATTTAGCGGGTGTTTTTCCTTTTATTCTTTTCAAATTTCTTAGTGAGGAATAAAGAAAAATAAGAGCGGCTTACAAAAAAAATGAGTGGCTAGAAAAAAAAAAGGAAAGAAAAAGAAAAGAAAAAAAAATAATAATTATACAAGACTCCCAAGAGGGGCAGTGTGGTGTTAATTATAGTGACTATTGAGTTCCAATATTACCTTGACGGGTTGCGGGGATTCAATAGATTGCTCCAATCCAATATTACCTTGACGGGTTACGGGGTTGAAGATCCAAAGTCTCAAAAAGATGGCGGATGTAAATTATTGCGTGAGTTTTATTTTCCTTAGCGAGTGTGTAGCTACTTATGAAAGCATGACATGAGGATTTTACACATAAGGCGAATGACTTATTACTCTTGAAACGGACTTATATTAGTTGTGAGCGGTTTTTTAAGTAATGGATGAGAGGATTACTTAGGATTAAAACCGTGCTTCCTTATTTTTGGATTTTACACTTCTTATACTTCACACTTGAAATAATGACAAATTTGCCCACAAGCAATTTGCTCAAATAATAACCGGTTCCACATTTAATTATCATGAATAAGTTGATGCACTTTTTACTTGTGAATACAATGATCCCATTTTTAAGCTTGGTATGGGGAAAGTGAAACTTGAGGGTGATAAATGTCCATGGTACCCAAGCCCTAATCAAAATCATTGATTTCTTTATGAGTTATTTCCATCAAAACCATTTCAAGAAAAACCAAAAAGATATAGATAGAATTGTATTTTGTTCATTGCATTGTTAAAAGTCAAAATCATGCATCATTTAGAATAGAGTAGTGTAGATGCATTTCATATGGCCAAGGTGGATTAATTATGAGGAGAATGTAAATTTGTGCTTTAAAATGTATAATATTGCATGAGGACATGACAATGTTCAAGTGTAGGGGATTTGATATGAGCAAAAACTCATATCAATTTATCAACAAATCACCCTAAAACACAATAAAAATACCTAAACTTTGTGCTATAAAGCGGAATTATGTGGTATGTTTTGTGTTTGTGCTCAAATAGGTAAGAAGGATACATTTTCAAGCAAACAAAGGAAAATCAAGCTTAATTTGATGAAAAAAAGACAAAAGAGGATCAAAAGTGACAAGACTTTGAAGACAAAAGGACCTATCTTGACAAACTGCCAAAGAAGAAGGACCAAAAGTGTAATTTTGTAAAAGTCAAGATCAAAGTCAAATCTGGTCAACTCTCAAGTCAACTCAGTCAAAGGATCATATTTGTTCAAGAATGAAGTTTGAAGGACCAAAAATGCCAAAGAAATGAAGTTGCTAGCTTGAAAATATAATCTGCCAAAGTTCAAGGGCTTATTCTGCCAATTTTGGAAAGTTATCCAAGTTTAATCCGTGTCTAAAGCTTTTAGCCAATGAGAAGCCAAGAAACCAAGGCCATGGATCACCAACTCAGCTGCATTTATTGCATTCAGCCGCCAGCCATTTATTGGCCACAATCTCAACAGTCAAACGCACTATCTATTTTTTCCACCAATAGGGAAAGGACATGCAATAATCCATATATCCAATGTGGATAATGATCCGCAACTCATTCTCTTGGCCAATAATATCTTGCCACGTGTCATCTTCAACAAAACGCATTGCCAGGGACGATTTTGAGCTAGAGTGGATTTAAAGAGAAGTTATAAACATCAAATTTGCTTATTTTTGAAGGACGAATCCATTGAGCACAATCAATTAGGCTGAAATCAACTCAAGTCAAAACCCCCAAATCAGTTCTTCATCAACAAAATTCAATGTGTAGATTTCTGACACGTGGAAGTCTGGGATTGGCTCCAACACGTCACCAACCCCAACTACTTCACTCCTAGAGTCTATAAATACCTTGTTTAGCTTTCATTTTCAGTGTGTTAGTTAGTGTGAAAATTTCACACACTTAGTTTTCCTCTCATCTTAATCCTTGGCTTTTAGCTTAACAACTCAAGAGTTTGACACACTCTTGAGTCTGTTATAGTAGTTGTAACAGTTTAACTACCCTTGTACCTACTTTACATTCAATAAAATTCAAATTCCAGTTTTCCCGCCAAATTCTCTCATACTCTTCTACTGTTCATTACCTGCTCCTTTGTTATTCTTGTTGCTGTTTTTGGTTTTTTATGATCATCACTTGATCATAACTTGCTAAAGTTGAAGATTGTTGCTGTTTGATCATTCAGTTCAAGTTTAAGCAGATTTTGATGAATTCAGCCAGTTATGATGATTCTTGTTGATTGTAGCTGTTGATTTGATAGTTGATAGAGTGATCTAGTGCTAAGGTGGTGGTTAGCACTAGAATAGAGAGCTCAGCGCTCCTCTACTCCCCAAAGGAGGCCTATGCTTATGGTTCTAAGTTTCTGATTTTCAGTTCCACTAAACAAGTTGCTTGCCTGCTATTTTCTTAGTTAATCTTGTTTGTTGCATGATCAAAGTTGATTTAGACTGTTTCTGATCTGATCCTAGTGCTTTGGTACCTTAATTGTAGCTTGATATAGCTTATTGTTTAAATTCTTGTCCTGTTTTCACTTTATCTCAGTCATTTTAGCTTGGCTTATCATTTTGAGTTCTTGGTGTGTTCATAGCTTATTACTTGTTCTCACATGTTTCATTTTAGCTGACAAACTTAGTGTGCTAAAGCTTTTCATTCAGTGTAGTTCTTTGCTTAAAAAGTCTTCACAAAATTTCCAAAAGTTCAGTTAAGCAGTGTTCGGTATTAGCCTTAATTCAGTTTTCAAGAATTGATAAATGGCAATCTAGTGTTCATTTTCAGTTTACAAGTGATAACAAGTAGTTTTAAGCCATTTTCTAGTCAAGTGTTAAGTCAAAAAGGCAAAAGGTCATAAAAAGTGTGGGTCAATTTCAGTCAATTCTTGTTTCAAAAAGTTGTGATTTTGATTTGCTTACCATTCATTTGATAGTTAATGAAATTCAATCAAACCAAGCCTCAAATCTCATTCAATATATGAAGTTTCAGCTTGTATAAGGATTTTGGACAGTATTAGGTATTAAGCTGGGAATAAGCCAAAGTTTAAGCTCTTTGAGCAAATGCAAGTTACTGTAAATGGCAAACTGATTTTTCATATCTCAACATCCACTTCATAAACTGGTCCATTTTCTTTTACAATATCATTTAGTAAGTGCTCATGGTTTATTTTTGAGAATTTGAGCTTATTGAAAAATCTTGGTCAACAAAAGTCAACATAAGCACTAATCTTGCTTATTTTAGGATTCTGAGCTTATTAATGGATGCTTTTGCATGAGACTTGATTTCCCATTCTTATTTCGAGCTTATTAATCAGTTTCAGCATTAAAATCGAGGTGTGCAAGTCTAGATTTCTTTTTAGCTTATTTTGTGCTTATTGAAAATTGTTTATCAGCTTTTAAGACAGTTTCAGCCAATTTCCTTTGACAAGTCTAGCTTATTTCTGATTTTAAGCCTTTTGCAAGTGGTTTGGTTGAATTTGGTTGAAAAATAAGCTCAAACGAGCTTATTTGAGTTTGTAGCCCGTTTTTAGTTAAAACTTTTCAAAAATTGCACTTAGGTCCTTGAGGTCTTAATCTGTTTGTAAACAAGGCTAAACTTGCAACTTTTTAGGGTTTTCAATAAATCAGTCCTTTAACTTTGAAGTTTGTTAAAATTCAGTTAGTAAGTTTTGCATTTGTTGAGAATTAGTTATTAGTTTGGATAATTTTCATTTCAAGTCCTCCTAGTTTACTATTTTTACACAATTAGTCCTTGTATTTTTCAGATTTACATTTTGAGCATTTACATTTCATAGAATTCACATTTTCAGTCCTTATAGTTTGTAAAATTTACATTTTGAATTTTAATTGAATAAATACTTGGTATTTGCACTATGTTTTACATATAAGTACACGTTATTTTTCACTTTTGCAAGGCATTGTTTGAATTAGCAATAGAATATCCAAAAAATATTAACAACCAAAAACAGTTAAAAACCCGATATTGTTAGGACTTTCAATTTGACAAGAACTGAGAAAAACGAACTTAACTATACACATTTCAGTGGTGGACGGCAAGTAGAGAGAGGAAGAGAGAAATGTGTGTGTTTGCATGTATAAAAATGAAGCTAGTGGTTTGAGTTTGGTTGTTTTAAGGTAAAGATGTTTTTGGAGCAAGCTAAGGACAAGTGTCCTTAGTTAGCTTATTAAGTTGACACACCAAGAGTATGTTGGTGAAGCTTTGCCGCCACTTGTATGGGGGTGGGGCAAGAGTTATCTTGTCTCATCCCCATTTATTTACGGGTATTCCTCGATTCTGGTTTCCTCGATTTGCGTGCCCTCGGGTCGTTTTACGAAAAACGTTTTTATAAATTATGAATCAACGGCAAAAAACAAATCTAATAAAAATTGTCTCATCAAAAACGGAGTTCAAAAACGTAAATACGTAAACCTAGGGTTTCCGGTTTAGTCGTAAAGGACGTTTAATTATGAACGTAAGTCCTAATCTCTTCTCGTAAATTTGTGAGTTTATGAACCAACACAAATTTAAAATCCCAAAATAATATTCACAGATAAATTTTTTTCCTGAAATGTCGGATTGTCACCAAAGACGGTGTATGTAAACGTAAGCACGTAACGTAGAGTCTTCCGGTTTAGACGTAGTCGATGCTACTTCAAGACGTAAACCCAAATTTCTTCCCAAAAATGAGTGAGTTCATAATATAACATTAAAATAATGTTTTTGAATAATACTTGAGAATAAAATATCGACCATAAATTGACGGATTGTCACACCTTGGAACTAGTCAGACATTTACTAACGTGCAAAGCTACATCCTTCTTCATTCCTGGCCACCAATACATATCTCTCATGTCCCGATACCTCTTATCATCCTCTAGGTGTATCGAATACTTTGTCGCATGAGCTTCATCCAATAACACCTTCCTTGTATCGCCAAACAATGAAACCTAGATTCTATCCAAATAGTACTTGCAACCATCTCCTCTTTTCTCTATGAACTAGTCCATACTGTATAGATTCTCTTCCTTTAGTTTCTCCTCATTAGTAGCTTCTACTTGTGTTGGTCGTATCCTATCCTTAAGATTCGACTGAATAGTCATACTCATTGCCCTTACTCTCCTTGGTTTTATCCTTTCCTTTCTACTTAAGGCATCAGCCACCACATCTCCGCTTGTCCATACACGGCACGAAATAAGCTAACCATCCTTCATACAAACAGGTGCTACACTTTTCTCCAGGTGAACTTTCCATTGTTCCTAATTACTAACCTTTAAATGTAACGGTTTTCCCTTCAATTACACTCCACTATCTTGACAATCTCTTGCTTCTTTAAGCCATTCTTCCTCCCTACTACTTCTTGCTTGTCCTCTATAATCTTAAATTCCATACCATCTTCCATCTCGTCTTCAACCTATAATTTAGGCGATCCTCTTTTGTTCCCTACATTCTCATCAATGAGGAATACGCCCCTCTCACTGGTGAGTCTCTTTTTGTAGAAGAATTCTTCCTAATAAAATGCGTTCTCCAACTATCTCCAAACCTCACGCCAATTCTCTAGGCGTCCTTCTCAATTATCCCTATAGTATGCTTCTACCAACCATTAGTCTATCAATGGTATCCTACGCTTGCTTCCCATCATTTCTTCCTTTTCCATAATCCTTCATAAGGCATTCCATGCCTATTAGGCTAACTTTTACACAAAACCTCTCATTCCATCACATCCGTACGCAATCCTTCCAACTTATCAACTACGTGACTTCTCATTCTGCTTAGAATATGGGATAAATTAGTCAGTCTATCGACTATCACCCAACTCTCATTGTACTTATTCCTCCACCCCATTATGTATCCCCTCTACCATCTTCGTCCTTACACCGCCCTTTCTAAGCTACTCCTATCTATGTAGGAAGTATAACCTATTTCCCTTTTCTCCATTTGATAGTCCAAGCCACACAACATAAATGTTGACGCGTTCTCTGATTTAGACAATTCAACTCATGCTACTAAGATCTTCCATCTAACCCATCTTTACACACCACCCATTGAGTTCAAGTTTGTAATAGCTTCACTTCCTCTCCTACTCCATGTCTCATTGACTATGCTTGCTTTTCCCAGGTGGTACTTGGCCTTGCAATTATCATCACCACTAACATCCATCCATCACCTATGTCTAATGTCCAATCAAGAAGACTGAATGTGTGTTAGAGACGTTCATGATTCGTATAGATCATTCTCTACGTCTCGTATACCAAATGCCTCTAGCATTCTAGGCAAATATACCAACCCAACTCCACTATCTAGTCTTATGTATTTCTTCCAAACCTTCAATTCCTGCAACGTATAAGCAATCACCCTCATTCGCCGCCCTCGTACGCATCCTAATCCTTACTCCACGTATCGTCATGTTTCGCGAATTTGTTCAGTCCTTTCGGTAATGCCAAGATCGGCTCATTACCCATGCTAGTTCTTTGGTATCCAAAACTCTTCCTCATCTTGCTTCGCTTCAACCTTGTTTGTTCTAAGTAAACGCCATCATCTCCACTACCTACCCCAGTAACCAGTTTCCTAAAACTCTTACTTGAAAATCTCACTTATAATTCTTTTTCCTCAACAACTCTAAAACCAACTCATAATTCTTCCCACCCTCTTTCTTAGACTTCGAGTAGATTCAAGATGTCATCGATACTCACGATGGCAACTTGTCTATATACGATCATGCACACTCAGTTCCTTGACTCCATGAAAATCGCTAGTGTACTGGCGAAACCAAAAGCATAACCGTAAGCCTAAAGCGTCCATAAAACATCCTTAACCATTTCAACTACGTCCTCCTTACACCCTCTCTTGGCGGCAATACAACAACTTCTACTTCATTCTACTCACGAGCTTCTAGGCACATCCTACAAGATTTATACTTCCTCTTATCAAACCATTCAAATGCTTTCACATCACATCTACTACTAGGCAACTCAACATTTACCTTGCATCCCTTGCTATTTATTCTAATACTGATTTTAAAATCATTCCATCACAATTTTCATTGAAAGACACTAACTACAACTCATCTCCCTTCTCCTAGTGGCTCTACTCATTTCCCCATCCTCGAAGGCATTCCAAATATTCTCTTATGGCCACTAACTTAATCATGTAGGCGCAACCAAGTCTTCCATATGACCTCATCAATGCTCTCGATCAATACGAAACCAAAACTACGTCTAGAATCCACCAGATACGATCAACGAATCAAACCTACGGATAACTAACGAAATTTCACGTGCACGAGTTAAAATAGACCAAAACCACAAAAACTCAAAAGAAAACCCAAACATAAAACGTTTATCAATTCAAAATGACTCAAGAAGCACCAAATGACAACCCAAAACATATTACAACTCGCGACATATTATTTAAACCTTGTACAAAATTGACTTTTTCCCCAAAAGAATTTTTCTTCTAAAACTTTATATTAGTTTTTAAAGAAAGAAATAATTGTATGTGAAATTCTTGTGGACTCAGTTTAGCGTTGCATTCATAAATAATTATAAATAACGTAAATCGATTGAACTCACTTATGTGAAATATTTAAGTAGAAAGAAAATTTTATTTTGCTTTATTTTAAATAAGGTCTTTTAGAACTTGAAATAAATAATTGTTGATCATATATTAAAGAATTTATGTTACATATTGTTTCAAACACGACTCCACACTTTACCCTTATTTTACCGAACACAAACAATTATCTTAACTCTACAGTAGATTTCAAAATCTTTTTCAATATACCGTCTAAAAGAAATATAAAACTCAACACAAAATATATCATTATCCCAAAAGAAATATCAAGTTATTTAATAGCCTTAACACCAAAAGTATCGTTTTAAAACGGACACGTGAAATAGGAACTTGAAGAATACGCTATAACGGAGGTTGAATATCTAAAAGAGAAGCGAGCTAGCAAACCCTCCTAAGAATGCAATCGATAATCGTAGGGGATCATACATATATAGGCATATTAGGATACATATACTTAATCCTTCCAACATCTACTATACAGACATGTATTAACCCTCTTTCATGCAATCATACTTAGGAATTTATTAAAGTTGTGGTACTTGTATAACTATGTTGCGTACCATACTTATACAATTACCCTTTCCCCAATGCACTCCCTCCTATGATGACACTTATAAGAAATTAATACTACACATAACACATAAATCCATCTACTCACATAATCACACAATCACATAAACTAAGGTTCAAAACTCCGTTTATTAAATAACATAGTCTAGCTAAAACAACATAGACATAATCCAAAATGAAAACATCATCAATATTACGTCAAGTTGCCTGTAAGAATGGAAAACAACTTAAACTACTTAAACAAATAGTTGTTGGACGCGCACCTAATCCCAGAAATCTTGAACCACTACGAATCTCTTAGGAGACATGACATAAACACCAAAAGAACATACTATACGTAAAATAACTTAACAATACCATTAACCACAATATGTACTATAATGTATAATTAAAGCAACATACAACAATGACTAACGTGGACGACTATAGTTCAACCCGCACTAGTCAAAACCTGAAAAGAAAATAACGTACGGCTAAGTATGAACGACTATGGTTCAACCCATAATAGCCTAAAATTCAAGAAAAACAAGTGACTAAGGTGGTGTTTGTTTATTAATAGGCTCTGAATCTGAATCTGATCTGCACATCTGAATCTGAATCTGAGGCGGAAAAGTCTGAATCTGAATGTAATAATAGTGTTTTTTTTTTGTTTTTTTTTGCAGTACATCTAGATGATCATTATTTTATTTCATTTTTAATTTAAACATACAACAATCGATTGACAATAAAATTAAAAGTTCTAAACATTAAAATCGATGTTTCTAATCCGTATCTACTAAAAGAAGAGCTGCTAAAGAAAAAAAATGGACAAAAAGCTTTTTTCTTCACAAATCTTCAAACCTCCATTACCATTTCATATCTCTCTTCAAAAGAAACAATCTTCTAATAACACTTCAAGTGCTTCAACTTTTTCACCTTCAACAATATCAAAATCCTTATTACCATTCCATATTCTCTTCAAAAAGATTCAATATTTTATTAAAGTTAAAGAAAACCCAGTTTCAATTTCACAAATGACTTGAAGATGATGATGGTTGTTGTGGAGTGCCGACGGGTGGTCCACATCAACAGTGGTGGTCGGATGTGTAGTGGGGAGGCAGGAGTTTAGAGTGGATTTGGGAAGGAGATGATGAAGAAGTTACATTAATGTTGATTTCTATTATCCAGAGGCAACAAGATGGCTTTTTAAATCTGAGCGAACTAGATGTTTCGGGGTCTAAATGCATCTGAATGAAGTAAAAAAAAATAAACACTCTTTTCGCATCAAACATCTGACCGATTCAGATATCATGCCTATCCAGAGGGTGTTCAGATTTTTTTCAAAAAACAAACACCACCTAAGTATGAACGACTATGGTTCAATCCATACTAGTCAAAACTTCAACAAAAAACATCGCAAATAAGAACCAATAACATATAGAAAAACTTCAATTAATATAATGCACACATACTCCTATGACGCCTATATACAGGGATCCTTAAGCTATAGAATAGGATAATAGACTAGGCAATCTAATTCTATATGACCATTGTCTCTGATATCATTCTGTCACACCCTATAGAATCATCTTTCTTAGGATTGTATATGTGTTTGATTTATCTAATAAATGGAAGAAGATAAAAGAACTAGAGAGGGAGAGTTAGAGAGAGAAAGGAAGAATGAGAGAAAATATGGAAATGAGAAATGAATAATGAAGTGCTCAACCCCTCCTAACATGCTAGGAGGGGGTATATATAGCCCACCCTACATGTGGGCTATATGGGCTATATGTTAATATATTAGATCACGAGCCCAATACTTGAATATATCGTTGGAGTAACCGATCCTTTCTAAATACGTAAAAACGTATTTACAACAATCTCCCCCTAAGGGAGGTCACTCCAAGTTACAATGTCCTAAATAGTCTATAGCTCGTGATCTATGCTAACAATGATGTGACCGAGACTTTCTTTGGAAAAACGTATTTCCAACAATCTCCCCCTAAGGGAGGTCACACCATTTTACAAAATCTTAAACCTATCATACTATGCTTGATTCTTTGATCTTGTTCTTGTGAATATGCTTGATGTGATCTTTGACTTTAGTCTTGAGCATGTTTTCTTGCCTTGACCTTGTGCATTCATCACTTGTGATATTTGCCTCTTCGTGACTTCATGTTCCATATACTTACACCTTTATAAATTCTTGAAAGCTTCAGAGTTTGATACAGCGGAAGACTTGACTTTTAGGCTTTCTTGAATTTGTTGAAGTATTAAGTGCAGAAAGCATAAGCATGTGTTTACGAATTTTTCTGGATTGTACACCGCAATGCCACCTTCTTGTTACGCTGCATAAGACAGTTAGCAATAAAACATATACACGGATGAAATGGCCTTGAACATTTCATTCTAATTCGATAGCATTTTACCTCTGGTCGGTGAAGACCGTTGGACGATATAAAATATCGTACTTGTGGCAGGTAGTTTCAATTAAAAACCTCCTTGACAAGATTTCGCGGGTAAACCCGTTCTCTTTATTCGATCATCCAAAGCTGACTACGAACATAAAGAGTTAATCATTTGGATAATATTATCCACATGATTTGAAGCCGTCAAATCCGATTCTTGGAACAAGTTTGATTCATTAAAGAATCACACCATCGTTACTTTCCAGTTGTCACGAGCTTGATTCATATAGAATCTTACAAGTTACCTACCAAGTGCTGTTTGAGGTTAACACTAGAAGGATTTACACTCATCACTGTGAACACTAAAGTATCACTCTGAGTGTTCTGGCAAGATCACTAAGATATTGCGTAGAGGCCTGGAACGTGTTTAAATTCAGTTAAGAATTAAACCATTGTTGCTTTCCAGTTATCACAAGCTTGATTCATAAAGAATCGCACAAGTCACCTACCATGAGCTTTTTGATATTCGCTCAAGAAGGATTTCCTTCTTCACTATAAATACTTTCGTATTACTCGGATGTTCAGGCAAGATCATGAAGATTTTGCGTAGGACTCTTAAAATCTTTCTTACTTTTCACAGTATATGAAGAAGCAAGGAATTATGAAAGTGTGTCCTAATGAGATATTTGATGATCTCAAATGGATCTAGACTCGATCGTTCATTTTGGATTATAGTGATCAGAGGCCGGAGAGGAGTGCCACCATTTCAATACTAATTTATTCGGAGTGAATAAATCAATAGATAATGTGTTGTCTCTGTGTGATTAAAACAAATATCTTTTGAGAGATATCTGAGTTAGCTGGGATGGGTTGTGCATTGCATCACTTGGTCTATGATGTCTATCTTCAATATCAAGAATCATTAAAAACCGATATCAATAGCATATGTATTGACCCGGTTTCTGCCTAATGTTGTAAGGAAGGCTTCTTTCTTTTCACCCTTTATCATTACAATTCTTTTTCATTCTTTAACCCCTTCAATGCTTACCAATACGTCATAACTAGCACCTTGTTGTGATTGTTCCAGTGCTAACTTAAGTATTTGGTCGACATTCAGCTACGTTTACAATCTTTCTCCATCTTTCCTAAGGACTACTATTTCTAGCTATGGAATGTCCTTGGGAAGGTTCCTCTGGTTCTAGAGGAATCATTGGACTTTAACCTATCCTACCATCCTTATGTCACCACAATCTTCATCGTCGTGAAATAAATAAGTTGTGGGTAAGTATAACCACCATGAAATCCATTTTGAAGTGCAAATCCATTTTGCTCCCCTTAACATATGCTACGATATTCGAAAACATTTCGCACATGTCGGGATGAGCTATCACGTTAAGTCAAACCATTTGTGATTAATCATTTCCCATATTAAATCACATTTTCTCCCCCATATTAAAAATATTAACCCACTCGATGTTTTTAATATCAACTGATTTAATAGCATTTTAAGAAAATTTGGGAAGAAAAATGCAAATCCAGTTATCTTCATGACTTTCACAAGCTCCCCCTCAAAATAATGAGGGTGTACTTGAAACGTAAATAATATACCTTTTAAACAAAAGTGTAAGGTACTTATCACGTGCAAAGATCATATATGATAATGTATTCACAAGATTAGCAATTTACGAGGTTGGACCTGAATGATGGAGAACATCATATGATAGAATCACATGGTTCTTGTTCACGAACTTTGGTCGCCTCGTCACGTCTGAAGTTATCTTTGACTCCATGTGTACGATTGATATCGTTGTCTTGACACCAATATGTGAACTTGGCACTTTCGGCGTCAAAGATTCTGAATGCTGGACAATTTCTCCCCCTTAATTGTTGACCCGTGTTCTATTGAAAGAGTTGTAGTCGCCGTTTGAGTAGTCGCATCGTCGAGTATGTAGATATCAATTGTAAATTGCTATGATTGGTGGAGATGATAACTTCATAAAAACAAGATTTCTCTTATTTTAACAAATAAATGCACTGAATCGTACATATATTCGTGTTAGATTGTGTTATTACGTAAACACAATCCCTTACATGGTTATAAAGTAAACCATGCCCGAGAAAATTAATTTCTTGTTTGTGAGGATAAGTTTAACATTGGCGATAAACTTTCCTTTCTTTGATGAACGAGTTACAGTTTGTGATGTGACTATAAGTCCTTCGTATACTTAACCGCAAATCCCCTAAGACACTTGTTTCTTATATATCAGCTTCTTCAACAACCAAACTCTGAGAGTGTCCTTAGTTGTACGGTATACAAAGATTGGACCGTTGTGTTCTTGTTGAACTTGGACTTTGGTACCTGCATTCTCATTAGGAGTTTGTATGCTTTTATATGGGTTAGCGATATCTATCTTAAAGCCATTCGGGGATTCACGGTTTTCTTTTCTTGTGTTAGAGGTGACCTGAGGAGATGATTCACTTATCTTAGTTGGCAAACGTTTCCTTTTATAGAAAACCTTAAGTGAAGGCTTAAGTGATGTTACATCCTTTTCCATTTACTCCCTAGTAGTCTTAGTAGAATCGGAGACTAACCTATTTAAAGGGCACTCGTTTCCTACAAGAGTGAAAGTTCTATCAGTAGGGCGCCACATTTTACCAATGGGTTTGATTTTAGCAACCCACTAGGATTTAAGTCTAGCACGGGAGTTCACCTCATTAAGTAATTTCTTGACACAAGAATCATGATTTGCTTTAAAGACACATTTCCTACATGTTTTACAAGTAGCATATTTCAAGTCCGAATAAGATCTAGAATTCCTAGGTGATTGGTTGATGCTCCTATGATATGACATACTACAGTTAGCAGTGTTGGGTAATCTAAAAGGCATCTGACTAGGTTTGAAATTCCTATCTCTTACTTGTGTCTTTTGCTTAGTTTCCCTTTGACCAAATTTATGGCGAACGTCATTTGAACTAGTTCGAGACGTATTCTTTGGACTATGTCTAGGGAGACTAGAGGCAATCATGTGATTAGGTCTTGCAAAGGTTGTTTAGTCACATTGGCCCTAGTTGGTGGAGTGACTGGTCTAGAAAGATGAACCATATCAACTTGGGAGGCAAACTGCGGTCTCGAGGATTATGGTCGCTCGGATCTAAATGTAGTCGGTTGTCTAACGGACTGATTTGTAGGCGGTTTCCCCAAGATTAATGGTTTTTCAAGCTTAGTGTCCACACTAGTTCCTTTAGTTTTCCTCAACTCGTTTTTCAGAGCAGCTATTGCAAAAACCTTTTCCTGAATTTGAGCCTTTAAAGTCTCATTCTCTTTGAGCAATTTATCTTGGGATGCCAATTTAGATTCTAGCAAGTTAATTTGTTTCAAAAAAATTATCCTTTTCAGCTTTAGAATCTAGAACTTTTTGATCCAATTTTCGTTCAAGAACGACGTTTGACTTTTCAAGTTTTTCAAAATATGTTTCAAATTTGTTCGTTTTCTTAGAAAATTCAAGTTTGGCATCCTCAAGATCTTTTGATTGCTGAGCTACGATCGTTTCGAGCTCTTTAATCTTGGAATCAGAAATAGTTAATGGCACAGTCATAAGGCAATTATCATGATTGTTAGCATTTTGAACACTTTCTCCCCCATTATAACTCACATCGGATGAATCAGAAGTGGTATCGCTATCACTCTTTTCCATCCCATGTTTGGCATAATTAGGTTCAGAGTGCTCAACATGCTGTATATTGTTGAAACTTGGCACCTAAACAGTTGGTGCTTGTGACTTGCTGCTCGGTTCATGCTTTCCTCCTGATTCCGTGCCATTGCTTACCGTGACGACCAAATTGGCACCCATTTCTTGCACCGGGCAGATCTGATCATCTTTTGATGATAGCTTGAGGCGTGTCTCTCTCTCATGTTCATGAGGTATTGCTGCATGCAATGGTTTAGACGACTCATTGATTCTTTGAATCTGACCCTTTTTCAACCGTATCTCGTTGTAATTAACTAACGTTACGTCAATACACTTCTCAAGTATATTGATGTGATTGAGTAAACCACTTCTAAAGGTTTCAGTCTGGCAACCCGTATGTAAGTTGAAAATCTGGTGAAGGATTGGAGTCGAATAATCAAAAGGAGGTTCCATTGTCGAGGCAAAGAATTCCTTAAACTATGTGCGAAGGATTTCTAGACACATCTTCGCTTTAACCTCATGAAGATTCTCCCTTTCGAATTGCAACCGTAACTCATCCAAATTAGTGAAAATCTTCTCTTTGAAATTATCCACTTTGCCAAAGAACATTTGAACCAAGGTTGGAAGTTCGGTCATGTTGTGCGGATAGAGAAGTGCAAGGTGTGTCTTGAGTTCGTGAAAGATTTCCAATGTTTTTTGACGCAATTTGATCTATTTGAGTTGCATGTGTTGTAGTTCTCCCTCGTGAACTGAACTGTCGAATTCAATGATTCCATTGATAGTTCGATGAAAAAAAATAATTCTTGGATCCTTGTTTGTAAAAATATCTTTTTCTCGACTCAATAATTTCGTGATCAGCTCAAACGTTGATAACACAAACCAGAGTCCAATTCAAACTCGGCTCACTCCAAAAATAATACCCGAAAACTAATTAATCCAACCTAATTAATTTTACAACAATCGAATATTAGATCGAGTCAGATTGCAAAAAATAATCAACCCACTAAATACCTTCGTTTAATATAGTGATTGGCCTGACAATTTATAGCCAATTTTTCTTGGTCTCATCAAATAACTTTTATCACTTTGTCTCGTCACTGTGTCACGTTTAAATCCCGACAATACGACCGATGGCTAAGAATTACTAGTAAAATTAGCGAAACTAAATTATTAGTAAAAAGCCATCAACCCATCACTTTAAATACACAAGTTAAAAACTGTCGGTTCAATAAATAATTGGCACAGCCCAAACCAAACGTAGTCCATGATATCTCATGGCCAGCCCATCATTTCACTCGCTCCAAATGTTTTGAGATATATAACCACAATCCCTAATATTTCACACACATAAAACCTAAACCTAATCCTTAGTTTTCTCCGCCCCCTTTATCTTTCTCTCTCTTTAATCAAAAAATAAATAACTCTGGTAACTTGTTTCTTGTTACCCCTGCCCCTAAATCCTCTCAACCTAATCTCAGCCGACTAACACTTAGTCAGCCCTAAATCTCTCCCACTCAAACAACTCAGCTCCATCCTAATATCATCTCTCAAACATCATCTCAGTCATGTCATCATCCACCGATTCATAATCTCAAACCAAATCGCCACTTGAATCAAATCATATATACCATATCAAACGAACCATGTATGATTGATTCCACTATACCCCTTTAAGATATGATCGCAGAAATGAATCAAACCATATAACAAGTGAAGAATCAAGAAGAATTCTTCTTCTAGATCTCTATATTGAGGTCTCGGGTAGGTTTAAGTGTATGTTTAATTCGTTTTCATGTTTCAAAGCGAATCAATTTGTTGATTATAACAAAAAAATGTTATAAATCCTTCATTGATTTCGTAAATTAATCAAGAAGCATAGCTTCTCATAGATCGATGATAGTGTTTTGGTATAAATCTAAGAAGATCGGTGACATGCAATACCAAATCTGAGATCTAGATATAACTTTTGATTCGAGTCTTAAAGTTTAGATTTGAGTCATGTATAAATAATGATATTTTCATCTGACTTGGTAGAAGTTGATGGTATTGAGACGGATTTGTGTTTCTGTTGTTCGAATCGTGTGAGAAGTGTAGGGGTGTGTGTGTTTAAGTCGATTGTTGAGGCGAGTCTGGGTTCGAGTTTGTTGGTTATTGTGTTTGAGAAAGATTTTGGTTTTCGAGTCTTGTGAGAGTGTGAGTCTTGTTTTTATGATTCTTAGTCTAGCTGAGTCTGTATCGAGTCTAAGTCTAAGTCTTGTGTGTTGAGTGAAAGTGACGAAGGGATTTGAGTTGATGTTCTAGGGTGTTTGAGTCTTGTGGGTCTGTGTCGAGTGTTGTGTGGTCAAGGGTCTTTGTTATATCGCAATAGTTGAATAAAAGTCAATATTTGTTATATCAAAAACCATCGGAATGTCACAGACCATCGGAATATTGAAACCATCGGAATATACACAACCATCGGAATACGAGTTGTCGGAAAGTGGTATACGAATATTTATCAGAATAAGACAAAAACTTGTAACCGTCGGAAAGAGTGTCGGAAAAAAATGACGGAATGTAAAACCCTTTTCCGACAGAAACAATTCTATAAAAAAGAAAAAGTATCGGAATAAAAAACCCTTTTCCGACAGGTGTGCATTCAAACCAAAAAGACAGATAAGACAAACAATTGATAAAACTGATACTATTTGTGACAACGAAAAGATATAATTGATAGGTGTGAAAACACCCATCTTTTTACCACTTAATTATAATAATAACCAAGCCAAAACGTGTATTTTATGTCGTAAATGTCAGAATTATGTGTGGTTTGTGTTTTTATTGTGTTTTAGGACCAAAAGATGAAAAAGGAAGAAAACACGGGCTTTCACGGGCTTTTATCGAAGAAAACGAGAAAAGACGAAGTCAAAAGATCAAGAGTGCAAAAAGAACGGAAGTCCAAGGCCTATTCTGAAGATTTATCGAAGAAAAAGTCTAAAGACGGAAGTTTAATGAAGTCGAAGAACTCAAGTCTAATTATTGAAGAAATTATAAGACAAGTTCAATTTATATCGACAAATCCCGAGACGACGTCGAGAAAGACAAAGAATTAAAAGACGAGAACGAGAAAGAGAAAGAAAGAAGGAAGCAACACATGCACTCCTCACTTCCTATATATACCCTCCTAATGACACATTAGGAGGGTGTTAGTCATTTAGGAGTAGTTAGATTAGTTTAGGAGTAGGTAATTTTAGAGAGAGAAAGTGACAGTTTCTCTCACTAGGATCTTAATCTTTTATCTTCCTTTCTTGTTTTTAATCAAATCTTTACTTTTGATAGCTTAATTCTTGTTTTAATCTTTATCTTATTCTACCTTTCTTAGCTTTTTACTTATTTTTAATCCGAATTTTTATGCTTTTTGTTTAATCTTGATGTTTGATTGATTAAAAAGTTTATCTTTTTATCAATCTTTAAGTTTTCATACGGAATAAGCTATAAGTTTGACAATCTTATTAGCTTATTTTTATTTAGCTTATTTTGTTTTAAAGGTTTTTCTTAAAAAGTTTCATCTTTTAAAGTTTATTTTATAAAGTTGCTTATTTTGTGTTCTTAAAAGTCTTTAAATTCTAGCTTATTAGCTTTTTCTTATATGTGTTTTTATCAAGTTTTTAGTTGTGTGCTTATTTGAGTAATAGCTTATAGATTTAGCTTATTTGCCTTTTTCCTTACTGTATTCCGATCATCTTGATTGGAATAGGGTTTTACATTCCTTTTTACATTCCTTTTGCATTCCTTTTACATTCCGACTGCATCACCTTCATTCCGATCATCTTGATTGGAAAAGGGTTTTACATTCCTTTTGCATTCCTTTTACATTCCTTTTGCATTCCTTTTGCATTCCTTTTACATTCCTTTTACATTCCTTTTGCATTCCTTTTACATTCCTTTTGCATTCCTTTTGCATTCCTTTTGCATTCCTTTTACATTCCTTTTACATTCCTTTTGCATTCCTTTTACATTCCTTTTACATTCCTTTTACATTCCTTTTGCATTCCGACCAGCATTCCTTTTACATTCCTTTTACATTCCTTTTGCATTCCTTTTACATTCCTTTTACATTCCTTTTACTTATCGCAATTTACAATTTCATTTTACTTAGTTATAGACAGCGACAACCTTTTTATTTTCCACCAAGAACGACTGAGTCGCACTTTCAACCAGTAATCAATTCGAAAAGATCGGAACAACGAACTTTCATACGAGGCTAAAACTTTGTATTAATAATATCATATATAAGTTTAGACAACCAAAAAAAGAAAATTATAGATCGAGACAAACAAAATGGAACATAGATCGAGACAAACAGTAGGTATACAAAGTATATAAAACTGATGAGAGACTTTTGTGACAAAACTCCCAAATCGAGACTATGATCCGTGACAAAATGTAAAAATAAAATTCAAAAGTAAGAAAAAAGTTATACCAAAATAATAGATAAAACCACACCAATCCTAAGATTCAACCATAACTCTTGATACCAGTTGTAGAATCATCTTTTCTTAGGATTGTATATGTGTTTGATTTATCTAATGAATGGAAGAAGATAAAAGAACTAGAGAGGGAGAGTTAGAGAGAGAAAGGAAGAATGAGAGAAAAGATAGAAATGAGAAATGAATAATGAAGTTCTCAACCCCTCCTAACATTCTAGGAGGGGGTATATATAGCCCATCCTACATGTGGGCTATATGGGCTATATGTTAATATATTGGATCACGAGCCCAATACTTGAATATATCGTTGGAGTGACTGATCCTTTCTAAATACGTAAAAAGGTATTTCTAACACACCCCATCATGGCGGAATATGGGGCGTAAACTATGGATATCATCACAACAATAGCATGTCTATAGAGAGAACTAAATGACATAGAAATGTCATAAATAGCGACACAAATGTCATGACAATATCTCAACAACATGCAGGAGTCTAGGTAAGTAGGTAAGAGACCTACCCCTTACCAAAGACAAACAAATAACCAACATAAATCAATCAAACATATAGGTGTCTAAAATGTATCACTTATTAAAACATCAAATGAAAACTAAGAGGAAAGGGGGTCTCCTCCTAAATGCAATCCTATGGCAACTCCAGTCCTAGCCACTTCTATTCACACGCTTAACCACATTATCACCTGAAAGAGACACTAAAACATGTTAACATAAAGTTTGTGAGAGTCATAGGTTTAGACTTCAATGCCAAAACCAAGTACAATAAGTTCATAGACTGTGAATAAACATCATTCATAAAACATATATGTATGAACAAGGTGATAACATGCATTAACTATTTTAATATTAAGCGCTTATTCTATCCCTCCTAGGCTCCAAGACTTTCCTACCTCCCTCCCTGGTTTCATAGGGAACACAGTAGCTACGAACCAACCCCAAGGCCCCGCCTTGTCATCCTTGATATCAAGTTATACTTAATTAAATTAAGTAAATAACATAATAGTTAAGTGCATAAGTAAAACACACAAGTCCAATCATAAAACATTAAAACATTCACATCAATTCATTTACAAAACAAGTATGTGTCTCTTCCATCCTATCTGGAAGTAAATCATCAATAAATATGGGACTATGAAACTCACCTGATCGAGCTTCTCCGAATATTCCTACACTAGCAAAAATCTAAACAAACAATACATACTATCAAGACATGAACCAATAAACTAAAATGGCTCATCAATCTATGATGGATGTTTAACTTTCTCCTACATTTTAATCCCATTAATATGCTCTATGCATCCCATTATACCTCTCTATAAGGCCCTAAACCTAGTTAAGTTCATAACCTATCCCGTTATCATTTTACCCAAAACAGTCCCCTATTTCATACCCCAAACTATGAGTCAAACGCCCACTTAACCAAACCCATACTTTCTGTAAACGAAACCCTATGCCTTCACTGTGTTAGCTAACTATCACAATTTTCCCCAACCTTAAAGCTACTGTTAAGGCCCCGATATATATATATATATATATATATATATATATATATATATATATATATATATATATATATATATATATATATATATATATATATATATATATATATATATATATATATATATATATATATATATATATATATATATATATATATATATATATATATATATATATATATATATATATATATATATATATATATATATATATATATATATATATATATATATATATATATTGTTAATGCAATAATGCCTAAAAACGTTACTTGCATTTTTCGGTCTCGCTTAGTTTTGATTACGACAATATGTAAAAACAAGCATTTACGAAAACAATGAAAAACGAATTCTTGAGTTCAAGTATTTTTCATTTTACCCATTTTCACTTAAGGTATGAATAAACAAGTACTTACCTTAATCAAGTGATCAAGTGATTTAATCTTTTCTTAAAACTCACCTTTTATTAAGTGTGACAAGTTTTTAATTAAACTTTCTTTTTAAGAAAATGTTCTAATAAATTAAATATTTGAAAATTTGAAAATGGCATATTCTTTTTTGATTTGGAATATTCTTTCAGGATATTTTATAATCAGATAAGACCTCCACCACTAAAGGACAAAAAGGGAGCGGAGTCTACTCCGGCGGTTCCCTAGTGCCTAGGCGGTTCCTTATCAATAAGGTACCGCCGGCTGAGATAAGGAACCGCGGGCAGATATAGCCGTTGGCCCTTTGTCCTATAAATAGTAGACCATTCTCATATTTTCTCTTCACCTCTTTTGCACATAAATTTCCAGATTCAAACATACTTCTTAAATCACTCAAATCCTTGATCATTTGATTGATTACTACTTGTTTAGAAGTGAATCTATCTCATCCATCATTTCCTCTTCAAGTGCAAAGAGAAGAACACTATCCTTGTGAAGTGTTGAGTCCACCACCAAAGATCCTTTGAAGATTAAATCTTATACATTTGTTGGTGTGTCATAGTTGTGAAGATCCAAGTAGTTGTGTCTATTTGGAAGTTGTGTATGTACTAAGTATAGTTGTGTAGATTGTTCCTAGCTACGATTAGGGCTCGACTTTTAGCTTAGAGTCGGAAATTGGTTAAGCGACGTGTACGGTTTTCTCCACCATAAGGAGCTTGTTGTGTAGTGAACTCTCGAGTAAGGAGTACTCGAGGAGTGGAGTAGGAACGAGGAGTGAGCTTCGTTGCCAAACCACTATCAATCCTTGGTGTTTGGTTTGATCTTTCTTTACCCTTAACTCTTTACATCCTTTATTCTTTGTGCATATATATTAGTTAGTGTTAGCCCTATATTTTATATAGTCGAACAAGAATGTAATAGGTCATCTTAGTCGTTAAAAGGTCTTGTATTGTAATAGGTTAGTCGGGAAAATCGGGCTTGGACTTTAAGCTAATATTGTCTAAGTTAGGGGTGTAAGCCCAAGACTAAGCCAAGCCCGGCCCAAGTCAAAAACCCACGGCCCATGGAAAGCCCATTGGTTCGTGGGTATATAACCCTCTTTCACATGTGAAAGAGGGTGTTGGTTCATTTCATAAAACACATAGTTTTAGTGTAAACCTTCCACTTCTCTCTCTACTTTCTCTTTATACTTTTCTTCTCTTTCTCTCTCTAAGAATCTTGTGTTATGGATTAAATAGGGAACAACATTTGGTATCAAGAGCCTATAGTGGATAGGTGATTGAAGATTCGTGTGTAGTGTTCTTGATTTTTTTCGTGCCTATTTTGATCCAAAAAACTCACGTACCAAAAAATTTTCTTGTGTTTTTGTGGCTTATTCTTGATACAAATCATCTACTTACTATTGGTAGTGATTT
The DNA here is from genome assembly GCA_025667525.1 of Glebionis coronaria. Taxonomy (NCBI): domain Eukaryota; kingdom Viridiplantae; phylum Streptophyta; class Magnoliopsida; order Asterales; family Asteraceae; genus Glebionis; species Glebionis coronaria. The sequence continues at coordinate 276,830,843 of CM046879.1, forward strand.
GGTATTGTTCTTTTGGTTAAAAACACAAAATTTTTGGGTGCTTGATTCATTTTTAGGCTAAAAATCACGAATTTGGTGTGTTCTAGTACTATCCGAGAAAAGGGGTATTTTTGATTCCTTGGTACGATCCGATTGTTGCGATGGCATAAACCCTGGGGGTTTCTACTTGCGATCCAATATCACGATCACTCAGTACGATCTATAGTACAATCCCTCACTGCGATCCCTCACTGCGATCCCTCACTGCGATCCCTCACTGCGATCCCTCACTGCGATCCCTCACTGCGATCACTCACTACGATCTTTAGTGCGATCCCTCGTTGCGATCACTGAGTACGATCCATCGTTGCGATCAGAGTACGATCAAGTGACTACGATCCAAGAGTACGATCCGACCACGATCATAGAGTACGATCAGAGTGCGATCAGACCACGATCATAGAGTACGATCAGAGTGCGATCAGAGTGCGATCTAAGAGTGCGATGGGTCACATTGCGATGAACAGATAAATTTTGTTTGAGCAATTTTTAGATTTAGCCACTATCTAGACTAGTTTAGGATCATAGTTTACACGAAGATTATATAAAAAAAAAAATAAAAAAAAAATAAAAACAGAGTTAAAAAATTTTAGGTCAAGTAAATTCAAATTTTTTCCCTACTAGTTTTTGGCTATTTCTAACTCAATTTCAAAATTTGGCGATACAAAATTTTTCGGCTTACCGTTTTGTCGGACTGGGTAATTTTTTGTCGGACTGAAGATTCTCGGAACTCTACGAAATTTTAACCACACCTCATCACAACAAATCCACTAAGATCTGCAATTCATTCACAAGTATTCACCATGTCTAACAACAACATCAACATTGCAACTGCTAATCAAATTCGTTTGGAACAAGGTGGCAACGGTAATCCACCTGTGCTCACTGCCGGTTGTTACGTTCAATGGAGATCTCGTTTTCTCAGATTTCTTGACGGAAAAGAAAACCGAACTGCTCTTCGTCACTGCCTTGAGAATCCACCTCCAGTTTTTGAATTCAGACCAATTGCCACACAGGCAGAGGATGGTACTTCATCAACTATACGAGCTATGGAGGATTTTGACACATGTTCTGCTGAGAAAAAGAAACTCCTCCAAGCTGAAGCTGATGCTGTAAACTTCATACTTACTGGAATTGATAACGATATCTATTCCACAGTTGATGCATGTCCTAATGCTATGGAAATGTGGAATGCAATTCATCGATTGAAGCAAGGTGAGTCGATCAACGTTCAAGATCTCGAGACTAATCTACTTTGGGAGTTTGGAAAATTCACATCGGAAGATGGTGAATCCATTGACTCATATTACTCGAGATTCTACAAAATGATGAATGAGCTTGTCAGAAATCAGTGCACCATCTCCAATCATCATGCCAATGTTCAGTTTCTACTTCAACTCAAACCGGAATGGCAAAGGTTTGTGACTTTGCTCAAACAAAGGGAGGATATCAAGACTATATCTTACCACAAACTTTATGATATATTGAAACAACATCAGAATGAAGTGAATGAACTTAGGGCTGAAAAGGCAGAACGATCTGCGAACTCTATTGCTTTTGTGGCTGCTACTTCAACAAAACCCGTTCCCCGTCAACAACTACCTATTCATTCCTCAAAGTCATCTAGCTCATCCATCAAACCTCCAGCTGCTGCTAAACACAAAGCAAAAGCAATTGTCCCCACTCCACCTCCAAAATATGACACCGAGTCAGATGGAGACAATGATGATGAACAAACTTCAAGGGACAAGAAGATTGAGGAACTCATGTCTTTACTCACCACAACTTATAAGAAGATCTACAAACCTACCAACAACAACCTCAGATCATCATCCAATGCTAGATATAAGGAAGTTGATCATGCACCTAGGTACGATCGTGATGCTAGGTATGATAATCAGAGGATGCCGAATCAAGTTGAGGCTAGAGACACTGTAGGCACTCCGGTTGTGCAAAAGACTGGGATTCAATGCTTTAACTGCAAGGGTTTTGGGCACATGGCTAGGGAATGCAAGAAGCCAAAACGGGTTAAGGACTCAGGGTATCACAAGGAAAAGATGCTGCTGTGTAAGAAAGAAGAAGCAGGAATTCCACTCACAGCAGATGAAGTTGATTGGCGTGATGACACTGATGATGAAGCCGATGATCAAGAGTTGGAGGCACATTATGTGTACATGGCAAAGATTCAAGAAGTGATCCCGGAGACTGATGATACTTCTGGACCCATCTATGATTCTGAGCCACTTGAAAAGGTACCATCACATGATAACTATAATGTGTTTGCTAATGAACGACGGCATCCTGAGCAACCCGAAAGCATCAATGACACATATGTTATGGACACGGAGGATAGCAATGTCTCTACGGATTCACAGCATATGTGTAATGATGACGAAAAAGCTGTTCAGGATACTGACTCGGATGAGGACCGTGATTTGCTTGCGTCTATTATTGATTCTTTAAAACATGAAATTGAGGAAAACAAAGAGGCTAACAAACGTTTGAAGCAAGCAAACACATCCTTAGCCGAGGAGATAGACAGGCTTAAAGAGTGTGATTATGTAAAAGAAGCTGATCGACGGGTTGCAATAGCTAATGGTTTGGTATATGAACGTAAGGTGCTCAACGAACAATATTGTTCTGAAGTAACACACGAAATTCATATGTCAAAACAGAAGATATCGGAACTTGAAGAACAACTGCTGCTACATAAACTCCAAATTACTGAACTAGAGTCGGTTAACAAAGAACAAACTGAGCTTTATAAAACTCGTGAAGAAAAGGATATTGAAAAAATTCTTGCTTTGGAAAAGAGAGTCGACACGTTAAACAACATTGTTTACAAAACGGGTCAGTCTATTCAAACTATGAATATGCTCAATAGAAATATGAAAACGAGTTTTGTCAAGCCTGAATATCTCAAGAAAGCTCAAAATACCAAGCCTGCTCTTTATGATATCGGTTGTTATGTTGATAATCTTGCTCTTATGCTTTCCCCTGACTGTGACGAAATCATTCGTCAACAAGAAGAAAGTCGATCAAACTTAAGTGATTTAATAAACCTTTCTGATTCTAACAATCATATTAAGTTTGTTCCTCAAAAAGAACTTTCCAAAGAACAAAAAATGTACAATAGTGTTCCACCACCAAGTGATGAACCCCAAAAGAAAGTTTCTTTAAAAAGGAGTTTCAAAAAGCAATCAAATTTGTTAGAAAAGCGAATTTTGGATGAAAAACGTAAATGGGATGAGAAAAGCAAAAGTGTTCAGCAATTTGAGTTTATAAAACAAGGGGTTTTAAATTTGTACAAAGGTGTCGTCGACTATGAAAAAGTTTCTAGGGATACCATTTGGAATATTAAACCTAACCCACAAGTAGAAGTCGTCATTCAACAATGTATTGTTCCAACCATTGATGATCTTTCAAAAAATGTGGAAATGTTTTATACAGCTCTCACTGAGGAAATGTTAACTGATTTAAGTTACGTTAAATCTCTTGAAGATGAAGTTGATTTTCTCCAAACTAAATTAAAGACACAAGAACACCAACTTTCTAACGAAATTGATCGACTTTCTAAGGAATATTTTTATGCTGACCATATGAATGCTATACTTGGTGTATATACCGATCTTGATCAATATTGTCATGTAGCATGTCTAGTGTCAGAATTGGACGCGAAATGTCGCAATCTTGAAGTAGAGCTTTCGAAACAAATTCAGTCATATAACAAACTTTCGAAAAGTTTTTCTCAACTTGAGAAACACTCCATTTCTCTTGAACTTGCTTCACAAAAAGGTGAAAAATCTCATAATCATAAAAAGTGTCAAGAAATGTCAGCTTCTTCATTTCGTCTACTAAATGAAAAAGATTTCGAAATAAATGATTTGAAAGCTCAGCTAAAAGAAAGGGACATAGCCATAAGTGAGTTACAGAAACTCATTGAGAAAATCAAAGGAAAGTCTGTTTTGGGTAAACCATCCGCTGGTCGGCAACCGAATGCGGTTAAATGCCCTAAATCATCTATTTTGGGACAATCCCCACAGACTTTGCCTAAGATAGGAAATGATAAGAGCACTAATGTGATAGCACCTGGAATGTATAAGATGAACACTAGGTCCACTCAAACTGGAACAGCGCAGTTACTTCAGAATACTAGGAAAACTAATCAACGTGTGTCTTCTTCTACAGGAGTAAATCCCACTACTAGTGTTAGCGGACCACAGCTTAAGAGCACTAGAGTTGAAGATAGAGTCATGCCTAACAATAGTCAAGGGAAGAAGAATGAAGTAGAAGATCACCGTAGGAATTTTAAGTTTTCTAAGAATAAAACGTCTGTAACTGCATGTAATGACAGTTTAAATGCTAAGACCTCGAATGTTGAATTTGTTTGTGTTGAATGTGGCAAATGTGTTCGTACTTTCAATCATGATGCTTGTGCTCTTAATCATAATGGCGTGAATACTAGAACTAGGAAGCCTATTCCTGTGCCCACTAGTACTAGTGAACCCACAAGAAATTTGAACCAATCCACTGAGCAACCACTTAAGAAACTAAGTGCGTTAGAATCCACTACTCTACGTAAACAAAGCAGGTTAAAGAAGCTTTATGAGAACATGATTAGGACATGTACACGGGGGTATTCAAGATTTACACCACCCGGATACAAATGGGTACCTAAGACAACCCCCATTCTAATTGGGTCTATGAATGTTAGCTTGCCTTTAGAATCTAGGTCCACTACTATTTTGGAACCCGTTTCTATCAAGGGCTCACATTTGTCAAATGCTACATTGTCTTCTAATTCTTCTGCAGCTCGTCGAACTCATCCTATTCATAATGGACTCCGGGTGCACAAAGCACATGACGGGCAATCTCAAGCTTCTCATTAACTTTGTGGAGAAGTTTCTGGGTATGGTACGGTTTGGAAATGATCAATTTGCACCGATACTCGGATATGGAGACTTGGTTCAAGGGAATATCACTATAAAACGGGTTTATTACGTCGAGGGACTGAATCACAATTTATTCTCGGTTGGTCAATTTTGTGATGCGAATTTGGAAGTGGCTTTTCGGAAATCTACTTGCTATGTTAGAGACTACGATGGGAATGACCTTCTTACAGGTTCTCGTGGTTCTGATCTCTACACAGTAACTCTTCAAGACACATCTTCAACAAATCCAATTTGCTTAATGGCTAAAGCTTCTTCATCTCAAGCATGGTTATGGCATCAACGATTGTCACATCTCAACTTTGACACCATCAACTTGCTTTCGAAGAATGATATTGTGACCGGTCTTCCTAAGTTGAAATTCGTCAAAGACCATCTTTGTTCTTCTTGTGAGTTGGGGAAAGCAAAACGGAAGTCTTTCAAAACAAAGACTACCCCTAGCTCAAAAGGACGATTGGAACTTCTACACATGGATTTATGTGGTCCCATGCGTGTAGAGAGTATTAACGGGAAAAAGTATATTCTAGTGATTGTTGATGATTACTCTAGATACACATGGACTTTCTTCTTAAGGTCCAAAGATGAAACACCAGAGGTTCTCAAAAACTTTCTCAAGATGATACAACGCAATCTTCAAGCTCAAGTCTTAACCGTAAGAACGGATAGGGGTACTGAATTTTTGAACAAGAACTTGCAATCTTACTTTCAAGAAGAAGGCATCGAACATCAAACGTCTATTGCTCGAACTCCTGAACAAAACGGCGTTGTCGAAAGGCGGAACCGTACTTTGGTTGAGGCTGCTCGAACAATGCTTTCTGCTTCAAAATTACCACTATTCTTCTGGGCTGAAGCAATTGCAACTGCCTGTTATACTCAGAATCGTTCTCTCGTTATCCCTAGACATGAAAAGACACCTTACCACATCATCAATGGCAGGAAACCTACTGTCAAATTCTTTCACGTATTTGGATCTTTATGCTACATTCTTAAAGACGGTGAGAATCTCGACAAGATGAAAGAAAAAGGTGATGCATGTATTTTTGTGGGGTATGCGACATTGTCGAAATGATATCGGGTCTATAACAAGAAAACAAAGATTATTGTCGAAACAATTCATGTGAACTTTGACGAATTGCCACTAATGGTACTTGATCACAACAGCTCAAGTCCCGCACCTCAATGTCCAGCAATGGCACCTACACACAACAGTGTACGTCCCGTGCAAGAATGTCAAGAAAACACTCCTACAGCAGACTCGACGGATACGACACAAATGAATGAGTTGGTTGATTTATATGATCCTATGTTTGATGAATATTACTATGGAAACAATCAAGTTGTGTCAAAGCCTTCCGCTGTCAAGACTGGTGATGCACCTGAACAAAATCAACAAGACACAACTGCCTCTACTTCAGCAACCGTTGCTCAAGAGACTATTCCATTGGTTACTCAACAAACTCACGAAACAATCATACAACCAACTTCACCAACCGTCAATGTTGAAGGAGGAAACAACAATCAAGCAGTCGATGCACAACCTGACGATGAAGAATTTATCAATCCGTTCGGTACACCGGTACACGAAGTCGGAGAGTCTTCTACTCAACATGTTGATCCGTCCAACATGCATACATTCTACCAACCATACCCATCCACTCACCATTGGACACGTGATCATCCATTGGAACAAGTCATTGGAAATCCTTCACAACCGGTTCGAACACGCAGACAACTCGAAACCGATGGCGATGTGTGTATGTATGCACTCACCGTGAGTTCAACTGTACCTACAAACATCAAACAAGCCATGACTGATCATGCGTGGATTGAATCAATGCAAGATGAAATTCATCAGTTTGAACGCCTAAATGTTTGGGAACTTGTTGACCGACCCTATGGAATGTCAATTTTAGATTTCAAATGGATCTGGAAAAACAAACTGGATGAAGAACAAACCATCATCAAAAACAAATCTCGTCTTGTGGTTAAGGGGTATCGTCAACAAGAAGGGATAGATTTCGATGAATCATTCGCTCCAGTTGCTCGTTTGGAAGCTGTCAGGATATTCCTTGCTTATGCTGCACATAAGGGCTTCACGGTTTTTCAGATGGACGTCAAAACAGCTTTTCTCAACGGTCATTTGAAGGAAGAAGTGTATGTGAATCAGCCGGAAGGATTCGTCGATCCTCATCATCCTGACAAAGTCTATCGTCTCAAAAAGGCTGTATATGGACTTAAACAAGCTCCAAGGGCATGGTACGAAGAACTTTCAAACTTCTTGGTGTCCAAAGGATTCTCCAAAGGTTCTATTGATCCTACTTTGTTTACTAATAAATATGGGGATGACATAATGCTGGTGCAAGTTTATGTTGATGACATTATTTTTGGTTCTACGAACCCAAAACTTTCAAAACGTTTTGAAAAATTAATGCACAGCAGATTTGAAATGTCAATGATGGGGGAGCTAAAATTCTTTTTAGGCCTCCAGATTCATCAATACCCACGTGGTATCTTCATTAACCAAGCTAAGTATGCTCTAGAGATACTTAAAAAGCATGGTATGACCTCATGTGCTCGCGTTGGTACACCATTGTCGACCACATCCCTAGACGCTGACTTGTACTCATATCCCGTAGATCAAACGCGATATCGCAGTATGATCGGGTCACTTATGTACCTTACAGCCAGCAGGCCTGATATTCATCATGCCACATGCTATTGTGCACGATATCAAGCCAGACCTACTCAAAAGCACCTCAAAGAGGTTAAACAGATCTTTCGGTACCTTAAGAATACCATTCACATGGGACTCTGGTATCTGAGGGAAACCGGTTTTCATCTAACGGCTTTTTCAGATTCTGATCACGCAGGTTGTCTTGATAGTCGTAAAAGCACTTCTGGTAGCATATAATTTCTAGGGGAAGACAAGCTTGTCAGCTGGTCGTCAAAGAAGCAGGATTGCACTTCGCTCTCATCAGCTAAAGCAGAATATGTGGCTCTATCCGCGTGTTGTGCTCAAGTCCTCTGGATGAGAACTCAACTCACGGATTATGGCTTCCACTTTGATAAAATACCTATGTATTGTGACTCAAAGTCGGCCATAGCCATATCTTGCAATCCGGTTCAGCACTCCCGCACCAAGCACATCGATGTCAGATATCACTTCATCAAGGAACAAGTGGAACGCGGCATGGTGGAATTATACTTTGTCAGAACTGAGTACCAGCTGGCAGACTTGTTTACAAAATCTCTATCGAAAGATAGGTTTGCGTATCTCGTTGGCCGTCTTGGTATGAAGTATATGACTCCCGAAGACTTGGAGGTTTTGGCAAATGAAGCTGCTTGATTTTTCTCTCATAATGACTTCTAGGTGCATCACAGCTTAGAACTCGGACCTCAACTAAGGAAAGCTTATCTCGGACGATAACTTATCCTTCTCAACGAGAAATTCATATTTCTCGGTCATGAGCTTCTCATAAAAACATTCAAAGTTTTTAAGTTCATGAAAAACGATTTCTAAGTAAATGTCAGCTTAGAACTCGAACTTCAACTTAAGGAAAGTTTATCACGGATGATAACTTATCCTTCACAACGGGAAATTTATTTTTCTCGGTCATGAGCTTGTCACAAAACAATCAAAGTTTTAAGCTCATGAAAAACGGACCCGAAAGGGGAATGTACGTTTCAGTGCGCTTTCCCTAATCAATAGAAGAGAAGTCTTCTATCCTGATTATTTTAAAACCGTTGAACACAATTTTTCAAGAATTTCTCAAAAGGTTTTTCTAAATCTTTCAAAATTGTGTGTTCAACACTCCCTTCCTCATAAGTGGTTTTTATATCTCAAAATTGTCATATGTTATTTTGATCAATTTTTGAGGGGGAGCGTTTTAAAATCAAGCCTTTTAATGTTGTTGGGTACATCTCTAAAACTGTCATATTTTATGTATCCAACACATTCCGAAAATGATAATAAATCTGTCATATATATTTTATCGGTAAAGGCATCTCAACTCCGTACCTCAACATATTTTGTGGTGTCGTTTTTTCTAAAATTTTGTCAAAATTTTGTCTTAAGACACACATATATTGTTGAGGGGGAGCGACCCGACTGAAAATGTTCCATGATTCATGCATGCACACATGTTTCTCTCCCGTCGATTTTTCGGAAAATGTCATATTTTAATCAATTGGTATCTCTAATATTATATTCTTATATTAGAGATAGGGGGAGAAATTGTGATTAAAATGTAATATATCGCAACATGTGATCTTAAAGACTCAAGTGCAACTCTTTCCTTCACATGCCAAACTATTTCGTATATCGATGCATGTGTAGGGGGAGCTTTTCGGAAATGTAAAACTTTCAAGTGTTAAAAGTTTTGATTTTTATCAAACACTTTGAATGGTTTTTCAATGGTTTAATGGTTACGATCTATACCCAAAACAACCTACTATCCACGACGGAACGATGGAGTCAAAAGGTGGCTTAGGATAGGAAACTAAGTCCTATGATCCAACCAGAACCGGAGGGATCTACCCAAGGACATTCCATAGCTAGAAATAGTTGTCCTTAGGAAAGATGGAGTGGAATGAAGCTGAATGCGGACCAATTACTTAAGTTAGCACTAGAACAATCACAACAAGGTGCTAATGATGACGTATTGGTAAGCATTGAAGGAGTTGAATATTCTATGCAACTTAGGTAGAAACCGGGTTAACACATCTTTTGAAGACAAGTGTCATGGACCCAGTGATGTGATGCACAACCCTTCCCCAGCCATTCGAGTTTCTCTCAAAAGAAACTTGTCTCATTGTCACGGAGATCAACACGTATCTATTGACTTTCTCACTCCGAGTCAGTTAATATTGAAAAGGTGGCAGTCTGCTCCAGCCTCCGATTACCAAAGTGCACTTATTGAGTCTAGAGTCAAACGAGATCAATTTATCATCTCATTAGGACACAATCGAGTCCTACGCATTATCCTTGTGATATTGCCAGAACATCTGAGTGATACGATTCACAATGAAGATGGAAATCCTGCTTGAGCCAACATCAAACAAGCTCATGGTAGGTAACTTGTGCGATTCTACACGAATCAAACTTGTGAGAACTGGAAAGCAACTAAGTTTGGATTCTTAATTGATTCAAACTTGATTCCAGGTTTCTTCGCAAAATCCATGTGATCTTGCCAGAACATTCAGAGCGACACTCATTAGTGTTCACAGTGACGAATGGAAATCCTTCCAGTGTCAACATCAAACAGCACTGCGGTAGGTAACTCGCAAGATTCTCTATGAATCAAGCTTGTGACAAACTGGAAAGCAACAATGGTGCGATTCTTTTATAATCAAACTTGTTCCAGGAAATCTGAATTGACGACTCTAATCAGACGAATAATTTATCCTTATGATTCACTCTTTACGTTCGCAGTCTGCTTTGAGACGGTCGAGTAAAGAGAACTGGCTACTACCGCCGGGAAACCCTGTCAAGGAGGTTCTTAATCGAATCTACCTGATCACAGGTACGGTATTTAATACCGTTTAACGGTCTTCACCGACCGGAGGTAAAACGCTACCGAGTTAGGGTGAAATGTTCAAAGCCATTTCATCCGTGTCTATATATGTTGCTGCATATCAAGAAGGTGGCGTAGCTGTGCAACCGATGTCGATTCAGAAGTCACAAGAGCACAAGATGGCGATAATCAAGATACCTAAGAATGTAAGAATGTAATAGGTCATCTTAGTCACAAGGAGTACAGATGAAGATCTCAAGCACTCAAAGTCAAATGACAAAGGCTCAAGATAAAGATCACGAAAGCATGAAGGAACAAAACTGTTACAAACAAGATCAAGATCAAGATACAAGACCAAAGAAGGAAGATCTCCTCTACAAGAATGTATTCACTCAACCATCTTATGCTTTTTAAGCATTTTAAGATGACCGATACATTGGGGGAGATTGTTAGCCCTATATTTTATATAGTCGAACAAGAATGTAATAGGTCATCTTAGTCGTTAAAAGGTCTTGTATTGTAATAGGTTAGTCGGGAAAACCGGGCTTGGACTTTAAGCTAATATTGTCTAAGTTAGGGGCGTAAGCCCAAGACTAAGCCAAGCCCGACCCAAGTCATAAACCCACGGCCCATGGAAAGCCCATTGGTTCGTGGGTATATAACCCTCTTTCACATGTGAAAGAGGGTGTTGGTTCATTTCATAAAACACATAGTTTTAGTGTAAACCTTCCACTTCTCTCTCTACTTTCTCTTTCTACTTTTCTTCTCTTTCTCTCTCTAAGAATCTTGTGTTATGGATTAAATAGGGAACAACAGTTAGTATTAGTTTAGTTACACTATCATTGTTCATATTGTGCATAAGAAGACTTCACATATTTCCTTAAGTCTAAGTTTTTGAGAAAAAGGATTTTTTGAAAACCATCATTTAACAAGTAAATATAAGAAACTATTCAAACCCTCTTCTAGTTTCTACAATTGGTATCAGAGAGGGTTGCTCAAGTATTTTTAAAGTATATTGTATTTTAAAAACTTGAATCGATCTATGGATTCCAACAAGTACCTAGAAGGGCAATCTATGCAAAGACCACAACTTTTTGAAACCGATAGTTTTATTTATTGGAAAAATAGATTTGAGACTTATGTGAAATCAAAAGATTTAGATCTTTGGCATGTTATTACCAATGGTGATTTTTTTCCTTATCAATTTAATGAAGTTTCTAAAACAAAGGAATTGGTCACTTTTGACAAAGCTAATGACGATACTAAAAAGAAACTTTCGAAAAATAATGAGGCTAAAATGGTGATTTATAATGCTTTACCTAAGAAAGAGTATGAAAAGATTTTTATGTGTGAAACCGCTAAAGATATTTGGAACACTCTTGTAGTAACCCACCAAGGTAATAGCCAAGTCAAAGAAGGCAAAATCGATCTTCTTTTCCAACAATATGAACAATTTGTCATCTTAGAAGATGAAACTATTGATAGTGCTTTTGCTAGATTTAACACTATTCTTACTAGTCTAAAAGCACTTGATGAAGGTTTTTCTAGCAAGAACAATGTTAGGAAGTTTCTAAGGGCCTTACATCCAAAGTGGAGAGCAAAAGTCACGGCGATCGAAGAATCTAAAGATCTCTCAACTTTATCACTCGATGAACTCATAGGCAACTTGAAGGTTCATGAGATGATAATTTTGAAGGACTCGGAATTGGTGAAAACCAAGAGTGAAAGGAAGTCTCTTGCACTCAAAGCCAAGAAGGCACAAAGCGATCATGATAGTTCCTCGGATAGTGATGACGAGGAGTATGCATTGGCGGTGAGAGATTTCAAGAGATTCTTCAAAAGACGAGATCAACACGTGAGGCAACCCAACAATGACAAGAAACCATTCTCAAATAATCGGTTTGCCAAGAACGAAAAAGGTGATAGGAATTGATTTAGATGTGGTGATCCAAATCATTTTATTAGTGAGTTTCTAAAGCCCTCACGCGATAAGAATCACACGGCATTCGTTAGTGTTCTTGGAGCGATAGCGGTGAAGATGCTGATGACAACCCCAAAGAGGAGAAATGTCTTATGGCTCACACTTCTAAAGAGGTACATTCCGAAACCGAATATTATAGCAATGATAGCTCCACCTTAGATGATATTAGAAGGCCAATATGATAATTAATGTAGTTATTTTGCTAGTTGAAAATTCGTTCTCGGTATCTTCTCGAATTGATTTCCGGTTAAGTGCAAGAGATTAGTTGTTCTTGGTGAATCAAATGAAAGGTTGTCGTTGTCTAAAACTAATGAAAAATAAAGACTTGGGACAATAAAAATAGAGACGGTAAAAAGAAACAATGAAAGATTAAAACTTGGCGAAAAGTAAATGACGAGAAATTAAAAGCAATAAAGTAAATAACTCAAACTAAAACTTAAACTAAAAGGAAAGGTAAGTAAAAGTGCAAAAAAGGAAAAAGGCTGGAAAAGTAAAGCTTAAAACTAAAAACTGGAAAACACTCATTCGGAATAAAATAGTTCATCCGGAATATATCACTTATCCGGAATAAACTATTTGATTCGGAATAAGGTTTTGATCCGGAATAAAAAAGGAAAACAGTTTGATCCGGAATATTTGAACATTCCGAATGAAACACTCTATCCGGAATAAACTAACATTCCGAATGGAGGACTCTATCCGGAATAATCAATATTCCAAATGAAAGGCTTGATCCGGAATAATAAAGTATTCCGAATAAAAAGCTTGATCCGTTTAACACCCCCAAATTTACACGCAGCGGAATACATCTTTGGGTGCTAAACAATGATACAACAACACATAATTTATAAAGAACGACTCGAAAAGAGACTTTTTAGATTTATCGTTCCTAAAACATTTGTCAGAGTAGCGTAGTCCCAAGTAATCGTTACCAAAGGATAAGTTAAAACAACATATTGGTTTGTTTTAAAAATGGAACGATAAATAAATCAAAGAGTTTGAACAACAAAAGCAGTGCACAACTTCATTCTCGTGACCTCCAAGCTTCCACTTCTTGATTACCTGAAATACATGTGAGTAAAACAATCAGCAAAAATGCCGAGTGAATCTATAGGTTTATGAAATCAATTTGAACACAAGCTAAGATTATAAGTTTGTGGCATGCTTATAAGCATCAAATAATAATTTGCATCAACAATGATAATTGTATATAGCATAAATTGCAATAAGCTCATGGAACCGAGCCCTTAGACACTCCCATATCAGTCTAATAAGACGAGAGATTTATTAATTGTCGGTTACCTCCAGATTATTGGTACATTGTCGTATACCTGACTTCTCAATACAATATGTTCAAACAGTGTGGAGGTCGGGCCTAAGCTTCTATGACAAGTCCACAAAAACTGAACCGGGGCGGCTTCCCCCATAGATCTATTAATTGTACTAGCGGTTAACCCATCATAGGTAAATTAACGGTCCATAATTGAGGTTTTAACAAAGGCAATCACTTAATGCAATTTAAAGGCAACAACGGGTCCATTCATAGAGGGACAAAGCATACCATAAATATCTAGTGTTCTAAGTTTATAAAACATGTATTCCCCCTCGCGGGTTTAAAATCATTTAATAACTAGTATAAAGCGAGGCTATAGACTCACCTTAGCCAATAGTGGTAATGAGACGATCGCCGATGATAGATGATGCCTTTCAAACACGAGAACCGCAACCTATCAAATGAGGTGCGTTCATTAATAATAGACTCGAGAAATAAACCATACATAAGAATATAGAACTCGACTCATAAAATCACGACAAACTCGAGAGAAAACGATACAAGTGATACTATTACACTCTCCTATATATTCATTTTATTATTCTATGTCTTTAATAAAAATCTGCCGGAACATACCGAATGTCCAAGCCGTTTTCCCATACTTAAACATATCAATTTTTTATGATACTACTCAGAGAACTTACTTACTATATATAGAAAGTCCTATCAAAAGCCCATTAAAAGATTTTACTTCTAAAGTTCCCTGCCCGACTCATCTTTGAATTACAAAATCCGGACAGTTTAGCGACCTTGACTTACGAAACCATTTTGACCATTCTAAACAACTCCGTTTGTAAAACCGCCACTTGATTCTAAAAATAGACTCAAAATACTAAACTTGGAGCCTGAGAACAGCCCTTGAATCATTTTGAAACTCATTTTATAGTCCCCGAGATTCGATCCAAATATCGACAACAATTTTCGGATTGTGTCGACACTCGTCTCCCGGTACACGAAAATCAAACTAGTGTATCTTCCACCTCATTTGGAGTTGGAAGGCCTACTTTATATCAAATCGAAGCTAACGAAATTCTCTACAACATAATCCCATAATAACAACCTATATTCAGACTTAAGATTTCCGAAAATGACCTCAAACCTACTGCCCAAAATTGACTATTAAAATCTCTTGCAAAATCATATTTTTGATCAATTCCAACAACTTTTGTCATTAACCTAAGCCCCTAATATAATCATAAACCATTCCTAACACTTGTATCATCATCAAAAGCAAAAACCCAAAAATTAAAAATCAACTTTTTAACAAAAACATAGCATGAAAATCTTTTGATCATTACTACTAACACATGCATACAACAAATTTGGATCAAACATCACCAACTTTTCTTGAAAAAATTATATGGTTGCATGTTGATAAAAATAGTACCAAAATACTCACAAGAGGATTTTAGGATAGGGACTTTGCTTTGTTTTTCTTGAATTTGGCTTAAAAAAATTTAAATGATGATTTATGTTGGAGGGGGGTGGAAGGTTTTCACAAGAAAGAGAGGGAGGAGGTGTTTATTTTTTTTTGTTTATGCAACTATGTGTAAGTTAGTGGAAAATTTTGGCTTTTATATGGTGGTACAAGGGTTAATTTTGCCAATTTGTGATAATTTTGGTCCAAAATGTAAATATTAGTTAGAAAGCGGGAAATGACTAAAAGTAAATTTTACAAATATTTACGGGACTCGGGTTTCGTAAAAATACTTTTTAAAAGTTTAAACGCACACGAAAAATAGTAATATAACGACTCGATACGTAATTAAAACGATATCGTCGAAAATATTAAATATCGAAACGATCGATAATAAAATATAAAATTTTGGCATCCGTCGGTATCGCGATCACTAGTAGTCCTCGTTACTTGTCAAAATATTAAAATATAATATTTAATATCGGTTTCAACTTAAACCGTTAAGCAAAATAGTATTTAACGTTATAAAATTCTTTAAAAATATTTGAAAAGTATAATTAAATTATGACCTTATTTTTACGGGTTTTACATCCTCGCCACCTTAAGGGAGCGACGTCCCGGCGCTCAACTCGCCTCATACACGAGTTGTTCACTACCCGGAAGGATGACGGCATTCCTTAATAAGAAGTCCTCACGTTCCACGTATATCTCGATCCACGATCTCCACTGGTTCTTTTACAAAACGCAACTTGTCGTCAAGTTGTATCTCACCAAAAAGGAATAAATAAATCCTTATCCACAAGTCACCTATCAAGCTTTAAAAACGTGAAAATTTTATGAATCACACGAAGCTCATTCGATAACAAGAATAGATGACAGAATTTTTCGGGTAAGTCCAGTTAAAAGGAAAGTTGCAATTTAAAGGATATCCATCGACCGGATAGCCATGGACACACATCAAAAAGAACTAACAAGAAAAACATCTTCGTCGTCGGAGGGTGCTCATACGTGGGACCCTACTCAAAAGATAATACAAAGACACCATCTTACTTTCGCCAACGCACATTAAAGTCTCAATAAATATCGTCGTTGAAAGTCAAAAAGATATTACATAATATGTGCTCCACATGATCGGACGTCATCGGATGATGCTGTCTCAAGTTCTTCACAACTTACGATCGTTTGACTAGATCACACACCATATAAGTACATAAAAGAAAAGGTCGAACATAAACATCGAGTATAGATCTCCATCGTTAATCATCGAGAAAACCTTGAACGAACCCTTGATAATAACCACTTGATCTCAAGAGTCTTTCCACTTACGGTGTCGGCTTCAACATACTCCTCGAGGTTGTAACGAATTTATTAACTCCATTCCTTAAGATATTCGGTCCTTAATCATCCCACAAGTACACGCATAAATCCTAGTGACACTTATCGTTTCTTCTTATACACTGCTTCCCAAGATTCATTTTAAACTCAGAATAAAAATAGTGATCTTCCGTACGAGGAACAGCACGAGATAAAAATAAATTCAATAAACGCATAAAAGGACAAGATGTGGTAAAATGATTTAAGGTTAACGATCGACGAGGGATCTCGAATCACGTAACCGTAAAACATAATAAATCACAATACTAGAAAAATGAGAGCGAAGAATAAATTAAATATTAACATTAAAATAACGTTTGTCACAATTATCCGTCCCGGATTTGGTATTACCTTAAGACTCAATTGAGGTACTTTCTTGATAAAGATGATATATTAAAATAGAAGTTAAATAGCTTCATAATTTATTTTGGTTGTCTTAAGAAACTTTGAAAGAATGACATGAATTTTATAAATTAAACTCATATTGTTGGTTACAATTAGAAGATATAATTTCCAAATTAAATCATTATTAGGAATATAAATTAAACCGGTAATTTCATTACATTAAAAGTAAAGTATGATAAGTCACTTAGTTCAAAAGATATAGTATAATTTCAAGTTAGACAGTAGTTTTAGTTATACAAAATATGATGTATAAATTTGACCTTTTACTTGTGATGGTTATTCTGATAATTGAAAATCATTGGAAAATGTATAAACATAAAAATTTTATAATACGTTGTAGAAATACTTAAAGGTGTTTATTATTTTTTTAAATAAACATGGGATATATTTGGGTTTCAAAATGTGACAAGATAACAAATGAATACGAATGGAAATAATGGTCAACAATTAGTACGAAATCAGCAGTACGAAAGAAAACGAAGCAAATGTCGTATGAATTCTTAAAGAGAATAATAAAATAAAGGCGTTGATGGTAAGACGATAAGAAATAATAGATTAAACAAGTTGTCAATTTTGTTAGTGCGGTCAGTGGTTCACCAACATCAGCTCGTTAACTTAGCAGTGGTCGATACATGATCGGAAATAAGTTACATACAAAAATTTTAATAAAAGAAAATTCCTAATAATCACTTGTAATTAAAACAAATCAAATGAACGATGTTAGTGTTTAAAGAGAGAAGTCAAAGCACGGTTCACAAGAGTGGATTTCGAGACAAACGAGAGTGACGGACGTCATCCCGGATATACGGAAATCACTCTAATGATAATTCATTATTCACGTGCGGAGACATTCCAAAGATCTATAAAATCGCATAAAGAACATTGGACAAGAAGGAAGGATAAAACATCGAGACTTTCAAGTCTTTTATCAACAGTCAGTAATTAGACGAACGGTCAAAAGAAATCAGTTATAAGATAAAATGAAGTAACAAGTGGAAAAACGATCGTCGAGTAAAACGTACCCGTAAACGCGAAATTCGTCCAAGAGAAGGTAAGAAAACATATGCGGATGCATAGAAATTGCGCTACTTGCGTAAAATATAAAGGTTTTCAAAACTTCTTTTCACTTTATTTCATTTTATTTATCTTTATCACAAATAAAAGTAAAAAGTTCTTTATTATCAAGATTTTTAAGGTGACTACTATTCAGCCTAGCATGGCTCCTTCTAAATTAGACATAGGTGATCAGGCCATGTATAATTTAGGGCTAGCAATGCAGTGCTCCACTTTGTCGAAAAGTATTACGTTTCTTATGTTTATATAAACCATGCCATTTGTAAAATGGAATTTAAAAATAGTTTATAAATTTATAGGATACAAGTAATTTATGAGATACTTAATAAGCAACTTTTAATCTTACGAAAAGTATTTTATAAGACCAAAGTAAAAACAATTGGTGAAAATAATAGTAAAACAATATCAGATTTATTTATAAGGTGACATTATGACAACGTACAAAATAGCCAAAGTTTTGCAAAAATTGACAAATAGTAGCTCATAAAACAATCAATAAAATGGTTACAAGTTGTTAAGGTTTCAAAAGTTTATAAGGTTTAGACGAAAACGTCATGAGATACGCGATAAGAATATCGACGAAGAATGTGAAGGCAAAACTTCAAAACTCAACCCAAATCAGTTGAAGGTTAGAAGAAAATAAAAATAAAATAACATCGAATGACAAATGAGTCATATATATAAAAAGAATAAATCAATTCATATGTGTATTCTATGTAAGATACTCGACACAACATGCTTTTAAGAAAGTATATTATTAGTTTTTCAAATTACACCATTAATCCGGTAATTGCTAATCCTGTACTGTTTCTATTTTTAAATATTTTCACATGCAACTAGTATTCGTTAGTTGTAAAATAATATTTGTTAAAATTTTACGATCTCAAATGAAATCAAAACAGCTTAGAAACATTTAAAACTCATGTTTTGAATTTTCTTTCAGATTTAACTTTTAAATATGAGCCGATTAATTGACCCGATAAACGACATCTCCAAGACTCAGAGTCTAAAGCATTTTGATGCAAAACGACGTTTCAGACGACTTTCTAGTTTTACCCGAGACCTGAAAACCAATGTAAAATGACCAAAATACCCCTGCAAGTTTTGTGCAGGTTTGACTATTTTATTTTAAAAACGCATGTTTTACTCTTAAGTTTTGACCTGTTTATACTGCCCCTACAGTTTCTGCATAAAGTGTATTTTTCGACACTTCTTAACGGCTCAAAATATATACATATATACACACATGTCTTGTGGATTTTATAACAACGAAAAATAAATCTCGTAATGAGCATCAAATAAAATATAGCATAATGAATGACATAAGATGCTTCAAGGTATTCAACACGAAATTTAGGAAGCAAAACGGTGAATGACGTTACCAAGATATAAGCGAACAATACACTTCGGAGTCGATACATTTAAATGTCAACGAATTAAATCTTCGCATGTCGTGTAAAACGATAATAAAATCAACAAAATATTATGAAAACCATGATAGTATTCAACACGATTATAGGAGAGTTTCAAAATGTGTGACTCACACGATAGCGGTTAGTTTATTCCAAGGACACATTGAGCTACACAATGGTCTAGAGATTACGTTAAAAGACGTCCAAGCACAAATAGCCGGAAGACGATTTGAATATCTATATAGATATCACAAAGGGTTAAACAATGAAAGTAACGCGCATAGATGAAGGTATGTAAGGTCATAATATAAAATTTTTGCAATAAAAGCAATTTAAATATTTCAAAAATATATACAGAAAGATCTTGAAAATTCATTGTATTTATTTAAGTTAATCATTAATAAATGATAAACTTTTGTCGAAAAGTTTAACGACATAAATATATATCGATAAAGGATTATAGTATTTATTTAGAAATATTTAGCAATAAGGCATACATAATAATGTATACTAAAGTTGTAATCCTAGAAGTAGCTTGAACCTGAAGTCACGCGAAATCATGTGCACCGACTCTTTGAAAAATAAAACCGACAGTTATAGTTTAGGTTTTTAGAAAAAGACCTAGTTCTCTATAACTCATGGCTCAGGTACCAATCTTTAACACCCCCAAATTTACACGCAGCGGAATACATCTTTGGGTGCTAAACAATGATACAACAACACATAATTTATAAAGAACGACTCGAAAAGAGACGTTTTAGATTTATCGTTCTTATAACATTTGTCAGAGTAGCGTAGTCCCAAGTAATCGTTACCAAATGATAAGTTAAAACAACATATTGGTTTGTTTTAAAAATGGAACGATAAATAAATCAAAGAGTTTGAACAACAAAAGCAGTGCACAACTTCATTCTCGTGACCTCCAAGCTTCCACTTCTTGATTACCTGAAATACATGTGAGTAAAACAATCAGCAAAAATGCCGAGTGAATCTATAGGTTTATGAAATCAATTTGAACACAAGCTAAGATTATAAGTTTGTGGCATGCTTATAAGCATCAAATAATAATTTGCATCAACAATGATAATTGTATATAGCATAAATTGCAATAAGCTCATGGAACCGAGCCCTTAGACACTCTCATATCAGTCTAATAAGACGAGAGATTTATTAATTGTCGGTTACCTCCAGATTATTGGTACATTGCCGTATACCTGACTTCTCAATACAATATGTTCAAACAGTGTGGAGGTCGGGCCTAAGCTTCTATGACAAGTCCACAAAAACTGAATCGGGGCGGCTTCCCCCATAGATCTATTAATTGTACTAGCGGTTAACCCATCATAGGTAAATTAACGGTCCATAATTGAGGTTTTAACAAAGGCAATCACTTAATGCAATTTAAAGGCAACCACGGGTCCATTCATAGAGGGACAAAGCATACCATAAAAATCTTGTGTTCTAAGTTTATAAAACATGTATTCCCCCTCGCGGGTTTAAAATCATTTAATAACTAGTATAAAGCGAGGCTATAGACTCACCTTAGCCAATAGTGGTAATGAGACGATCGCCGACGATAGATGATGCCTTTCAAACACGAGAACCGCAACCTATCAAATGAGGTGCGTTCATTAATAATAGACTCGAGAAATAAACCATACATAAGAATATAAAACTCGACTCATAAAATCACGACAAACTCGATAGAAAACGATACAAGTGATACTATTACACTCTCCTATATATTCATTTTATTATTCTATGTCTTTGATAAAAATCTGCCGGAACATACCGAATGTCCAAGCCGTTTTCCCATACTTAAACATATCAAATTTTTATGATACTACTCAGAGAACTTACTTACTATATATAGAAAGTCCTCTGAAAAGCCCATTAAAAGATTTTACTTCTAAAGTTCCCTGCCCGACTCATCTTTGAATTACAAAATCCGGACAGTTTAGCGACCTTGACTTACGAAACCATTTTGACCATTCTAAACAACTCCGTTTGTAAAACCGCCACTTGATTCTAAAAATAGACTCAAAATACTAAACTTGGAGCCTGAGAACAGCCCTTGAATCATTTTGAAACTCATTTTATAGTCCCCGAGATTCGATCCAAATATCGACAACAATTTTTGAATTGTGTCGACACTCGTCTCCCGGTACACGAAAATCAAACTAGTGTATCTTCCACCTCGTTTGGAGTTGGAAGGCCTACTTTATATCAAATCGAAGCTAACGAAATTCTCTACAACATAATCCCATAATAACAACCTATATTCAGACTTAAGATTTCCGAAAATAACCTCAAACCTACTGCCCAAAATTGACTATTAAAATCTCTTGCAAAATCATGTTTTTGATCAATTCCAATAACTTTTGTCATCAACCTAAGCCCCTAATATCATCATAAACCGTTCCTAACACTTGTATCATCATCAAAATCAAAAACCCAAAAATTAAAAATCAACTTTTTAACAAAAACATAGCATGAAAATCTTTTGATCATTACTACTAACACATGCATACAACAAATTTGGATCAAACATCACCAACTTTTCTTGAAAAATTTATATGGTTGCATGTTGATAAAAAATGGTACCAAAATACTCACAAGAGGATTTTAGGATAGGGACTTTACTTTGTTTTTCTTGAATTTGGCTTAAAAAAATTTAGATGATGATTTATGTTGGAGGGGGGGTGGAAGGTTTTCACAAGAAAGAGAGGGAGGAGGTGTTTATTTTTTTTTGTTTATGCAACTATGTGTAAGTTAGTGGAAAATTTTGGCTTTTATATGGTGGTACAAGGGTTAATTTTGCCAATTTGTGATAATATTGGTCCAAAATGTAAAAATTAGTTAGAAAGCGGGAAATGACTAAAAGTAAATTTTACAAATATTTACGGGACTCGGGTTTCGTAAAAATACTTTTTAAAAGTTTAAACGCACACGAAAAATAGTAATATAACGACTCGATACGTAATTAAAATGATATCGTTGAAAATATTAAATATCAAAACGATCGATAATAAAATATAAAATTTTGGTATCCGTCGGTATCGCGATCACTAATAGTCCTCGTTACTTGTCAAAATATTAAAATATAATATTTAATATCGGTTTCAACTTAAACCGTTAAGCAAAATAGTATTTAACGTTATAAAATTCTTTAAAAATATTTGAAAAGTATAATTAAATTATGACCTTATTTTTACGGGTTTTACAATCCGGAATAACAAGATATTCCGAATAAAGAAGCTTGATCCGGAATAACAAGTATTCCGAATAAAGAAGCTTGATCCGGAATATTCTGTTGAAACGATTGATTCAGAATAAAAGACTTTGATCCGGAATCTGTGCACATAAACAGTAAGATGAACACGAAGAACAGGGGATGAATAACAGGGACAAATTTAATCAAATCTAACCAAAACAAACCAAAAGATTAAACCAAAATAACCAATAAACATCAACTAACAATAACCAATCAAAACAAATCAACAAAACTAAAAATAATAATCAAAATGATCAAAACCCACTTAATTAAAACTATGAAACTCAAGAACATGAACACAAAGATTAAACACAAACAAGAAAGGTAGATAGGAGATTAACAAGAAAAGATAAAGATTCAATAACATTAAAAGTAAACTTACTCGAATTAAAGAGTGCAATACAAGAAATTAAAGTGCAAGAATTAAGGTGCAAGTAAATGAAAATGGTGGAAGAGGTGGTTTGTCAAGCCACCCAACAACTATGAAATGAAATGCTAATGAACTATTTATAGGGGAGATTAGGGAGGTGCTTAGGAAGCTTCCTCCCTTCTTTCTTCTTTCCTTAATTGCATGATTAAGTCCTTAATCTTCTTAATCTTTTGACTTTAATGACCCTGTCTCGGGATTTCTTCAAACTCGTCTTTTAATTCTTCAATAAATTAGACTTGAGTTCTTCGGCTTTTAGTAAACTTCCGTCTTTTGACTTTTTCTTCGATAAATCTTCAGAATTGGTCTTGGACTTCCGTTCTTTTTGCACTCTTGATTTCTTGACTTCGTCTTTCGTCTTTTTCTTCGATAAAAGCCGTGAATGCCCGTGTTTTCTCCACTTTTCACCTTTTCATCCTAAATCACAACAAAAACACAAACCACGCATAATTTCGACATAAATGACATAAAATACACGTTTTGGCTCGGTTATTATTGTAATTAAGTGGTAAAAAGGATGGGTGTTTTCACACCCATCAAATCCCCTACACTTGACCATTGCAATGTGCGCATGCAATGTATTAGTTACAAAGCAAGATTACACTTCCCATCATAATCAATCCATATTGGCCTTTATTAAAGAGATAGAAAATTATAAACATTCAAATAAAGAAATCAAAACATACCTTCGGGTTTTGAAAATGTCATGAATAATCATCATCCTCAAGTTTTCACTTTCTCCAAACTAAGCTTAAAAACGAGATCATTGTTATTATAAGTTAGCAAACTAACACGAATTCATGTGGGCCAATTATTCACTTAGACTCCCTTATTCCTAGGTGTATCTCTTATATTTTATTATTGTCCTGAATGATCACGAGGATGCATTGTTTGACTTATTTCGATAGTTATTAAGGCTGAAAATAAAGTGGGACGATTTAATCAATAGTTAGCTAAAGGATAAAATCTTTTAAAACTGCTTCTTGGGACCTCATAAAGTTCATATCTTGGCATAACTCGCTTCGCGATTTGAGACCTTTCTCGGACCGATATTTGGCAGTGACTTCATACTTCAAATCTTGAGAGACGTTCATGAAATAATGGTCTTCTCTTCATAATAGTAATTTCTTCACTTGAAGTTTTGAGAGATTCTTCATACTTGGACCACGACTTCTTCATTTTTTCTCCAATCATTACTTTGGACTTTGATATACAACGATCCGCCTCCTTTTTGGGCTTGGATCTATTTATCCTCATACCTTGTTAGGGCCTTTTTGGATAGACTTCTCCATGATCTTTACGGGAGTATTTGCTTTTCGTCGTGTGTCTCGATCCTTCATATTGATTTTCGATAAATGATTCTTCACATCACTTTGGATCTTTAGCAACAAAATGTAGCCCTCATGCCTTCTTAGGGCCTTTTCTGACTCGCCAATCTTCGCATCCCGCTTCAATAAGTTATGCCTTGGCTATGAACTCTAATCCATACCGAGCAACTTTTAAACGATCTTGGGCTAGAAGCTAAGTAACTTTTCAAATCGTACAACCTTATTTATTCCAGATAAATTTATTAACAAGCGATGGGAGAATAGGCTTATAATTAACTCACATAAATTTACGAAAGAAACTTATAATTGACTCTATCATCTCTCGTTCTTCATAGTTTAAAATCTTAATGAATGAGACTCATGGATGCTTAGCCTATTAAATCAAAGTTTTGGGTTTTCGAGTCATCTATAGGATCTTGCAAACTCTTAGACTTTTTCAAGTTTAGAATTCGCATTTTAAAGTTCCCTTGATAAACGACTCTCTAGGATCAATTATAGGAACTTGCGAGAAGTTCTTATTCTTAACCCGTGAGAGTTAAGACTTCCGCGTTTTATAGCCCCTATATAAAAGCCTAGCAAAACTTGACTTAAACATGTTAAGGATAATAGCTAGAGTAAACTTAGATAAGTAAACTCGGGTTGAGTCAAAAGATTCACAACGTTTGAAAATTAAAACCACTTTATTAAAAGTTTATTTTAGCAAAGAAAGAAAATGACTATACAAAGGTAAAACTAATAGGCCAAAATAGATCAAAAATTTTGAAAAATGTCGAAAAATTGATTTTCCGGTTAAAATGAGGACAAATACAAGGAAAAGACCACTTAACTTCGATAGAAGTCCCCCCTACACTTGATATAAACATCGTCCTCAATGTTTAAGCATGTGGGAGTAAACTCCTCTACACTTAGGACATTGTGCACGTTGTTTAAATCTCGCTAAGGAAGAGACAACTAAAGAGATTCCTATTTTAATATTGAGAAATATAAAATAGTGAATCGAAAAGGGTTTAGGATAGAACCGGGAAGAAGGGAACACGGAATCACGGTTCATCAAAAGTCATCAAGAGTGTGTCTTTGAAGCTCTAATCCCTGCACATGATAAGAAAGAAAACAAGAACACCACGGGGCTCCCCCTACACTTATGGTGAAAACAGGGAAAGATAGATAAATAATTGGGTTGCCTCCCGAAGAGCGCTTGTTTTTGTTAACCGAGTCACGAGCCTGACTCGTCCCCGAATTAAATAGTCCATGGGGAAGCCTCGAATGTAATACCGGGATTAAAGACCTTGTCCTCGTTCCCGGAGGACATCAATAAAGGAGGCGGGGGGATAAGTCTTAAATGGGAGAAAAGTCCTTTTAACATATGAAAAGTATGTGAAATCAAGATCCACGGGAGGTGGGGTGGGTGCAGTAAGCACATTGTCATCCCCTAAAGACAATGGATGCTGAGCACTCGGCAAAGTCGTAATGTTATCAATGATAGCATAATCAATGTCACCTCCCGGGTCAAAGCACTCATCCTCCGTAATAGTGGCCAAAGGGGAGGATGAAAGGTGCTCGGGAGGGGGATTTGGGTCAATACCTTCCTGTAGCAAATTATCAAGAATAATATCCCCCTCCGTATCATTATCATCAATACCTAGAGGCATGGAGTGAATGTCGATTTCTTCCAGCAATGGGTCATTATCTTCAACGGGAGGAATAGATGGAGGTAAAGACTCGGAAAGAGGAGGAGAAGTCAACTCTTCGATTTGAGCAATAAGAAGGTGCACTTTCCGTAATCTATCGCGGAGAATCACGTCTTCCACCTCATCTTCAAGAGCAAGTTCATCGGTGAACTTCTCGTAAGCCGGAGAGAATAAATCGTCATCACCCGCATCTCCAGGTGGAGATTGAGAAATTTCAAAAGTGAAATTCTCATAGCGTGGAGAAAAATCGTCATCACTAGGATCGACCGCTTGCGTAAGAGCAACGTCGTCCTCAAGCTCCATAGTAGTCGGTATATCACAAATCTCATCATCAAAGAATTTATCGAGGCCATAATCACTAATCTCACTCAATGAATCATCATCCTTGGACGCATTAGGAATATCGAGAGTAGGGATGACAATTGCACTAGGACATTGAGCAGCAAGATCATTCCAAGAAATAGTGGGCTCATCGTCATCATCATCATAATAGTATGGATACACCGGAGGAGGAGTATAAGTCTCGATATTCGATATTTGCTCATGTCGTTGCTCTTGTTGCTGTCGCTTTTCTTCCTCCCATGCTTCTTTTAGCTGAACAATGGCGTCTTGAAGTTTCAAAATAATGGCGTGCCTTTCTTCATTCAGAGTAGTGATTTGTTGAATTCTCTGAGAGGATTGATGATTGAGGTTGGGGTGTGGGGGCTCATAGTTAGGAAAACCAGAATTATAGCACGGATGTAGCTCATAGTAAGTCATCGGTTGAGAAGAATTATAACACGGAGTTGGGTCATAATAATCCATCGGTGAAGAAAAATAAGGACACGGATTTTGCTCATAATAATTCATTGGTTGACAATAAGAAGCATCGTGAGGGCCCCCACAGTTGTTGCAAAACGGGTGAGGAGAAAGACTGGGTGCGTCTTGTGGATAGCTATTGTCATTGTCATAATTGTACCCTGGTTCTTGCCCGTGATCATACGGGTATCGAACCGGGCACGAAACATGCCAATGAGAATCGCTTCCATAATAGATGCACGGGGGAACAGGAGGTGGGTTCAAAAAGGAAGAATTAGTCGAGTTGCACAAAGGACAAAATCCGAATTGGAATTGTGTATTGTCGATATCGTTTCCGCACCGCTCACATGTACACCATTGACATGAGTCGTTCTCGTATAATCGTCTCCCACACCCGACGCAATGGACATAAGAATCCATAAAGAAAAATAGATAAGCAAGAAGAATATTTTTGGTGCAAAACTTTGAAAAAGAAATGCTTTTTATGATTTTTCAAATGTTTTTGGATTTTTGAAAATTTTTGACACGAAAAATAACGTTCACGAGTGAACGGATCCCAAAAGCCAACGCGTCTCTCACAAAAAACCGTTAATCCTCACGAAAAGAGCCGGCAGCGGCGCCATATTAATGAAAAGATTTTGCTAGGTTGAAAGTTCGTTTCTCGGTATCTCTTCGAATTGATAACTGGTTAATTGTGCGACTCAGTTGTTCTTGGTGAATCGAAAGAAAAGGTGTCGTTGTCTAAAACTAATGAAAGATAAAGACTTGAAAAAAATAAAAATAAAGTAAAGACGGTAAAAAGAAACAATGAAAGATTAAAACTTGACAAAAAGTAAATGACGAGAAATTAAAAGGGAAATAAAGTAAATGACACAAACTTAAACTTAAACTAAAAGGAAAGGCAAGTAAAAGTGCAAATAAAGAAAAAGGCGGGAAAAGTAAAGCTTAAAACTAAAAAAGGGAAAACACTCATTCGGAATAAAACGGTTCATCCGGAATATGTCACATATCTAGAATAAACTAGTTGATTCGGAATAAGGCTTTGATTCGAAATAATAAAGTATTCCGAATAAAAAGCTTGATCCGGAATAACAAGATATTCCGAATAAAGAAGCTTGATCCGGAATAACAAGTATTCCGAATAAAGAAGCTTGATCCGGAATATTCTGCTGAAACGATTGATTCGGAATAAAAGACTTTGATCCGGAATCTGGGCACATAAACAGTAAGATGAACACGAAGAACAGGGGATGAATAACAGGGGCGAATTTAATCAAATCTAACCAAAACAAACCAAAAGATTAAACGAAAATAACCAATAAACATCAACTAACAATAACCAATCAAAACAAATCAACAAAACTAACAATAATAATCAAAATGATCAAAACCCACTTAATCAAAACTATGAAACTCAAGAACATGAACACAAAGATTAAACACAAACAAGAAAGGTAGATAGGAGATTAACAAGAAAAGATAAAGATTCAATAACATTAAAAGTAAACTTACTCGAATTAAAGAGTGCAATACAAGAAATTAAAGTGCAAGAATTAAGGTGCAAGTAAATGAAAATGGTGGAAGAGGTGATTTGTCAACCCACCCAACAACTATGAAATGAAATGCTAATGAACTATTTATAGGGGAGATTAGGGAGGTGCTTAGGAAGCTTCCTCCCTTCTTTCTTCTTTCCTTAATTGCATGATTAAGTCCTTAATCTTCTTAATCTTTTGACTTTAATAACTTTGTCTCGGGATTTCTTCAAACTCGTCTTTTAATTCTTCAATAAATTAGACTTGAGTTCTTCGGCTTTTAGTAAACTTCCGCCTTTTGACTTTTTCTTTGATAAATCTTCAGAATTGGTCTTGGACTTCCGTTCTTTTTGCACTCTTGATTTCTTGACTTCGTCTTTTGTCTTTTTCTTCGATAAAAGCCGTGAATGCCCGTGTTTTCTCCACTTTTCACCTTTTCGTCCTAAATCACAACAAAAACACAAACCACGCATAATTCCGACATAAATGACATAAAATACATGTTTTTGGCTCGGTTATTATTGTAATTAAGTGGTAAAAAGAATGGGTGTTTTCACACCCATCAATAATTTACACAAACTTAGCCTTAAATTCATAGAAAAGAACAAAACCTTAAAATCAACCAAAACTAAGCTTGAAAATGAGATCAATGAACTTAGGGAAAAATTAGCCAAGCTTGAGAATAATAAAGAAGTTGATTTAGGTTGCGTAAGTTGTGAGAAACTTAGATTAGAGAATGAAGATCTCAAGAGCACCTCCATTAAACTGGAAAAGTTCATGAAAGGTACTAGTGCTCTTGATGATATGTTAAACAAACAAATTCATTCTAAGGAAATACTTGGTGTAGGTTTTAACTCAAATGAAGCATCAACTAGTGAACCTAAACAAGTCAGATTTTCAGAAAAACTGTCTGCTGCACGCGGTCCCAGATTCTATGGGGTGGTTCCTTATCACTATGGAACTGCCGCCCTAGATAAGGAACCGCGGCCAGAAAGATTTTTTGCTGAAAATCTTGAACTTTCTGAAAGTCAAATTTAGGTGAACATCCTAAGCATCTTATTGTTAACAAGGTCAAATTACCCATACTTGACGACAATGACGTTGATAAGTTCTATAAGCCTTTGAGTAAACCTCTAATGGGAAATAGAAGTTTCAAGACCATCTTCTACTCCACCAAGAGTATAGAATGAGTCTAGGCCTAGAAGTAGAACGACAACACCTAGAAGAGATAGTCAAAACAATTCACGACCTAGAAGTAAAACTCCAACACCTAGAAGGAATGACTACAACTCTAAACCAAGATCAAATACACCTAGGAGAAATAATGAACAATAAAATGGTTATATGAATTATTATCTTCCTCCCTTTTGTTCCCCATGGGGAATCTCTCCTCCATTCATGCATCCCAACCAAATGCAAGGGATGTTTGGAACTAACAATTTTGGACCCATGAGATATTGGGGACAAATTATTTGATCGTGTGTGTTGTTACCTAGATATGATTGGGAATTGATTTGGAACCCGACGAGTGGATTAAGGATAGTGGTTGTTATAAACACATGACGGCTAATTAAAGTTTGTTCTCGCGCTACAAAGCATATGATGGAGGTAACGTCACATTCGCTAGTAGTCTACGTGGTAATATCATTGGCAAAGGTACGGTTTCTCTTGACTCCATGACCATTGAAAAGGTTGAGCACGTAGATAATTTAGGGTTTAACCTTTTAAGCATAGGTCAAATTTGTGACAATAAGTGTAAGGTCATCTTTTCGGAAAATGACAATGAAATCGTAAAAGATGGAAAGGTCATAGGAAAAGGTGTTAGAAAGCATGGGCTTTATGTCATGAAGGTCAATAAGAAGTCAAAAGACAGCATATGTCTTGCGACTATAGATGATAGTTCTACCCTTTGGCATAGGAGATTAGGTCACGCTAATATGCGTCTAATTCAATCTTTAGTCTCTAAGGAGTTGGTAAGACACCTCCCCAAGATAAAGTCTGATAGTTACTTTTGTGATGCTTGCAAATTTGGAAAGCAAGTTCACTCAAGTCAAAAAGCCAAGAATTTGGTTTCAACCTCTCGGTGCTTAGAACTCCTACATATGGATCTCTTTGGACCTTCCGCCATACGGAGTTATGGAGGTAACCTTTATACCCTAGTTATAGTTGACGACTACTCTAGATTCACTTAGACTAGATTTTTGGCATCTAAGAATGAAGCTTTCGATCATTTCAAAATCTTTAATCGAAGAATTCAAAATCAACTAGGATGTCCAATTATATCTATTAGGACGGATCATGGTAGGGAATTTGATAATGAAGTGCAATTTGGTGCCTTTTGTGAAGCTCATGGTATTACCCATAACTTCTCGGCTCCTCGCACTTCACAATCAAATGGGGTAGTTGAAAGGAAGAATAGGACTATCCAAGAGATGAGTAGGAAGATGTTAAACGAGCAATCTTTGCCTCAAAAGTTTTGGTGCAATGCCGTGGACACATCGACTTATATTCTCAACCGAATTCTTATTCGACCTTTCCTAGGAAAGACCCCATGTGAGATTCTTAAAGGTAAGAAACCCTCATTGGAATACTTTAGGGTGTTTGGAAGCAAGTGCTTTATCCTCAACACCAAAGACTATCTTACCAAGTTTGACCCAAAGTCTTACGAAGGTATCTTTTTAGGTTATTCCCAAACTCGCAAAGCCTACATAGTCCTCAATAGAACCTCGGGCGTAATTGAAGAATCACTTAACGTGACTTTTGATGAAACCCCTCCTTTAACCAAGACACCACCATTGGTTGATGATGACTTGGATGAAGTAGAAGTAGTTAAAGCCAAAGAGGTTAGAAAAATAGGAGTTGAAGACCTTAGTGTTGAAAAGGAAGTAAACATTAAGGAGTCTAAGGATCATACTCTCAATAATATCATTGGTGACCTAAATCAAAGAACCCTAAGATCTCAAGTCCAAAACCAAAGCAACTTCTTTTGTTTCGTCTCCTTGATTGAACCAAAGAATGTTAAAGAAGCTTTGACGGATGAGAGTTGGGTCATTGCGATGCAAGAAGAATTGAATCAATTCGTTGCTAATGATGTTTGGGAACTTGTTCCTCCACCTAGGAGTTCTACCATTATAGGAACCAAATGGGTATATAGGAATAATCTAGATGAGAATGGTGTTGTGTCTCATAACAAAGCTAGACTTGTAGCTCAAGGCTATAATCAACAAGAAGGGATTGATTATGACGAGACATATGCACCGGTAGCAAGATTAGAATCCTTTTAGCCTACGTTTATGCCTTAGAATTTAAACTTCAACAAATGGATGTAAAGAGTGTGTTTCTTAACAGTTTGATCAATGAGGAGGTATATGTGGCTCAACCTCCCGGCTTCATTGATTTTGAGAAACCGGATCATGTTTACAAGCTTAAGAAGGCACTTTATGGTCTTAAACAAGCACCCTAAGCTTGGTATGAAAGACTTAAAGCGTTTCTTGTTAAACATGAGTATACCATGGGGATGATAGACAACACGCTCTTTACAAAGAAGAAAGGTTCTCACCTCATAATCGTGCAAATATATGTTGATGACATTATATTTGGCTCAACTTGTCAAGAATTGTGTGATGACTTTGCCAAAATCATGCATGATGAGTTTGAAATGAGTATGATGGGAGAACTTAACTTCTTTTTAGGACTCCAAATTAAACAAATGGATGATGGTATTTTCTTTAGTCAAACCAAGTATGCTAAATAAATGCTAAAGAAATTTGGATTAGAAGAATCTAGACCAATGAAGACTCCAATGGCCTCGGATACTAAACTCACCATAGATGATGATTATGAGTCGGTAGAAAACACCAAATATAGAGGTATGATTGGTAGTTTGTTGTACCTAACGGCAAATCGACCGGATATCATGTTTAGTGTTTGCCTTTGTGCTCGCTTCCAAGAGGCTCCCAAAACCTCTCACCTTGAAGCGGTTAAGCGTATATTCCGATACATTAAGGGCACTACACATTTAGGATTATGGTATCCTAAAGGGACCAGCGTAGAAACCATTGTTTACGCGGACTCGGATCATGCGGGAGACTATGTGGACCGGAAAAGCACTAGTGGTGTTTGTACCTTCATGGGTTGTTGTTTAACTTCTTGGTTCTCCAAGAACAAACCGCTCTTGCGATATCCACCACGGAAGCCGAGTATGTGAGTGCCAGAAAAGCATGCCAACAAGCTCTATGGATGAAGCAAGCGCTTGTTGATTACGAGATTTCTCTTGATGATGTTCCCATCATGTGCGACAATAAAGGTGCTATAGACCTTAGCAAGAATCCCGTGCAACATTCTCGAACCAAGCACATAGAAATTCGCCACCATTTCCTTAGGGATAATGTTCAAAAGAGGAACATTTCAATTGAGAAGGTACCCTTCGAGGATAACTTAGCCGACATATTCACTAAGCCACTTAAGAGGGAACCTTTTAATTACTTGCATCTAGGTCTAGGATTAATGGAACATATTCCTTAATTGCTTTCCTTTTATTGAGTCTCTTATTTTCTTTTGAGTCTTTTATCACTTTGAGTCATTGAGTCTCCTAAAATCTTCTTGAAAATCTTCTCTTCTCCTTTTCAAAATCCTCAAAGTCTCTTTCGAAAATAGTCAAGAAATGTTTTGACATTGTTAATTCAATCTAAAAACGTTTCTCTTTGATTCTTGCTATTAATCTCGAGCTTACATAATTTATATGTATGATTCACTCAAACATAGCAAGAACATGATAGAACCATGGAGGATCATTGTGTCATGACTTAAGGTCTTGTTTTACACACCTCCAACATCAATTTTATTTTAAAATCCATGTATTTTGGTCAAATCCCTATTTGGTGAGTTAGTATGTGTTCTCTTTGTCTATCTTTGCTTTTAAGCATATCCCTATGATAAGTTAGACTAGAAAAATAAGATTTGCTGAAAAATCTTCCTTCACCACCAAAACACAACCTCTGTAGGCGGTTCCATATATGAACCGCGGTCCCTTATCAATAAGGAACCGCCGGAAGCAATAAGGAACCGCGTACAGTGCTTCCTTTTTCAGGTATTACTGAAATTCCAAATTTGTTCCAACACTTTTGGGAATCTTTGTTTCAACCCTTTGACCACCCAAAAAATACCTTGAGCCTTCCCTATTTAACCATAAGTATTTTGCCATATTTCACATCCCAAGATGTCTTACTCTCCTAATGAAAGCCTTGATTCTCCTCCATTTTCCCCAATTGCTTTCAATCCCAACTCACCCAAGAACACTTTCAATCCAAATTCACCCAAGAACACTCTTAATCACATTTCTCCTACCAAGAATGTTGATTGTGGAACATCTTTTCTTCCACCACCACCTTTTAGTGTTCTTCCTCTTTCTCATGATAATGTCATACACCATGGGACATATTGTCATTGTTGTCAATATCAACATCTTGCTATCGCACACATCTATGAGGAGTTGAGCTACATCAAGAGTCTCCTAATTAAGCCTCCCATTCACTTTGATTATGAGATCTCCACAAGCCACCACCACCTCCTTCCGCCACTACCTTGTCTTTCATATAAGCATTGGTTGCTTATCCACAAGACACCTTATTCAAGCAAATCTTAGAATTCTAGATTAACTAGGATTAGATTTATGCTTTTGGCTTGTTTCCTCTTTCATACATCTTTGTATGATTCTTCTTATTTTATATGACTTCACTTGGATCTTAGTCTTTATGTTTTCTTCTCTTTTTTATTTTTTTGTGACCTATAGCTATCTCTTGTTGGTTGTCTATTTTGTTCAACTAACCCTTCTACGTAGCTTGTCACCATATCTCGATTCCTCGGTGCCCCAAGCAAGGGGGAGTAAGCACTAAGGGGGAGTCTTTGCAAAGTCCGTCTCTTCAACACCGACTTGTGCAACCTTTTTGCTTCGACAAAGGGGGAGAAATGAATAAACTCGTCTTCGAAAATCTTGTTTTTGTGCGATTGAGTTTATGTATTGTCGAAATCAAAAAGGGGGAGATTGTTAATGCAATAATGCCTAAAAACGTTACTTGCATTTTTCGGTCTCGCTTAGTTTTGATTACGACAATATGTAAAAACAAGCATTTACGAAAACAATGAAAAACGAATTCTTGAGTTTAAGTATTTTTCATTTTACCCATTTTCAGTTAAGGTATGAATAAACAAGTACTAACCTTAATCAAGTGATCAAGTGATTTAATATTTTCTTAAAACTCACCTTTTATTAAGTGTGACAAGTTTTTAATTAAACTTTCTTTTTAAGAAATTTTTTTATTAAATTAAATATTTGAAAATTTGAAAATGGCATATTCTTTTTTGATTTGGAATATTCTTTCAGGATATTTTATAATCAGATAAGACCTCCACCACTAAAGGATAAAAAGGGAGCGGAGTCTACTCCGGTGGTTCCCTAGTGCCTAGGCGGTTCCTTATCGATAAGGTACCGCCAGCTGAGATAAGGAACCGCGGGCAGATATAGCCGTTGGCCCTTTGTCCTATAAATAGTGGACAATTCTCAGATTTTCTCTTCACCTCTTTTGCACATAAATTTCCAGATTCAAACATACTTCTTAAATCACTCAAATCCTTGATCATTTGATTGATTACTGTTGGGACTTAGATATCTTGAGTTGATATGACAAAACAAGATGAAGGACCTAATAGCAAATAGTTAGCTTCTATAGTAAGCTAGGGTTGTGGTGTAACCCTAGTACCTCTATTATATAAAGAGGGTTAGGCACACATGGTTATTCACTCATTCATAAACAATGTAAATCATAGGTGTGTGTGCGTTCCTCCTGGTGTCAAGCCTATAAGGCGCCAGGAGTAGTAGTTAGGAGCATTATTAATAGTAATCTTTATTAGTGAAAGCCTTGTTCTTGGTTATGATTGTGTTCTTTATGTTCTGTTGTGCTTATTACAATCATGATCATGATATCCCAGATGAGTCTAGATCCTATGACTCAACAAGTGGTATCAGAGCTTGTTGGCTCTCGATCTGGTTGATCTACAAGGTTTTCGTTAGTATTTTCTGTTTTTGTTTAAATAATGTTGCTGATCTTGGGTTCTTCCCAACAAACCCTAGATGATTCGATCTATCATGTTGCTGCTGTTACATTGAACCTGTCTAATGTTTGGTCTTGATTCTGATCATGTGTGTTGATATTAGGGTTTTCCAGCAAACCCTAATTCCGAAAAAGATGGCTGATGTCTCTACTTGCATTGGTGAGTCAATCATTTGATTGATGATGAGCCCTTGTAGAGATGTATATTCTGGTCATGTTTTCTGTTCACATGTGGTTTTGGAGTTTGGACGCCTTGTTTTGTTTGTTGTTTATAGTGCCAAGGAAGAAATAGGACGTAATAATGTATGTAGTGTGGTTCAAAAACAAAGTTGACATCGTGTCCTATGATTTATGGCATATAGGGTTTTGGATAAAAACAAGATCTGTCAGTTGTGGTCAATATGTTTGATGGGTAAAATGGTTTCGTTTTAGTTGCTGACTAGGACGAATAATATAACAACAGGGGTGAAGGTTTGGTGTTTCAGAAAAGAGAAGCAGCAGAGTCACGGTTATTATGTTTTGATACAGACACAACAGGTATGCTGGTTGCTATGCTTCTGAATCGCAGTGTAGTTAGTACGTCAGTACGTGGTCCCAAGGTATGTGTTTATGTTCACGTATCTCTCTTTGAAAAGGTACGTATCGTTCCAAATAATTGATACTACTCGTACACTTTAGTTGGTACTCTAGATCACGTGAGGAAAGAAAGGAGTGTAGAATAAATCTTTTCGTGTGCTATAATTATGGGAGTAATTTATGGGATACGAGCTATATTTGGTTGGAGATTATGGCATGTTATATGCTATTATGGATGCTGTTTTTTTGGATATATTGTTCGTCTCCCATTTGATTATGCTGATAAAATTTTTGGACGTGGGATTACATATTTGACAAGTTATGTGGGTATCACAATTGGCAAAGACGTGTGATTATCATTCCCATAAATGGTTGGTTATCTTCTGCGTGAATTTAGGGAGTTTCTTGCACAAGGATTGAAAAGATATTACTTTCTGTTGTTTTGTACGTGATATATTATGGGTGCCATATTTTCGGATGATAAGGTCAAATAAAGATATTCAAAGTATTATGGCATGATTTACCTAACCTTTAGGAATTGTGGTTATTCTCATGCTAAAACCGTGTGAAATAATCAAGACATGTATAAGGAAATATAAGTGCCATATATATTGGTCATGATGTGCTTGGTGTAAGGAGAGAAATATGGAAAAGATTCTATTTGACTTCCCTTTTGAACGTGGGGAATATTCAAGACGTGTGTGGTTGGCTACTTTGTAGGGGAAATAATCAAGACGTCCAACTATATTTCTTTGTACCATTTGTTCTATTTTGATAGATGACAGCAGCAGTCATGGTGACCGCTTTGGCGACCGTGTGGTGACAGAATGTGAAAAAAAAAAAGAAAAAAAAAGAAAAAAAGAAGGGGTTTTGAGATGCTACTGGTAGGTTTTCGTTACACTGGTTGGTTCCTACTGGTTTGTTCCTACTGGTAGGCTTCGGTTCTTACTTGATTATGGTTCCTGCTGGCTTGTTGTATACTAACTTTTCTTTGGCCGGTTTTGGTTCCTTCTAGTCAAGTAAGATTGATACTACTCTGATTTAATGACTAGTCTGATGTCACTACTGTTACTGGAGGAAGAGTTCTCAGCCATCATCATTTCTTTGGGGTGATTCATTGAAGAACACATTTGATTATCACTGATTTTATGTTGTAGTTGATTTTCACAGGTTTTGTGTTCTTATCATATCTTAAAAGGAAGGGAGTACCTTTTAAAGATAACTTGTTTGGTTTGGATGGTGACGAAGACTCGACATATCTAGCTAAGGGGTACGATCTATTCATATCTTAAAAGGAGTAGTATCCTGTTTAAGATAGTTTGCTCTATGCGTACATTTGCTATCGCTTGAAGGGGTTACGTTATTGTGC
Source organism: Glebionis coronaria (assembly GCA_025667525.1). Classification (NCBI taxonomy): domain Eukaryota; kingdom Viridiplantae; phylum Streptophyta; class Magnoliopsida; order Asterales; family Asteraceae; genus Glebionis; species Glebionis coronaria. The sequence continues at coordinate 276,868,441 of CM046879.1, forward strand.
TCAGTGTCTCATTTATTTGAGGATTTTGTTCGAGCTCGACGTCACGTGGTTAGTGCAAGACATAAGACACAAGTTTGGGAGATTCCACTTCTTCATCAAATTCGTTAGACTTGATTTTCTTCATCAGTGATCTCTCCATGGAGCCTACTGGATTCACCATGCACTTCTTAAGGGGAAGACGATCCCTTTTGAGTTGATGTGACAAAAAGGGGAAGAATGCATGGATCGAGGGGAAGCTTAGCCTTCATCTATATTAGCTTCAGGGGAAGCTTGTGCTTACTGGTTTTGTCAAATCAACTAGAGGAAGATTGTTGGGACTTAGATATCTTGAGTTGATATGACAAAACAAGATGAAGGACCTAATAGCAAATAGTTAGCTTCTATAGTAAGCTAGGGTTGTGATGTAACCCTAGTACCTCTATTATATAAAGAGGGTTAGGCACACATGGTTATTCACTCATTCATAAACAATGTAAATCATAGGTGTGTGTGCGTTCCTCCTGGTGTCAAGCCTATAAGGCGCCAGGAGTAGTAGTTAGGAGCATTATTAATAGTAATCTTTATTAGTGAAAGCCTTGTTCTTGGTTATGATTGTGTTCTTTATGTTCCGTTGTGCTTATTACAATCATGATCATGATATCCCAGATGAGTCTAGATCCTAAGACTCAACAATTACTACTTGTTTAGAAGTGAATCTATCTCATCCATCCTTTCCTCTTCAAGTGCAAAGAGAAGAACACTATCCTTGTGAAGTGTTGAGTCCACCACCAAAGATCCTTTGAAGATCAAATCTTATACATTTTTTGTTGTGTCATAGTTGTGAAGATCCAAGTAGTTGTGTCTATTTGGAAGTTGTGTATATACTAAGTATAGTTGTGTAGATTGGTCCTAGCTACGATTAGGGCTCGACTTTTAGCTTAGAGTCAGAAATTGGTTAAGCGACGTGTACGGTTTTCTCCACCATAAGGAGCTTGTTGTGTAGTGAACTCTCGAGTAAGGAGTACTCGAGGAGTGGAGTAGGAATGAGGAGTGATCTTCGTTGCCGAACCACTATAAATCCTTGGTGTTTGGTTTGATCTTTCTTTACCCTTAACTCTTTACATTCTTTATTCTTTGTGCATATATATTAGTTAGTATTAGTTTAGTTACACTATCATTGTTCATATTGTGCATAAGAAGACTTCACATATTTCCTTAAGTCTAAGTTTTTGAGAAGAATGATTTTTTGAAAACCATCATTTAACAAGTAAATATAAGAAACTATTCAAACCCCCCTTCTAGTTTCTACAATTGGTATCAGAGAGGGTTGCTCAAGTATTTTTAAAATATATTGTATTTTAAAAACTTAAATCGATCTATGGATTCCAACAAGTACATAGAAGGGCAATCTATGCAAAGACCACCACTTTTTGAAACTGATAGTTTTATTTATTGGAAAAATAGATTTGAGACTTATGTGAAATCAAAAGATTTAGATCTTTGGCATGTTATTACCAATGGTGATTTTTTTCCTTATCAATTTAATGAAGTTTCTAAAACAAAGGAATTGGTCACTTTTGACAAAGCTAATGACGATACTAAAAAGAAACTTTCGAAAATTAATGAGGCTAAAATGGTGATTTATAATGCTTTACCTAAGAAAGAGTATGAAAGGATTTTTATGTGTGACCTAAAATTCTGCCCAGTTTTTTAAAAACGAATTTAACATATCCAACCTAATTAATTACCCCCAACATGTGTAATCATTAACTCTAATTAATCTAAGCATGTTTATAATATTAAAATACAGATTTTATGATAAATCTAAACCTATATCCATCATGTATTGATTATGAATGAGTAAATAATAATTAAATTAAAAGACCAACAAGTGTTTTTACCTTAGAATTAATGGAAGAAGAAAAGTTTAAGAAAAACCCTAAAACTCCATTGATGGTATCGTAGGTTTTGATATCCAGATGATTTTATGTTTTTTGACTTTTAGTTAAAACCTTGTATAATTAAACAATACTAATCCTAGCCCAATACACAAACCTAGTTTCCTTTTTCTCTTTTCTTTTCTTCTTTGCGTCGACCAAAACCGCCCCCCTTATATTTTTTTTATTTTTTTATTTTTAATATTAATTAATGTATTATTAATATTACCTTATTTTATTTCAGCTCCTAAAACCTCCAAAACCTCAAAACCGTAAAACTAGTCAAATTTACGTGTATACCGTAAAATAAAATATACAGTTTTATGAAAACTCTTAAAATAAGTTATTAACTAAATAACTAAGTCCAAAATGACTTAAAACTAACCCGTAAATTATTCCCGTGACTAAATCCATAGTCTGTGACCTCTAAATGCCAAACCCTAAATCGTAAAAATACGATTTACTATAATACATATACGTATACATAAAACCATAAAATAGCTCTATTTCATTTCATAGCCACTATTATGTGAGTTTATGATCATGAAATAAACAAACATCGATTCGTATACAGAGTACCCCATACCCTCGAATGATGTTCAAACCACCCTCCATTCACCCCAAATAATCACGTAAGCACATAAAACACATGGTCACACAAAATACCTTAAAAATAAGACTAAGTGACGAACCTCAAAAACCGAGGTTGTCACACAAGAAGATAACAAGTGATTATTCATGTTTAGGGAGGATTGTTGGGAATTATTTGTATAAATACCGTTAGTATATTCAAGTACCGATAGCGTTAACGTGGTACATGCAAGAACCACTAACTGTACTGTTAAGTATCGTTGTATGATAAGGACGGTTATATCTTAGGTAAAGATATCTTCTAGTTATTATAGGAGTATATCGTGTGCGATATACGTATCCTAATAGAATATTGTAGAGTTCCCTGTATTATAAAAGAAACATAGGGTCGTTGAGTTTATTATACCTCAACCCAAAGTTTTACGATTAATAAAGAATCAAATAGTTAGTATCTATATATGTTCTTCTTAAGCTTTGATAAGTTAGATTCCGCATAACTTATCTAGGTTGAGTGAGAGTCTCTCTCGTGCTCTAGTTTGTTTACAAGCTATTAGTGCAAACCTTAACAGGATCTTGATCTATTCAAAGGGATCAACAAGTAGTGATTTGAACTTTAGCAGGAGTTGGTATACTAGGTTTTGAATACAACTTTTATTTCTGAGTTTTCTCCTTTTGCTTGAAATCATTTAGGTTGTTGGTATGAACGAAGTCATTTGAACCTACATATTTCTTTGTGGATTGAAATGTCACACGCTTAGGACGTACGATATTGTTGGTTTGTGGGTGATAATTGTATTTTTATAAGTTGATTGGCTAAACGTGTAAAGTTGAGAAAATTATTAGTAGTATACTATGTAGGGGTGAGATTCGGGTAGGGTTGGTGGGGTTCGGGTTATTCGGGTCAGGTCGAGACTAAAAATAATTTACCCGAACCTGACCCGATTTCAACTCTGGTTAGTCGGGTTCGGGTCAACCCGAGTTAGAAAAAAAATGTTATAAAAACTTTTTTTAATAAAATTTATATTGGATTTAAAAAAAATAAAATAAAAAATTCTTACTCGAGTAAACCAGGTTGACTCGAACCCGAATTAAACATAATTTGTATACCTAATGTTCGACCCAATTTCGAATTCGGATTAACCGAGCTGGAATTTAAACCCTAATAACCCAACCCGAAATTACTTGGTTCGGGTTCAGATTGGATAAAAATATCGATAGCCCTAATACTATCACTTGGCCTTAAAAAAATGAGTGAAAAAACCCAACCGAAAAGCGAAAAGAATTCAAAATCTGTTGAGAGGGAAAAACACATTTTGACTTGCCTTTGTGTTTTCAATTTCAAAATCAGAATCAGAATCAAAATCAAAATCAAAATAAATACGCTCCTTTCATCATCTCCTCCCCCTCCCCCTCCCCCACCCCCAAAACCAAAACCAAAACCAAAACCAAAACCAAAACCAAATCCGAAACCGAATCGAATGACTACTGCAATGGAAGACAAGTACGAAAAGCTTGAGAAGGTCGGCGAAGGCACATACGGCAAAGTCTACAAAGCCAAAGACAAAACGACCGGGCAACTCGTGGCCTTAAAGAAAACCCGCCTCGAAATGGACGAAGAAGGAATCCCCCCAACCGCGCTTCGTGAGATCTCACTTCTCCAAATGCTTTCAAATTCAATCTACATCGTCCGCTTAATCTGCGTTCAACACATTCACCACAACGGCAAACCCTTGCTTTACTTGGTTTTCGAGTATCTCGATACTGATTTGAAGAAGTTTATTGATACGCATCGTAAAGGACCTAATCCTTCCCCTTTGCCACCCACTCAGATCCAGAGCTTTTTGTTTCAGTTGTTGAAAGGTGTTGCTCATTGTCATGGTCACGGTGTTTTGCACCGGGATTTGAAACCCCAGAATTTGCTTGTTGATAAGGACAAAGGGATACTCAAGATTGCCGATCTTGGTTTAGGTCGTGCGTTTACTGTTCCCCTTAAGTGTTATACTCATGAGGTTAGTTAGGATTTGTTATTTACTGTATTTTTTTTTTCAATAAATTTGAGGTATGTTGATGTGTTTGGTTTACGTTTGCAGATTGTTACTCTTTGGTATCGGGCCCCTGAAGTTTTGTTGGGATCAACTCATTACTCCACTGGTGTTGATATGTGGTCTGTTGGATGTATTTTCGGTATGTGATTTGTTTTCTGTTGATTACTATTTGAAACATCACTAGTTATTCATATATTAAATGTTTCAAAACAGAGTATGAGATTTTTGATTCACACTAAGTAGCTGTATTTTTGGGGGTGTTTGTGTCGGCTTATATTTCAAAAGCTCCACTTTTATGGCTTATTTTGGGACTTATGGGCTTATATAAGTTTATCATATCGTAATAAACTTAATGAGCCCACAAGTCTCAAAATAAGCCGGAAAATTGAGGCTTATGAAATATAAGCCGAAATCACATAAGCTCATTAGCCCACATATAAGCCGAAACAAACACCCGTTAATATATCTTATCTGTATGAGATTTTAATGATGATATAAACTGTTACTAATTCTGAATTGGAATTTGTGAAACAGCTGAAATGGCAAGGAGACAGGCTTTGTTTCCTGGTGATTCTGAGTTTCAACAATTGCTTCATATATTCAGGTTGTTACAATTTTACTTTAGTTTCATGCTCGTTAGTTAACACAGACACGAATACAGTGTTTTGTGAAACGGTTTAGGAAAAAGGGGCAACACAAATTCTGTAGTAACTAGAGTAACTGATAATTTTAACATAACTACTTATTTTGATACTAGCGTTGTTTTGTAGTTAGACTTTTGTATTTTGACAGTCCATGTTATGAAGTAACCATGATCCGTTACAACATAACTCTATATACTTTGTCTTTTCAGCTGTATTAATAAGGGGTGCACCATGGAATGTATATATAGTGATAGTGTTCCTATACTATGGTTTGAGTTGATTGGTTTTTGTTGTATCCAACCGTAGCATTATACAGTTGTACTCAACCAGCTGATCGTATACTAGGGTTTAAACTGATGTTTCTCACTGGATCTGAGATTCTCAGTTTTTGACATCAAGTATTATGCAGTAATGATGTTCCAAACACATGAATTGGGTATCTTACTCGTGCTAAATTTCAGGTTGCTTGGGACACCAACTGAAGAACAGTGGCCAGGAGTGAGCAGTCTAAAGGACTGGCATGTATATCCGAGGTGGGAGCCTCAAAATTTGGCTCGTGCTGTTCCATCATTGGGCCCTGATGGAACCGATCTTCTATCGGTATAATTATATTCTCAAGCAGGGTGATGCTTTGCTTTTCTTTTGTAACGTGATTTTGATTCGTTGTTAACTGATGTTGTGATATTTTGTTTTGTTTTCAGCAAATGCTGAAATATGACCCAGCTGATAGGATCTCGGCCAAGGTTGCTATGGATCATCCTTATTTCGATAGTCTTGACAAATCTCAGTTCTGACGCATCTGCTCTGCTTGATTGCAAGATGTCATCATCACCTTGGTGATTTTACTTTCTGAAATACATTTTACATTCTGTGTGTTTTTATCAAGCAACTACAACATGACTGTTTCTCATCTGCATGTGGTCTATCTAGCAAGAATTTTACTGTACTTTTTTCCGTGTGTGTGTGTTGTCCTTTGTCATCAAACAAGAATGGACCTACAATTTCCCGTTGCGATTAAAGAATCTTTATTATTGAACTGAGTTGCTTCATTGTTCTTGTTGGTTGGGTCTTGGATGGTAGAGTTCAAATGAAAACAACCTTTATGGCACTAATATGCTACAAATGATACCTGCAGTGAAATGTGACCTTAGAATATATAACTATTACACAAGTCAAGTAGAAATTCCATTTGGTAATTTTACTTACTGTCTTCTCCTAAATGTTGCTTGTGAGAGGTTTCAAGAACCATCTGTAGGCTATTGCTAACATTGTAACATTTCATGTATGGAGACTGGGTACGCTACAGCAGTTAGTACTAATGGAAACCACTAACTCATTTTGTAACCATGATTCTGTGTTTTTGGATCTAATTTGTCAAATCTCGGAAAACTTGTCTATAAGATTATGTTCCCTGATAACTTGTTCCACCTCAGAGTCAGGAATCCATCATGAGTGTGTTTCCATCAGTAGAATTTATGGATTCTAAGACTAGTCCAGGCACTGTTGAAAGTCTGTATGGTCATGTGGTCACTATAGTATGTAACTATATGTAGTTATATACTTATACACTGTTTTCAAGTAGTTGGCTGTGTAGCTGATGACTAAATTCCAAGGCATGCTGATAGAACCAGGCTAAGGGTTATATGAAAATAGGACGATAGGAATGATTTATTGAAGAAACAATGCAGAATCTGAACAAAGAACTTCAATAGAATCTAAATAGAGAACGATAGGTGTGATTTATCAAAGAACGGTGCAGAATCTGGACACCGAAACTTCAACGAAATCAACTAGTCCGTAGAGAGGACCAGACTCCTAACACATCAAAGTATATATTTTATGCCATGCCTTATTCTTAGCCTTACACTTACAATATATAGATACAGATAGAAGATACTAGAAATCATAATATGTCAAAATCAGTGCTGAAGATAAGGGATTGCAATAAATCAGTGATCCTGATTTATCTCAATCTTTCCATTAATAAACCAGATTCTTATCAATACTTCACCCCTGAAAACTTGCCTTGTCCTCAAGGCAAAATTGTGGATATTGACCAGTTGCTCTTTGGGTCGAAGCCACCACTCAATAGGCCACCACTTCGAGCTCGTTGGTCACGGCTATGTTGGTCACGGTTGGCACCCCCTTTTTTTTTTCTTCTTCGGATCCAAGCCACCACTCCATAGGCCACCACTTCGAACTCGTTGGTCACGGCTATGTTGGTCACGGCTATGTTGGTCACGGTTGGCACCCTTTTTTTTTTCTTCGGATCCAAGCCACCACTCCATAGGCCACCACATCGAACTCGTTGGTCACGGCTATGTTGGTCACGGTTGCACCTTTTTTTTTTTTTTTTTTTTTCTTCTTCGGATCCAAGCCACCACTCCATAGGCCACCACTTCGAACTCGTTCGTCACGGCTATGTTGGTCACGGTTGGCACCTTTTTTTTTCTTCTTCGGATCCAAGCCACCACTCTGAGTGTTGGAATCTCGAAAGGTTGGGGACCAGCAAGCAGGTATGATCCTCCCAAGTCGCTATTCCGGGTTTGCACCATTTCGAATTTCCCGGCATCAGAACCAAATGATACAACCAGGCTAAGGGTTATATGAAAATAGGACGATAGGAATGATTTATTGAAGAAACAATGCAGAATCTGAACAAAGAACTTCAATAGAATCTGAATAGAGAACGATAGGTGTGATTTATCAAAGAACGGTGCAGAATCTGGACACCGAAACTTCAACTAAATCAACTAGTCCGTAGAGAGGACCAGACTCCTAATACATCAAAGACTATAATTTATGCCATCCCTTATTCTTAGCCTTACACTTACAATATATAGATACAGATAGAAGATACTAGAAATCATAATATGTCAAAATCAGTGCTGAAGATAAGGGATTGCAATAAATCAGTGATCCTGATTTATCTCAATCTTTCCATCAATAAACCAGATTCTTATCACATGCTCAATGAAATGAAATCCTGGATTGTATGATAGCTAAAGAAAAACCTATAGACTATTTGGATCAATCACTCTCTTGTATGTCTGAGACAACATGATCCTCATTTTATGGGATCATAAGCTACTCTTGGATCCAAATTAGTAAGTTATTTGGTGATATATGTTCACTATACGCAAGTAAAATATTTTCCAAAAAAAAAAAACACTATATGCAAGGAAATTACTTAAGCCATCCCATAAAAGGTAATAGATTGTAGATTTTGGGTATAACCTTTGTTAAGTGCTGTGTACAAAGTGTTGTTCTTTGCAACAACTTAACCATGATCAGGTTTATCTGTATTAATACATGCTGTCTTTCAGTGTTAGCTTTATCTTCACTATGGCTATATGCTGATACTATACTGTAATATCAGTCTTCAGTCTATGGCGATATGCTGATACTATACTGTAAGATTACAAGTGGCAATTCAGCCAAGTTATGAATGAATGGCTGCGTTTTATCTCAAAACGACCATATGTGTCAAAAAGAAAAAGATATGATAGCTACGTACACTACGGGTCATTTATCGTTTTATATAAAATATCAAATGTACCTCCATCGGCAATGACCAATCTCTGCCCCTGAACCGCACATCAAACATCAATATTATTGTTTCTTGTCTGTGTGTTTTGTAAACTATCATCATCGAATAAGACTGGACTTGATTTCTCCATTGTTATTACACATTTTTGTTATGGAATCAAGTTCACTGTTCTTGTTAATTGGGGGTGGTAAGAGTCCTTATTGAGGGTGACTTTATTGTTTTTTTTCTGCTCATGCAATTGTTGTTAAGCAGATAAGCAGTATCCGTGTGGAATGTTGTTCATCTTTTCACACCATTTCACTGCCTATTTGTTTCTGCTAATAAAATAAGCAATCCCAAACACCCATAGTCCCTCATTATATTGTAGACATCTGTACTGAAGTGATCTTCACTTGACTAAGATATGAAATGAGACTTTGAGAACATATTTATTCAATGCACAAGTCAGTTATACTGTATTGATTTTTTGCTGATATTACAAAATTCAATATTGTGGGATATAGTTGAGTTGAGCAAAAGTTTTTAGGAACTTTCTGTATGCTGTTGTGAACATTTGATTCCTATAGACTAGGTAGCTTATAAAAGCTTATACTCGGTTGCTGTTGTAAACATTTTGATTCCTAGAGACTAGGTAGCTTATAACAGCAGTCGGTTGCTGTGAATGTTGTATCACTGCAAAACCTCAACACATTCTATAAACCATGCTTGTGTGACAATGTTTCTACTAGAGCAAATACGAAAGACATATCTTCTCTGTATGCATCCTACTGATATACTTGGATTAAATCTGTTTGTTATTATACCACTTACAAGGATATGTGAATACCTTGTAGTAGAACTAAGACGAAAAAAACAACAAAAAACATAGGGTCACCATTTCTTTTTCTAGGTACCCATCTAATTTTTTTCTGAAATATGGGTATGTAACTTTCAAATTCGGATTACTTTGGGTATCTTTTTACCTCCCCAGCAGGTAGCATCCACGTGTACAAGTCAAAAGCCACGTTCCATTATTTTTGCGACGTTCTCTATTTATTTATTTTTCTGGACTCTAGAAAAAGTTTTGCCAAACACCCCCTGAAACAATTAAGTTCATTAAGCTGTTTTATACCAGCATCTTTTAAACCAGAATTATAATCAGATGCGCACTTTCAAAGGCAATGCCAATCACCCCTGAAATCCTCTAGACCAGCACCCATCCCAACTGCTCCTAGAGCTGCTGATATGCTGGTATAGCAGACTCGCAACAAAACTCACATCAGAGAAGCAAATACAAACTCACACAGAGGAAAAGTAGGATTAAGTGCGGAGGAAAATGAATCTGGCACCAGCTTGGACGTTGGGAATGTTTAAAGACAAGCTTTCAACTTATAGGTAAGAAGCTACAACAAAGGGTTCTTAGAAGCATCAAAAGTCTGAATTTAAGGAATGCAATGCAAGGAGAAATTGACATCTTAAATTTTTTTGGGAGAAAATGGTTGATTTTTCTTGGTAAATTTGATGATTTTAATTGATAAGCTTCTGCCAACATGATCATGGGTAGTATGTTGATTAAGTGTGGAGGAGTGTTATATCATAACCTTGTGGGATAAAAAGATACATGATGGAAATAAAACAAATATTTAACTAATAAAATATGGGCAACCTGTTGGGAGGTAAAAAGATACGCGAAGTAGTCGGAATTTAAAAGTTACATACCAACTTTGAAACAAAAAAGATGGGTACGTAGAAAAAGAAATGGTGACAAGTTAGATATATTTACAAATCATTTTTCCAAAAACATAAACAGCTTCACTTAGTTATGCATCTTTTGAACTTCAGCATGTTTTCTCTTTGACCACCGAATTTACTTTCCAGCATCTGCTTTATCCTTTTCCAACTTCAAATTCCATGATTGATGCGTGTGCTTTTCCTACAGGATCTCTTAGTTCTGATACCACCGACTTATTCATCTCCAAGCAGGAATAGGTGCTGATCGTGTCCCGAAACATGAACAATAAAAATATGGAAAAAGATTGAGATGCCTAAAATGTATGCCTAATTTTGTGCCTAAGGCTGGTGGGAGTGGTAAGAAACCCACTCACCACCACGTCAGCGCCACATCAGCTTTTCTACAACTCACCCAAACTCCCTTTGGAGTTAATGACACTCACCCAAACTCACTACAACTCACCTTTCTTACCTATTTTTTTATTATTTAAACACACTCCACTTACAAAAAACACCCAATAATAAACTTAATCCAAAAAATAAAACCACCTGGGCCCACAAAAATTAAACTCACCTAGGGTGAGTCTGCCCCTGTTTTTTTTTCTCTGCTACTAACTCGCGCGCGAGTTTTTTCGGGGGGAATGGAAGTAGCTCGCAGCTTTGTGTAACTCGCTCGTGGGTTTAACCCCACTCCCACCGGCCTAAGTTATGTGTCATAAGCTTATTGAATTGTGAAGATGTGGGTCCGATTGATACAACCAATGATTTCTTGCCACACTTGTTTAGGCATGATTTTTAGGCACGCCAATCATTTCTCTAAAAATCTATGACTACTGTAGGTAGCGAAATGGAAGGCTGGGCAGCTGGTAAATTCATTACCAAACTACTAGTGTGGGCGATATCACCCTTTTTCTGTCTATGGCTTTCTATTTAAGGTTAGTGGATTTGCTAAAGCAATTTTCAAACTTGGCCATGAGTCTGCATGTGGTTCTTATCGTAATCGCAACATGCCTAGCCATTACCCTTTAAGAAACTGTGATCGTGTTTTGACGATGTTCTTTAAGAAGCACGATGCTTATTATTTATCCTCTTGTCAAAGTTTTAATGTAACAGCATCTGCTAGGAAATACAGCATAATTGCTATCGTTTGGCAGATCTCATCAACCAGGATACTGGTAATGCATTTCATAACCTGGTCACACAATTGAATACAACAAAAAATTGCCTCCAAACTCTTTTGACTTGTTCAATGCAAGTTTAATCGTTTCATACTCATGTGTTTCTTATTTCGTACTACAAGACCCCCAAAAACTAGGAACTCTTTATTGACAAATAAAACAAGATTATATATACTACGTACAAAAGTGGCATCACTAGTCAAATCAAAACATAATCATCCTTCACAACAAATAATATTCCTTTCACATCACTAGCCCACTCATCTGATGCGATCACTAAAATAGCCCATATATAACACAAAATTGATCCACCGATTCCTAGCAGAGTTCCGGCTGAATCTGTTTGGCCTACAACCAAGTCCGATCTATTCCAATCTGACAAAAAACAGAACTGAAAAATATTTCCAATATCAAAAACTAAAATCTGTGTTTAACAATAAAATTCATATGAAAAACAAACACAAAGAAAAGATGAATGCACACCATCCACGCATATCTTATGCTGCAATTTGTTTTCAAACTTTTTTTTTGCAAATGCGAATTACTTGCTTAGATAATTTAACATTCCCGTGCTACTAGCCTACAAGAATTCAACATGACTGCTAGAATTTGGTTGATCTCCCAACAAGGTCAATCACAAGGCATATGTATTCATAAGTCACAACACCTACTGCAGAATGTTCTTATACTTCACTTTTTACCTCAAGGTTTCTAGAATATAAAATAAGATTTTCATGCCTCCTAACTGTTTTGACTTCTTCAATGCAAGATAAATGACTGCAGGCATCAAACTTTCCTTATTCCAACTAAAAAGTCCCCAAAAGTGGGAGCTCTTAATGACATATTAAACAGGTTCACACAACTAATTGCGATGTAAATACACACGAGTCAAACTAAAAAACAATACATATCGGAATCCAATATTCAATGCCAAAAGTCACAAAACAGAGATTCTTCCTTTCACATGACTCATCTGATGTAATTACTAATTACCAAAGTAGTAGAATTCAGGCCGAATCTGTTCAGACTCTAACTCAGACAGATCTTTTAGCAATCTGAACTCCAAAAGTAAAACTACTAAAAAGTCTATTATCAGAAACTAAAATCTATATTTGAGAAATAAAATTCACATGAAGGACAAACAAGGAGAACAGATGAAGGCAAAGGTTCACGTCCACACATATCTTATGTAGAAGTAGTAACTATTTTCCTATTTCTAATTTGTACAAGATCAAACTACTTGCTTAGCCAACCAAAAAGAGTAGGATTGTGTTATCCTGCCTCTAAAACGAAACTGAAATAGGTCTGAAACTCTGAATACACACTAATTCCTAACTATATGTCCTACCAATATTGAAGTCTACCAATCTTTGTTTAGTTTAAAATTACATTAGAAGCTATAGATAATAATTTGGTAATTTGCACAATGAATTGCTAAAAACTTAAACAGGATGCAGAAGAGAATAAACAATAAATCAATAACAACAAACGAGTAGTATTTCATAAAAAAAAAAAAAAAGCCAGGTAAAAATAGCATACCAACAACAAGAAGAAAAACAATATGCATCCTGGAATAAATACACTCGCTCACTAACAAATTGACTATCAGTGTAATGAATTACAATAACATAGAACCTAAGCATGCTCATACACCTACAACTTGTTCTTATACTGACAAGTTTGATTGGCGATCCTTCTATTTGTTATATCAATATTGACATCACATGTGGAAGTAGAGGTGACATGAATATGAAGAAAAAGAACACGAACTTTAGCCTTTATCCTGGTATACGTAGTAAACATCAAGTTACCACTCAAGACCTCTCTGTATATCTGGGAATTACTAGCCAACCGATCCACATAAACAGTTAAGGTAAGATTCAACTGTTTGTTATCATCAGAACCAATCTTGCCAGCTGGAACAGGAACATTACCAATATCTTCACCTTTGTACCTTACAAAAGCAGAAGTGTTTTTGTACTTGACACTAACTTTGTTAGGGTTTTCGATAGAGATATCAAGTCCAAGTGAAATATTTAAAGAAACTTGTAGTGCAAGAGGGTTGATGGAGACATCAAAATCTTGTAGAGACACGTTGTCCACAGTTAAAACAGGTTTTTTGGCTTTGAAAACTGTTAAACCTAAGATTAGTAAGACGACAGCAACAGTAAAAAATGTTGCGAGTACTGATGACCATATGATTATACATCTACGACTTTTGCGCTTCTTGAGTTCGTCGTTGGTGGCAGGAACTGGGATGACTCGGAGAGGTTGTTCTTGTTTCTTTTCGACGTCCATTATTATTATTTTTAGCCTATGTGAATTTTGTTGGACTTGTGATTGTGAGTTTTTTTTTTTTTTGGAAGGATAGAAAGTGAAGAAAAGGGTATTGATTAAATGCTACAAACGCGGAATACGTTTATTGTTGGGGAGTCTAGATGTGGCTCCTGCCTTCAGCTACACTACACAGATTTATTACTTTAATAATGTGTCAAACCATTTTATTTTGTATTCTTATTGTCAAAATATGACTGCTATCATTTTATATAATAATATTTTTGGACATTCCTCGTTATTGGTATTGTTATTCGCGTTACTTTTTCATAATAGATGATCTTGTATATAATTTTTTAAGTTATTGTATATTTTATGAAAATTATTACTTTTGATTATTTTCAAATTGAAGATAATAATGTTTAATTACTTCAAAATGTATTATACTTGTCACTTTTTGTTATTATGCGTACTCAAACTTTTTTTATTGTGTATGCTAAATTTTCAAATTCCGACCTTTGTGTGTATTTATGACAATTTTCTCTTACTTTTTTCAAATTTTGAAAGGTAAAATGGTCATTTACATGGCTGAATAGCGGCAAAAATACACAAAAAAGACGTAATAGGCTTACCATGGGATTGTCTCCCATGATTAGACTCCGGCGTGAGAGTAAATAATCGGTTAGGGTTTTAGTAATTATGAGAATCGTACCTTTGTGGAAGCTAGGAGTTTCTTATATAGCCGGTGAATCCCAAGTAAGGCTTCCCGAATCTTGCGGCCCAAGGAGAGGATAATTACCATATACACAAGATCCTTATCTTCTAAATAAGGAGAGTGTATATCCTCTCAACTTGATTGAATCATAGTCCTAGTTAGACTATGATTTTGTTTGACCGTGACCACGTACGGTCAGCGCGCGACCCACGTAAGACCGCGTGCGACAACCTTTCATTGGGCTTGCTGGGCTAATGTCGGTGCCTTTTAACCCTTACGCGATGGTTTGGATACGGGTAGTACCCGTGGGTCAGGCTCATGGCCCGGCTAGGGACTATACGTCCTCATGTCCCCCAGTCTAGTAGTTATGGCCGTAGCCGTGACCACTAAATATCAACAATTAGGGGTGTCGAAAAAGTCGACCCGGTCCCGAATAAGCCTATTCGGGTCGGGTCACTCGAGTCCAAAAACATATTTGGGTCAATTCGGGTTGACCCGAATTGACCCGAGTTCTAATTAGGCTCGGGTTCGGGTTTATATTTTTTAACCTTGACCCGAATTGACCCAACCCGACCAACCCGACTTGACCCAAATCGAATAACACATTTTACATTATATTATTACTTAAATAAGCCAATTTTTAGACTTTTTCCTTATACTCGGGTTGACCCGAACCCGAATTAACCCGACCCGAATGGACCCGACCCGAATTGACCCGAACCCGAGTGACCCAAGTTTTAATTAGGCTCGGGTTCGGGTGTGATTTTTTTGAGTCTTGACCCGACTTGACCCGAACCCGGTTGACCCGACCCAATTCCCATCCCTATCAGTAATAAAACACCACAACGGTCGTATCGCACAAAGAAAAATTCCTTTCATAACAGGCAAAAGATGATAGAGTCGTGGTACTAATTCGTATTCACAAGTCTTAAATTTATATAACAAGGATTAACTGAACGAGAGACTAGAACACAAGAATGGGCAAGTATACCCTTTCGTGTGTGATATTGTTTGTAGTGGTAAGCCAAGATCATTCGCAAGGACTTATTTTCATTTTGATAACCAGAATAATAATCAAAGATAAACGTTTTGAGATTGAAATAATATGATAAAAAATATGACTACAAATGGGATAGCTCATATAAATTTGCGATGATGATAATAATGATCGAGATATGATAAGGTAGGTAAAGAGAAATAAATCTTTTTCGTCAAAATGACGTTTCACAGTTCACTTGGTTTGATACAAGACTTATGTCTTATAAGCGACTAAGCTTAAACAAGTTTCTATAAGTCCAATGCTTTATCAAATTATCTAAGCGGATCTCTCCAACCAAAGATTCAAAAACCATAGACAAGTTCTTTAAAAACTCGTTATAACAACTTGACCCTTTCGGACCCCAAGTTATCGTAACAAATCTAGTTTGATAACACAACGTGATAGAACTTTGATAGTAACGTGGTTCAACGATATAGCTTGAAATCAATTTATAAAAGATCATATCATAGCATAATCACTAATTATATTTACATAGCTATGTGGTCAGATGTAACTTAGCCTAACATAGCAATCAAGTATAAAACATCAAATGGAAAAGAGTAAATAGAAATCATACTTAGATTAAGTGGAATGAAGAGTACACAAGTGTCACGATTGTATCGACTTTCCGTTAGCCCAAGAGTATAATACTCTCGTTACAAATATTTATCAAAGTGGAAATATACCAAAAGAGATGCTAAAAAGCTAAGAAAATTGGACTGGATAAGTAAGAGAAGTTTGTAATAGTTATATGTGAAATGAGAAATGAAGGCCTATATTTATAATATTGGCTGGAGGTCGAAGTGCACCGCACATTGGAGGTGGCGATTTGCGACACACTTTTGAGTGAGTATGACGCACATTTCGTGCGTCAAGAATCTCCTATTCACTTAATTTCTCCTTTTTTGCTTTTTCTAATTCATTTTCAAAACATTTCGGCTTAATCCACTGTGCGCGGTTCTTTATTGTACCCGCGATTCTTTATCAATAAAGAACCGCCGGTCCATTTAGGGAACCGTCGACAGTGAACGAAACCATTTATTGAATGTTAAACTTAAACAATCGTTGTCATCAAATTCTTGATCAAGTTTGACTAGATATGAGATGTGTTTGATTGAAAGATAAATACTACAAGTAAGAAAACACACAAACACATCAAATCAAGAGTACATCAAGCAATAGTCTAAAAACTAAGCACACACGTACTAAGCATAAGCTTTTCTGCAACTAAGATGTTTAGACTAAGTGATGTACACCATAATCTAAGCATGAAGCACACACGTACTAAGCCTTAACTTTTCCGCAACTTATATGTTTAGATTATGAGATGCACACAACACACAACAACATATAAATGCATCAATAAGAGTAAATACATAAATGTAAAGGAAAGTACCGACACGATGATTTATAGTGGTTCGATCACGAAGCTCCTCTTCGCCCTACTCCACTCCTCGAGTACAACTTACTCGAGAGTTACTTCACTAGTCAACAAACTCCTTAAGGTGGAGAAACCATGCACAACATCGCTTATCCAATTTCCGACTCTAAGCTAAAAGTTGAGTCCTAATCTTAGGTAGGACCAATCTACACACGTCGCCTACTTCACCATTTTCTGACAGAAGGCTAGATGTCGAGTCCTAATCTTAGCTAGGACCAATCTACACCCATCTACACTAATCTTCACACAAGTTATGTTTTATGGCCCAACATAACAAACCTTGTGTTTTATGGCCTAAACATAAACCATATAGATCTAAGCACACAACACTTAGATCTACGACTATAACACTATACCCAAGTATTAACAAACTTGGATCTACACAACTAACACCTAATCCAAGGATACCCATCACTTGGATCTTCTACCCTTACAAACACATCCAAGTGAACCCAACACTTGGATTTTCTACATATACATAGTAGGAAAACAATGACTTGATCTAGAAGGAGAGATCTTCATCATGTTATGAACCCAACACTTAATGGTAATAAAAGTGTTCTTCTCTTTGCACTTGAGAGGATGAGAGGATTGATGATAGAATCACATCTTAAACAAGATTAATCAAAACTAACTAATCAAGGAGTTTAAAGATGTTTTTGAAGAAACTGTGCAAAAAGGGTTGAAAGAGAAGCTGGAAATGATCCACTATTTATAGGGCAAGAATGCAAAGGTAATAAATACCCGTGGTTCCTTAAATATCCCCGCAGTTCCTTTAAGGAACCTCCGACTTGGAGACCGTGCATTTTTGTCTTTTAGTGGGTAAATACTATTTATACCCTCAAAGGATATTCTTTTGGCATTTGGAATATGCCAAATTCAAATTAAAAAATATTCTTTGGAATATACCTTACGGAATATTCTTTGGAATATTCTAAATTCAAATTTCCATTTTCTTTTTAATAAAATTTTTTCTTAAAAATAAACTTTATTAAAATCTTTTGTCACATTTGATTAAATGTAAGTTTTAAGAAAATATTAATCCATGATCACTTAGTTAGGTTAATGACATGTTTATTCATACCTTGAGTGATTCATGCCGAATGCGATCTTGGAGGTGTCGAGAGAAGTATAAAAATGTATTCTTGAGTGATTACGAGTACCTTAACATTTTACATAATGTATTGCTATTTATTCGTTTGTCATCAACAAAACATGAAGAGATTATATCGACTAAACATCGTAATGTTTGCACTAACAATCTCCTCCTTTTTGATGATGACAAACAAGTAAACCATAACACATATTAAAATGTATAAGTTACTCATTTACACTTACTTCTCCCCCTTTTGTCGAATCAAAAAGGTAGTCTACGTCTTTGAAGAAGAGAAGAATCAACGTCGAGAGAGAACACATCCAAAGTGGTAGTCTTCGATTGCACTTCATTTGAGGAAGAGAAGAATTGACGTCACGAGAGCTTGCATCCGAAAGGTAGTCTTCATTTGTAGAAAAGGAGGATTGACTTCGAGAGAGCATGCATCCAAAAATCTAATCATCCATTGTGGTTGTCGGTTGAGAAGCGAGAATCCAAACCGTAGCCCCATCTTCTAAAGATATTGAGCTTGCGTCATCCCAGTGAAGTTTTCAATCAACATAGGTTAACCAACTCCATGCATAATAAAATGCTTATCTTCGAGATTCCAAAATTCATTACTTGCAAGAAGTTTGATGAATGCAATTTAAGTGAGTCAACGATCGCAAATTTAATGACTAGAAATCTTGCAAATGCTCCCCTTGATATGAGTTCCCCCTTGCTTGAGGCACCAATGAAGCAAGGATAGTGACAAGTTACAAAGAAGGGTTAGAAAAGTCCTACAAAACAAACTTAGTGGATAAGAGCATATATAGCAATGTCACTCAAGCGGAATTAGCTTTTAACAACTCGAGTATAAAGAGAGGGACTCAAGAGAAAGCTAAAACAATCTTAACTTTTTAGAAGTTTCAAAAGTTTGACAAGTTAAGAAAAATAATTGCGCTATTAGATAGAAAAGAGAACCCAACTTATTTTGGTGACACAAAAAAAATATATAAAGAGGACTAAGAAAGAAAAGAGATGTCCAATTTATAAGAAAAATATTGTCGAGAGGACATACTCCACTTTAATATCATGGTAAAAATACCAAACTAAAGAGAGTATGACATGGACAATAGAACAATTCCACATAGTCGAAAAGACAGAAAGAATGAATATGATGGAAACATAAAACGAGGATGATAAACAAGTCGTTTGCACAAACAATGACAAGCATTGAAGAAAGAAGTATGCACGCGATGCTATCAATCCAAAAAAAAAAAATTCCAAGGAGAGGATTTTGACAAGATCAAATCACAATTGATGGAATAGAGGTAGAGAAGAAACATCCATACCAATTCTAGTGATAATATGTCAAAGGGTAAAAAGCTTAGAATTTTTGGAATCACCCAAGAAAGTTCAAGATTTAACCAAAATCCTCTCAAAAGGTTAAAAACTTAAAATTGTTGGAATCACCAATCCAATTGTAAATTCTAACCGCAATCAACTCTCAACAACGAGAGAGACAAAAAAATCTCAAATCAAAGACATTTTTTACCTTAAAAATAATTCCTTTAGAAAGCTCCAAAAGCTTTAAGTTGGAACTCAAGGTACAAAAATAAAGAAAAACCAAAAGCGAGGATAAATCGACGCTTAAGAAAAATACTAGATATAAGAAATTATAGGCAAGGATGCTTATGAATGTCGACACCAAAAAGATGACTCAATGATATAGAGAAAGAGATCAAATAAGCCAAAGAATAAAAAGACCAAGATGGATGGTGTTTAGCATACGATAAACTACATGCTCAAAGTTTCATAGATTTTTTCAATCATTGTGAATGTTCAAAGAACAATCACATGACGAGGAAAGGGTGAGGCTCAACTCAACTTAGTTTAGAAAGGATAGAAGAGAGAGACTCAACTTAGAGAGGCATGATTAAAATAAATCGAGAGAGACTCAACAAGGAAGCTAAGGATAACTTCACAAAATAATTCAAGAATACTATACCTTATTAATTGATAGTGAAGTATTGAAAGAAAACGAGAGAAGAGGCTCAAAAGAGAAGAAAATAAGGAATCTTCAAGAAAACTCGTCAAAGAGAGAGATAGACCAAAAACGAACAAAAGGGACTCACTGGCCGCGGTTCGTTAAATAGGTTCGCGGTTCATTATCAATAATGAGCCGCTAGGTTATTTGAGGAACCGTGGACAATGGGTGTCCAAAAACAATTATCGACTCAAAAGAAAATCACTAGGTTAAACAATTTAACATAAGATGCTAAATGGCTTGAAAGTCAATGCTTCGGATATGACTTTTAACAATTGCACTTGCAAGTTGAAATTACTTGAATATTTTAAAAGAAATATTTAAGTTGTCAATCTTACTAGGAGAGGAATTATATTTAAATCTATCATTCCTTGACAACCGAGTGAGAAAATAAAGAAGAAAAGAAAGATCACAAGGAAAACCAGATCCAAGACCCAAAGACAAATCATGTTGAAAAACATGCAAAGGAAATACAAGAGAATAAAGATCATACAAAGATGTATGAAACACAAGCCTAAAACTTAAGTATAATTTTAATCTTAGTTACACTAGACTACTAAGATTTGCTTAAATTGGACGTCTTAGCAATAAGCAATCCACATGATTAAATGAAAGACAAGGTGGTGGCGGAATTTGGTGGAGAAGGCTTGGTGATAATCTTTTAATTCAACTCATCATAGATATAAGACATGATAAGATGTTGATATTGACAACAAAGACAATATGTTCCATGATGCATGACATAATCATGTGATAGAGGAAGAACACAAAAGGGAAGTGGTGGAAAAGGAGAGTTTCGAAAATCAATTTTCTTAAAATGAGAAAAGATTTGATAAAGTGTGTTCTATGGTGAATTTGGGTTGAAAGAGATTTGAGAAAATTGTGGATAATCAAGGCTTTCATTTTGTGAAAAATACATTTTGCTTTGGGAAAGAAATACAAAATGCTTAGGGTTAATTGGAGAAAGCACAAGATATTTTGGGAGTGATCAAAGGTTTGAAACGAAGATTCCAAAGGGTGTTGGAACAATTGAGAAGTTGCGGTTCAATAATTGTACCTGCGGTTCATATATATGGAGCCGCCGGACAATTAAGGATCCGCACACAGAGGGTGTGTTTTGGAGGATAAGGGAATTTTTCCAATTCGGCAAATCCTAATGTTCTAGTATAACTTATCATAAATCCATGCTTAAGAGCAATAAAAACTAGAACACACACAAAGGAAAAACACATAGGTTCAATTAGCACGTAGGAGGAAAGCTAAGAAAAAACTTAATGGCTACAAAAGAAAAAGACTCCTTATGACATACATAGTTCATCAAATTAAACTATCATTAGTCATATTTAGGAAGAGCCATTTAATCAATTTAGAGAATGAGTATGAGACTATCACTAGAGGTGCTCAATTAAGGTTAAGCACGCCCGTTTTTACGAGTTATAAAATAACTCAACTTCCCACATGGATGTAATTCAACCATTAGGTCAAATTAAGATTCTAGTGCAATAAATTCTCTAGTAGTCATTCTCAAGTTAAACAAAATATAATTCCTATATGTCTAATAAAGTGTAGCAAGGATGAAAAGTGTATGACGACACAATGCACAACCTAATGAGGGTAAAGAATGCACCATTGCATATCTTGTCAAATAATTCTAGTTAAGGTTATTTACCTTAATAGAACTTGAGGCCAATAACTTTGAAGTGTATAAACAACGTTTACACAAAACAAAGGAACACTCTTGATTGGTCTTTCGGAAATGACACATTTACAAATTGCATTGCAATGTAAATTACTTGAGTATTTCGGATGAAACATCCAAGTTGTCAAACCGACTCCATTGTGCATTATAAGCAATTATTAAACAAATATGTCTAATAATTTGAACAAGTAGATTTAATATACCATCATCAACACAAGTTTGAGTTATGATCCGATGTATATTATTAATAAACCACATTTATGTCTACACTTAAAAACATGTCAATAGATTCAATAATTATACCAATCATAGTTTGTGTAACACCCCCATGATGGTCAAATGCAGCAGAATAGTAATTGGGGTGTTACTTGGGTGGATCGATAGCACACAGTATATAGAGCAATGATCATAATAGTCATTTAAAACATATTACATGAATTAAATGTACACACTTAGTATCTTGTCTTTAAAACCACATTTATTATAAAACTGAAGTAAATATCCCAGCCCGATAGTAAACATGATGCTTCCTATAATGCTGGAACCCAATGCATGAACCTGCTTATTTTCCTGAGAAAACATATAGAGTAAAATGTGGGGGTCAACACGAGGTTGGTGAATTCATAGGTTTAATTAAATAAATAAATTACTAATATGACAAACATCACGATCATAGTAGGACAGTCACAGCCCAATACTATAGTAGTTCCTACTGCCCTGTAATAGAAGATAGAGAATGATGCTCATTACGCCCATTTGGGTCTATCCTGATGATGTTCCCTTGGTCCGACAATGAAATAAACCTGTTGCTTGGTCTAAGCGTTTCGTGATAGCAAGTCACGCAGGCCGGGTGTTGTCAATACCCGAATAGATCTATTCATACATTTCGCGCTACACTATTAACTATTACAGTCCACGGGAATGGGGCAAACAATAGGCAATAAATTGTTGTTGTTATCAGTGCATGTTTGCATATTTAAATATATATATATATATAGTTTTTATATGTTTTCTCCCCCAGTTATAAAACAGTAAAGATGGGACCATGAACTCACCTTGGTGGTACTGATGTAGGGATGATATCACTGAGTAAACTAGCATAATATGATCACGAAGTGATGAAATTACCTAAGTAATTTAAATAACTCAGTAGATGCAAAATAATGCATGATAAATGTACTGATGAAAAATGCATGATTACGAGTTAATAAATTGTTACAATAGATTACGTGTTTTAATTTATAATGTGCTGCCAAGCACTTATAATATATTTTTAGTTTCTAAAAAATATATCTAGACTATCACATAAAGGGTTATAAATTAAATAAATAGGTTTTTTTTTATCTAATTTAAATAATTGTAAGAAACTAATATTCTATTAATTTTCTTAAGGCATTAAATATATTTAATGTGACTTGTCGGTTTATAAGGCTTCGTAAATAAGTCTTAATAATTTATTTAATTATCTAAATGACTTAATTAATTTTATTAGTAAAATAATCTATTAATATCTTCAATTAAGTTAAATTTACACTTGGGTCCTTGTAGTATAATAACTTACAAAAATAACCTTTTAAAGTTTTGTTCGTTAAGTATGTTGCATCGTTAGTCCTTGTCCATTTTATTTATTTTTCACAAACGCCCCTAGGGCTTATGAAACTTTGGGGAAATGACAAAACACCCCTCAAGTCTCGGAATATTAAATGTGGGGTTAGGGTTTGTTTAAGTTTCCAAATTTGGCACAACTAGTCCCTAATGTTTTGAAAGCATTTATTTGAAGCACAAAAAGTAACATAGGGTTCGTAATAAGTTACCCAAATGACATATTTGGTCCTTTAAGTCTCGAAAATTCATATTAGTGTATTTAGGGCTTGCAACTAGTTTCAAAAGTGGCACTAATAGCCCTTGAAGTCTCGAAATGTTTAAAAGGGAAAGCTAGGGCTTATATTAAGTTCCAATAATGGCATAATTAGTCCTTGTGGTTTTGTTTAGCTCACGGCTTCAATACAAACGCACCCTATACTTTCAAGATTGGCAGTTTTGGTCCTCTAACTTCTTAAATGTCACGAAATATATTTATACTTTGTTAAGTTACATTTTAGACCCTAACTTTCACCAATTGGCTATAAATGCACGAAAAGTCTCCAAATTCAAGTTTTGGGCTTGGTTGGTCCAATAGGGTCTCAGCTTGGATTTAATGGGCCTAATGGGCTTGTTTAGGTAACTAATAAATTTACTAGTGGTTTAGTTAATCTAAATTTACATTTTGGGCTTATGGGCTTAGGTTTTACTCGGCTTATAATTAAGTTTATGGGCTTATTTATTAGGCTTATATGTGAGCTTATATGTCGCGGCTTATTTAATGTTCTTAGGGCTTATATGTGCTGGCTTATACAAGTTTTGTAGGTCTCGGCTTATATATGTTTTTAGGGCTCAAATGACTTGTCTTATACAAGCTTCTAGGTCTCGGCTTATATAAGGTTTTAGGGTTTAAATGACTAGCTTATATAGATCTATGCTTATATGATTTATGGGATTCTATAGGCTACGGCTTATATGATTTATGGGCTTATATAGGCTACGACTTATATGATTTATGGGCTTATATAGGGTTATATGTTTCGGCTTATGAAATGTTTTATGGGCTTATAAGACTAGGTTAACTACCTAGGACTCATACTAAGTTCTCTAAGCATGTTCTTACTAATCCCTAGTGTTTTGAAGCAAGAATGTCCATGAACACCATATAAGCCATTGGCTTATATGTTGTTAATGACTTGTCTAAGATTATCTTACGTGTGCATGTACTCCTAGCCTCATTTCCATAGCTTTTATATGCATGACAAGTAAGAAGAGTAAGGAAAAGGTTTAGGGAGGTCTCACACTTACTTGTTTCAAGAAAATGTGGCAATGACTATGGACTAGGACTTCTAGGCGTCGAGCTCTTCTTAGACGTGACCTAGGATGATCTTGGTTGGTCTTGAATGCTAAAATATCTTGTATTACTTGCACTAAATGCTTGAGAAGACCATGAACATGTAGAAGTAAATGCTTGATTTTGTCTAGGCGTTTTGTTGAGGGGATATCCGAATATGGATGTGTAAGTGGTAAGTGAAGTCTAAGTGTTTAGTTAAATATCAAGTTGGGGATTGTATGTGTGGCTTAGGGGTTTGCCACGACAAGAGAGAGATGTGTAAGATATGACTTGATCTTCATGGTACACTTAAATACTAGGCTTTAATTACCAAGTTTGTACATTGCCCCTAAGTATTATTCCTAGCCGTCGCATATTTAACAAGCCAAGGGGACAAAATGTGACTTGCATAGTATTAGCAATTAAAGGGAGTGTTGTACATTGTCTTAACTTGTGTGGTGTGGTTCATTCACACGTTTAAGGGGAAGGAGAGTGTGCTAGGTGTCCTCTTGCTATAGTTTGCATATCTAAGTCTAAATATAGTTAGTACATTCCTTAAATGCCAAAAGATGTACATGGGGTCTTGGTTTTGGTATATAGCCGGCGGTTTTGGCTTAGTCAAAAGGGAGAGAGTGAGCTACAATAGTTTATGGTTTAATGGGGTGTGTTGTACAAAGTCTAGAAAGTCAAATGTATATTTGGTAAAAGTTTTAAGTATGTAATGTTGTACATGTTGTATAAATTCGGCTAGTTAATGAGTCTAAGGTAATTTTATGTTCAAATTTAATGTCTAAGTATAGTTACCAGGTGTTTAGGTATAGTATTGTGTGAGCAGGTTTAAGTCTAGGTCGATTTTGGTTAAGTTTGGGATCCTTGGTGAAAGTATGGTCATAATTAAATGAGAGTATAATTTACTTTATAAAAAGCAAAACAACTTAGTTTAAATAAGTTAGAATGGTTATATGTAATGTTTAATAATAAAAACAGTTGAGGTCGTATCGTAGTATCATTCATGAGGTGAGGAATATATATATATATATATATATATATATGTATGTATATATTTAAAAGCTTAAAATAGTTCTTAGGTAAATGTTATTAATTGTGATCATGAGTTTGGATTTTTATAAATCAATATGATGAATGCTTATGATCATAAGTTCAGGTGACTTAAATGTCCCAAAAGAAGTGATTGTTTACTGTCCCGCATGCTCATATAATGTAGTCATACAAATGTGGTTGTGTCCTTATGTTTAAATACTCATAATCATAATGTAATGCTATGTGATCAAATGTTTACATGTTCTGATAATTAAAATAATGTATTGTCATGTATGATGCATATGATTGCTCAAAAGTTTTCATGCAAATGTGGTAATATATACAGATATCATGAGGTGACGTGTACAATGATGACATAGTCAAAACCTGAAATTTACAGGTTTTACAGCATTAACCTGTTATTTTAGCTTTGTTTTTAAAGCTTTAGATGACGTTACTGCTCAGGTGAACAGGTGTGGGTAATTAGCTCTAAATGAGTCTTCGCGTTCCCAAGTAAACCCAGGACCTTTCCTAGAGTTCCATCGTATCTTAACTAACGGGATTTGGCTTCGCTTTAGCTTCTTGACTACTCTCTCCATGACTTCTACCGGCTCTTCTATGAATTGAAGTTTTTCATCAAAGTGGAATCCCTCCAATGGCATGGCTAACGGTTCATCCGCGTAGCATTTCTTCAGGTTCGAGACATGGAATGTAGAGTGTACCCGGCTCAACTGCTGGGGCAACTCTAAACGATAAGCGACTTCACCGATTCTGGTAGTCACTTTGAAAGGTCCTATGTAACGTGGATTTAACTTTCCACGTTTCCCAAATCGTACAACGCCCTTCCAAGGTGATACCTTAAGCATAACACAGTCACCTACTGCAAATTCCATAGGTTTCCGTTTCCGTCTGCATAGCTCTTCTGTCTATCTTGGGCAACTTGAATTCGTTGCCTGATGAGGGTGATCTTCTCAGTAGTCTCTTGGATTAGTTCGGGTTCCGTCAGCTAAAATTCTCCCACCTCTGCCCAGCACACGTGTGATCTATACTTGCGGCCATAGAGGGCCTCAAATGGTGCTGCTTTGATGCTGGCATGGCAGCTGTTGTTGTAGGAGAATTCAACTAATGGTATATGTTCGACCCATCCTTTTCCAAAGTCGATCACGCATTCCCTCAACATGTCTTCCAGTGTTTAGATTGTACGTTCACTCTGACCGTCAATCTGCAAATGATATGCGGTACTCATGTCCAAGTTTGTTTCTAACCTCCGTTGAAAAGCTTTCCAAAAGTTTGACGTAAATCTACCATCTCGATCACATATGATTGAGACTGGTATACCATGTCTAGTCATGACTTCCTTTAGGTACAGCTTGGCTAACTTGTTCAGAGAGTCATTTTCTCGGATGGGCAGGAAATGAGCTGATTTTGTGAGTCGGTCAACGATTACCCAAATTGTATCATAACCGTGAGATGAAGTAGGAAGTTTGGTAATGAAGTCCATGGTGATGTTGTCCCATTTCCATTTTGGTATTTCGGGTAGGACTAACAAACCGGATGGCCTCTGATGTTCTGTCTTCACTCTGGCACAAGTCAGACATTTCTTCACGTATGTGGAAATGTCTGCTTTCATGTTTGGACACCAATAGAATTTCTTCACGTCCTGATACATCTTTTCAGATCCGGGATGTATGGAGTACTTGGACTTATGAGATTCGTGCATGATCACGTTTCTTAAGTCCCCGTAACATGGTAACCAACTTCTTCCGTGCAAACATAACGTTCCGTCTGCTCTAGCTTACAACTTTTCCTTGCTTAGGTAAGTCCTAAGCATTCCTCCTATGTCTTCTTTTCCAATGTTTTCAGGATTCTGTGCTTGGAGTTAAGCCTCTAGTATTTGCTTGGGTAGGTCCAAGCTAATGGTCATAACTAGGGCTCGAACTCCCATGGGAGGATCAGTTCCTTTTTGGCTTAGTGCATCTGCAACTACGTTTGCTTTACCTGGGTGGTATTTGATGTCGCAGTCGTAGTCACTGAGCAACTCTATCCAACGGCGTTGCCTCATGTTCAGCTCCTTCTGGTCTAGGATATGTTGCAAACTCTTATGGTCGGTATGCACTGTGCACTTTGTTCCATACAGGTAGTATCTCCAAATTTTCAAGGCAAAAACTACAGATCCAAGCTCTAGATCATGAGTAGAGTAATTCTGCTCGTGCTTCTTCAGTTGTCTTGAAGCATAGGCAATAACTTTCTGTCTCTGCATTAATATAGCTCCCAAGCCTTTGTGTGAGGTGTCACAGTAGACAACGAAGTCTTCGTTGCCTTCTGGTAGGGCTAAAATGGGTGCACTGCACACTTTCTGCTTGATGGTTTTAAATGCAGCCTCTTCTTTTTCTCCCCAATCAAGTTTTATGCCTTTATGAGTAAGCTTCGTCATAGATTTAGCTATCTTAGAAAATCCTTCTATAAATCTCCGGTAGTAACCAGCAAGACCTAAGAATTAGAGAATTTCCTTTGGTGAAGTGGGAGATGCCCAATCCTTCACAGATTTGACTTTTGTGGGGTCCACTTGAATTCCCTTGTTATCGATCACATGACCGAGGAAATGCACTTTAGGGATCCAAAAATCACACTTTGAGAATTTGGCGTGCAACTTTTCTTCCTTAAGTAATTTTAGTACTTGAGCAAGGTGTTCTCCGTGCTCTTGCTCATTCTTGGAATAGATGAGTATGTCGTCGATAAACACGATCATGAACTTATCCAGATAGGGTCAGCACACTCGATTCATGAGGTCCATGAATATAGCTGGAGCGTTGGTCAGTCCAAATGGCATGACTTGAAATTCATAATGAACGTAACGAGTTCTGAAAGCTGTTTTCGCTATTTCTTCTTCTCTGACCCTCAACTGGTGATACCCGGATCGTAGGTCGATCTTGGAGTATACACTTGATCCTTGTAACTGATCAAATAGGTCGTCGATTCGTGGTAGTGGGTAACGATTTTTCACAGTCAACTTATTTAGTTCTATGTAATCGATACACATTCGGAAAGATCCATCTTTCTTTTTGACAAAAAGCACTAGAGCTCCCCAAGGTGAGGAACTGGGTCTGATAAAACCTTTGTCTGACAGTTCTTGAAGTTGTTCAGCGAGTTCTTTCATCTCGGTTGGTGCTAATTGGTATGGTGCTTTAGCTACAGGTGCAGCTCCTGGTATCAAGTCGATTTGAAATTCCACTTGACGAGTCGGAGGTAAACCATGTAAGTCGTCTGGGAAAACTTTAGGATAATCACGGAAAATTGTTATGTCCTTGATTTGTTTCTTCTCTAGTTCCTCTTCTTTGTCGGGTTTCGAAATATGTGCTAAAAAGATAGGGCATCCTTTTAGTATATACTTCTGGACTTTAGTGCATGAGATAACACTTAGTATGGTGTCAGTTCTATATGAATTTCCTTCTCCTCGGACAATTAGATTTTCTTTTCCCCATGGTATACGGACTAGCTTTTCATCGCACACAATGGTTGCGTGATATTTGGCTAACCAGTCCATACCAATGATGACGTCGAAACTACCCAAATTTACAGGTATCAAATGAATATCGAATGGATGATTTATAAGATTTAAGATACAACCTCTTAGAATAGTGTTAGTTTCAATGATTTTACCGTCTACTAACTCGACTCTGTAACAGTCATCTAACGGTGTAGGTGCGACGTCTAGCAAGCTACTAAATTCTGTGGATATGAAACTCCTATCGGCTCCCGTATCAAATAAAATAGTTGCATAACGATTGTTTAGAAGAAACGTACTGGTAACCACATTGGAGTCGGGGTTGGTCTTGGTGTCTCCTATAACATAGACTCTAGACGGTGCTCCTCCTCTGTTCTCGTTCCTAACTGCTCGCTTTGGGCAATCAGGCTTGATGTGTCCGACTTCCCCGCAACCATAGCAACGAACTTCCCTACGAGCCATGCTACCGCTGCCAGTGTGCTGGCAGTTTCCCTGCTGTCCACTTCCACAGAAGTTCTGACTGTTGCCATTATGGGGCCTATAGTTGGTAATGGAGTTGTTTCGGATGGCTGGAGCATGGGAGTTGCCCTGTCCGGGTCTTCGACATTCAGCAGTAGAGTAATGATGGAAGTTGCACTTGGGGCACTTTGGCTTGTTGCCTACATATGGAGGTGGTGCTGAGGAAACAACACTGCAGACCTGACCCAAGTTTTGTCTCTTTGGTGGTTGGGCCTGGTGATGACTACGGTAGTTCTCCTCAGCTTTTCTCTTGTACTCTGACTGTCTAAGCACATGATCACGTCCCCGTTTATTCATCAACTCCGTGGAAAATTCTATGGCACTCTCGACCGTAGTGGGTCGGGATGCGAGTACACTGTCATGAACAGAATCAGGAAGTCTACTGACGTACTTTTCTATCTTGTCCTTCACGTCAGGGAACATTCGAGTACATATCAAAGTTAGCTCCTGAAATCTCTGATTGTAAGCTATGATGTCATGATTTGAGCATTTGAGGTTCCACAAGTCAATCTCTAGTTTCTTGATTTCACCACGAGGACAGTATTTCGTGGTAAGTCTTTCTTTAAATGAATTCCAAGTCATCCCATAGGCTTCATCATGCCCAAGGGTAGCAACTAGAGAGTTCCACCAGGTGAGAGCATGTTCCAAAAGAGTACAGGTGGCAAATTTCACCTTGTTTTCTCCGGTACAATCATATGCGGAACACTGTCTCGGTTCTTACGAACCATTGCATGAGTTTTACTACCCCTTCCTTGCCCTTGAAGTAACTGTCCATTTTCTTCGACCTTGCCACCGTCCATCACGATGGGGTTACTGCAGAGATGACCTATCTTCGTGGGGCCGTAGACAGACTTAGGACCCAACTGCTGACAGTATTCCGCATGCTCAAGGAGGCCCGAACGGCAGTTCGGACTTTATGGAACACCAGGAGAGCATCTGCAGCTTCATCAGCCCCACCAGACCCAACCTCATCTAGCAGACCATCTAGGAAGGAGTAGGATAGATGTACTAGATTTCTTGTACATCATGATCGGCCTATGGGTTGTACCATAGCTGTCATGGTATAGGACCCTTGTACTTTTATTTCTTTTCAGCTTTTGGTGATGTAATCATGTACTGTATCTTTTCTTTCTAGACATGTAATTTTGGGATGTAATGTATTAAATACTTTGTGTATCACAAACCTGGACAAGGTCTGACAGGCCTATGACTTGGATTTTGTTATGCTAGATAGATGTTAAATTTCTTATGGAAATAGCATGTAATCACTTTCTTTATTATATTTGCTGTGTAATGTATTATATTATGAGTTCTTGACAGGTTATCCAATTTTTTTATGAAATCAATGCATGAATTTTCCCCGTGAAAATAATATAAAAACTGTACTAACGTCTGAACTAATAATCTCATTTTGTGTATGATTATAGAAAAATGGTGATTACGCGATCAAATCCCAATAATGCAACCACTTCAAACGCTGCTAATACTGAATTTCTAGAAGCTACCCAAAATGTCACCGCTGCACAACTCAGGGAAATGATAAGTGAAGGCATTACAGCAGCTATGGCAGCCAGAGGAGCTGATCCGAATGCAAACAATGATCCAAACCTCAATATGCGCAGAAACAACACCAATAGGGGTTGTTCTTACCCCGACTTCTTGAAGTGCAAACCCTTATACTACCAAGGAAAAGAAGGAGTTGTTAATGGTTTGAAAGACTAGAGACAGTTTTCCGCATCAGCGGTTGTGCTGACGAGAACAGAGTTAAGTTTGCAACATGCACACTACTCGAGAGCGCCCTTACCGGGTGGAACTCTGTGGTCGCTACCCTTGGACATGAAACTGCTTATACTCTCACTTGGGCCAACCTCAAGGAGAGGATGACTGAGAAGTACTGTCCTAGAGGAGAAATGAAGAAGTTGGAAATAGAGCTATGGGATCTAAAGTGTAAGAACAATGATATCCTTTGGTACAACCAAAGATTTCTAGAGTTAAACTTGATGTGCACTAGAATGTTCCCTCAAAGGAGCGACAAGATTGAGAAGTATGTCAGCGGACTCACTGACAACATCCATGACAGTGTGCTAGCTTCACGACCCACTACCGTTGAAGGTGCTATGGAATTTTCGACTGAGCTGATCAACAATCGAGCCCGCAATCTGTCTGAAAGGCAAATGGATAACAAGAGAAAGTCAGATGAAAGCTCTCGTAGCCAGCACCAGCAGCCTTCCAAAAGGCAAAACGTTGGACAAGCTGATGACACTACTCCCACAACCCGCACCAAGAACTACTCAGGATCAAGCCTAAGTGTCCAAAGTGCAATTATCATCATGTTGCTGGAGGACAATGCCAGGGATGTTACAAGTGCGGCCAACAAGGCCATTTTGCTCTTGATTGTCAAGCAAATGTTGTTACCCCGGTTCGACCCAATAACAACCCCGGAAACAGCAACAAAGGCAAGTCTAATGCTCGTGGGAGCGGGAGTGGGCAACAGTGAAACCGAAACCCCACAGGTGGAAGCAACAGTGGACCAAATAGAGCTGTAGTATGTTACGAATGTGGGACCCCTGGACACGTGAGACCCGACTATCCCAAGTTGGCCAACCAGAAGAAGGACAACAAGGGAACTTCTTCGCAAGTGTACATGGCTGGAAATGCCCAAGCCAATCCAGATTCCAACATCGTCACCGGTACGTTTTTACTAAACCAACGATATGCATCCGTGTTGTTTGACACCGGGGCAGACCGAAGCCTTGTATTTACTAAATTTAGTAAGGTATTGGAAATCACTCCATTAGTTTTAGACCCCTACTATACGGTAGAACTAGCCGACAGAAAAGTCGCGACGGTTGACACCATCATTCGAGGTTGTACCTTAAACCTTTCCAATCACCCGTTTAACATCGATCTAATTCCAATAGGTCTTGGTAGCTTTGATGTAATCATTGGCATGAATTGGCTAGCAAAGTATCGTGCAGTTATCTTATGTGATCAAAAACTTGTTCATATACCTCGGGGAGATGAAACCTTGATTATACGAGGGGACGGTAACCCTGATATAATCAACACTAGACTTAGTTTCATTTCTAGCACCAAGCCCATATATACTTGGTCAAAGGATGCCCCATTTTCCTAACCTGTTTCTCCCTACGTGATGAGGTAGGCAACTCTAAACTTGGACGACATGTCCAACTCACAATGGGTATATTTTGTAGGGTTATATCCGCCACCTTAGGCAACTCTAAACCTAGAAGACATGTCCAACTCACAATAGGTGTATTTTGTAGGGTTATATCCGCCACCTTAGGCAACTCTAAACCTTGAATACATGTCCAACTCACAATGGGTGTATTTTGTAGGGTTATATCCGCCACCTTAGGCAACTCTAAACCTAGAAGACATGTCCAAATCACAATGGGTGTATTTTGTAGGGCTATGTTCGACATCCCTCGTAAAGAGATGTTGAATGCCCCATGTTTTTGGACATACCTTTTTCCCTCTTCGGGTCCAATTAGTTCGACAATACCATCATCCACCAGACCCTGGGAGGTGTAACTTCCTCCCTTTAGGAGTCAAAATTCGTGCAAATTTTGAACCAGTGATAGTGGATGCATGACCCTTTTTGCAGCACCCCACAAGGCGCGCACTTCTTTATTCTTGGTATCTTCTTTTACTCTCATCATTTGAGGTAATTCTTTTCTGCGCACCTCTCGCTCAGCCCTGCGGCGAATGAAGCAGATTCTTTACAACTTCCTACCCAATCGCCATCAACAATAATCTTAACCTCTCTGCTGGGTAGAAGCTTTAGTACTATTAACTAATGTCTGTATCCCACAAGCTTGAGGTATAGCAGCAAGTCCTCCGCGTATAGTTGTTGACACAGGAGGGGTTCCAGTTAAAATATTCTTTTATTTTTATTTTTCCTTCAACCCCCAAATTTTCACCATCGGGTGTGGAGATATAACATATATATCACCAAGTGAAAAGGATGCAGAAGTAGTGCATCCCCAGCTTTCCCAGCATATAAAACATGCTGGCGTGTCCTCCTCATACCAGAAACCATCTACAGTCGATTTGTCCTCCTAACCAAATCCACAACGCCATGGGTCCTCTCCCAGCTCTGGGGAGGATGTAACTGTGACCCCCGTTGAGAAGCCCGTACTTATCCATACATAGCAGCAACAGTCTCCTTTACTGCTCAATCGGATGAATAATGCGACTCGGATAAAGATCTCTTTGCACTGCTTTCTATCCATCCATAGCAACAGCCTCCGTTACTGCTCAATCGGATGAATAGTGCGACCCAGATAAAGATCTCTTTGCATTGCTTTCTATCCATCCATAGCAGCAGCCTCCGTTACTGCTCAATCAGATGAATAGTGTGACCCGGATAAAGATCTCTTTGCATTGCTTTCTATCCATCCATAGCAGCAGCAGTCTCCTTTACTGCTCAATCGGATGAATAGTGCGACCCAGATAAAGATCTCTTTACATTGCTTTCTATCCATCCATAGCAGCAACAGTCTCCTTTACTGCTCAATCGGATGAATAGTGCGACCCAGATACAGATCTCTATGCATTGCTTTCTATCCATCCGTAGCAGCAGGCTTCGTTACTGCTCAATCGGATGAATAGTGCAACCCGGATAAAGATCTCTTTGCATCGCTTTCTGTCCACCCGTAGTATCAGAAGCCTTCATTACTGCTCAACCGGACGTATAAGGGTAACTTAGGTGTAGACCACTTCGTGTTAATGTCACCATCCGTTCCTGAGAGAGTGTCCGAAATAAACCATATACTTAGAACATCTTTCACTTAAAAGATAACTACGTTTTTAGTAGCTTTGAGGAAAAAGCTAAAATAACGGGATGATGTTGTAAAATCCATGATTTTACCATGATTTAATGTAATGAAGTTTCACCCAATAATCCTAGAACACTTACTCATGTGTTATATTTCTATAAGATGCGTGTGAACTTGTCCATTATGTACTTAAACTTCTACAATCATTTTGCTATTGTAATAAGTTGCATAACTTAAACCTTGTACTTAAGACTAGGAGAACAAGTAATAAAATATATAATCAATATTTGGGTGTACACAACACTTCATCAAAGTTGGAAAACATGCTACACATAGTAAATGTAGACGTGTATATATGTATGCATGCTATGGGCATACTTGTATCATCTTGGACTAGCCCAAGATAGCCTCCTCTTTGTGTGCTAGCCCAACATAAGCCCAAGCCAAGCCCACTAACCCTTTTCGCTACCTATACACGGCATGCACACATATGTGGAAGAAGAAGGGATGTCTTGGTTTTGGAAAAGCCAACACATGGCACAAATGCTCTTACCAAGGCAATCATGCCTTTTGCATTACCCTTCTCTCTCCCCTTTTAGCCGAAAAACACACACATACATTCTCATTCTCTCATGTAACTTAAATCTCATTCTCTCTTCATCTTTCTCTCTCAAATGATTCGGCTTTAAGCCACAAACATCCAAGATTGAACATTAAATCCACTAGATCCTTGTCTCATCTTAACTACTAATCATTTAGTAGCATCATCATCTTTGGAATCATCCTACCAAGCCCTAGCCGAACCTTAAGGGTCACAACTTGGTTTATATTTAGGGTTTTCTTCATCATCTAGATTAGATCTCTAATCTCCTTGTTCATCTAGATCTTCCTTGGTTACTTTTAAGCAAGAAAGGTATACTCCTTATGCTTATTCATTTTTACTTGCATGCATCATCATCCATCTATAAACACATGTAAATAACTTATTAAAATCAAGATTTGGTAAAAACCATGACCTTAAAGGTCACGACATATATTTGAATGCCATTAGTCATGGTTAAAATCTTTTTAATAAAGAAACCTATGACTAGTACTCTATGTTTTAACTTGATTAAAAATCATATGAACCATTTTATGAATTTAAATGTAGCATGGGTTACACATCTTACTCTTTGGGATTTTGGTTAACTAATAATCATAGATCTCATAAAGTAAACTTGTTTAACTTAAAAACCAAGAAAGACCATGACCTTAAAGGTCACGACAAGATTTAATGGACACTTATGATTTATGTGCTAAGTTTTTAATGATGGAATATGTATTATTACATGTGAAATGGAATACTAAAAATCACTAAAATAAATTATGTGTACATATATAGCCGTGGGTTATGTATGACTTTGAATGGGTTTTAATTGTACATGCATGCTATTATAAAACCTAGATCTAGTGATAAGTGTTAACTTAACATGATAAACATAAAACAAGCTTATAGATCTTATGGGAACATTAGGAGAAAACAATATAGCCGTGAGCTATATGTTGTTTTCTTGGAATTGTGATAACCTTGGAAACAAGCAAGAAGCCTAGATAATCATGTTGTATTTTTATAAATATTTACAAGACATAAAACTAGCTAAAAAGTTCATCTTGGAAACACCAAGATTTAAAATTATAGCCGTGGGCTATATGTATGTATGTATGGACTTGTGACTTGGTTTCTTGATTTGTACATAGCTAGATCTTATTTTTGGGACACTTATAAGTACATGCAACCTTAAAACAAGTTTTGACTCATCTTAGTAAGCTATGATTAATTGTAGCCATGAGTTATAAGCTCATATTAGAGCTTATGACTTGCATGCAACCTTGTAACACATCTAGATCTCATTTGGTATATCAAATAAAATAAACTATAAGTTTTATTCTTTTATTAAGGTTTAAAACTAAATACTGATAAGCTAATAATAAGCTTATTAGAAAATCCTAGAATAATACTTACATGAAATGAAAAGTAGTATTGATGGACTAATTAAGCCCATGCACCATTAGTACAAGACTTAATGGACCCATTAAGCCCATTTAATAAATCTTAGTATTTTAATGGACTTAAGATTACACTTAGGCCCATTTAATTAATTATTGGACTTAAAAATGTATTTAAGCCTAATAAATGTTTTAAAGGCCAATTTAAACAAGTTAGTGGACTTAAAATATATTTAGGCCCACTAGATGGCCTATTAGATATTTTAGCCTATTTAATGAGCCCATATAATGTTTTGAATGTTTAAATAAAAGTTTTTATTATAAAATATAACTTATAAAAACTTTTGGACTAAAATGACAATTTATGAAACTTAAGGACAAAAACCATGACTTATGAAACTTATTTTGATAAACTAGTAAACACAAGGATTGAAAATGTAATTATCCAAAAGTCTAGGGTTTAATAAATACCATCCGTGGCATATTAAACCCTAGGGACCATTTTGGGAAGTTTCTAAAAGTTGTTTTGTCATTTTATAACCCTAAGGACCACTTTTGTGATAATCCAAAAATTAAAGAAACCCTAGGGAATGTTTTTGTCATTTTATGGAAGTTATAAAACCTAGATATAACTAGGGGACTAAATCTGCCATAAGCCGAAACTTTAACAAGCCCTAGGTACCAAATGTGTAAAATCCGAAAGTTATACTTTGTTTAAAGTATGGAGGGACTAGTTTTTCCATGTACCGAAACTTTAACAAGCCCTAACGCTAATTCTATTTTTAAACTTAGTAAAACTTAGACAAACCTTAAACTATAAGAATTTATAATGTATAAATCCTTAAACTTGTAATTGATAAATTATTTTATAAATGATAAATGATTTATGGGAACTTTAAAGTTAAATAAAATATTATATTTTATTTTTCAAAAATAAAATATTTATATTTTTGCTTTATGAAATAAATTGTATAAACAATATGGATATGTATTATTAGTACATGAACTCATATACTTTTAGGAAATAAAATTATATGAACGTTAAATAAATTGAATACTAATATTATAAGTAGAACACCTTATGTTTAATTAAATATGAAACTTAATAGTAAGTTTAAATGGATGATTATAATACACGAACTGCGAACGTAAACTAATATTTTAAGTAGAATATTTTTATGTTTACTTAAATATGAAACTTAATAGAATATTTTCATCTTTTAGCCGCCGCCTCCGGCCGCCGGCTACACGTCGGAGGTTCGGAGGGCTACCAATAAACTTAAACCTCCTTCAATTATCATGTTCAATTCTAAAAACAAATCAAATTTATTTCCCAGATCTAGTTTTCTTTTCCACAATGGTGGATATTCCTACAAAGTGACTCACACCTACATGGTCGTTTCCATCTCTGTACCTATATCTATGGATCTATGTTACTGCCCCCCAATCAACCATGACAACGGCAAGCATATTTTCTTGGGTTCGGGAGTTCGGTTTTGGGAGGTTGTGTCTGTTGATTTCTTTTGTGGGTATCACCGTTTTCATCTATGGATCTATGTTACTGCCCCCCAATCAATCACGACAATGGCAAGCATATTTTCTTCGGATGAGAAAGATACAAGGTCTTCGGTGATGTTTTTGATTTTGTTTTAAATTGGATATGTAATAGTTTGGTTAGGAATAAGCTTTATTGATGTAATTTCTATTTAATAACACTCTAATGCGATTGCACTTTATTAAAAAAATAAAAAAATGGATGATTATAATACAAGAACTGCGAACGTAAACTAATATTTTAAGTAGAACATTTTTGTGTTTACTTAAATATGAAACTTAATAGTAAGTTTAAATGGATGATTATATTACACGAACTGCGAACGTAAACTAATATTTTAAGTAGAACATTTTTGTGTTTAGTTAAATATGAAACTTAATAGTAAGTTTAAATGGATGATTATAATACACGAACTGCGAACGTAAACTAATATTTTAAGTAGGACATTTTATGTCTACTTAAATAGGAAACTTAATTGTAAGTTGAATGGTTATTATTAATACATGTACTACGAATGCAAACTAGTATTATAAGTTAAACATTTTATGTTTACTTAACTATGAAACTTATATAGATAAGTTTAAATGGTTATTGTTAATACTTGTACTACAGCTATTTAGATAAATACTGTAGCATTATTAAACTGACTAAAACTCTGTATAAGTATACACATATGTTTTTTGTACTATCTATTAAGACTGTACTATTTTTTATGCATAACTTTTGGCGTGTGCATTATTTAGATATTCGTGTTATGCAGCTATTGCCAACTCCCAGGTGAGTTTACAACCCCATATAAACTATTGATAAATTTTCCTCTACGGGGAGAAAACATGCAACTATTTTAAATGGACATAACTGAATTGTATAAACTTGACTATGATTGACTATTAAAGAAACTGTTAAATTGTTGTAAATCGCCCGAATGTTATAAATAGATCTATTAGGGATTGACCATCCCCATCTGTGTGAGTCATGCTCACTGTGCCTTGGCCGGGACAACAAATGTATACCATGTTGGAACTGGGTTTGGGTGTCTTTTTGTAAGACACTACGTCCTCATCTGTTGAGGACTATGGAAGGTTAAGCTTCAGTTTCGAGTAATAGCAAATGTAATCTACTCTTTAGTAAGAATGCTTTGTGCATTGTTACTTCTATGATTAATGTATGTCCAAACTAATTATTCTTAAACCTGTAAATTCACCAACTTTATGTTGACCCTCTAAGCATGTTTTTCTCAGGGAAATGAAGTTAGTACGTGATATGTGCATGGACTCAAGCATCATTGTAATCTGCATTGTAGGACTCGTCAGGGGTTCTATTTGGGAAACATAAACAATCTACTTTTATCATGTTGGAGACAATTTGTCATAAATTTGTTAAATAATCATGTAATCTATTTTGAATAATCTTTTATCTTATGCTCTATGAACTATGTGCTATCGATCCACCCTTGTGACATCTCTGTGGCGGGACGTGCCGACTCTGTCCAGGCCCAGA
Organism: Glebionis coronaria; assembly: GCA_025667525.1. Taxonomy (NCBI): domain Eukaryota; kingdom Viridiplantae; phylum Streptophyta; class Magnoliopsida; order Asterales; family Asteraceae; genus Glebionis; species Glebionis coronaria. The sequence goes on from CM046879.1 coordinate 276,908,187, forward strand.
TTGCCGCACTGGCCGCATGCCAGGAGCGAGAGATATCAGACCTCCGCAGCCTGTTGACAGCTGGTCAACTAGGTTAAACTGCCATCCATGAGCGCATCGACTCTCTCACTCATACTATAAGGGGAGAGGCACAGGCATCCAGAGGCATCCAGGCTAAGACTGACGAGGCATTGCAGTGGCTCTGGGAGGAGAACTATCGTCTCCACCAGCGTATCCAGACCATGGAGAGTCTCCAGCACCAGAGCCATGCTGCTCTATCTTCTCAAGAGCAGTCCCTGTCCATTTTCTTCGACCTTGCCACCGTCCGTCACGATGGGGTTACTGTAGAGATGACCTACCTTCGTGGGGCCGTCGACAGGCTTAGGACCCAGCTGCTGACAGCATTCCGCATGCTCAAGGAGGCCCGAGCGACAGTTCAGACTTTATGGAACACCAGGAGAGCATCTGCAGCTTCATCAGCCTCACCAGCCCCAGCCTCATCTAGCAGACCATCTAGGCAGGAGTAGGATAGATGTACTAGATTTCTTGTATATCATGATCGGCCTATAGTTTGTACTCTAGCTGTCATGGTATAGGACCCTTGTACTTTTATTTCTTTTCAGCTTTTGGTGATGTAATCCTGTACTGTATCTTTTCTTTCTGGACATGTAATTTTGGGATGTAAAGTATTAAAGACTGTGTGTATCACAAACCTGGACAAGGCCTGACAGGCCTATGACTTGGATTTTGTTATGCTAGATAGATGTTAAATTTCTTATGGAAATAGCATGTAATCACTTTCTTTATTATATTTGTTGTGCAATGTATTATATTATGAGATCTTGACAGGTTTTCCAAATTTGTTATGAAATCAATGCATGAATTTTCCCCGTGCAAATAATATAAAAACTGTACTAACGTTTGAAATAATAATCTCATTTTGTGTATGATTATAGACAAATGGTGAGTACGCGATCAAATCCCAATAATGCAACCACTTCAAACGCTGCTAATACTGAATTTCCAGAAGCTACCCGAAATGTCACCGCTGCACAACTCAAGGAAATGATAAGTGAAGGCATTACAGCAGCTATGGCAGCCAGATGAGCTGATCCGAATGCAAACAATGATCAAAACCTCAATATGCGCAGAAACAACACCAATAGGGGTTGTTCTTACCCCGACTTCTTGAAGTGAAAACCCTCATACTACCGAGGAAAAGAAGGAGTTGTTGAATTGATGCAATGGTTTGAAAGACTAGAGACAGTTTTCCGCATCAGCGGTTGTGCTGACGAGAACAGAGTTAAGTTTTCCACATGCACACTACTCGAGAGCGCCCTTACCTGGTGGAACTCTGTGGTCGCTACCCTTGACATGACACTGCTTATACTCTCACTTAGGCCAACCTCAAGGAGAGGATGACTGAGAAGTACTGTCCTATAGGATAAATGAAGAAGTTGGAAATAGAGCTGTGGGATCTAAAGTGTAAGAATAATGATATCCTTTGGTACAACCAAAGATTTCAAGAGTTAAGCTTGATGTGCACTAGAATGTTCCCTCAAAGGAGCGACAAGATTGAGAAGTATGTCAGCGGACTCCCTGACAACATCCATGACAGTGTGCTAGCTTCACGACCCACTACCGTTGAAGGTGTTATGGAATTTGCGACTGAGATGATCAACAAGCGAGCCTACAATCTTTCTGAAAGGCAAATGGATAACAAAAGAAAGTCAGATGAAAGCTCTCGTAGCCAGCACTAGCAGCCTTCCAAAAGGCAAAACGTTGGGCAAGCTGATGACACTACTCCCATAACCCGCACCAAGAACTACTCAGGATCCAAGCCTAAGTGTCCAAAGTGCAATTATCATCATGTTGCTGGAGGACATTGCCAGGGATGTTACAAGTGCGGCCAACAAGGCCATTTTGCTCGTGATTGTCAAGCAAATGTAGTTACCCTGGTTCGACCCAATAACAACCCTGGAAGCAGCAACAAAGGCAAGTCCAATGCTCGTGGGAGCGGGAGTGGGCTACAGGGAAACCGAAACCCCACTGGTGGAAGCAACAGTGGACCAAAGAGAGCTGTAGTAAGTTACGAATGTGGGACCCCTGGACACGTGAGACCCGACTGTCCCAAGTTGGCCAACCAGAAGAAGGACAACAAGGGAACTTCTTCGCAAGTGTACATGGCTGGAAACGCCCAAACCAATCCAGATTCGAACATCGTCACCGGTACGTTTTTACTAAACCAACGATATGCATCCGTCTTGTTTGACACCAGGGCAGACCGAAGCCTTGTATTTACTAAATTTAGTAAGGTATTGGAAATCACTCCATTAGTTTTAGACCCCTACTATACGGTAGAACCAGCCGACAGAAAAGTTGCGACGGTTGACACCATCATTCGAGGTTGTACCATAAACCTTTCCAATCACCCGTTTAACATCGATCTGATTCCAATAGGTCTTGGTAGCTTTGATGTCATCATTGACATGAATTGGCTAGCAAAGTATCGTGAAGTTATCTTATGTGATCAAAAACTGGTTCGTATACCTTGGGGAGACGAAACCTTGATTATACGAGGGGACGGTAACCCTGATATAATCAACACTAGACTTAGTGTCATTTCTAGCACCAAGCCCAGAAATACTTGGTCAAAGGATGCCTCATTTTCCTAACCTATTTCTCCCTACGTGACGAGGTAGGCAACTCTAAACCTAGACGACATGTCCAACTCACAATGGGTGTATTTTGTAGTGTTATATCCGCCACCTTAGGCAACTCTAAACCTAGAAGATATGTCCAACTCACAATGGGTGTATTTTGTATGGTTATATCCGCCACCTTAGGCAACTCTAAACCTAGAAGACATGTCCAACTCACAATGGGTGTATCACCTTAGGCAACTCTAAACCTAGAAGACATGTCCAACTCACAATGGGTGTATTTTGTAGGGCTGTGTTCGACATCCCTCGTAAAGAGATGTTGAATGCCGCATGTTTTTGGACATACCTTTCTCCCTCTTCGGGTCTAATTAGTTTGACAATACCATCATCCACCAGACCCTGGGAGGTGTAACTTCCTCCCTTTAGAAGTCAAAATTCATGCGAATTTGGAACCAGTGATAGTGGATGCATGACCCTTTTTGCAGCACTCGCAAGGTGCGCACTTCTTTATTCTTGGTATCTTCTTTTACTCCCATCATTTGAGGTACTTCTTTCCTGCGCCCCTCTCGCTCAGCCCCGCGACGAATGAAGTAGATTCTTTGTAACTTCCTACCCAATCACCATCAACAATAATCTTAACCTCTCTGCTGGGTAAAAGCTTTAGTACTATTAACTAATGTCTGTATCCCACAAGCTTGAGGTATAGCAGCAAGTCCTCCGCGTATAGTTGTTGACACAAGAGGGGTTATAGTTAAAATATTCTTTTATTTTTATTTTTCCTTCAACCCCCAATTTTTCACCATCGGGTGTGGAGATATAACATATATATCACCAAGTGAAAAGGATGCAGAAGTAGTGCATCCCCAGCTTTCCCAGCATATAAAACATGCTGGCGTGTCCTCCTCATACCAGAAACCATCTACAGTGGATTTGTCCTCCTAACCAAATCCACAACGTCATGGGTCCTCTCCCAGCTCTGGGAAGGATGTAACTGCGACCCCCGTTGAGAAGCCCGCACTTATCCATCCATAGCAACAACAGTCTCCTTTACTGCTCAATTGGATGAATAGTGCGACCCGTATAAAGATCTCTTTGCACTGCTTTCTATCCATCCATAGAAGCAGCCTCCGTTACTGCTCAATCGGATGAAGAGTGCGACCCGGATAAAGATCTCTTTGCATTACTTTCTATCCATCCATAGCAGCAACCTCCGTTACTGCTCAATCGGATGAATAGTGCGACCCAGATAAAGATCTCTTTGCATTGCTTTCTATCCATCCATAGCAGCAATCTCCTTTACTGCTCAATCGGATGAATAGTGCGACCCGGATAAAGATCTCTTTACATTGCTTTCTATCCATCCATAGCAGCAGAAGTCTCCTTTACTGCTCAATCGGATGAATAGTGGGACCCGGATAAAGATCTCTTTGCATTGCTTTCTATCCATCCATTGCAGCAGCCTCCGTTACTGCTCAATCAGATGAATAGTGCGACCCAGATAAAGATCTATTTGCATCGCTTTCTGTCCACTCGTAGTAGCAGAAGCCTTAATTACTGCTCAACCGGACGTATAAGGGTAACATAGGTGTAGAACACTTCGCGTTAATGTCACCATCCATTCCTGAGAGAGTGTCCGAAATGAACCATATACTTAGAACATCTTTCACTTAAAAGATAACTATGTTTTTAGTAGCTTTGAGGACAAAGCTAAAATAACGGGGTGGTGTTGTAAAATCCATGATTTTACCATGATTTAATGTAATGAAGTTTTACCCAATAATCCTAGAACACTTACTCATGTGTTATATTTCTATAAGATGTGTGTGAACTTGTCCATTATGTACTTAAACTTCTACAATCGTTTTGCTATTGTAATAATTTGCATAACTTAAACCTTGTACTTAAGACTAGGAGAACAAGTAATAAAATGTATAGTCAATATTTGGGTGTACATAACACTTAATCAAAGTTGGAAAACATGCCACACATAGTAAATGTAGACGTGTGTATATGTATGCATGCTATGGGCATACTTGCATCACCTTGGACTAGCCCAAGATAGCCTCCTCTTTGTGTGCTAGCCCAACATAAGCCCAAGCCAAGCCCACTAACCCTTTTGGCTACCTATACACGACAAGCACACATATGTGGAAGAAGAAGGGATGTCTTGGTTTTGGAAAAGCCAACACATGGCACAAACGCTCTTACCAAGGCAATCATGCCTTTTGCATTACCCTTCTCTCTCCCCTTTTACCAAAAAACACACACATATATTCTCATTCTCTCTTGCAACTTAAATCTCATTCTCTCTTCAGCTTTCTCTCTCAAATGATTCGGCTTTAAGCCACAAACATCCAAGATTGAACATTAAATCCACCAGATCCTTGTCTCATCTTAACTACTAATCATTTAGTAGCATCATCATCTTTGGAATCATCCTACCAAGCCCTAGCCGAACCTTAAGGGTCACGGCTTGGTTTATATTTAGGGTTTTCTTCATCATCTAGATTAGATCTCTAATCTCCTTGTTCATCTAGATCTTCCTTGGTAACTTTTAAGCAAGAAAGGTATACTCCTTATGCTTCTTCATTTTTACTTGCATGCATCATCATCCATCTATGAACACATGTAAATAACTTGTTAAAAAGATTTGGTAAAAACCATGACCTTAAAGGTTACGGCATATATTTGAATGCCATTAGTCATGGTTAAAATCTTTTTAATAAAGAAACCTATGACTAGTACTCTATGTTTTAACTTGATTAAAAATCATATGAACCATTTTATGAATTTAAATGTAGCATGGGTTACACATCTTACTCTTTGGGATTTTGGTTAACTAATAATCATAGATCTCATAAAGTAAACTTGTGTAACTTAAAAACCATGAAAGACCATGACCTTAAAGGTCACGGCAAGATTTAATGGACACTTATGATTTATGTGATAAGTTTTAATGATGGAATATGTATTATTATATGTGAAATGGAATACTAAAAATCACTAAAATGAATTATGTGTACATATATAGCCGTGGGTTATGTGTGACTTTGAATGGGTTTTAAATGTACATGCACGCTATTATAAAACCTAGATCTAGTGATAAGTGTTAACTTAACATGATAAACATAAAACAAGCTTATAGATCTTATGGGAACATTGGGAGAAAACAATATAGCCGTGAGCTATATGTTATTTTCTTGGAATTGTGATAACCTTAGAAACATGCAAGAAGCCTAGATAATTATGTTGTATTTTTATAAATATTTACAAGACATAAAACTAGCTAAAACGTTCATCTTGGAAACACCAAGATTTAAAATTATAGCCGTGGGCTATATGTATGTATGTATGGACTTGTGACTTGGTTTCTTGATTTTTACATAGCTAGATCTTATTTTGGGGACACTTATAAGTACATGCAACCTTAAAACAAGTTTTGACTCATCTTAAGAAGCTATGATTAATTGTAGCCGTGAGTTATTAGCTCATATTAGAGCTTATGACTTGCATGCAACCTTGTAACACATCTAGATCTTATTTGGTACATCAAATAAAATAAACTATAAGTTTTATTCTTTTATTAAGGTTTAAAACTAAATATTGATAAGCTAATAATAAGCTTATAAGAAAATCCTAGATCAATACTTACATGAATTGAAAAGTAGTATTGATGGACTAATTAAGCCCATGCAACATTAGTCCAAGACTTAATGGACCCAATAAGCCCATTTAATAAATCTTAGTATCTTAATGGACTTAAGATTACACTTAGGCCCATTTAATTAATTAATGGACTTAAAAATGTATTTAAGCCCATTAAATGTTTTAAAGGCCAATTTAAACAAGTTAGTGGACTTAAAATATATTTAGGCCTACTAGATGGCCCATTAGATATTTTAGCCTATTTAATGAGCCCATATAATGTTTTGAATGTTTAAATAAAAGTTTTTATAATAAAATATAACTTATAAAAACTTTTGGACTAAAATGACAATTTATGAAACTTAAGGACAAAAACCATGACTTATGAAACTTGTTTTGATAAACTAGTAAACACAAGGACTGAAAATGTAATTATCCAAAAGTCTAGGGTTTAATAAATACCATCCGTGGCATATTAAACCCTAGGGACCATTTTGGGAAGTTTCTAAAAGTTGTTATCTCATTTTATACCCTAAGGACCATTTTTCTAATAATCTGAAACTTAAAGAAACCCTAGGGACTGTTTTTGTCATTTTATGAAAGTTATAAAACCTAGATATAACTAGGGGGACTAAATCTGCCATAATTCGAAACTTTAACAACCCCTAGGTACCAAATGTGTAAAATCCGAAAGTTATACTTTGTTTAAAATATGGAGGGATTAATTTTGCCATGTACCAAAACTTTAACAAGCCTTAACCCAAATTCTATTTTTAAACTTAGTAAAACTTAGACAAACCTTAAACTATAAGAATTTATAATGTATAAATCCTTAAACTTGTAATTAATAAATTATTTTATAAATGATAAATGATTTATGGGAACTTTAAAGTTAAATAAAATATTATATTTTATTTTTCAAAAATAAAATATTTATATTTTTGCTTTATGAAATAAATTGTATAAACAATATGGATATGTATTATTAGTACATGAACTCATATACTTTTGGGAAATAAAATTATATGAACGTTAAATAAATTGAATACTAATATTATAAGTAAAACACCTTATGTTTACTTAAATATGAAACTTAATAGTAAGTTTAAATGGATGATTATAATACACGAACTGCGAACGTAAACTAATATTTTAAGTAGAACATTTTTGTGTTTACTTAAATATGAAACTTAATAGTAAGTTTAAATGGATGATTATAATACATGAACTGCGAACGTAAACTAATATTTTAAGTAGAACATTTTTGTGTTTACTTAAATATGAAACTTAATAGTAAGTTTAAATAGATGATTATAATACACGAACTGCAAACATAAACTAATATTTTAAGTAGAACATTTTTGTGTTTACTTAAATATGAAACTTAATAGTAAGTTTAAATGGATGATTATAATACACGAACTGCGAACGTAAACAAATATTATAAGTAGGACATTTTATGTCTACTTAAATAGGAAACTTAATTGTTAGTTGAATGGTTATTATTAATACATGTACTATGAATGCAAACTAGTATTATAAGTTAAACATTTTATGTTAACTTAACTATGAAACTTATATAGATAATTTTAAATGGATATTGTTAATACTTGTACTACATGTTAGAAGTAATTAAAGTGATGGTCATAAATGCTGAATTTTTAGTCCAATTAATATTCGTTTTTCCTCGACTCGACTCGAATTTGATTTCCGGTTAAACGTAAGACTTAGTTCGTTTTTGGTGACTAAAACTTTTGGAATTTTAAACTAATTTAAATCTATTTAATTAAAAGAAAACTATTTTAATTAACTATTTAAACTATTTTAAAATTAATTTGAAAACAAAATTTAACTTTTAATAAAACTTAAAAACTTTTAATGAAATCTATTTTTAAACTAAAACTATATTAATTCAAAACTAATTTAGATAAAACTAATTTAAAAACAGTTTAAATAAAATGAAAACTAATTTTAACTAAAACTATATTGAAAATAATTTTAAAAACTAATGAAATATTTTTTTTTGTCTTTTTGTATTTCTTTTAAAACTGAATTAAAGAAAAATAATAATAAACTTTTTAATTAAAATAAACTTGAAAACATGTATATAAACTAATCACTAAAACTGCCAGCTATAATGTTAAAACGCTATATTAATTAATTGGTGCATTAATAAAAAGGAAAGAGGAAAGAGTTGTAAACGAATGGCCTCTTGTGGCACCCCATTGTATTTGACGGTATTAGCCAATTGTATGAAACGTTTGATATGAGCGTGTGGATCATCATTAGTACGGCCTAAAAATGGTGTAGCGGAAACCATTTGAATAAAACCCGTTTTAAGTTCAAAATGATTAGCTCCAATATCCGGCACCACAATCGCGTCATCGTTTCCTTCAACGTGAGATTGTAGAATCTCAATCATTGGTCGATTATCCGTTGCCATCGTTATGTCGAAAGCTCGATTCTCGGGATCGGCTTGAATGACGGTCTTTTTGTTTTTCTTCTTCTTCTTCTTTTTGGAAGAATTGGAAGAATTTGGTACACCAATCGGTATGTATGTATGCGCGCGAGTGCGCATACAATTAAAACTTGGAATGAGGTAGGTGACCTCGGTCGACTTTAAGAGGAAAAGGATTTTCCATCTCGAGGAGCAATATGAAAAAGCTACAAAAATATATACTTAATTACTAATTGAGTTGGCAAACCAATAATCGGTCGTCCCTCTCAATATACGCACAAGCAAGCGGGGAAACGAGGTGGCACAAAGAACTTAAAAACCTTTTTCCTTAGACGGCCTTTTATAGCGTGTCGCCTTATACCCACCTTATAGTTTGTATATGTCGAGTTCAAACGTCTTACTAGTATTTATCTATTTTGCCCTTTTATTTCGTTATGGATGCGAATACAATAGTTAGGTGATGAAATCCCAACTAAGGCTTATTTGAAAAGTAGGTAAATTTATTGTGCTACGTAATATACTATAGTAAAAGAAAAATCTTTTAGTATTTTTTAGAAAAATATATATTCACAAGAAAAATCGAAAGAAATCGAACTAAGAAATAACACTAATACGTAATATTTTTTTTGGTGTAATACTTTTAGGAAAAAGTATTACTTTTAGGAAAAAGTATTACTTTTGTATTTTTTTAATTTTTTTGGTGCAAATCTTAGGAAAGAATTTGCTTTTGTGATTTTTTTTAATTTTTTTTAATTTTTTTGTATTTTTATATTTTTGATTTTTTTTGTATTTTTGATTTTGTTGCAAGAAACGTAACGTTCAAAAAGAATGGATCCCAAAATCCAAACGTCTTCACGAAAATCGTCAATCGTACGAGCGAAGCGGCAGCGGTGCCATTTTAATGCTGAATTTTTAGTCCAATTAATGTTCGTTTTTCCTCGACTCGACTCGAATTTGATTTCTAGTTAAACGTAAGACTTAGTTCGTTTTTGGTGACTAAAACTTTTGGAATTTTAAACTAATTTAAATCTATTTAATTAAAAGAAAACTATTTTAATTAACTATTTAAACTATTTTACAATTAATTTGAAAACAAAATTTAACTTTTAATAAAACTTAAAAACTTTTAATGAAATCTATTTTTAAACTAAAACTATATTAATTCAAAACTAATTTAAATAAAACTAATTTAAAAACAGTTTAAATAAAATGAAAACTAATTTTAACTAAAACTATATTGAAAACTATTTTAAAAACTAATGAAATATTTTTTTGTCTTTTTGTATTTTTTTTAAAACTGAATTAAAGAAAAAAAATAATAAACTTTTTAATTAAAATAAACTTGAAAACATGTATTTAAACTAATCACTAAAACTGCCAGCTATAATGTTAAAACGTTATATTAATTAATTGGTGCATTAATAAACACAAGTTAAGGTCTAGAATAATTGGTTGTGTCGTTTGCCAGATATACGAGAGGGCAGGGGTTCGAAACCCAGCCCAGACCTGTTTTTGCTAATTATTATTTTTTTTGGAATATTTTTATTTTTGGACAGCAATCTCAGACTAATAGAGTCTGAGATTTTAAACAGCAATAAAAAAAATAACAAAAGCAGAAATAAGCACTATAGCTAAACAATAAGCAGTTTAAAGAACAAATAAGCATATAAAGAAAATAAGCAAAACCAACTATAAAACAGTTTAAACTAATAAGCAGATAAGTAAAATCCAACAAGCAGATATCTCTAAAACCAAAAATAATAAGCAAACGCAGATCCAACATAAACTAAATTAACCAAACAAAAGCAGATTAACTACTCAAATAAATAAAAATAAGCAGATACAAGAATAACATCAAAACAAAAAGCAGATTTAGCAGATTTAAACACAAATAAGCAAATAAATATAAACTAAATTAAAGCTTAACAAGAAATTAAAAAGAAGATGAACCTATTGATGATTCCGTTGAGGAGAAGTAGCGCGCTGAGCGTACTTGTGAACCGAAGCTACACATCATCACCGAATATCATCGACATCATCATCTCGGACCAATCATTCAAACGAACCAAGCAATACCAATCTTCGAACCAAACAGTAACAGTAACTGTATATAATAATCTCCCAGTGGGGGAAATTATTCACACTTTTTTTTATAATCGAATAAATAAAACCCGAACAGTAGTAATATATGAAAAAAGGAGAGATTCAAGATTAAACTCAAAATTGGTAGAAATTAAATTGAGACAAAATTTAATAAAAACAATTTTTCATTAATCATAAAAAGATTACATTAACTGGAAAAATAAAATTACAATAAACCTAATCTAATTTTGCAGAAAATTAAAAATAAAAAAATAGTGCTATCTAAAAATTACACATGAAGGGGTTTTTATAGGAGAAACCCTCAAAACCTTCTTGGTAGCTTCATCATTAAGCATTCAATCTTGACCCTTAGATCTTCTCTTCTCTCTCTTCTCTTCAAATCTTCGGCTGAGAATCAATCTAGAGCCACGGATTGCCAGGATGGCATTGGGTGTGTTTCTTGTGTTTGTTGAGTGCTGAGGTGGAGGGTTTTTATTGGGTGATTGGGTATTGGTGACTTGTTTAATCCAATCAAAACCAAAGGATATAGCCACGTATGATTTGGTTGAGGACCACTTTGAGTGCTTGATCCGAAAACTATGGGGATTTTTCCCAATAGGTGTGAATTAACCTTTGAAGGAAAAACCCCCAATTTTTCGTTGGTAAATTTGATGGTAAAAATTAGGGTTTGAAGTAACTGTGGCTGCGTTTTTTTTGGGGAAGAAAGAAGTGGGTGGAAGTTTTTACATCGTTTGTAACATAATGTGTGAGTGGAATATGGGTAACTTTTTATTTATTGTGTGAGTAGGATAGAAGTTACACACGTATTTTGTGTTGACTGAGGGGGGGGGGGGGGGGGGGGGGGGGTGGGTTGACCAGAGATTTTCGTTTGAAAAGTTTACCAAGTTTTGGTAAATAAAAACTTTCCACAGATTGTGAATATCAAATGGGCTTTGGGCCCAAATTATTCAAATGACTCCATTTGCTTTGTTATTGATTGTAAATAAGCTATGAGCCCAAAAGTTCTTTAATTCATCCGTTCCATTGTGGTTTTGGGCCTTAATGGACCTTTACTCCATAGCTAAGTAATTTATATTCCATAATGGGCTTTTGGGCCCATTAACCAAATGTGGACCCACTTGGCTCGAATATCTTCAAAAAGTTTTAATCCGCTAAAAATGAACTTGATTTCGGCTTCTTTGATCATTTCTTCAACATCGTGTTGATTTTGCCGGTTTTTGTGAACTTGGGCACACTTTTGGTCTTTGACTTTGTCTTCGTCTCTTTCTTGGATTTTTCTTCAACATTTGACCGTGAAATCCCGTGTTTTCTCTTCTTTTGATCATTTGTACCTATTTTAACACAAAAACACAAAACCACGCGTAATTCCGACTTTTACGATATTAAACACATGATTAGGTCTTGTTTTTCCTTGATTTTAGTGGCAAAAGGATAAGTGTTTACACACTTATTAAATCTCCTACACTTGACCATTGCAATGACCCCATGCAATGCATTATTTTAAAGTATAAAGTTACATTTTTCTCATAATTAATCCATCTCGGCCTTTATTACTATCACTACTACTACTATGATGAAAAGATAAAAATTTAAAAGGAGACAAAAGTTATAATGATTTATTAACATGGAAATTATTGATGGAAGAAACTCGTAAAGAAATCTAAGACTTGAATTAGGGCTTTGGTGTCATGAATATTAATCACCCTCAAGTTTCACGTTCCCCATACCAAGCTTAAAAACGAGATCATTGTTTACCATAATTCCTTAGGTTAAAATCACTCATATAAGACAATTGTGTAATACTCTTTCTCCAATTCCTAATTTGTATCTCTAGATTTTATTGATTGTCATTCACCCGTAGGCTCATTTGACTTATTTGATAATTATTATTCCAAAAATGAAGGCCAAACGGTGCAAACCCGACACTCAAAACTTAACCTCGTCCTAAAAAACGTTGTCACTAAAGTAAGCCCACATCAAGGATGATTTAACACGGTTTAGGGAATAAATTCCCGGACCCAAAATTTGGCCAAATAGTACTACTTATTAATTATTTCCTCCAAAGTCATGTAGACTTTATGTGGAGTTTAGCAAATTCACATCATATACCCTTAGGCTCTTTAAGATGTAAAAATGCTCCCCGTCTATTGTCCACACCCTAAGGCTCCTTGAACGATAAACGAGGGAATTGATTTTTGATCAATTTTTATTCAACACTTACCATGCCATACACCCTAAGGCTCTAATGACAAGGTTCGTGCTACATGCCCCACACCCTAAGGCTCCTTGAGGTCATGTTTTAATCTTATTCTTTCTTATTTATGATATATATAGTAGGCCAAATTCCGCGGTCCCATGGTATGAATACCTCCTACTTAGTGGTTATGAGCCACCTTAGTCAGAAGTCCACAACGCTGGCACCCTCAGTGTGTTCATGCTTTAATTACAAGGAGAATAAAGATTTGGCTAAGAGTTAAGATATCGAATAGACACCGCAAAAATCCTTATTTATTAAGCAATTAAATATACAAGCGGGAAGAAAGAGCCACAAAAACCATATAAGCAAAAATTTACCCTTAAACTTATTATCAACTCTATCATCTTTCGTTCTCCACAATTTAAAATCTCAAGGAACGAGACTCGTGGATGCTTAGCCTAATAAACCAATTAAGGTCCATATGGTTAAGGATACTAGCTAGAGTAAACTCGGATAAGTAAACTCGGGTTGAGTCAAAATATTCACGACGGGCCTAATATATCAAAGATATCAAAACTTGTTAAAACCATTTTATTCAATTATTTATTTATTGACTTTATTCTTGAAATGGAAAATATAAATAAGATGCGATGATAAAAGGAAAGACATAAATGAAAAATACAACAAGGCCAAAATAGATCAAAAATTTGAAAAACGTTGAATTTTTTTTTTTTTAAATTTTCCGGTTAAATGGGGTCAAATTCATGGAAAAGTCCACTAAAATTTCGATAGAAATCCCCCCTACACTTAATATAAACATTGTCCTCAATGTTTAAGCATGTGGGAGAATTAACTCCCCTACACTTAGGACATTGAGTACGTTGTTTAAAATCGAGCTAAGGAAGGGACAACTAAAGTGATTACATTTATTTGTTTTATTTATATACATGATTGAATCATAATAGCAACAACTTATCGAAGGAACTGGGTACACGGGAAACACGGGAACACGGTTCGCGTCAAAAGCACCAAAAGTAGATCATTAAGCACATGTCCCTGCACACAACATCACAACATACAAACAACCTACTTGGCTCCCCCCTACACTTATTGGCGGAAATGGGTGAAGGTGAAAAAGGGTGGAAAAGGTAAAAATCTAACCTAGTTAAACGATGCTTGATTTAATTATCACGAGTCTCTAGCTCGACTCGAATTCCCGAATGTCATCATTCAAATGGGAAAATCATGGAAAAAAAAACCGAGATTTCCAAGGGAGGAAAATCTCTCCATGATAAAGGTGAAACAAAGTCATACAAGGCATACCCCATAAAAATCCACCCGGGTCAAACACATAATTTCCATCACAAAAGGAAATAAACCCCAAGGTGGTACGCAAGTCAAAGAAGAGTGGGGTATCCTTGGTCAAAAGTATCTTATAAGGAAGGGTAAGGTGATTTGGAAATGATAGCACGAAAGTCTCTATTCCGGGATCAAACACCGGTTCCTTAATGGGAAAATAGCAAGAGGTGTTGCCATTTAAGCTCAAAATATCATCAAAATCCAAAGTGGGAAAGTCGTCCTCTTCCAAACTCGATGTGAAAACATAAGTATCATCGGAGTCATGGGAAAACTCATCCTCATGAGGAAAATAGGTATTTAGAAAGATATCTAAATCCTCCTCAAATGGAATAACCTCTAAAGTAGGAATGATTTCTAAGAGTGGAGGATCCTCCTCAAAAGTCACGACTTCTAAAATTGGAGTGTAAAAGTCAAAAGGAGTCTTCATGGAAGAATCACTCATAGGGATATTAGGTGCATTAAGATCATGGGGTGGGTCATCAAAGTTAATGAGATCACTTAAAGAAGTGTCGTCATCGTAAGTATCAAAGATTGGTTTATAAAAAATGGGTGGGTCAAAGGTGGGTGGGGCAAAAGTAAGGTCGTCTAAACCGAAGATAGTGTGATCACTTGAAGAAGTGTCATCACTATAGGTGTCATAAATAGGAGTTTCAAAAATTTGAGGCTCTAAGGGAAGGGATGAATTTATCACGAAATCATTTTGATTAGACTTTTCAATTCCAAAAGGATTAATAAAAATCTCTTCATTATCATAGTTAAGAACATCAATCATATTGACCGACTCTTTTCCATTTGATTTTGTTGTGATTTTTCCCATTTTAAAAACTTGTTGTTCATCCCGAACCCTAAGAATCAACTCCCCTTCGGCCACGTCAACTAAGGCTCTTCCGGATCGTAAGAATGGTCTACCAAGTATTAACGGAATACGAGGATCCATCTCATAGTTGACGACGACAAAGTCCACGGGAAAAGTGAATGTACCAACTCGAACAAAAACATCTTCGGTAATACTAACGGGGTATGCGAGAGTTCGATTAGCTAACTCGAGAGTCATGCGAGTCGGTACAAGGAGGGTAATGATAATTGTTTCCAAACCGAAAGTGGCATAAGATTGATGCTAGCGCCAAGATCCGCTAAAGCCATACAATCATCGATTTGAGGAAACGAGCAAGGTAACACGAATCTTCCGGGATCTCCTAGCTTTTCGGGAAGCTCTTTGAGAAGAATCGCGGAACAATTCTCATTTAAACGGGTGTTCACGAGCTCAACCATTTTTTCTTTCTTATTAAGCAAATCTTTGAACATTTTGACAAACTTTGGCATTTGAGCAAGTGCTTCAATAAGGCTTATGTTAACATTGACGTTGGAAATCATTTTCAAAAAGTTAGAGACATGAACGTCATCTTTGGTGAGCACTTTAGCCTTGTCTAACCTAGAGGGATAAGGGATATTAGGCTTAGACTTTGAAGGTTGAGAAGGAGAAGGACTCGCTTCTTGAACAACCGTAGGGATAGGCTCATTAGGCAATGGAGCACTAGTACTAGGAGTGGTAGTGGGAGGAATCACCGAAGGGGGAGTAGGATTACTCATTATGACCTCCGGGCCTTGTCTCTCCTTTATGGGCGAATAGATGGAAGGTCCCACTAAAGTGGCTCCACTTTGAGTATTGATAGCACTCACATTAGCACGAGGGTTAATCTCGGTATTTGAAGGTAAGGCTCCTTGGGGTCTAAGGGCTTGCAACATAGTCAAAAATTTCTTATCGGTTGATTCTTGCATCTCTTTCATAATTCGCTCATGGTCTGTCAATTTTTGTAGAACCAAGTCCATTTGAGGATTATGCATGTTTATTTGATTAAACCCTTGATTAGGAAAACTTTGGTTTTGATATGGAGGTTGAAAACCGTTGTTATTATGAAAACCTTGGTTATTATTTGAAACCCTTGATTTTGACCATTAAAATTCCCTTGATTTGCATTCCCTTAAAAATTACCCATTTGAGGACCTTGGTTCCTATTTTGGTATTGGGTATTTTGGGCGGGTGGGGGTGGTCTTTGCGGTGCTACAAAACTCGGGGGAGCCAAATAATTAGTACTCTTATAAGACAAATGGTTAACATCAACATTTGGTTTAAATGGAACCCTTTCATTAGCATTAAAAGCACAAACTTGTTGTTGTTGATTATTGTAAACCTTGTCACAATTGAAATATGAATGTGGTCCACCACAAGTCTCACACGTGTCACTAGTTTCTTTCAAGGCATTCACTTGACCATATAGGGTTTCGGTTTTTAGAGCAAGTGATTCAACAAGCGAAGTGAGTTTATCGATTCTCTTGTCACTCTCACTAGAACTAGCACTCGCCATAGTGGCCCTAACACTTTTGGGTTGTACTTTAGCCTTGTTTTCAATTATGGCCCAAGCCTCGTTCATTGTTTTCACAAGAATATTGCCCCCCGCGGCACTATTAAGTGAGTCTTGGTCATTTAGAGTTAAACCATTGTAAAACGTATTTATTTGATGCACTTTAGTGAAACCGTGTTGTGGACATTTTCTTAAAAGCTCTTTAAATCGATCCCAAGACTCACTAAAAGTTTCCCCATATTTTTGCTCAAAAGTAATGATTTCATTTCTTAAAGAGGTGGTCCGTGATGGTGGGAAAAAGTAATTAATGAACTTGGTCTCTAAATCAATCCATGTTGTAATACTTTGGGGTGGTTCCTTATCAAGACAAATCTGGGCTTGTCCCTCGAGGGAAAAAGGAAAGAGTTGTAAACGAATGGCCTCTTGTGGCACCCCATTGTATTTGACGGTATTAGCCAATTGTATGAAACGTTTGATATGAGCGTGTGGATCATCATTAGTACGGCCTAAAAATGGTGTAGCAGAAACCATTTGAATAAAACCCGTTTTAAGTTCAAAATGATTAGCTCCAATATCCGACACCACAATCGCGTCATCGTTTCCTTCAACGTGAGATTGTAGAATCTCAATCATTGGTCGATTATCCGTTGCCATCGTTATGTCGAAAGCTCGATTCTCGGGATCGGCTTGAATGACGGTCTTTTTGTTTTTCTTCTTCTTCTTCTTCTTTTTGGAAGAATTAGAAGAATTTGGTACACCAATCAGTATGTATGTATGCGCGCGAGTGCGCATACAATTAAAACTTGGAATGAGGTAGGTGACCTCGGTCGACTTTGAGAGGAAAAGGATTTTCCCTCTCGAGGAGCAATATGAAAAATCTACAAAAATATATACTTAATTACTAATTGAGTTGGCAAACCAATAATCGGTCGTCCCTCTCAATATACGCACAAGCAAGCGGGGAAACGAGAGGGCACAAAGCACTTAAAAACCTTTTTCCTTAGACGGCCTTTTATAGCGCGTCGCCTTATACCCACCTTATAGTTTGTATATGTCGAGTTCAAACGTCTTACTAGTATTTATCTATTTTGCCCTTTTATTTCGTTATGGATGCGAATACAATAGTTAGGTGATGAAATCCCAACTAAGGCTTATTTGAAAAGTAGGTAAATTTATTGTGCTACGTAATATACTATAGTAAAAGAAAAATCTTTTTGTATTTTTTAGAAAAATATATATTCACAAGAAAAATCAAAAGAAATCGAACTAAGAAATAACACTAATACGTAATATTTTTTTTGATGTAATACTTTTAGGAAAAAGTATTACTTTTGTATTTTTTAAATTTTTTTGGTGTAAATCTTAGGAAAAAATTTGCTCTTGTGATTTTTTTTAATTTTTTTGTATTTTTATATTTTTGATTTTTTTTGTATTTTTGATTTTGTTGCAAGAAACGTAACGTTCAAAAAGAATGGATCCCAAAATCCAAACGTCTTCACGAAAAATCGTCAATCGTACGAGCGAAGCGGCAGCGGTGCCATTTTAATGCTGAATTTTTAGTCCAATTAATGTTCGTTTTTCCTCGACTCGACTCGAATTTGATTTCCAGTTAAACGTAAGACTTAGTTCGTTTTTGGTGACTAAAACTTTTGGAATTTTAAACTAATTTAAATCTATTTAATTACAAGAAAACTATTTTAATTAACTATTTAAACTATTTTAAAATTAATTTGAAAACAAAATTTAACTTTTAATAAAACTTAAAAACTTTTAATGAAATCTATTTTTAAACTAAAACTATATTAATTCAAAACTAATTTAAATAAAACTAATTTAAAAACAGTTTAAATAAAATGAAAACTAATTTTAACTAAAACTATATTGAAAATTATTTTAAAAACTAATGAAATATTTTTTTGTCTTTTTGTATTTTTTTTAAAACTGAATTAAAGAAAAAAAATAATAAACTTTTTAATTAAAATAAACTTGAAATCATGTATTTAAACTAATCACTAAAACTGCCAGCTATAATGTTAAAATGTTATATTAATTAATTGGTGCATTAATAAACACAAGTTAAGGTCTTGAATAATTGGTTGTGTCGTTTGCCAGATATACGAGAGGGCAGGGGTTCGAAACCCAGCCCAGACCTGTTTTTGCTAATTATTATTTTTTTTGGAATATTTTGGACAGCAATCTCAAACTAATAGAGTCTGAGATTTTAAACAGCAATAAAAAAATAACAAAAGCAGAAATAAGCACTATAGCTAAACAATAAGCAGTTTAAAGAACAAATAAGCATATAAAGAAAATAAGCAAAACCAACTATAAAACAGTTTAAACTAATAAGCAGATAAGTAAAATCCAACAAGCAGATATCTCTAAAACCAAAAATAATAAGCAAACGCAGATCCAACATAAACTAAATTAACCAAACAAAAGCAGATTAACTACTCAAATAAATAAAAATAAGCAGATACAAGAATAACATCAAAACAAAAAGCAGATTTAGCAGATTTAAACACAAATAAGCAAATAAATATAAACTAAATTAAAGCTTAACAAGAAATTAAAAAGAAGATGAACCTATTGATGATTCCGTTGAGGAGAAGTAGCGCGCTGAGCGTACTTGTGAACCGAAGCTACACATCATCACCGAATATCATCGACATCATCATCTCGGACCAATCATTCAAACGAACCAAGCAATACCAATCTTCAAACCAAACAGTAACAGTAACTGTATATAATAATCTCCCAGTGGGGGAAATTATTCACACTTTTTTTTTATAATCAAATAAATAAAACCCGAACAGTAGTAATATATGAAAAAAGGAGAGATTCAAGATTAAACTCAAAATTGGTAGAAATTAAATTGAGACAAAATTTAATAAAAACAATTTTTCATTAATCATAAAAAGATTACATTAACTAGAAAAATAAAATTACAATAAACCTAATCTAATTTTGCAGAAAATAAAAAATAAAAAAATAGTGCTATCTAAAAATTACACATGAAGGGGTTTTTATAGGAGAAACCCTCAAAACCTTCTTGGTAGCTTCATCATTAAGCATTCAATCTTGACCCTTAGATCTTCTCTTCTCTCTCTTCTCTTCAAATCTTCGGCTGAGAATCAATCTAGAGCCACGTATTGCCAGGATGGCATTGGGTGTGTTTCTTGTGTTTGTTGAGTGCTGAGGTGGAGGGTTTTTATTGGGTGATTGGGTATTGGTGACTTGTTTAATCCAATCAAAACCAAAGGATATAGCCACGTATGATTTGGTTGAGGACCACTTTGAGTGCTTGATCCGAAAACTATGGGGATTTTTCCCAATAGGTGTGAATTAACCTTTGAAGGAAAAACCCCCAATTTTTCGTTGGTAAATTTGATGGTAAAAATTAGGGTTTGAAGTAACTGTGGCTGCATTTTTTTTTTGGGGAAGAAAGAAGTGGGTGGAAGTTTTTACATCGTTTGTAACATAATGTGTGAGTGGAATATGGGTAACTTTTTATTTATTGTGTGAGTAGGATAAAAGTTACACACGTATTTTGTGTTGACTGAGGGGGGGGGGGGGGGGGGTTGACCAGAGATTTTCGTTTGAAAAGTTTACCAAGTTTTGGTAAATAAAAACTTTCCACAGATTGTGAATATCAAATGGGCTTTGGGCCCAAATTATTCAAATGACTCCATTTGCTTTGTTATTGATTGTAAATAAGCTATGAGCCCAAAAGTTCTTTAATTCATCCGTTCCATTGTGGTTTTGGGCCTTAGTGGACCTTTACTCCATAGCTAAGTAATTTATATTCCATAATGGGCTTTTGGGCCCATTAACCAAATGTGGACCCACTTGGCTCGAATATCTTCAAAAAGATTTAATCCGCTAAAAATGAACTTGATTTCGGCTTCTTTGATCATTTCTTCAACATCGTGTTGATTTTGCTGGTTTTTGTGAACTTGGGCACACTTTTGGTCTTTGACTTTGTCTTCGTCTCTTTCTTGGATTTTTCTTCAACATTTGACCGTGAAATCCCGTGTTTTCTCTTCTTTTGATCATTTGTACCTATTTTAACACAAAAACACAAAACCACGCGTAATTCCGACTTTTACGATATTAAACACATGATTAGGTCTTGTTTTTCCTTGATTTTAGTGGCAAAAGGATAAGTGTTTGCACACTTATTAAATCCCCTACACTTGACCATTGCAATGACCCCATGCAATGCATTATTTTAAAGTATAAAGTTACATTTTTCTCATAATTAATCCATCTCGGCCTTTATTACTATCACTACTACTACTATGATGAAAAGATAAAAATTTAAAAGGAGACAAAAGTTATAATGATTTATTAACATGGAAATTATTGATGGAAGAAACTCGTAAAGAAATCTAAGACTTGAATTAGGGCTTTGGTGTCATGAATATTAATCACCCTCAAGTTTCACGTTCCCCATACCAAGCTTAAAAACGAGATCATTGTTTACCATAAGTCCTTAGGTTAAAATCACTCATATAAGACAATTGTGTAATACTCTTTCTCCAATTCCTACTTTGTATCTCTAGATTTTATTGATTGTCATTCACCCGTAGGCTCATTTGACTTACTTGATAATTATTATTCCAAAAATGAAGGCCAAACGGTGCAAACCCGACACTCAAAACTTAACCTCGTCCTCAAAAACGTTGTCACTAAAGTAAGCCCACATCAAGGATGATTTAACACGGTTTAGGGAATAAATTCCCGGACCCAAAATTTGGCCAAATAGTACTACTTATTAATTATTTCCTCCAAAGTCATGTAGACTTTATGTGGAGTTTAGCAAATTCACATCATATACCCTTAGGCTCTTTAAGATGTAAAAATGCTCCCCGTCTATTGTCCACACCCTAAGGCTCCTTGAACGATAAACGAGGGAATTGATTTTTGATCAATTTTTATTCAACACTTACCATGCCATACACCCTAAGGCTCTAATGACAAGGTTCGTGCTACATGCCCCACACCCTAAGGCTCCTTGAGGTCATGTTTTAATCTTATTCTTTCTTATTTATAATATATATAGTAGGCCAAATTCCGCGGTCCCATGGTATGAATACCTCCTACTTAGTGGTTATGAGCCACCTTAGTCAGAAGTCCACAACGCTGGCACCCTCAGTGTGTTCATGCTTTAATTACAAGGAGAATAAAGATTTGGCTAAGAGTTAAGATATCGAATAGACACCGCAAAAATCCTCATTTATTAAGCAATTAAATATACAAGCGGGAAGAAAGAGCCACAAAAACCATATAAGCAAAAATTAACCCTTAAACTTATTATCAACTCTATCATCTTTCGTTCTCCACAATTTAAAATCTCAAGGAACGAGACTCGTGGATGCTTAGCCTAATAAACCAATTAAGGTCCATATGGTTAAGGATACTAGCTAGAGTAAACTCGGATAAGTAAACTCGGGTTGAGTCAAAATATTCACGACGGGACTAATATATCAAAGATATCAAAACTTGTTAAAACCATCTTATTCAATTATTTATTTATTGACTTTATTCTTGAAATGGAAAATATAAATAAGATGCGATGATAAAAGGAAAGACATAAATGAAAAATACAACAAGGCCAAAATAGATCAAAAATTTGAAAAACGTTGAATTTTTTTTTAAATTTTCCGGTTAAATGGGGTCAAATTCATGGAAAAGTCCACTAAAATTTCGATAGAAATCCCCCCTACACTTAATATAAACATTGTCCTCAATGTTTAAGCATGTGGGAGAATTAACTCCCCTACACTTAGGACATTGAGTACGTTGTTTAAAATCGAGCTAAGGAAGGGACAACTAAAGTGATTACATTTATTTGTTTTATTTATATACATGATTGAATCATAATAGCAAAAACTTATCGAAGGAACTGGGTACACGGGAAACACGGGAACACGGTTCGCGTCAAAAGCACCAAAAGTAGATCATTAAGCACATGTCCCATCACACAACATCACAACACACAAACAACCTACTTGGCTCCCCCTACACTTATTGGCGGAAATGGGTGAAGGTGAAAAAGGGTGGAAAAGGTAAAAATCTAACCTAGTTAAATGATGCTTGATTTAATTATCACGAGTCTCTAGCTCGACTCGAATTCCCAAATGTCATCATTCAAATGGGAAAATCATGGAAAAAAAACCGAGATTTCCAAGGGAGGAAAATCTCTCCATGATAAAGGTGAAACAAAGTCATACAAGGCATACCCCATAAAAATCCACCCGGGTCAAACACATAATTTCCATCACAAAAGGAAATAAACCCCAAGGTGGTACGCAAGTCAAAGAAGAGTGGGGTATCCTTGGTCAAAAGTATCTTATAAGGAAGGGTAAGGTGATTTGGAAATGATAGCACGAAAGTCTCTATTCCGGGATCAAACACCGGTTCCTTAATGGGAAAATAGCAAGAGGTGTTGACATTTAAGCTCAAAATATCATCAAAATCCAAAGTGGGAAAGTCGTCCTCTTCCAAACTTGATGTGAAAACATAAGTATCATCGGAGTCATGGGAAAACTCATCCTCATGAGGAAAATAGGTATTTAGAAAGATATCTAAATCCTCCTCAAATGGAATAACCTCTAAAGTAGGAATGATTTCTAAGAGTGGAGGATCCTCCTCAAAAGTCACGACTTCTAAAATTGGAGTGTAAAAGTCAAAAGGAGTCTTCATGGAAGAATCACTCATAGGGATATTAGGTGCATTAAGATCATGGGGTGGGTCATCAAAGTTAATGAGATCACTTAAAGAAGTGTCGTCATCGTAAGTATCAAAGATTGGTTGATAAAAAATGGGTGGGTCAAAGGTGGGTGGGGCAAAAGTAAGGTCGTCTAAACCGAAGATAGTGTGATCACTTGAAGAAGTGTCATCACTATAGGTGTCATAAATAGGAGTTTCAAAAATTTGAGGCTCTAAGGGAAGGGATGAATTTATCACGAAATCATTTTGATTAGACTTTTCAATTCCAAAAGGATTAATAAAAATCTCTTCATTATCATAGTTAAGAACATCAATCATATTGACCGACTCTTTTCCATTTGATTTTGTTGTGATTTTTCCCATTTTAAAAACTTGTTGTTCATCCCGAACCCTAAGAATCAACTCCCCTTCGGCCACGTCAACTAAGGCTCTTCCGGATCGTAAGAATGGTCTACCAAGTATTAACGGAATACGAGGATCCATCTCATAGTTGATGACGACAAAGTCCATGGGAAAAGTGAATGTACCAACTCGAACAAAAACATCTTCGGTAATACTAACGGGGTATGCGAGAGTTCGATAGGCTAACTCGAGAGTCATGCGAGTCGGTACAAGGTCGGGTAATGATAATTGTTTCCAAACCGAAAGTGGCATAAGATTGATGCTAGCGCCGAGATCCGCTAAAGCCATACAATCATCGATTTGAGGAAACGAGCATGGTAACACGAATCTTCCGAGATCTCCTAGCTTTTTGGGAAGCTCTTTGAGAAGAATCGCGGAACAATTCTCATTTAAACGGGTGTTCACGAGCTCAACCATTTTTTCTTTCTTATTAAGCAAATCTTTGAACATTTTGACAAATTTTGGCATTTGAGCAAGTGCTTCAATAAGGCTTATGTTAACAATGACGTTGGAAATCATTTTCAAAAAGTTAGAGACATGAACGTCATCTTTGGTGAGCACTTTAGCCTTGTCTAACCTAGAGGGATAAGGGATATTAGGCTTAGACTTTGAAGGTTGAGAAGGAGAAGGACTCGCTTCTTGAACAACCGTAGGGATAGGCTCATTAGGCAATGGAGCACTAGTACTAGGAGTGGTAGTGGGAGGAATCACCGAAGGGGGAGTAGGATTACTCATTATGACCTCCGGGCCTTGTCTCTCCTTTATGGGAGAAGAGATGGAAGGTCCCACTAAAGTGGCTCCACTTCGAGTATTGATAGCACTCACATTAGCACGAGGGTTAATCTCGGTATTTGAAGGTAAGGCTCCTTGGGGTCTAAGGGCTTGCAACATAGTCAAAAATTTCTTATCGGTTGATTCTTGCATCTCTTTCATAATTCGCTCATGGTCGGTCAATTTTTGTAGAACCAAGTCCATTTGAGGATTATGCATGTTCATTTGATTAAACCCTTGATTAGGAAAACTTTGGTTTTGATATGGAGGTTGAAAACCGTTGTTATTATGAAAACCTTGGTTATTATTTTGAAACCCTTGATTTGGACCATTAAAATTCCCTTGATTTGCATTCCCTTAAAAATTACCCATTTGAGGACCTTGGTTCCTATTTTGGTATTGGGTATTTTGGGCGGGTGGGGGTGGTCTTTGCGGTGCTACATAACTCGGGGGAGCCAAATAATTAGTACTCTTATAAGACAAATGGTTAACATCAACATTTGGTTTAAATGGAACCCTTTCATTAGCATTAAAAGCACAAACTTGTTGTTGTTGATTATTGTAAACCTTGTCACAATTGAAATATGAATGTGGTCCACCACAAGTCTCACACGTGTCACTAGTTTCTTTCAAGGCATTCACTTGACCATATAGGGTTTCGGTTTTTAGAGCAAGTGATTCAACAAGCGAAGTGAGTTTATCGATTCTCTTGTCACTCTCACTAGAACTAGCACTCGCCATAGTGGCCCTAACACTTTTGGGTTGTACTTTAGCCTTGTTTTCAATTATGGCCCAAGCCTCGTTCATTGTTTTCACAAGAATATTGCCCCCCGCGGCACTATTAAGTGAGTCTTGGTCATTTAGAGTTAAACCATTGTAAAACGTATTTATTTGATGCACTTTAGTGAAACCGTGTTGTGGACATTTTCTTAAAAGCTCTTTAAATCAATCCCAAGACTCACTAAAAGTTTCCCCATATTTTGCTCAAAAGTAATGATTTCATTCCTTAAAGAGGTGGTCCGTGATGGTGGGAAAAAGTAATTAATGAACTTGGTCTCTAAATCAATCCATGTTGTAATACTTTGGGGTGGTTCTTTATCAAGCCAAATCCGGGCTTGTCCCTCGAGGGAAAAAGGAAAGAGTTGTAAACGAATGGCCTCTTGTGGCACCCCATTGTATTTGACGGTATTAGCAAATTGTATGAAACGTTTGATATGAGCGTGTGGATCATCATTAGTACGACCTAAAAATGGTGTAGCAGAAACCATTTGAATAAAACCCGTTTTAAGTTCAAAATGATTAGCTCCAATATCCGGCACCACAATCGCGTCATCGTTTCTTTCAACGTGAGATTGTAGAATCTCAATCATTGGTCGATTATCCGTTGCCATCGTTATGTCGAAAGCTCGATTCTCGGGATCGGCTTAAATGACGGTCTTTTTGTTTTTCTTCTTCTTCTTCTTCTTTTTGGAAGAATTGGAAGAATTTGGTACACCAATCGGTATGTATGTATGCGCGCGAGTGCGCATACAATTAAAACTTGGAATGAGGTAGGTGACCTCGGTCGACTTTGAGAGGAAAAGGATTTTCCCTCTCGAGGAGCAATATGAAAAAGCTCCAAAAATATATACTTAATTACTAATTGAGTTGGCAAACCAATAATCGGTCGTCCCTCTCAATATACGCACAAGCAAGCGGGGAAACGAGGTGGCACAAAGCACTTAAAAACCTTTTTCCTTAGAAGGCCTTTTATAGCGCGTCGCCTTATACCCACCTTATAGTTTGTATATGTCGAGTTCAAACGTCTTACTAGTATTTATCTATTTTGCCCTTTTATTTCGTTATGGATGCGAATACAATAGTTAGGTGATGAAATCCCAACTAAGGCTTATTTGAAAAGTAGGTAAATTTATTGTGCTACGTAATATACTATAGTAAAAGAAAAATCTTTTTGTATTTTTAGAAAAATATATATTCACAAGAAAAATCGAAAGAAATCGAACTAAGAAATAACACTAATACGTAATATTTTTTTGGTGTAATACTTTTAGGAAAAAGTATTACTTTTTATTTTTTTAATTTTTTTGGTGCAAATCTTAGGAAAGAATTTGCTTTTGTTTTTTAATTTTTTTTAATTTTTTAATTTTTGATTTTTTTTGTATTTTTGATTTTGTTGCAAGAAATGTAACGGTCAAAAAGAACGGATCCCAAAATCCAAACGTCTTCACGAAAAATCGTCAATCGTACGAGCGAAGCGGCAGCGGCGCCATTTTAATGCTGAATTTTTAGTCCAATTAATGTTCGTTTTTCCTCGACTCGACTCGAATTTGATTTCCAGTTAAACGTAAGACTTAGTTCGTTTTTGGTGACTAAAACTTTTGGAATTTTAAACTAATTTAAATCTATTTAATTAAAAGAAAACTATTTTAATTAACTATTTAAACTATTTTAAAATTAATTTGAAAACAAAATTTAACTTTTAATAAAACTTAAAAACTTTTAATGAAATCTATTTTTAAACTAAAACTATATTAATTCAAAACTAATTTAAATAAAACTAATTTAAAAACAGTTTAAATAAAATGAAAACTAATTTTAACTAAAACTATATTGAAAATTATTTTAAAAACTAATGAAATATTTTTTTGTCTTTTTGTATTTTTTTTAAAACTGAATTAAAGAAAAAAAATAATAAACTTTTTAATTAAAATAAACTTGAAAACATGTATTTAAACTAATCACTAAAACTGCCAGCTATAATGTTAAAACGTTATATTAATTAATTGGTGCATTAATAAACACAAGTTAAGGTCTAGAATAATTGGTTGTGTCGTTTGCCAGATATACGAGAGGGCAGGGGTTCGAAACCCAGCCCAGACCTGTTTTTGCTAATTATTATTTTTTTTGGAATATTTTTATTTTTGGACAGCAATCTCAGACTAATAGAGTCTGAGATTTTAAACAGCAATAAAAAAAATAACAAAAGCAGAAATAAGCACTATAGCTAAACAATAAGCAGTTTAAAGAACAAATAAGCATATAAAGAAAATAAGCAAAACCAACTATAAAACAGTTTAAACTAATAAGCAGATAAGTAAAATCCAACAAGCAGATATCTCTAAAACCAAAAATAATAAGCAAACGCAGATCCAACATAAACTAAATTAACCAAACAAAAGCAGATTAACTACTCAAATAAATAAAAATAAGCAGATACAAGAATAACATCAAAACAAAAAGCAGATTTAGCAGATTTAAACACAAATAAGCAAATAAATATAAACTAAATTAAAGCTTAACAAGAAATTAAAAAGAAGATGAACCTATTGATGATTCCGTTGAGGAGAAGTAGCGCGCTGAGCGTACTTGTGAACCGAAGCTACACATCATCACCGAATATCATCGACATCATCATCTCGGACCAATCATTCAAACGAACCAAGCAATACCAATCTTCAAACCAAACAGTAACAGTAACTGTATATAATAATCTCCCAGTGGGGGAAATTATTCACACTTTTTTTTTATAATCGAATAAATAAAACCCGAACAGTAGTAATATATGAAAAAAGGAGAGATTCAAGATTAAACTCAAAATTGGTAGAAATTAAATTGAGACAAAATTTAATAAAAACAATTTTTCATTAATCATAAAAAGATTACATTAACTGGAAAAATAAAATTACAATAAACCTAATCTAATTTTGCAGAAAATAAAAAATAAAAAAATAGTGCTATCTAAAAATTACACATGAAGGGGGTTTTATAGGAGAAACCCTCAAAACCTTCTTGGTAGCTTCATCATTAAGCATTCAATCTTGACCCTTAGATCTTCTCTTCTCTCTCTTCTCTTCAAATCTTCGGCTAAGAATCAATCTATAGCCACGGATTGCCAGGATGGCATTGGGTGTGTTTCTTGTGTTTGTTGAGTGCTGAGGTGGAGGGTTTTTATTGGGTGATTGGGTATTGGTGACTTGTTTAATCCAATCAAAACCAAAGGATATAGCCACGTATGATTTGGTTGAGGACCACTTTGAGTGCTTGATCCGAAAACTATGGGGATTTTCCCCAATAGGTGTGAATTAACCTTTGAAGGAAAAACCCCCAATTTTTCGTTGGTAAATTTGATGGTAAAAATTAGGGTTTGAAGTAACTGTGGCTGCGTTTTTTTTTGGGGAAGAAAGAAGTGGGTGGAAGTTTTTACATCGTTTGTAACATAATGTGTGAGTGGAATATGGGTAACTTTTTATTTATTGTGTGAGTAGGATAAAAGTTACACACGTATTTTGTGTTGACTGAGGGGGGGGGGGGGGGGGGGGGGGTTGACCAGAGATTTTCGTTTGAAAAGTTTACCAAGTTTTGGTAAATAAAAACTTTCCACAGATTATGAATATCAAATGGGCTTTGGGCCCAAATTATTCAAATGACTCCATTTGCTTTGTTATTGATTGTAAATAAGCTATGAGCCCAAAAGTTCTTTAATTCATCCGTTCCATTGTGGTTTTGGGCCTTAATGGACCTTTACTCCATAGCTAAGTAATTTATATTCCATAATGGGCTTTTGGGCCGATTAACCAAATGTGGACCCACTTGGCTCGAATATCTTCAAAAAGATTTAATCCGCTAAAAATGAACTTGATTTCGGCTTCTTTGATCATTTCTTCAACATCGTGTTGATTTTGCCGGTTTTTGTGAACTTGGGCACACTTTTGGTCTTTGACTTTGTCTTCGTCTCTTTCTTGGATTTTTCTTCAACATTTGACCGTGAAATCCCGTGTTTTCTCTTCTTTTGATCATTTGTACCTATTTTAACACAAAAACACAAAACCATGCGTAATTCCGACTTTTACGATATTAAACACATGATTAGGTCTTGTTTTTCCTTGATTTTAGTGGCAAAAGGATAAGTGTTTACACACTTATTAAATCCCCTACACTTGACCATTGCAATGACCCCATGCAATGCATTATTTTAAAGTATAAAGTTACATTTTTCTCATAATTAATCCATCTCGGCCTTTATTACTATCACTACTACTACTATGATGAAAAGATAAAAATTTAAAAGGAGACAAAAGTTATAATGATTTATTAACATGGAAATTATTGATGGAAGAAACTCGTAAAGAAATCTAAGACTTGAATTAGGGCTTTGGTGTCATGAATATTAATCACCCTCAAGTTTCACGTTCCCCATACCAAGCTTAAAAACGAGATCATTGTTTACCATAAGTCCTTAGGTTAAAATCACTCATATAAGACAATTGTGTAATACTCTTTCTCCAATTCCTAATTTATATCTCTAGATTTTATTGATTGTCATTCACCCGTAGGCTCATTTGACTTATTTGATAATTATTATTCCAAAAATGAAGGCCAAACGGTGCAAACCCGACACTCAAAACTTAACCTCGTCCTCAAAAACGTTGTCACTAAAGTAAGCCCACATCAAGGATGATTTAACACGGTTTAGGGAATAAATTCCCGGACCCAAAATTTGGCCAAATAGTACTACTTATTAATTATTTCCTCCAAAGTCATGTAGACTTTATGTGGAGTTTAGCAAATTCACATCATATACCCTTAGGCTCTTTAAGATGTAAAAATGCTCCCCGTCTATTGTCCACACCCTAAGGCTCCTTGAACGATAAACGAGGGAATTGATCAATTTTTATTCAACACTTACCATGCTATACACCCTAAGGCTCTAATGACAAGGTTCGTGCTACATGCCCCACACCCTAAGGCTCCTTGAGGTCATGTTTTAATCTTATTCTTTCTTATTTATGATATATATAGTAGGCCAAATTCCGCGGTCCCATGGTATGAATACCTCCTACTTAGTGGTTATGAGCCACCTTAGTCAGAAGTCCACAACGCTGGCACCCTCAGTGTGTTCATGCTTTAGTTACAAGGAGAATAAAGATTTGGCTAAGAGTTAAGATATCGAATAGACACCACAAAAATCCTCATTTATTAAGCAATTAAATATACAAGCGGGAAGAAAGAGCCACAAAAACCATATAAGCAAAAATTAACCCTTAAACTTATTATCAACTCTATCATCTTTCGTTCTCCACAATTTAAAATCTCAAGGAACGAGACTCGTGGATGCTTAGCCTAATAAACCAATTAAGGTCCATATGGTTAAGGATACTAGCTAGAGTAAACTCGGATAAGTAAACTCGGGGTTGAGTCAAAATATTCACGACGGGCCTAATATATCAAAGATATCAAAACTTGTTAAAACCATTTTATTCAATTATTTATTTATTGACTTTATTCTTGAAATGGAAAATATAAATAAGATGCGATGATAAAAGGAAAGACATAAATGAAAAATACAACAAGGCCAAAATAGATCAAAAATTTGAAAAACGTTGAATTTTTTTTTTAAATTTTCCGGTTAAATGGGGTCAAATTCATGGAAAAGTCCACTAAAATTTCGATAGAAATCCCCCCTACACTTAATATAAACATTGTCCTCAATGTTTAAGCATGTGGGAGAATTAACTCCCCTACACTTAGGACATTGAGTACGTTGTTTAAAATCGAGCTAAAGAAGGGACAACTAAAGTGATTACATTTATTTGTTTTATTTATATACATGATTGAATCATAATAGCAAAAACTTATCGAAGGAACTGGGTACACGGGAAACACGGGAACACGGTTCGCGTCAAAAGCACCAAAAGTAGATCATTAAGCACATGTCCCTGCACACAACATCACAACACACAAACAACCTACTTGGCTCCCCCTACACTTATTGGCGGAAATGGGTGAAGGTGAAAAAGGGTGGAAAAGGTAAAAATCTAACCTAGTTAAACGATGCTTGATTTAATTATCACGAGTCTCTAGCTCGACTCGAATTCCCGAATGTCATCATTCAAATGGGAAAATCATGGAAAAAAAACCGAGATTTCCAAGGGAGGAAAATCTCTCCATGATAAAGGTGAAACAAAGTCATACAAGGCATACCCCATAAAAATCCACCCAGGTCAAACACATAATTTCCATCACAAAAGGAAATAAACCCCGAGGTGGTACGCAAGTCAAAGAAGAGTGGGGTATCCTTGGTCAAAAGTATCTTATAAGGAAGGGTAAGGTGATTTGGAAATGATAGCACGAAAGTCTCTATTCCGGGATCAAACACCGGTTCCTTAATGGGAAAATAGCAAGAGGTGTTGACATTTAAGCTCAAAATATCATCAAAATCCAAAGTGGGAAAGTCGTCCTCTTCCAAACTCGATGTGAAAACATAAGTATCATCGGAGTCATGGGAAAACTAATCCTCATGAGGAAAATAGGTATTTAGAAAGATATCTAAATCCTCCTCAAACGGAATAACCTCTAAAGTAGGAATGATTTCTAAGAGTGGAGGATCCTCCTCAAAAGTCACGACTTCTAAAATTGGAGTGTAAAAGTCAAAAGGAGTCATCATGGAAGAATCACTCATAGGGATATTAGGTGCATTAAGATCATGGGGTGGGTCATCAAAGTTAATGAGATCACTTAAAGAAGTGTCGTCATCGTAAGTATCAAAGATTGGTTGATCAAAAATGGGTGGGTCAAAGGTGGGTGGGGCAAAAGTAAGGTCGTCTAAACCGAAGATAGTGTGATCACTTGAAGAAGTGTCATCACTATAGGTGTCATAAATAGGAGTTTCAAAAATTTGAGGCTCTAAGGGAAGGGATGAATTTATCACGAAATCATTTTGATTAGACTTTTCAATTCCAAAAGGATTAATAAAAATCTCTTCATTATCATAGTTAAGAACATCAATCATATTGACCGACTCTTTTCCATTTGATTTTGTTGTGATTTTTCCCATTTTAAAAACTTGTTGTTCATCCCGAACCCTAAGAATCAACTCCCCTTCGGCCACGTCAACTAAGGCTCTTCCGGATCGTAAGAATGGTCTACCAAGTATTAACAGAATACGAGGATCCATCTCATAGTTGACGACGACAAAGTCCACGGGAAAAGTGAATGTACCAACTCGAACAAAAACATCTTCGGTAATACTAACGGGGTATGCGAGAGTTCGATTAGCTAACTCGAGAGTCATGCGAGTCGGTACAAGGTCGGGTAATGATAATTGTTTCCAAACCGAAAGTGGCATAAGATTGATGCTAGCGCCGAGATCCGCTAAATCCATACAATCATCAATTTGAGGAAACGAGCATGGTAACACGAATCTTCCGGGATCT
The DNA here is from genome assembly GCA_025667525.1 of Glebionis coronaria. Classification (NCBI taxonomy): domain Eukaryota; kingdom Viridiplantae; phylum Streptophyta; class Magnoliopsida; order Asterales; family Asteraceae; genus Glebionis; species Glebionis coronaria. The sequence continues at coordinate 276,941,075 of CM046879.1, forward strand.
CCTAGCTTTTCGGGAAGCTCTTTGAGAAGAATCGCGGAACAATTCTCATTTAAACGGGTGTTCACGAGCTCAACCATTTTTTCTTTCTTATTAAGCAAATCTTTGAACATTTTGACAAATTTTGGCATTTGAGCAAGTGCTTCAATAAGGCTTATGTTAACATTGACGTTGGAAATCATTTTCAAAAAGTTAGAGACATGAACGTCATCTTTGGTGAGCACTTTAGCCTTGTCTAACCTAGAGGGATAAGGGATATTAGGCTTAGACTTTGAAGGTTGAGAAGGAGAAGGACTCGCTTCTTGAACAACCATAGGGATAGGCTCATTAGGCAATGGAGCACTAGTACTAGGAGTGGTAGTGGGAGGAATCACCGAAGGGGGAGTAGGATTACTCATTATGACCTCCGGGCCTTGTCTCTCCTTTATGGGCGAAGAGATGGAAGGTCCCACTAAAGTGGCTCCACTTCGAGTATTGATAGCACTCACATTAGCACGAGGGTTAATCTTGGTATTTGAAGGTAAGGCTCCTTGGGGTCTAAGGGCTTGCAACATAGTCAAAAATTTCTTATCGGTTGATTCTTGCATCTCTTTCATAATTCGCTCATGGTCGGTCAATTTTTGTAGAACCAAGTCCATTTGAGGATTATGCATGTTCATTTGATTAAACCCTTGATTAGGAAAACTTTGGTTTTGATATGGAGGTTGAAAACCGTTGTTATTATGAAAACCTTGGTTATTATTTTGAAACCCTTGATTTTGACCATTAAAATTCCCTTGATTTGCATTCCCTTAAAAATTACCCATTTGAGGACCTTGGTTCCTATTTTGGTATTGGGTATTTTGGGCGGGTGGGGGTGGTCTTTGCGGTGCTACAAAACTCGGGGGAGCCAAATAATTAGTACTCTTATAAGACAAATGGTTAACATCAACATTTGGTTTAAATGGAACCCTTTCATTAGCATTAAAAGCACAAACTTATTGTTGTTGATTATTGTAAACCTTGTCACAATTGAAATATGAATGTGGTCCACCACAAGTCTCACACGTGTCACTAGTTTCTTTCAAGGCATTCACTTGACCATATAGGGTTTCGGTTTTTAGAGCAAGTGATTCAACAAGCGAAGTGAGTTTATCGATTCTCTTGTCACTCTCACTAGAACTAGCACTCGCCATAGTGGCCCTAACACTTTTGGGTTGTACTTTAGCCTTGTTTTCAATTATGGCCCAAGCCTCGTTCATTGTTTTCACAAGAATATTGCCCCCCGCGGCACTATTAAGTGAGTCTTGGTCATTTAGAGTTAAACCATTGTAAAACGTATTTATTTGATGCACTTTAGTGAAACCGTGTTGTGGACATTTTCTTAAAAGCTCTTTAAATCGATCCCAAGACTCACTAAAAGTTTCCCCATATTTTTGCTCAAAAGTAATGATTTCATTCCTTAAAGAGGTGGTCCGTGATGGTGGGAAAAAGTAATTAATGAACTTAGTCTCTAAATCAATCCATGTTGTAATACTTTGGGGTGGTTCCTTATCAAGCCAAATCCGGGCTTGTCCCTCGAGGGAAAAAGGAAAGAGTTGTAAACGAATGGCCTCTTGTGGCACCCCATTGTATTTGACGGTATTAGCAAATTGTATGAAACGTTTGATATGAGCGTGTGGATCATCATTAGTACGGCCTAAAAATGGTGTAGCAGAAACCATTTGAATGAAACCCGTTTTAAGTTCAAAATGATTAGCTCCAATATCCGGCACCACAATCGCGTCACCGTTTCCTTCAACGTGAGATTGTAGAATCTCAATCATTGGTCGATTATCCGTTGCCATCGTTATGTCGAAAGCTCGATTCTCGGGATCGGCTTGAATGACGGTCTTTTTGTTTTTCTTCTTCTTCTTCTTTTTGGAAGAATTGGAAGAATTTGGTACACCAATCGGTATGTATGTATGCGCGCGAGTGCGCATACAATTAAAACTTGGAATGAGGTAGGTGACCTCGGTCGACTTTGAGAGGAAAAGGATTTTCCCTCTCGAGGAGCAATATGAAAAAGCTCCAAAAATATATACTTAATTACTAATTGAGTTGGCAAACCAATAATCGGTCGTCCCTCTCAATATACGCACAAGCAAGCGGGGAAACGAGGTGGCACAAAGCACTTAAAAACCTTTTTCCTTAGAAGGCCTTCTATAGCGCGTCGCCTTATACCCACCTTATAGTTTGTATATGCCGAGTTCAAACGTCTTACTAGTATTTATCTATTTTGCCCTTTTATTTCGTTATGGATGCGAATACAATAGTTAGGTGATGAAATCCCAACTAAGGCTTATTTGAAAAGTAGGTAAATTTATTGTGCTACGTAATATACTATAGTAAAAGAAAAATCTTTTTGTATTTTTAGAAAAATATATATTCACAAGAAAAATCGAAAGAAATCGAACTAAGAAATAACACTAATACGTAATATTTTTTTGGTGTAATACTTTTAGGAAAAAGTATTACTTTTTATTTTTTTAATTTTTTTGGTGCAAATCTTAGGAAAGAATTTGCTTTTGTGATTTTTTTAATTTTTTTTAATTTTTATATTTTTGATTTTTTTTGTATTTTTGATTTGTTGCAAGAAACGTAACGTTCAAAAAGAACGGATCCAAAAATCCAAACGTCTTCACGAAAAATCGTCAATCGTACGAGCGAAGCGGCAGCGGAGCCATTTTAATGCTGAATTTTTAGTCCAATTATTGTTCGTTTTTCCTCGACTCGACTCGAATTTGATTTCCAGTTAAACGTAAGACTTAGTTCGTTTTTGGTGACTAAAACTTTTGGAATTTTAAACTAATTTAAAATCTATTTAATTAAAAGAAAACTATTTTAATTAACTATTTAAACTATTTTAAAATTAATTTGAAAACAAAATTTAACTTTTAATAAAACTTAAAAACTTTTAATGAAATCTATTTTTAAACTAAAACTATATTAATTCAAAACTAATTTAAATAAAACTAATTTAAAAACAATTAAACAAAATGAAAACTAATTTAACTAAAACTATATTGAAAATTATTTTAAAAACTAATGAAATATTTTTTTGTCTTTTTGTATTTTTTTTAAAACTGAATTAAAGAAAAAAAAAATAATAAACTTTTTAATTAAAATAAACTTGAAAACATGTATTTAAACTAATCACTAAAACTGCCAGCTATAATGTTAAAACGTTATATTAATTAATTGGTGCATTAATAAACACAAGTTAAGGTCTAGAACAATTGGTTGTGTCGTTTGCCAGATATACGAGAGGGCAGGGGTTCGAAACCCAGCCCAGACCTGTTTTTGCTAATTATTATTTTTTTTGGAATATTTTTATTTTTTGGACAGCAATCTCAGACTAATAGAGTCTGAGATTTTAAACAACAATACAAAAAATAACAAAAGCAGAAATAAGCACTATAGCTAAACAATAAGCAATTTAAAGAACAAATAAGCATATAAAGAAAATAAGCAAAACCAACTATAAAACAGTTTAAAATAATAAGCAGATAAGTAAAATCCAACAAGCATATATCTCTAAAACCAAAAATAATAAGCAAACGCAGATCCAACATAAACTAAATTAACCAAACAAAAGCAGATTAACTACTCAAATAAATAAAAATAAGCAGATACAAGAATAACATCAAAACAAAAAGCAGATTTAGCAGATTTAAACACAAATAAGCAAATAAATATAAACTAAATTAAAGCTTAACAAGAAATTAAAAAGAAGATGAACCTATTGATGATTCCGTTGAGGAGAAGTAGCGCGCTGAGCGTACTTGTGAACCGAAGCTACACATCATCACTGAATATCATCGACATCATCATCTCGGACCAATCATTCAAACGAACCAAGCAATACCAATCTTCGAACCAAACAGTAACAATAACTGTATATAATAATCTCCCAGTGGGGGAAATTATTCACACTTTTTCTTATATTTTTTATTTTTTTTATAATCGAATAAATAAAACCCGAACAGTAGTAATATATGAAAAAAGGAGAGATTCAAGATTAAACTCAAAATTGGCAGAAATTAAATTGAGACAAAATTTAATAAAAACTATTTTTCATTAATCATAAAAAGATTACATTAACTGGAAAAATAAAATTACAATAAACCTAATCTAATTTTGCAGAAAATTAAAAATAGAAAAAATAGTGCTATCTAAAAATAACACATGAAGGGGTTTTTATAGGAGAAACCCTCAAAACCTTCTTGGTAGCTTCATCATTAAGCATTCAATCTTGACCCTTAAATCTTCTCTTCTCTCTCTTCTCTTCAAATCTTTGGCTGAGAATCAATCTAGAGCAACGGATTGCCAGGATGGCATTGGGTGTGTTTCTTGTGTTTGTTGAGTGCTGAGGTTGTCGGTTTTTATTGGGCGATTGGGTATTGGTGACTTGTTTAATCCAATCAAAACCAAAGGATATAGCCACGTATGATTAGGATGAGGACTACTTTGAGTGCTTGATACGAAAACTATAGGGATTTAATTCCCATAGGTGTGAATTAACCTTTGAAGGAAAAAACCCCAATTTTTCGTTGGTAAATTTGATGGTAAAAATTAGGGTTTGAAGTAACTGTGGCTGCGTTTTTTTTGGGGAAGAAAGAAATGGGTGGAAGTTTTCACATCGTTTGTAACGTAATGTGTGAGTGGAATATGGGTAACTTTTTATTTATTGTGTGAGTAGGATAAAATTTACACACGTGTTTTGTGTTGACTGAGAGGGGGGGGGGGGGGGGTTGACCAGAGATTTTCGTTTGAAAAGTTTACCAAGTTTTGGTAAATAAAAACTTTCCACAGATTGTGAATATCAAATGGGCTTTGGGCCCAAATTATTCAAATGACTCCATTTGCTTTGTTATTGATTGTAAATAAGCTATGAGCCCAAAAGTTCTTTAATTCATCCGTTCCATTATGGTTTTGGGCCTTAATGGACCTTTACTCCATAGCTAAGTAATTTATATTCCATAATGGGCTTTTGGGCCCATTAACCAAATGTGGGACCCACTTGGCTCGAATATCTTCAAAAAGATTTAATCCGCCAGAAACGAACTTGATTTCGGCTTCTTTGATCATTTCTTCAACATCGTGTTGATTTTGCCGGTTTTTGTGAACTTGGGCACACTTTTGGTCTTTGACTTTGTCTTCGTCTCTTTCTTGGATTTTTCTTTAACATTTGACCGTGAAATCCCGTGTTTTCTCTTCTTTTGATCATTTGTACCTATTTTAACACAAAAACACAAAACCACGCGTAATTCTGACTTTTACGATATTAAACACATGATTAGGACTTGTTTTTCCTTGATTTTAGTGGCAAAAGGATAAGTGTTTACACACTTATTAGTCATATAATATATCGTTGCGAAGCTCGTGAAAAATGTTATTTAATGATGTCGAGAGTTTTTAGTTATTATAGTTTATGTAACGGGATTTAGTCCATAACACACAAATAAGGAAGGCCTCCTAAACAATTCTTCATCCGTATAAAAGGCCTCCTAATCCTCATTTGTGTGTGTGCTTTCCATTTGATTAGTTCTAAAGAGAGAAAGGTGTTTGTTTCTCTCACTAGGAAAACACCAACTTTGTATTTCTTTTCTTCTCTTCATCTTAATCTAATCTTCCTTTTTCAGTTTAATCATCATCATGTTATTTATGTTTGATTAGTCGTGTGATTGAGTCCTACAAGTGGTATCATTCACCAAGGGATTCGTAGTTAGCTTTGGTGTTGATTTGGTATTGATTTCATGGGTTTTTTTGGTATAGGCTATTGGATTCGGTTACTATTTGAGGCTTTGAGGTGTTGTTATTGGTTTGATCGAAGTGGTTATTGATTTTGATGGATTCGAGGTATTGTTTTGGTGGTTTAATTTTATATCTGACGTCTCAACATCGTATCTCTGTATTTTCGGAATAATCTTCGCAATAGGGTTTTACATTCCGAAATCCTACCCATTTTTCTGAAAAAACCCATTTTTCCGAAAATATTTCTCTGAAAATCCATTTATTCCGAAAAAGCCATTTCTCTGAAAATCCATTTATTCCGAAAAAGCCATTTCTCTGAAAATCCATTTATTCCAAAAAAGCCATTTCTCTGAAAATCCATTTTTTTCCGAAAAAGTCTTTTTCTCTGAAAACCTCATTATCCCGACAAAGTCTTTTTCACTGAAATCATCATTATTCCGAAAAAGTCTTTTTTCTCTGAAAATCTATGTTATTCCGAAAAAGCTCATTTTCCGAAAAAGTCTTTATTTAGAAAAAACCTTTATTCCAAAAAAGTGATTTTTTCTGAAAAACCCCTTTATTCCGAAAAAGTGATTTTTTCTGAAAAACCCCTTTATTCCGAAAAAGTTATTTTTTCTGAAAAAGCCATTATTCCAAAAATATTTTCAAAATTTGTGTTTTTTTTGGCCTTGGAATTTTTGGTTTTTGGAGTGCTCATTTATTAGGGGATTTAATCATATTTAGGGGACTTTAACGTCAACATTGTGCTTTCTACGAATTGAGATCCTGCTTTTCACACGACTTCTACGATGACGTCTCAACAAGATATTTACGCTGAGGGTACTGAGAATCGTCCTCCCATGCTCACCAAGGAGAACTACACTACTTGGGCTAGTCGTCTCCTTCGTTATGCAAAATGTAAACCTTTGGGAAAATTGATTGTCAACTCGATTCAAAAAGGTCCGTATGTTAGAAGAACAATCATTGTGCCTGGGGACCCTACGAATGCTAACCCAGTGGCTGACTCAAGTCATGAGCAAACGGATGAAGAATTAACTGAAGCTGAATCTAAACAACTCGACGCTGATGATCAAGCAATTCAAGTCATCCTCATGGGACTTCCCGAAGATGTTTATGCTGCTGTCGATAGTTGTGAAACCGCACACGAGATGTGGCTTAGGATTCAGAAAATGATGAAGGGGAGTGAAATTGGTTTACAAGAAAAGGAAACTAAGTTGCTTCGTGAATGGGAGAAATTTACGTCTACTGAAGGGGAACAAATTGAACCTTACTAGCATCGATTTTCAACCCTCATGAATCATCTTAGAAGAAACAAACATGAACCTGCACAAATTGCTAAATTTCTTGATAATCTTCCTTTTGAATGGTTAAGATATGTCACTCTTGTCAATCAAACCAAGGATCTTCATGTAGTGGACTACACTCAAGTATATGATTATTTGAAGATGAATCAAGATGAAGCTAACGAAGTTAGGGCTGAAAGACGTGCCAAGACACAAGACCCATTGGCTTTCATGGCAAACTCTCCATCATCTATGTCATATACCATGGTACCTTACCATCAACCCTCATCAAGTAACTTCATGCCACAACAACAACAACAACAACTCACCCCTTATGGATATCAACCTCCTGCTACTATGAACTACTTACAACAACCCATTGCCTGTTTTGATGACATCACCGATCCTACTCATGCGATTAATACTGGTCTTGCACTCCTTGCAAAGGCATTCAAATTTACCATTAACCCCACGAACAACAATCAGAGAATCTCCTCGAACACTAGAAATAGGCGGATCGCTCAACCTTTCATGAATTCGAATCAAGATCGTCAATTGGTAGCTGCTGGGACACAATATGGTCAGAATGTTGGGAATGCAGGAAATCAGTATGGACAAATTCGTGGTCAGAATCCGAATGTTCCAAATGTGGGTAATCAGAATGGGTTAATAGTTGTGCCAGCGGTTGGTAATCAGATGGGAAACATTGTGGCTGCAAGGGCTGAGAATACTGGTACGGGAAATGGAAACAACAATCGTCAGGTTCAGTGCTACAACTGCAGGGGAATTGGTCATTATGCTCGAGATTGCACAGCCAAAAAGAAGAGGGATGCTGCTTATCTTCAAACTCAGCTTCTCATAGCACAAAAAGAAGAGGCAGGGATTCCACTTCAAGCTGAGGAATTTGATCTTATGGCTTCTGCTGCAGAATATGACGAGGAAGAAGAGGTGAATGCTAACTACATCTTGATGGCAAACTTACAGCAAGCACCAACCTCATGAATGCATGATGACAGAGCTCCCGTATATGATTCAGACGGTCCCTCTGAGGTACACCCAAGTTTTGATGATAATGATATATATTGTATGTCTAATCAGGAGGAAGAGTATACTGAGATGCTTGAGCCCTACATTGAGACACATGGGGACCAAACGAAAAATAGTAATATTATTTCAAAAGAGCCCTGTGTGGACCTTAGTGTGGATCAAGTTGCTCAGCCTACAACCCTTCCTGATGAGACACATGCGTATTATAAATCTCTATTCGATAAGCTTGCTAAGGATGTAGATCATGCTACGGTGGTTAATAATAAGTTTAGAGAATCTAATGCCAAATTAACCACTGAGCTTGCGGGATATAAGGAACGGGAGAAATGTTTTGAAATTCATCAGGCTAAAATTAAAGAACTTGAACAAGCTCATGCTACATCCGTTTATCAAGAAAAATGCACAACTAAGAAATTAAATGCCTTACACTTAAGTAGTGCTAAAAAGATAAGCGAATTGAATGATGAAATCACGTCTCTTAATAAACAGCTTTCAACTGAAAAATCTACTATTTTGGAGTTAAAAGAAAACGAAAAAAGCTGAAACATGATTTCAAAATTCGAGAAGATGGGCTTCTTGAGGATTTTTGCAAAGCTCAGGATAGGATTAGAGAATTAGACAACCTTTTGGTAAAACGTGGTGATAGGTGTGAAAACACGCATCCTTTGACTACTTAATTATAATAATAACCAAGCCAAAATGTGTATTTTATGTCGTAAATGTCGGAATTATGCGTGGTTTGTGTTTTTGTTTTGATTTAGGACCAAATTATGAAAAGGGAAGAAAACATGGGCTTTCACGGGTTTTTATCAAAGAAAAAGACAAAAGACAAAGTCGAAAGATCAAGAGTGCAAAAAGATCGGAAGTCCAAGGCCTATTCTGAAGATTTATCGAAGAAAAGTCTAAAGACGGAAGTTTATTAAAAGCCGAAGAACTCAAGTCTAAATTAATGAAGAAATTACAAGACGAGTTTATTAATCTCGAGACAAAGTCGAAAAAGTCGAAGAATTAAGAAGACGAAAAGACGAGAAAGAAAGAAAGAAGGAAGCGACACATGCTTAGCCTCCCTAATCACTATAAATACCCTCCTAATGTGTCATTAGGAGGTGTTGGCTATTTTGACAAACTAGTCTTCCAATTTAATTACTTGTACTTTTCTTAATGTCATTTACTTAATTGCACCTTTAATTACTTGTCTTGCACCTTAAATTTGTAAGCTTTTAATTCTTGTTCTTACTTTAATTGTTGAATCTTAGTTTTAATCAAGTTTTAATTAATCTCTCATTCTACCTTTCTTGTTTTGATTTAATCTTTATGTTTATATGCTTATTGTTATGCTTATATGATTAATGGTTATGTTTTTAAGTTATTGATTGTGTTTGCTTATTGATTTATAGCTTATTGTGTTTTTCTTAAATTTAATTAAGTGCTTATTAGTTAATTTTTATAAAAAGTTGATTTTTAATATTTTTATTATTTAGTGTTTCTAAAAGTTTTTAAATTTTGGTTTAATAGCTTTTTCTTAAAATTGATTTTGGTTAAGTTTTAGTTAAGTGCTTAATTGTTTTTAGCTTAATTTAGTTTTAGCTTATTTGATTCTTACTGTTATCCGGGTTTTGGTAAAAACCCTCTTATTCCGGATAATAGCCAAACGTTATTCCGTATAAGCCACAAGACAACATTATTCCGAATAGTGATCATTAGGAGATTCCGGATAAGGTTCGAAATCATTCCAGATAAGCCATCGAAGATTTATTCCGGATAGGGCTGTGAATTGGTTATTCCGGATAAGCATTTTGAGGTATTCCGGATAAGGGAATAAACGTTATTCCGGATAAGCTGTTTTAGGTGATATTCCGGATAAGGTGACAGAGTATTCCGGATAAGCTTTGGCAGGGGATTCCGGATAACAGGTTATTCCGGATAACTCACAAGTGCATATTCTGGATAACTAGAAGTTAGTTATTCCGGATACGGGACACGAATATTATTCCGGATAGTGACCCAAAGTCACATTCTGGATAAGGCTTCGTTTAATTTATTCCGGATAAGGGGTTAAAGCTTATTCCGGATAAGCAGCAGAACGAGCATTCCGGATAGCATGCTGAAGCAACAATCCGGATAAGAGTGACAGTTTTATTCCGGATAAGCATCAGGTTTGTTATTCAGGATAAGAGTAAGATTGGATTCCGGCTAGTGACAGTATTTTGGATCCCGGCTCAGGTTCTGTTTACTTTCTTTTTTTTATTTTTAAGCATTTATTTTTCTCGCCATTTTTCTTTAAGTTATTTTAATTGCTTTTCTTTATTTTAAATTTCAACTTTACATTTTTTATTACATTGTCAAATTTAGTTTTCGTCGAGCTTTAATTTTTGCCATTGAATTAATTTACTTTTAAAAGTTTTAATATTGCACCATTTATGTAACACCCCATTTTGGAAATGGAAATATCACAGTAATTATGGCGTGTCATCAAAGCATACAAGGTAAAATGTCTAAACATTACTTGACCATATTAAGGAAAAATACCGGAATCAAACATCGGTAGTCCAAAAGTAAAGCTCATCACACACAAACATAGTATAGTAAAGGAAAAGGACGAAACAATGTCCAAAGCATACGTATCATAAAGAAAAGAAATGCATAATGTAAAGAAGGCTAGACAGCTTCCAGTCCATATGCACGTACTCTTAGTGTCTACGAGCGTCCCTGAGTACCTGCCGTTTTGGGAACATAGAAAAGGAAAACGGCTGAGCAATACGCTCAGTGCACGGATGTACAATAAAGCATGAATAGGATAAGCATATAACACAATAACAGTGGAATAAACTAAGTCCCGAGTAACCTGGTTAATTCTTAATAAAACTGGTTTTATAGTTTGAAAGTCTTATGTTTATCTTATAAAAACTGTTTGTCATATTTTACCATTAGCCAATATAGGTCATGAATATCCACCGTGCATGAATAATTGGAGGGGTGACCTCATCATGCAAATTAGAGGGGCTGCCTCTAATTTAATATACTGGTTATGGGTAGGAGGGATCAGCTCCTTGTGAAGGATGCAAGGCACACACCACATTCACCATGTAACCTGAAAAAAAAAACGTGTAACTAGGATTCACCCATACGCCCCACATGATAAATATAAATAAATGGCCAAAAGCTGAAGGGACGCCACGAGCAATCACTCCACCGTGGTGAAGTCATAACATCAGTGCCTCTAATGTTATGGTTATGGTACCTCCATAACTAGGTGAAACTGGTCATGCATGTATATGGCTATAGATAATCATATTTAAACATAAGCAATCAAACTCATACTTATACTACGGGAAAACAGTTGGCTGCATACGGGGAAATCCTAATAAGGAAAGAATGTCCATACTGAAAGGACGGGAATCCGTACCTTATGTCCAGTGAACGAGAACGATGAACTGCGAGAATCCTACTTCCGAAACACTAGTGCTACATAAATACGTACATGAAATAAGTATCTGCTTACTAAATACATAGCTGGTTTTACGTCATGTCTTAGCTTATTTATATGTTCTTACTATGTTTTACTGTTTAAAGCCTTAAACTGTGTTAAATCTTATATTCTGTTCATTCTGATTAAGTATTTCTGATATTTCATGTGTTATTATACCTACTGTGTAATAATAAGTAACTTTCCAAAAATAGCAGGTTTCCTAAAATAGAAAGTTTCCAAAAATAGAAAGTTCCCAAAAATAGAAAGTTTCCAAAAATAGAAAGTTTCCAAAAATAGAAAGTTACCAAAAATAGAAAGTTTCCAAAAATAGAAAGTTTCCAAAAATAGAAAGTTTCCAAAAATAGATTTACTGCTTAAAATAGATAAGTTTCTAAAAATAGAAAGTTTCCAAAAATAGATTAGCTGCCTTAATTAAATAAGTTTCCATAAATAGATTAGCTGCCTTAAATAACTAAGTTTCTAAAAATAGCTGGTTTCCATAAATAAATTAGCTGCCTTATTTAATTAAGTTTCTAAAAATAGAAAGTTTCCATAATTAGAAATAAGCTGGTTAAATAAGCTAAGTAAATAAGCCTAAGTGTTTTCATGATTATTTTCTAAGTCATATGATATATTATATAGTTTAATAATTATTTCATGTAATTTAATTAAACTATAGGTTATAATATTTAATTAAAGTATGACATGTTTTTAATTAAATATATTAAATACTTAGGTTAAAATATGTATTATTAAATATTAATAATATAACCTAAGTCATGTTAATTAATTAATTATATTCATGGTTTTTTAAATAATTAATTAATTATAAGTCTTAATAATATAAATACTTAGGTTAATATAAATTCATGATCATTTATAATTAATTAACCTAAGTCATGTTATTAAATTAATTACATCATTATTAATTTAATTTTAACCTAAGTTTATAACATAAACAAAACTAACATAACCATGATCCGGATCTAAGCTTAAAAACATGAACCAGACATGAATCGACACCGTACCCCGACCCAAATCGGGGTACCCATTGCTGCCGTGGGACCCACACGCACCAACCAAGACCAAAAGGTCTTGGTGGTGGTCGGCTAAAACAAACTAAACCCCCCTTGGGGTCGGTTGCACCTTGCGGCCCAAAAACAAACACCCCTTAATCGACCCTCTGATTTAATTAATGATCAAAACATGTTAGATCTATGTTTAATTAATGTGTTTTTATAAAAAACATCACGTGTTCATAATTAGATAAAAGATTAATTAAAAGAAAAGGTTTAAAAAGGTTTTACCGTATTCGTGGATCAAGAGGGTGAAGAACAAACATGAACAAACAATAAAACTTCAAGATCCGAGATCAATGAATCACCTTGATTGGTGATTTGAAGGTGGCGGCACAAAAAGGAGGACAAAGAGAGATTTTAGGTTTTTCTTGAAATCTTCTGTAGAAGTGATTTTGAGTAGTAAAAATCTATTTAACCCTCTATTAGTAAAATTGGTAATGGGCTTGGCCCATTACCCTTGTTTGGCCGCGGGTAGGGACCCCCCCGTGGGGTTCCCGTACCTCGTTTCGTGTCTTGTTATTTAATACTCGTTTATGTTTAATTATGTTCGTGTTTTAAATGTTCTCGTTACGTAAATATCATACTCTTATATATTTAATTACGCTCGTATTAAATATATATACGTAATTAATAATAGCTCGTGTTTTATTTACGCTCGTGATTTCGTGATCTATGTTCGTGATTAATTATTGCTAAATAAATATTACGTGATCGTGCATATAAAATACTTATCGTGTTCTAACACGTACGTAATACATAAACTCCTAACACGTAATAGTAATCATGCTATATTAGGAAAGTTTTTAACTAGTACGTACGATCCTAAGGGTACTATGCATGGTAAAAGCATGCGGGTTTTACAATTTAATTTTTAATTAGTTTTAGATTTAATTACCCGTCATTTACTTTAAGTTTTGCAATTTAATTTTACTACAACGACCAATATATCTTTTTCACCAAAAGACGACTGAGTCGCACTTAAACCAGTAATCAATTCGAAAAGATCGGACGATAATTTTTTAAACCTAGTAAAATCTGTGTATCAAATGGCGCCGCTGCCAGCTCTTTTCGTAAAGATTAACGGTTTCTGTGAGAGACGCTTTGAATTTTGGGATCCGTTAACTCGTGAACGTTATTTTTCTTGCTCAAAAATTTATAAAAATCCATAAAAATTAAAAATTGTTAAAAGTCCATAAAAATTAAAAATTTTCAAAAATCCAAAAAGACTTTCATTTTTATTTTTATAGTGTATATATATTTTTTATTTCTTTGGTATCTTTTTCTTTTGCTTTTGCAGGTGTATGCGTACTAGTTCTTCAACTTATTCAGAGCCCGAGACTCGTGAAGATTTAGATATGGCAGGTGTGAACAACAACAATAACCCACCGCACCTCAACAATAATAATAACAACAATGTTCCCCCGCCCGATCTTAGACCGATGGAGGAGCTTTGTCAACCCACGATGAATGGACGAGGAGGACCGATTGCGCCGATGCAAATCACGGCTCCGGAGTTTTCGTTGAAGCATCACATGATCCAACAAGTGCAGAATACTTGTCCATTTCGCGGATTGCCGGATGATGATGCCAACAAACACCTCGACAAATTCATTACCGTTACTCAAAGCATGAAGTTGCCCGGTGTCACTATGGATTTTATTCGCCTTCACCTATTTCCACACACCTTATCCCACCATGCCGAAAAATGGTTTGATCGTCTTCCGAAGAATTCAATTCATACTTGGGATGAGATGACTCAACGATTTTTGTCGCGCTACTTTCCACCATCCATGGTCACGAGCCTTCGAAATCAAATTAGTGGATTTACACAAGAACCTGATGAATCACTTTTTGATGCTTGGGAACGCTATAATGTTTTGATTGATCGATGTCCAAACCACAACATGCTCCCCGTCACCTTAATTGATACCTTCTACAACGGTTTAACTTTTCGTGATCGTGATACGATTAATGCAGCCGCCGGTGGCACATTTATGAAAAGAAGACCCGAGGAGTGTAGAGAGCTTATCGAGAACATGACTACTCATCACAAAAATTGGGATTCATCCGCATCTTCAAGATCAAACCCGAGAGTCAATGTTTCTTCTACTGCTTCCAACCCTGATATCACCAAATTGACCCGCGCAATGGTCGAAATGAGCAAGAATATGCAACTTTTGGCTACAAATTAACAACAACAAGTTAAAGTTGTAGCACTTTCTTGTGAGATATGCGGCGGTCGTCATTCATACACTGATTGTGCTTCTACTCAAGACAATCCGGAAAACATGTGTGCGACTTATGGTAACTACTCAACAGAAAGCTACCAAGCCCGACCTCAATGTGATCGTAACTTGCTAAGTTACCGTTCTAACAACTTTCTTTCACCCGGTTTTTCTCCTCAAAACCACAACCCCAACAACTACAATAGAAGCAACCCAAACCCACCACGAGCTTCTAATCCTTATCACCCATCCGCTCAACAAGCCCCACCCATTAATCAAGATGTTGAAGCTTTAATGAGAACCCAAGGAGAGCAAATTAAGAATCTGCAAAGCCAAATTATCAATTTGAAAGGAGATATCACTAAACAAGGTAATGATATTAGATCCGAGCTTCGACATGATATACAAACTTTTTTATGCACTCAAACAAATGATTTGAAGAATATGCTGGCTAGTTTCTTACCCACTCCTCAACCCTCTACTTCGGGCTGTCTACCTTCAAATACCGTCACCAACCCAAGAGCGAATGTGAGTGCTATTACTACACGCAGTGGAGCTACTTTAGTAGGACCATCTACCCCTCCCCCAGTTACTCCATCTACACCCCTCCACCACCATTTATCCCTCCTACTCCTACGCCTAGTATTAGTTCTCCATTACCGTCTCCACCTCTTACTGAAGTTCGCAAGAAGAACCCTTCACCAACCCCACCTTCCACCTTTAAACCTTCAACATCTCAACCTTTACCTGCTACACCTTCTACCTATAAACCCAACATTCCTTATCCATCTCGCTTAGACAAGGCCAAACTACAAACCAAGGATGACATTCAAGTGTCGAACTATCTGAAGAAGATTTCGGGACTGACCATCACCTTTAGCCTTCTTGAAGCTCTAGCACAAATGCCTAAATTTGTTAAGATGTTTAAGGAATTTCTTAATAAGAAGGAGAAGATGGCCGAGTTTGTTAATACTCGATTGAATGAAAATTGTTCTACCGTCCTTCTTAAAGAACTTCCGGAAAAACTTGGAGATCCCGGTCGTTTTGTGCTACCATGTACTTTTAACCAAACCGAATAATTTACGGCCTTAGCCGATCTCGGGGCAAGTATAAATCTGATGCCTTTAAGTGTTTGGAAAAAGTTATCATTACCCGACCTTACACCAACGAAGACGACTCTTGAGCTTGCAAATCGCACTCTTGCTTACCCTCTTGGTATTGCCGAAGATGTGTTTATTAAAGTTGGCACCTTCACTTTTCCGGTCGACTTTGTTGTTGTTGATTATGAAATGGACCCTCGTATTCCGTTAATACTTGGTCGGCCATTCTTGAGAACCGGAAAAGCATTAGTCGATGTTGCTGAAGGTGAGCTCATTTTAAGAGTCGGGAATAAGGCACAAGTTTTTAAAATGGGGAAGATCACAACCAAATCAAATGGAAGAGAATCAACGAATATGATTAATGTGCTTGATGATTTTGTCGTCTACAACAATCCTCTATTCGATTCTTGCTATGATAATCCACTGTTCTAAGATGATGTGGATATTCTCTCTCCAATTCTGATCCTCCACCAATTTATGATTCTCCACCGATCTATGATGCTTATGATGATGATTCTAGTTCCGATGGGGATGATTATGATAATTTTACTTCTGAGTATCCAGACATGCCCACTTATGATGATTTTGATGAGGCTGATATTCTCTCGAGTGATTCTTCTCATGATGACCTTGCACCTGTTTTTGATGAAGATTGATACACGCATTTTCATTAGGTTCAAATTAATTCTCGGAATCTCCTCGAATTGATCTCAGCTCTAAGTGGAAGGTTTGTTCTTGGTGACCAAAAATGGGTTTGGTTTTCTAATCTACTAAACAGGGAAATGAATTAAGTAATAATGATATAAATTCAAATCAATCAACAATTAAAAAGCATAACACTAGAATTAAAACTGGAAAATACCCTTCCCTAAAAAAATACCCTACTCGGAAAAATACCTCTATGCGGAAAAATGGCTCTATTCGGAAAGCATGTCCTATTCGGAAAGTATGGCCTATGCGGAATAAATAGCCTTATGCAGAATATTCTCTCTGTTCGGAAAATTTTGTCCTATTCGGAAAATAAGACTATGCGGAAAAACTGGCTATTCGGAATGAAAGGTTCTATTCGGAATATGTGAAATATTCCGAGTAAGGAAATGGAAAATCTTGCTATGCGGAATGTTCGAAAAATTCCGAGTAAGGGGAAAGTAAATACCCCTATTCGGAATATCCAAAATTCCGAATAAGGGAAACAGAAATTCGTCTATTCGGAAAGTCTGGATGAAGAACAGTAGTAGTTACAGGAAGAACGATTTTTAATCAAATCGACCCAAATACTCAAAAAGGTTTTACCAAATCAACCAATAATCATTTAAATATCATAAGTAACAAATCCAAACAATAAAAACACTAAATCAACAACTTTCAAAAGCTTAAAATTAATCAAACAAGAACTTGAAAACTTTGAATAGAAAAGGAGATGAACAAGATGAATAGAAAGATGGAATTGAAAGATTAATGTAAAGGTAAACAAGAGTAATGATTAAACACTTACAAGATTTAAAGAAAATTAAAAATCACCAAACACCCTAATGGTGTTGGTGATGAAACGAACCAAAGATACTGGGAATGAGAAAAATAAAGCTAACTCCCTAATTGTGTGAAGGAAAAATCCTTTTATAGTCCTAGTGGTTGGTTGGTGAGTGGGCTATCTCCCTTTCTTCTTGTCTTCTCGTCTTTTCAAAAAAGTTGACGTTTTCGATTCTGATCCGGGATTTGTCTACGATTAAATTCAACTCGTCTTTTAATTTCTTCGTTTAATAGACTTGAGTTTCTTCGACATATGTAAATCCTCCATCTTTGGTCCTTTTCTTCGATAAATCTTCAACTAGGCCCATTGACTTCAAATCTTTTGCATCTCTTGGACAATAGACTTCGTCTTGAGTTTTTTTTTTCTTGATAAAACCCGTGCAATCCCATGTTTTCTTTAATATTCATCCGGTTAGCTCTGAAAACACAATAAACACAAAAACCACGCATAATTCCAAACAAATGATATTAAATACGTGTTTTGGTCTTGTTTTAGCCAGAATTAAGTGGTAAAAGGATGGGTGTTTACACACCTATCAAATCCCCTACACTTAACCATTGCCATGCCCTCATGCAATGCTTAGTGATAAAGCAAATTTACACTTTTCTCATAATCAATCAACCTTGGCCTTATTAACATACTACTAAACAAAAATTAAAGCACTAAGAGGAATTAAAACTTTAAAATAAACAAAAGGATGGAAATAACTTGCAAAGAAATCAAGGACTTACATTAGGGCTTTGGTGCTGCGAAGATTTATCACCCTCAAGTTTCACGTTCCCCAAACTAAGCTTAAAAACGAGATCATTGTTATTATAAGTTAGCGAATCAAACACTTACACGCATGGCTTAATTATATGCTTAAACTCCCTTATTCCTAGGTGTATCTCTTATATTTTATTTTTGTCTTAGAATGATCATAAAGATGCATTTTTGGACTTATTTCGATAGTTTATTTAGGCTGAAAGCAAAGTGGGACGATTTGATCAATAGTTAGCTAAAGGATAAAATCTCTTAAAACTGCTTCTCGGGATATCAAAAAGTTCATATCTTGGCATAACTCAGTTCACGATTTGAGACCTTTCTCGGGACGATATTTGGCATGTACTTCATACTTCATATCTTCGAGAGACGTTCTTGAGATAATGGTCTTCTCATCATAATAGAGTTTCTTCACTTGGAGACTTTTGAGGGGTACTCCAACTTTGTTGACCAAGACTTCATGATTATTTCTTCAATCTCTAATTGGGATTTTGAGATACAACGATCCGCCTCCTTTTCGGACATGGATCTATTTATCCTCATACCTTGTTAGGGTATTTTCGGATATACTTCTCCATGATCTTTATGGGAGTTGATTGCTTTTCGTCGTGAGTCTTGATCCTTCATATTGATTTTAGGAATAATGCTTTTCACATCACTTTGGATCTTCAGCAATAAAATTGAATCCTCATGCCTTGTTAGGGCCTTTTCGGACTCGCCAATCTTCGCGCCCCGCTTCATAAGTTATGCCTTGGCTATGAACTCTTATCATTACCGAGCAACTTTTAAACGATCTTGGGCTAGAAGCTAAGTAACCTTTCAAATCGTACGACCTTACTTATTGCATATAAATTATTAGCAAGTGATTGGAGAATAGGCAAATAATTACACCAAGTGAGCTTGTGCAAGAATACCGACTTATAATTGACTCTATCATTTCTCGTCCTCCACAATTTAAAATCTCAAATAATGAGACTCGTGGACACTTAGCCTAATAAACCAATTAAGGTGTACATGGTTAAGGATACTAGCTAGAATAAACTTGGATAAGTCTAATCGGGTTGAGTCAAAATAAACGCAACGGGCCTAATATGTCAAAGACTTCTAAACTAGCTACACCACATTATTAAAATTTTTGACTTTATTGTGGAATATATACATATGAAAGCAACGATAAAATTTAAAAATTACAACTAAATGGCCAAAGTTAATAAAAAAATTGAAAAATGTTGAAAAACATGATTTTCCGGTTAAATGAAGGCATTTTCATGGAAAAGTCCACTTAAAACTTCGATAGAAGTCCCCCCTGCACTTAAGATAAACATTGTCCTCAATGTTTAAGCATGTGGGAAAAGTCTCCCCTACACTTATGCCATTGTGCACGTTGGTTAACTCAAGTTAAGGAAGAGACGACTAAAGTTATCAATTTCAAATGTGAGTATGAAGAAAATTGAATCACGATAGTTGAGAGATAGAGCCGGATTTCGGATAACACGGGAGCACGGTTATTCAGAGATTCCAAGAGTGCACTTATCCCTGTAATCACATCACCACACAAAGACAAAGAACCTATAGAGGTCCCCCTACACTTAGGAGGTTAAAACATAAAAGGATAGATACTCGGGCTGCCTCCCGAGGAGCGCTTGTTTTTGATAACTGAGTCACGAGCCTGACTCGACCCAAAATTAGTTCATGGGGAACGTGGTGAGGGAAGGAATCACCTCCTGAGAGGTGTCCTCACCAAAGTACAATTTCACTCGTTGGCCATTCACCTTGAAATTAGGTCCATTAGGTTGAGCGAGCTCGAGAGTACCATATGGAAAAATTTGGGCAATGGTGAATGGGCCGGACCAATGAGATTTGAGCTTGCCCGAAAAGATTTTCAACCGAGAGTTAAAAAGTAAGACTTTGTCTCCAACATGGAACTCTCGGTTTTTGATCTTGGAGTCGTGAATGAGCTTAGTTCTTTCCTTATAGATCAAAGAATTTTCATAAGCCTCATTACGGAGTTCATTGAGCTCATTGAGTTGGATCTTGCGTAGGTCACCGGCTTTGTTGATATCAAAATTAGCCCACTTCAAGGCCCAGTAGGCCTTGTGCTCCAACTCAATGGGGAGGTGGCAAGCTTTCCCGTACACAAGACGATAAGGCGTACAGCCGATCGGGGTCTTGTAAGCAGTACGAAAAGCCCACAAAGCATCATCAAGTTTATCAGCCCATGAGGCACGATGCTCTCCCACAGTTCTTTCCAGAATTCGCTTAAGTCCTCGGTTAGATATTTCAGCCTGGCCATTAGTTTGTGGGTGGTAGGCTGTGGAAAGACGATGATTTACACCGTACTTAGCCATGACTCTTGCGAATTGGTCATTGCAAAAATGAGTCCCACGATCACTTATAATGGCGCGAGGCACACCGAATCTAGCGAATAGAGCTTTCAAAAAGTTACAAACCACCCTTGCGTCATTAGTAGGTAAAGCTTTGGCTTCAACCCACTTTGAAACGTAGTCAACGGCTACAAGGATGTATTTGTTTCCTTTAGAAGAAGGGAATGACCCCATAAAGTCGATACCCCAAACATCAAAGATTTCACATTCTTGTATGAAATTTTGAGGCATCTCGTCTTTATGTGTGATCGTGCCTTGTTTTTGGCAGACATCACATCGTTTAACCATATCGTGAGCGTCACGATATATAGAGGGCCAATAAAATCCCGAATCAAACACTTTTTTGTTGGTGTAGTTGGGACCAAAGTGACCACCGGTGGGTCCTTTGTGGCAAGCATCAAGGATTTCCGAAGCTGCCGGTCCGTCAACACATCGGCGTATAATCAGGTCGGCACATTGTTTGAATAGGTAAGGGTCGTCCCAAAAGTAAGTCTTAATGTCGGTGAAGAACTTTTTCTTTTGTTGAGACGTCAACCCTTCCTTGAGAATTCCACCCGCCAAGTAGTTTATAAAGTCTGCAAACCACGGGGTTTCATCAGATTTAGAATTTATAGACATTAAGGTCTCCAAGGGAAAAGAATCATTGATTTATTTGTTCGGATGATCCCCTTGGTATGGATCCTCAAGTCTGCTGAGATGATCCGCGGCTAGGTTTTCTGCTTCTTTTTTATCGCGAATTTCGATTTTAAATTCCTGGAGCAGCAAAACCCAGCGAAGAAGTCTTGGTTTGGAATCTTGCTTTGTCAACAAGTACTTCAGCGCGGAATGATCGGTATACACAATTGTGGTGGAAAGGACAAGATAGGGGCGG
Source organism: Glebionis coronaria (assembly GCA_025667525.1). Taxonomy (NCBI): domain Eukaryota; kingdom Viridiplantae; phylum Streptophyta; class Magnoliopsida; order Asterales; family Asteraceae; genus Glebionis; species Glebionis coronaria. Next base: position 276,962,598 of record CM046879.1, read on the forward strand.
AATTTTTCAAAAGCATAGACAACAGCTAAAAGCTCTTTTTCGGTTGTCGTATAATGAAATTGTGCCCCTGTCATTGTCTTGCTAGCGTAATGGATTGGTTGGAATTGTTTATTCACTCTTTGTCCCAGAACCGCTCCAATAACAAAATCACTAGCATCGCACATCAACTCAAAGGGAAGCTCCCAATTAGGGGTAACCAAGACGGGTGCCTTTGTTAGCTTATCCTTAAGCGAGTTGAAGGCTTCAAGACACTTTTTGGAAAAGATAAAAGGAGTATCTTTTTCCAAGAGGTGGGTCATCGGGCGAGCGATTTGAGAAAAATCTTTGATGAATCGACGGTAGAAGCCCGCATGACCCAGAAAACTTCTCACACCCTTCACGGTTGAAGGTGGAGGCAACTTGGCGATAACATCGACTTTAGCACGGTCTACTTCAAGACCGGCTTTGGAAATCTTGTGTCCCAACACGATGCCTTCTTTTACCATAAAATGGCATTTTTCTCAATTCAGAACTAGGCGAGTGTCTTCGCACCGCTTGAGCATACGTTCCAAATTGGCAAGGCAAGAAGAGAAAGAATCCCCGAAGACCGAGAAATCATCCATGAAGACTTCCATGGTTTGTTCAACCATGTCATGGAAGATAGCTAACATGCACCTTTGAAAAGTCCCGGGCGCATTACATAAGCCAAAAGGCATTCTTTTGTAGGCAAATGTGCCATAGGGACAAGTGAATGTTGTCTTCTCTTGATCTTGGGGATCGATGGGTATTTGGAAATAACCCGAGAAACCATCAAGAAAGCAGTAATATTCATTACCCGCTAATCGTTCAAGCATTTGGTCCATAAAAGGTAGAGGGAAATGATCCTTTCTCGTGGCATCATTGAGTTTGCGGTAGTCTATACAAACTCTCCACCCAGTAACGAGACGAGTGGAAATCAACTCGTTGTGTTCATTGGGAACAACGGTTATTCCGCCCTTCTTAGGCACACAATGGATTGGACTAACCCATGGTGAATCCGAAATAGGGTAAATCATACCCGCATCAAGAAGTTTGATAACCTCAGTTTTGATGACTTCATGGATTTTTGGATTCACCCTTCGTTGGCTTTGAATTGTGGGCTTAAATTCGTCCTCCATGAGAATTTTGTGTGTGCAGAAGTGAGGATCAATTCCACGAATATCCGAGATTTTCCAAGCAATAGCCTTCTTATGATCTTTCAACACGGTGATAAGTCGGGCTTTTTCTTCTTCCTTTAGGTCCTTAGAAATGATGACTGGCGACTTCTTCTCTTATTCAAGGAATACATACTCGAGATGGGGCGGCAACTCCTTTAGCTCTAAATCCGGAGGATTTTCGACGGGAGGCGTATTCGAAGTCGGAGTATCGATAGCAATAACCATGCGAGATGGAGGCGAAGGATTGTCTTCGGTGAGAAGATTGTCAAAGAAATTCATGTCTTCATCCCCATCGGTGGGAGAATCATTAGTAGCTAAATTCACATCTCCCATGGTATCTTCAAGATTGTTCCAAAATAAATCACTATCTCCAAATAGAGACAATGATGAATCAATAGAGGACACGGTCTCAACATTGGGAAGAGAGGTAGGAATACTTTTGCAAGCATCATTAAAGTGTTCTTCACAAGCCTCATCAAGAACGTCAATACAATTAACACTCTCGTATGAATAAGGTTGTTTAGACAACTTTCCCATGTTGAAGACTACTTTATCGTCACCCACTCTCATGATAAGCTCACCGGCTTCAACATCGATGAGAGTGCGACCGGTCCTCAAGAATGGACGACCAACAATTAGTGGCACACGAGGGTCCATCTCGTAGTCGACGACAACAAAATCAGCAGGAAAGGTGAATTTGTCGACTCCTACAATGACGTCTTCGGCTATCCCCACTGGATAAGCAACCGTACGGTTAGCTAATTCCAAAGTCATCTTGGTGGGGACTAGCTCTGGGAGAGATAATTGCTTCCAAACGCTTAGAGGCATAAGATTAATACTGGTACCTAAATCGGCTAGGGCCATGCAATTCTCTATTCCCGGGAAATTGCAGGGGATTAAGAAACGACCCGGATCACCAAGCTTGATTGGAAATTTCCTTAAGAGCACTGCAGAGCAATTCTCATTAAGTTGGGTGTTGGCAATATCGAGGAGCTTTTCCTTGTCGCTCAGAAGATCTTTAAACATTTTCGCGTATTTGGGCATGTGAGCGAGAGCCTCAGCGAAGGAGATATTGAAATTCAATTGTTTGAACATTTTAAGGAAGTTCGAAACCTGAATATCGTCCTTGCTTTTGAGCTTCTCTTTCCTCAACCTAGATGGATAAGGTATATTGGAAGAAGAGGAAGGCTTTGGAAGATTAGGATCACTCACATCCTTGGGTGGAGGAGGGGTAGAAGAAAGAGGTGGAGAAATTGGGGAAGGAGAAGGATGAGGAAGAGGAGCAGGTGACTCGTTCTCCTTAGTCACAACCACCGGTGGAGGTATAGAAAGCTTGGGTTCCTTGGTACCTTTGCCACTTCGAGTGGTGATTGCTTTCATCTCCCCTCTTGGATTCGCAACGGTATTACTCGGAAGAGTACCCGAAGGAGAGGGTTGATTACCTTGGAAGAAACTAGACATCATGTTCCTCAGATCATTAGTTTGGCTATCCAACGTGTTTCTCATGTCGGCTCTCAAATCGTTCCCTTGTTTGACCAAGTCTGCTTTCAAGTTTCACACTTCCTGTTGGAGATTTTCCACGATCACATCATTGGTCCTCATGTAGGTTGCGACCTCTTGGTGTAATGCAGTGGGTTGGTTTGGAGGAGCATTGTATGCGGGTGGTTGATAAGCAGGTTGTTGGTAAACTTGGTTGTTACGTTGAGGTGGTTGTTGCTGCTTGTGAGGAGGTATGTATGGTTGTCGAGGTTGTTGTTGTTGTTGAGGAGGGCGATTGAGGTTTTGTTGTTGGTTTGAGTTGGTTGGGGGAAAACCAGGTGGGGAAAGATAATTGTTAGAACGGTAGCTAAGAAAATTACGGTCACCTTGAGGTCTAGCTTGATAGGCGGGTTGAGGATAGGTGCCATATGTTGCATTCACATTCTCAGCAGGGTAGTCTTGGGTGGCAGTACAAGTGGTGTAAGAGTGAGGACCACCGCATATCTCACAAGGTTGGCTGACAGCGTTAACTTGGGCGTTTTTAGCGTTGTTGCTGTTGTTGTTGCTGACGGTGTGGGTGACAAGCGATTCAAGAAGCGTAGTGATTTTATCCAGTTGCTTGTCGCTGTCACTAGTGCTAGCACTAGCGACATTGGTCCTAACACTCTTGGTTTGCACACGAGATTTATTCTCAATGATGTCCCAAGCAGCATTGGAAGTCTTAGCTAATAGATTACCCCCCGAGGCACTGTTTAGTGAATCTTGGTCACTCATGCTTAAACCATTGTAAAAAGTATTAATTTGATGTACTTTGGTAAAACCATGTTGTGGGCATTTTCTTAAAAGATCTTTAAAACGATCCCAAGATTCACTGAACGACTCATCGTACTTTTGTTCAAAATTTATGATTTCATTCCGCAAAGCGGTAGTACGAGAGGGTGGGAAAAAGTAATTGATGAACTTTGTTTCTAAATCCGTCCACGAGAGAATACTCTGTGGCGGTTCCTTAGCAAGCCAATGCCGGGCTTGTCCCTCTAAAGAAAAGGGAAAAAGTTGTAACCTTATAACCTCTTGTGGAACACCATTGAACTTGACCGTGTTAGTGAGTTGCAAGAATCTCTTGATGTGGTCGTGAGGGTCATCAATGGTACGTCCCAAGAATGGTTGAGCGGAGACCATCTGGATAAAGCCTGACTTGAGCTCAAAATTGTTGGCTGCAATTGCTGGTATAACAATTGGATCAGTGTTGCCATCTACATGAGCTTGCAGTAGTTCAATCATCGGGCGATTATCCGGAAGGGGCTCATTGTTGTTGTTATTGTTCATGTTGTTGAAAGGCGGGTTGTTGTTGTTATTATTGTTGTTCGGAGGTGGTATGTTATTGTTGTTTTGTACACCAGCCATGTCTAAGTTATCGAGAGGCTCGGGCTCTTGATAAGACGTGGATCGAGTGCGCATACACCTGCAAAAGAATGAACAAAGAAAAACAAAGCAAAAATATTTTTGGTTTTTATGTTTTTTTTTAATTTTTTTGTATTTTTGAAAATTTTATAATTTTTTAGGATTTTTGAAATTTTTTTTATGAAAAAGTAACGTTCACAGGGAACGGATCCCAAAATCCAAGTTCTCACAAAAAACTTTTGATCTTAACGAGAAGAGCCGGCAGCGGCACCATTTGATAAAAGGATTTTTCTAGGTTCAAAATAATTCTCGGAATCTCCTCGAATTGATCTCAGCTCTAAGTGGAAGGTTTGTTCTTGGTGACCAAAAATGGGTTTGGTTTTCTAATCTACTAAACAGGGAAATGAATTAAGTAATAATGATATAAATTCAAATCAATCAACAATTAAAAAGCATAACACTAGAATTAAAACTGGAAAATACCCTTCCCTAAAAAAAATACCCTACTCGGAAAAATACCTCTATGCGGAAAAATGGCTCTATTCGGAAAGCATGTCCTATTCGGAAAGTATGGCCTATGCGGAATAAATAGCCTTATGCGGAATATTCTCTCTGTTCCGAAAATTTTGTCCTATTCGGAAAATAAGACTATGCGGAAAAACTGGCTATTCGGAATGAAAGGTTCTATTCGGAATATGTGAAATATTCCGAGTAAGGAAATGGAAAATCTTGCTATGCGGAATGTTCGAAAAATTCCGAGTAAGGGGAAAGTAAATACCCCTATTCGGAATATCCAAAATTCCGAATAAGGGAAACAGAAATTCGTCTATTCGGAAAGTCTGGATGAAGAACAGTAGCAGTTACAGGAAGAACGATTTTTAATCAAATCGACCCAAATACTCAAAAAGGTTTTACCAAATCAACCAATAATCATTTAAATATCATAAGTAACAAATCCCAACAATAAAAACACTAAATCAACAACTTTCAAAAGCTTAAAATTAATCAAACAAGAACTTGAAAACTTTGAATAGAAAAGGAGATGAACAAGATGAATAGAAAGATGGAATTGAAAGATTAATGTAAAGGTAAACAAGAGTAATGATTAAACACTTACAAGATTTAAAGAAAATTAAAAATCACCAAACACCCTAATGGTGTTGGTGATGAAACGAACCAAAGATACTGGGAAGGAGAAAAATAAAGCTAACTCCCTAATTGTGTGAAGGAAAAATCCTTTTATAGTCCTAGTGGTTGGTTGGTGAGCGGGCTATCTCCCTTTCTTCTTGTCTTCTCGTCTTTTCAGAAAAGTTGACGTTTTCGATTCTGATCCGGGATTTGTCTACGATTAAATTCAACTCGTCTTTTAATTTCTTCGTTTAATAGACTTGAGTTTCTTCGACATATGTAAATCCTCCATCTTTGGTCCTTTTCTTCGATAAATCTTCAACTAGGCCCATTGACTTCAAATCTTTTGCATCTCTTGGACAATAGACTTCGTCTTGAGTTTTTTTTTCTTGATAAAACCCGTGCAATCCCATGTTTTCTTTAATATTCATCCGGTTAGCTCTGAAAACACAATAAACACAAAAACCACGCATAATTCCAAACAAATGATATTAAATACGTGTTTTGGTCTTGTTTTAGCCAGAATTAAGTGGTAAAAGGATGGGTGTTTACACACCTATCAAAGATCCTCCGCCAACAATGCTTAATCCTACTTTGGATGACTACTCATTTGAGGAAGACTTTGCTACTTTTCTCAACACTTACTTCCCAAATGAGAGTGATGCGCCTCCTTTGGACTTTGATGATTATGGTCTTTATCCTCCTTTGGATATGAAGAAAACCGCTTCAAAGGAGAAGAAGCCGACCGACACCGAAATCCGCCGCACTTATGTCTTGACACCTCTCTATCCACCTTCTGAGGATGAGATTGTGATATTTAGGATCGGATCTTCTTCAAGGTATACTGAGCCTGAGTGTTATTTTCCCCTAAAGGAAAAGGTGTTCGATCCTGGTATCGCAGTTTTTAAGCCATCTCAGTATCCATCTGATGTAATAAAAGGAAAGACTTTTGGAAACCATGGAGATATGCTTGCACCTCTTCACCCTTGCTACCACCGTGCTCCATCTTTGCTTAAGGGAACCTTTCCTACTCATCTTTGGCTTGCCTTGTTCGCCTTAAGCTTGTGCTACTTGATGGATGAAAACCATGTCTTTGATCCCGGTGGATTTGTTTCAAGTTTATTCCTATGCTAATCAAGGTCGAGTCAGGCTCACAACTCGGTTAACAAAAACAAGTGCTTCTCGGGAGGCAACCCACAGTATCTATCCTTTTTCCTTTTTTCTTTATTTTTATAATAAGTGTAGGAGGAGACCCTAGTATGTGTTTGTTGTTTTCTGTCTTATCACGTGCAGGGATTCGAGCTTTTAAAGATCCATTCTTGATGACTTTTGACGACCCGTGATTCCGTGTACCCGTCTTCCCGGTTCTATCCTAAACTCTTTTGATTCTCTATTTTATATTCTTCAATATTAAAATAGGAATCACTTTAGTTGTCTCTTCCTTAGCAAGATCTAAACAACGTGCACAATGTCCTAAGTGTAGGGGAGGTTACTTCCACATGCTTAAACATTGAGGACAATGTTTATATTAAGTGTAGGGGGACTTCTATCGAAGTTAAGTGGTCTTTTCCTTGTATATGTCCTCATTTTAACCGGAAAATTGATTTTTCGATATTTTTCAAAATTTTTAATCTATTTTGGCCTATTAGTATTTACCTTTTTTTATAGTTATTTTCTTTCTTTGCTAGAGTAAATTTTAACAAAGTGGTTTTAATTTTTAAACGTTGTGAATCTTTTGACTCAACCCGAGTTTACTTATCTAAGTTTACTCTAACTTGTATCCTTAACGTGTTTAAGTCAAGTTTTGCTAGGATTTTATATAGGGAGCTTTAAAACGCGAAAGTCTTAACTCTTACGGGTTAAGAACAAGAACTTTTCGCAAGTTCCTATAATTGATCCTAGAAAGTCGTTTATCAAGGAAACTTTATAATGCGAATTCTAAAACTTGAAAAAGTCTAAGAAGTTGCAAGATCCTATAGATGACTTGAAAACCAAAACCTTGATTTAATAGGCTAAGCATCCACGAGTCTCATTCCTTGAGATTTTAAATTATGGAGAACGAGAGATGATAGAGTCAATTATTAGTTTGGTATTCTTTCATGAATTTATGTGAGTTGATTATGAGCTTTTTCTCCCATCGCTTGCTAATAAATTTAATTGCAATAAATAAGGTCGTACGATTTGAAAAGTTACTTAGCTTCTAGCCCAAGATCGTTTAAAAGTTGCTCGGTATAAATTAGAGTTCATAGCCAAGGCATAACTTATTGAAGCGGGATGCGAAGATTGGCGAGTCCGAAAAGGCCCTAACAAGGCATGAGGGCTACATTTTGTTGCTAAAGATCCCAAGTGATGTGAAGAATCATTTATCAAAAATCAATATGAAGGATCTAGACACGCGACGAAAAGCAAATACTCCCGTAAAGATCATGGGGATGTCTATCCAAAAAGGCCCTAACAAGGTATGAGGATAAATAGATCCAAGTCCTAAAAGGAGGCGAATCGTTGTATATCAAAATCCCAAATAAATATTGGAGAAAAATGAAGAAGTCGTGGTCCAAATATGAAGAATCTCTCAAAAAGTTCAAGTGAAGAAATTCCTATTATGAAGAGAAGACCATTATTTCATGAACGTCTCTCAAGATTCGAAGTATGAATGCACTGCCAAATATCGGTCCGATAAAGGTCTCAAATCGTGAAGCGAGTTATGCCAAGATATGAACTTTATGAGGTCCCGAGAAGCAGTTTTAAAAGATTTTGTCCTTTATCTAACTATTGATTAAATCGTCCCACTTTATTTTCAGCCTAATAACTATCGAAATAAGTCAACAATGCATCCTCGTGATCATTTAAGACAACAATAAAATATAAGAGATACACCTAGGAATAAGGGAGTCTAAGTAAATAATTAGCCCACATGAGTTTGTGTTTGTTTGCTAACTTATAATAGCAATGATCTCGTTTTTAAGCTTGGTATGGGGAACGTGAAACTTGAGGATGATAATCATTCATGACATTCCAAAAACCCAAGGTAAGTTTTTGATCTTCTTACTAGTTTTCTTCCTTTATAATTTTCTTTAATAAAGGCCAATGTGGATTGATTATGATGGAAAATGTAAAACTTTCTTTGTAATTAATGCATTGCATGAGGACATTGCAATGGTCAAGTTTAGGGGATTTGATAGGTGTGAAAAAACCCATCCTTTGACCACTTAATTATAATAATAACCAAGCCAAAACGTGTATTTTATGTCGTAAATGTCGGAAATTATGCGTGGTTTGTGTTTTTGTTGTGATTTAGGACCAAAATATGAAAAGGTAAGAAAACATGGGCGTTCACGGGCTTTTATCGAATAAAAAGACAAAAGACAAAGTCGAAAGATCAAGAGTGCAAAAAGATCGGAAGTCCAAGGCCTATTCTGAAGATTTATCGAAGAAAAGTCTAAAGACGGAAGTTTAATAAAATCCGAAGAGCTCAAGTCTAAATTAATGAAGAAATTACAAGACGAGTTTATTAATCCCGAGACAAAGTCGAAAAAGTCGAAGAATTAAGAAGACGAAAAGACGAGAAAGAAAGAAAGAAGGAAGCAACACATGCTTAGCCTCCCTAATCACTATAAATACCCTCCTAATGTGTCATTAGGAGGTGTTGGATATTTTGACAAACTAGTCTTCCAATTTAATTACTTGCACTTTTTCTTAATGTCATTTACTTAATTGCACCTTTAGTAACTTGTCTTGCACCTTAAATTTGTAAGCTTTTAATTCTTGTTCTTACATTAATTGTTGAATCTTAATTTTAATCAAGTTTTAATTAATCTCTCATTCTACCTTTCTTGTTTTGATTTAATCTTTATGTTTATGTGCTTATTGTTATGCTTATTTGATTAATGGTTATGTTTTTATGTTATTGATTGTGTTTGCTTATTGATTTATAGCTTATTGTGTTTTTCTTAAATTTAATTAAGTGCTTATTAGTTAATTTTTATAAAAAGTTGATTTTTAATATTTTTATTATTTAGTGTTTCTAAAAGTTTTTAAATTTTGGTTTAATAGCTTTTTCTTAAAATTGATTTTGGTTAAGTTTTAGTTAAGTGCTTAATTGTTTTTAGCTTAATTTAGTTTTAGCTTATTTGATTCTTACTGTTATCCGGGTTTTGGTAAAAACCCTCTTATTCCGGATAATAGCCAAACGTTATTCCGGATAAGCCACAAGACAACATTATTCCAAATAGTGATCATCAGGAGATTCCGGACAAGGTTCGAAATCATTCCGGATAAGCCATCGAAGATTTATTCCGGATAGGGCTGTGAATTGGTTATTCCGGATAAGCATTTTGAGGTATTCTGGATAAGGGAATAAACCTTATTCCGGATAAGCTCTTTTAGTTGATATTCCGGATAAGGTGACAGAGTATTCCGGATAAGCTTTGGCAGGGGATTCCGGATAACAGGTTATTCCGGATAACTTACAAGTGCATATTCCGGATAACTAGAAGTTAGTTATTCCGGATAAGGGACACGACTATTATTCCGGATAGTGACCCAAAGTCACATTCCGGATAAGGATTCGTTTCATTTATTCCGGATAAGGAGTTAAAGCTTATTCCGGATAAGCAGCAGAACGTGCATTCCAGATAGCATGCTGAAGCAACAATCCAGATAAGAGTGACAGTTTTATTCTAGATAAGCATCAGGTTTGTTATTCAGGATAAGAGTAAGAGGGATTCCGGCTAGTGACAGTATTTTGGATCCCGGCTCAGGTTCTGTTTACTTTCTTTTTTTATTTTTAAGCATTTAATTTTCTCGCCATTTTTCTTTAAGTCATTTTAATTTCTTTTCTTTATTTTAAATTTCAAGTTTATATTTTTTATTACATTGTCAAATTTAGTTTTCGTCGAGCTTTAATTTTTGCCATTGAATTAATTTACTTTTAAAAGTTTTAATATTGCACCATTTAAGTTTTAATTAGTTTTAGATTTAATTACCCGTCATTTACTTTAAGTTTTGCAATTTATATTTACTACAACGACCAATATATTTCTTTTTCACCAAAAGACGACTGAGTCGCACTTAAACCAGTAATCAATTCGAAAAGATCGGACGATAATTTTTTAACCTAGTAAAATCTATGTATCATGTGGCCAAACTATGCAGACGATAAATATGCTCGCACCAAAAGTGAATGAGATAAATTACACTCGATACAAATTGGCTTTAGGTTGTCCTCTTCCCCCTAATCCCGGATACCTTAAGCAAGTTCAGGCCACTAATGAAACTTTATATAATGGTAGTGTGCTATTGTCTGATGAGCATGATCCTCCTAGTGTGCATGATTCTGAGGAAACTACTGAACTTGCTGTAGAGACTCGTTTAAGAATGAAAAAGCTTGATAAAGAAGTGACACCCGTTTATTATCCGAAAATTAATCCTCCAACTGTTTTTGTTCGGTCTAAAACGAGTACTAAAATGCTTTTGTTACCAAGTGAGGAATTGTCTGATGACCCTCCTAAACCAAGTATCACACGCCGATTTCTAAACGAGCTTAAAGATAAGATTGCCATCCTTAAACGTGTCGTTAATTCCAAAATAACTGGAGGAAATTTTACATCACCTGTTCAGATTGAGGTCTAGAAAATTCTTCAAAACGATATTAATCCGATTATTAATCAAGTTGATGCTAGGCTAGGTAATTTGGAAAATGCTTTTCTAAAATAATTTGCCAACTTTGTTGAAGACTTTAAATCTTTGGCGAAGGAAGCTGATGAATCTCTTGAAAAAGTCAAAGTTTTGGAAAATGATCTTGAACGCCTCTCTAAAGCTCGTGATTGTATTTATATAGTAGCCTGTTGAGTTAAGTACCTCTGTGTCGCATAATGAAAACCTTCAAACTGAGCTTGATCTTATGAAAGAGAAAATGGAATCTTATGTCATTAAAAAAGATAAAGAATTCACCGATCTTTGGAATAAATTTGTCAAAAAATGTGATGAATGCAAATATGACAAGATTTCGTATGAAAAAGCTTACAATGAAATGCAACAAACTATCACACGGTTGCAGGCTCAGTTAGGAGGGGTTAAGGAACCGAATTTGGCCTTTTCAGGGTTAGAGAGTGCTAGTGATGGTAATGTTCAGAAGCTTAAGGCTAAGATTGCAGATTTAGAATCTGTTGCCGTTTCATATAAGCGGGCTGTTGAACAAAGCAAGTTTGTCTATCAGAAACTTATTGATAAAATCTATGAGAACTGTAAATTAAAGGCTTTGTTAAAAGATAAGACTTCTGAGCCTAGCTCGAGTGCGGATATGATGATCCAGAAACCAGCAACCTCGGGACCCACTCGTATTGCTGTAACACCGTTTCCTAAGGCCGCTGGAATGAAAGCTGCTGTTATAGCCCCAGGAATGTTTCACGTTAGACCTTCATCTCCAACTAGGGTAGATATCTCTGTGCCTAGCAACCAACGCAAAGCAAGCGTTAGGACAAAACCGACCACTATCGCACAACCACAAGTCATTGATTTAAAAAATGCTAATTCTAACAAGCGTGTGTCCTTTTCTATAGGAATGAACAACCACACTAAGAGTAGAAGGCCACAGCCTACGAGCAATACAAGGAATGATAGGGTCCCTTTTGCCTCTAGAAGTAGTCGTCCCGAGGCTAATAATGTGGAAGTAGAAGAACATCGTAGGAATTTGCCGTTTTTTATTCATAATCAGAAACTTAATTCTTTTGAATGTAATGACTTTAAACTTGCTAGGAATGAAAAACTTGAAGTTATTTGTGCTAAATGTAATAAATGTTTCTTTACTTTTAGTCATGATGTTTGTGGTTTGACTATGAATGGTTTGAACTATGGTGGTTACACTCGACTTGACAAGCTTTCTATCAGCGAAACACATAACACTCCTAAGGCTAAAGTGTATGTTCCGAAAACTAAGCAGGTAGGGTCCACTAAAAGTCTTGCTACGCATAGAAGTCCTAGAGTTACCTCTAAGTGGTTGCATACTGGAAGATATTTTGCCTCTAATGGTCATGTTATTGATTCTAGTAGATCTCATACTGACAGTGAAATGTCGGTATGTGATATGGCTTGATTATTACCTAACCATACAGGAACCTATTTCTTCGGTTGCTAAATTTTCTCTTCTCTTATCATTGGCAGGCTGTTGAAATTTATCTCTGGTGTGTGGACTCGGGCTGTTCCAAACATATGACTGGGAATCAAAGTTTTCTCAAGAACTTTGTATGGCGTTTTATGGGAACTGTTCGATTTGGAAATGATCATGTTGCGGCAATCCTAGGCTATGGTGATCTTCATTGGGGAAATATTATCATCACTAGAGTTTCTTTTGTTGATGGCTTGGGACACAATTTGTTCTCAGTTGGGCAATTTTGTGATTCAGATTTGGAGGTTGCCTTCAGAAGTCATACTTGCTTTGTAAGGGATCTTGAAGGAATTGATATGTTGAAAGGAAATCGCACAACAACCTTTACACCATTGATCTTTTTCAAATGTCTACTGCATCTCCAATTTCTCTCATGGCCCGGGCCACTTCAACAAAGTCATAGTTATGGCATCAAAGGTTATCTCATCTCAATTTCGATGCCATCACCCAACTTGCAAAAGATGATCTCGTTACCGGTCTTCCAAAGTTCAAATATACTAAAGACCATCTTTGTCCATCATGTGAGCAAGGTAAAAGCAAGAAGAAGCCTCACAAACCCAAACCTGTTCCAAATTCGACGAATAGGTTGCATCTCCTTCATATGGATTTGTGTGGCCCAATGAGAATCAAAAGCATTAATGGAAAGCGGTATGTCCTTGTGATTGTGGATGATTATTCTCGTTACACATGGGTTCATTTTCTTGCTTCGAAAGATGAAGCCCCGGATGTAATTATCAATTTCTTGAAGAAAACATCAGTGCTACTTCAAGCCCCTGTTATCATTGTAAGAACGGATAACGGTACAAAATTCACCAATCAGAAACTGAAAGCTTATTTTGACGAAGTTGTGATTTCTCATCAAACTTCGGCTGTAAGAAATCCAGAGCAGAATGGAGTTGTGGAACGGAGGAATCGTACGTTAGTTGAAGCTGCTCGGACGATGCTTCTCTCATCCAATGCACCGTTATTCCTTTGGGCTGATGCTATAGCAACTGCATGTTATACTCAAAACCGCTCCATTATTCACACCCGCTTCAACAAAACACCTTATGAGATCATTAATGGAAGAAAACCGGATATTTCATTTTTACATGTCTTTGGTGATTTATGTTATCCGAAGAATGATCGTGAAGATATAGGTAAACTTGAACCTAAAGGTGATATTGGTTTTTTCATTGGTTATTCTTTAACTGCTTGTGCTTACAGGGTTTATAATCGAAGGACAAGAAAGGTAATAGAGACTATGAATGTTACTTTTGATGAACTCTCGGGTATGGCCTCTCAACATAGAAGTTCACATCCCGAGCTTCAAGGTCAGACTTCTGGACACGTAAGTTCAGGACTCACGCTTCAATTTGCACCGTCAGCAATCTCATCGTTACAACCTTCGGAACGTGACTTGGAAGTCCTATTTGGGCCAATTTATGATGAATATATGGAGGGTCCTTCGTCATTTGGTGTTCCTCAAAATGCCCCGGCTGCACCTGCTACGGTAGTTCTAGAACCACCGACTGCATCTACACCAACGACATCCGTTTTTGCACCATCTACGTCAACCTCAACCAGATTGACTCCAAACATTCCAACCACGTCTCCGAATGCTTACGCAACTCAACAACATTCTCAGCAAATTCCTACTCATATTCATCTTCAGAATGAAATAGTTGTTGAAAATGCAAACAATGCGATGCTCAACGAACACGAGTTTGTTAATCCATTTGCGACTTCTACAAGTACTACTCAGCCTTCAACACCATATGTGGATCCGTCGAGATCGCATCAAGTTTCTCATACACTTCCACATGAACAAAAATGGACTAAGAACCATCCTTTGGTTCAAGTGATTGGAAATCTCTCACGACCAGTCTCAACACGAAATCAACTGCGTACCGACGGTGATATGTGTATCTATGCACTATCAGTCAGCACAATGGAACCAGCTAGTGTGAAAGAAGCAATAACCGATGCATCATGGATTGAGTCTATGCAAGAAGAACTCAATCAGTTCATCCGGCTTGATGTATGGGAGTTAGTACCTCGACCGGACAATATCGATCCCCTTACTCTGAAATGGTTATTCAAAAACAAGATGGATGAGGAGCAAACGGTCATTAGGAACAAGACTCGGTTAGTCGTGAGAGGTTATAAACAACAGGAGGGAATTGATTTCGCTGAATCCTTCGCCCCGGTTGCTCGAATGGAAGCTATTAGGATTTTCTTGGCATACGCTGCACACAAATCGTTCACTGTGTATCAAATGGACGTGAATACGGCTTTCTTGCATGGACCATTAAAAGAAGATGTGTATGTATGTCAACCAGAAGGTTTCATCAACACCGTACATCCAAGCCATGTCTACAAGTTGAAAAAGGCAATTTATGGTTTGAAACAAGCACCGAGGGCATGGTACGACGAATTAGCATCATTTCTTCTACAAAATCACTTCAGCAAAGGAATCATTGATCCAACTTTGTTTGTCAAGCACTACCGCAACGACATATTGGAGGCTCAGGTCTATGTAGATGATATTATATTTGGTTTTACTAACCCAAAATATTCCATATTATTTGCAGACCTTATGAAATGTCGATTTGAAATGTCCATGATGGGGGAAATGACGTTTTTTCTTGGTCTCCAAGTTCACCAATCCCCCCGTGGCATTTTCATATATCAGGCCAACTATGTGCTTGAAATTCTAAAGAAATTTGGAATGGAAAACTGTGATCCTATTGGTACTCCAATGGACACTAAACACAAGCTTGATTTGGATAAGAAAGGGACATTTGTAGATGCTACAAAATACCAAAGTATGATCGGGTCCCTTATGTACTTAACCTCAAGTAGACCGGACATTGTGCACGCTACTTGTTTATGTGCTCGGTACCAGGCTAAGCCAACCGAGAAGCACCTCAAGGAGGTTAAAAGGATCTTTCGTTATCTCTGGGGAACCATTCACATGGGTCTCTGGTATACGAAGGGTTCTGGTTTTAATCTTACTGGTTTTTCAGATGCCGACCATGCAGGATGTCATGATTCATTCAAGAGCACTTCTAGTGGAGCACAATTCGTAGGTGAGAAGCTAGTGAGCTGGTCATCAAGAAAACAAGACTGTATGGTGTTGTCCACCGCGGAAACAGAATATGTGTCTCTATCCGTGTGTAGTGCTCAAGTTCTTTGGATGAGAACACAACTCACGGATTATGGCTTTTACTTTAACAAAGTTCCTATTTATTATGATTCACAATCAGCCATAGCCATATCCTGTAACCCGGTCCAAGACTCCAAGACCAAGCACATTGATGTCCGATTCCATTTCATAAAGGAGCATGTGGAAAGAGGAACGATCGAACTGTATTTTGTCAAGACGGACTACCAACTAGCCGACATCTTCACCAAAGCTCTTTCTCAAGACAGATTTGAATTCTTGGTTCGTCGACTTGGTATGCGTAGTTTCATTCCTGATGAACTTGAACGTCTTGCACATTCGTAGTAACCTTGTATATATCTATCAGAAAATCAAAATACAAAATATAAAACCTATAATAACAAAATAAAAAATGAGAAATTTTTTCAAAAATACCAAAAATATTCTTCTTCAACATGTCTCTCAGCATCGATAATATGGACGTACTTAGAAATGTTGTTAAATAACGACACGGGTACGTACACAAAGTTCGAATGAGAGTTCAAATGTTTTCAAAACATGTCTTTTCTATTTTCTTCTCATAATGGCTTATAGTCACATGTCAGACTATAACCCGGTCCCTAAATGAAGGAAAGTCTTTGACTTATCCTCAACAACGAGAAATTTGTTTTTCTCGGTCATGAGCTTATATCAAAACATTCAAAGTTTTAAGCTCATGAACACAATTTTTCTCGGACTTTTGAGCACAATTTTTCAATATATTTCAATACAATGTGCTCATATACTCCCATATTTAAATAGAATCTCTTTTCGAGGGGGAGTATAATGATTTCATGTAAAACCCGCATGCTTTTATCATGAATAGTACCCTTAAGATCGTACGTACTAGATTAAAACTTTCCTTTTATAGTATGCTTACGTTCACGTGTTAGAATTTTTTCGTGTTACGTACGTGTTAGAACACGATAAGTATTTATTACGTACGAACACACAATAATTATTTAAACAATAATTAATCACGAACATGCGATCATGAAATCATGAACGTAAATTAATCACGAGCTAACATTAATTACGTATTTATATTTATTACGAGCACGAATAAATATATTAAG
Source organism: Glebionis coronaria (assembly GCA_025667525.1). Classification (NCBI taxonomy): domain Eukaryota; kingdom Viridiplantae; phylum Streptophyta; class Magnoliopsida; order Asterales; family Asteraceae; genus Glebionis; species Glebionis coronaria. The sequence continues at coordinate 276,979,206 of CM046879.1, forward strand.
TCACGGTTAATAATTAACGAGAACACATAAAACGCGAACACGATAAAACACGAACGAACACTAAAATAATTAGACTCGGAAAAAGGTACGGGTACCCCATGTGGGGCCCCCTACCCGCGACTACACCAAGAAGATGGGCCAAGCCCATCTAATTTTTACTAACAAGGGGTTAAGGTGAAATCTTTTATCATTTTTTCATATTACAGTAAAATTACAAAACCCTAAAAAGATTTTCTCCTTCCTTCTTTCTCTCCTTTGGCCGCCGGATATAAACACACAAAAGGGGGTGTTTGTTTGATTTTTGATCTTGAAGTTTGTGCAAGCATTCGTGTGTGTTCATCCTCGTTTGATCCACGCATTCGGTATACTTTTTTAATCCTTTCTTTTATGTTTTGATTTAATAAATTAAATAAGATCATGATGTTTTAAAAAGCTAATTAAAAACATTAATTAAACATGTAAATGGTTATGGGGTAAATCAAAACAAAGGATTTAGGGGTATTTGTTGTGGCTGGCGCCTAAACCGAACCCCCAATGGGTCTCAGTTTGGCTTGTGAACCACCACCGAGACCTCATGGTCTCGGTTTGGTGGTGTGGGTCCCACGGCATCAACAAACAGGGGAGAACCCCGAAGTGGTTCGGGGTATGGTGTTGATTACAGGTCTGGTTCATGGTTTCTAGTCACGATCCGGTTCATTGATTATGTTAAGATTATGATTTTAATAGTTATATGTTAAAAATTAAATTAATAAAATATGACATGATTAATTTAATTAACATGACTTAGGTTATAATTTAATTATTAGATCATGGATTTTTAACCTAAGTATTTATATTTTCTAGAATATAATTAATTAATTATTAAAAACCATGGCTATAATTAATTAATTAACATGACTTAGGTTATATTATTAATAATTAATAATACATGTTTTAACCTAAGTATTTAACTTTATTTAATTAAAAACATGATATATTTAATTAAATACTTTAAACCTATAGTTTATTTAAATTACATGTAATAACTAATAAACTATACCTTATATCATTATGACATAGAAAAATAATCAGAAAACACTTAAGCTTATATAATTAGCTTATTTAACCAGCTTATATCTAATTATGGAAACTTTCTATTTTTAGAAACTTATTTAATTAAGGCAGCTAATCTATTTATGGAAACTTTCTATTTTTAGAAACTTATCTTTTTTAAGCAGTAAGTTTATTTTTGAAAACTTTCTATTTTTGGAAACTTTCTATTTTTGGAAACTTTCTATTTTTGGTAACTTTCTATTTTTGGAAACTTTCTATTTTAGGAAATCTGCTATTTTTAGAAAGTTACTTATTATTACACAGTAAGTATAATCATACATGAAATACAAGTAATACTTAATTAGAATAGACAAAATATGAGATAAACACCGTTTAAAGCTTAGAAGAGTAAAACATGACATGAACGTATAAAATAAGCTAAGACATGACATAAAACCAGTTACGTAGTTAGTAATCAGGTACTTATACACGTATGTATTTATGTAGCATTAGTGATACCGAACGGTTCGTCTTCTTCGTTCACTGGACATAAGGTACAGATTCCCGTCCTTTCAGTATGGACATTCTTTCCTTATTAGGATTTCCCGTATGCAGCCAACTGTTTTCCCGTAGTATAAGTTTATATGTTTGATTTGCTTATGTTTAATTTAGAATACCTATAGCCATATACATGCATGACCAGTTTCACCTAGTTATGGAGGTACCATAACCATAATACTAGAGGCACTGGTATTATGACTTCCCCACGGCGGAGTGATTGCTCGTGGCGTCCCTTCAGGTTTTGGCCATATTATTATATTTATCATGTGGGGCGTATGGGTGCATCCTAGTTACATGTTTTCAACAGATTACTCAGTGTGAATGTGGTGTGTGCCTTGCATCCTTCACAAGGATCTGATCCCTCCTACCCAAACCAGTATATTAAATTAGAGGCAGCCCCTCTAATTTGCATGACGAGGTCACCCCTCCAAGTATTCATGCACGGTGGATTTTCATGACCTATATTGGCTAATGGTAGAATATGTTAAACAGTTTTTATAAGATAAACATAAGGCTTTTCAAACTATATAACCAGTTTTACCAAGACTTAACCGGGTTATTCGGGACTTAGTTTCTTCCGCTGTTATATGCTTATATGCTTATACTATTCACGCTTTATTGTACATCCATGCACTGAGCGTATTGCTCAGCCGTTTTCCTTTTCTATGTCCCCAAAACGGCATGTACTCAGGGAAGCTCGTAGACTTTAAGCGTACGTGCATATGGACTGGAAGCTTTCTAGCCTTTCTTTACTTTATGCATTATCTTTACTTTGATACTCTTGCCATGGACATTGTTTAGTCCTTTCATTTACAGTACTTATGTTTATGTGTGATGAGCTTTACTTTTGGACTACCGATGTTTGATTCCGGTATTTTCCTTTTATGGTCATGTAGTGTTTAGACATTTATCCTTGTATGCTTTGATGACACGCCATAATTACGCGTGACATTCCATTATCAAAATGGGGTGTTACATTTCATAAACACTTGTTCCAAAGTTTCATGACACATTATTCTCTCCATGTTATATCACTAGTTTCACAAAAAATTTCAATTGCATGCAATTTTTGAGGGGGAGAATAGTGATAAAAAATGTGATCAAAATGTTTTATTTTGGATAAGATCTTTGAGATAAGTGCTTTCTCGTCCTAACATGTGCAAAATGTTTACTTAAATTCTTTCGCATTTTGAAGCACATGTGTAGGAGCGTTTTTGGTGATTAAGAAAGTTTTTTCTTGGTTACGATATCTATACCTTCAACACAATTATTCACGACGATATTGGTGTCAAAAGGTGGTTAGGTATTCGTCCTATGATCCAACCAGAACCGGAGGGATCTTCCCAAGGACAATCCATTAGAACTTAGAAGACCTTAGGAAAGATGGAGTAGTTGAGTGTACGGGAATAATGCCGACTAATGACTTAAGCTAGCACTGGAACTATCACAACAAGGTGCTAGTTATGACGTCTTAGTAAGCATTGAAGGGGTTAAAGAATGAAAAAGAAATGTAAGGATAAAGGGTGAAAAAAATAGCCCTCCATACAACTTAGGCAGAAACCGGGTCAATACATCTACTATCAGAATCACGTTGATGATTTCTGGTACTGAAGACAAAGCATCATGGACCCAGGGATGCAATGCACAACCCATCCCAGCCTACTCAAGCTTCTCTCAAAAGAAGTTTGTTTTATTGTCACGGAGTTCAACTCATTTCTATCGACTTTCTCACTCCGAGATAGTAGATATTGAATAGGTGGCAGTCTGCTCCAGCCTCCGATCACTAAATAAATGTGCACTTATGGAGTCTAGAGCCAACGAGATTCATCAAAAAAATCTCATTAGGACACTTATTCCATATATCAATTATTGTTCATCCTTAGAACACAAGCGATGATTTACAGAGTCCTACACTCTATCCTTGTGGTATTGCTTGAACACTCAGAGTGATAATCTCTTGTTATCACAGTGATGAATGGAAATCCTTCCAGTGTTAACATCAAACAGCACTGCGGTAGGTCATATGTACGATTCATTTCGAATTAAACATATGCTAACTGGAAAGCAACAGTGGTTTGATTCTTAATTGATTCAAACTCGTTCCAGGTCTCGACGTAATATCTTTATGATCTTGCCAGAACATTCAGAGTAATACTTTTCAGTATTTACAGTGACAAATGGAAATCCTTCCAGTGTCATCATCAAACAACACTGCGGTAGGTAACTTGTGCGATTCTATATGAATCAAACTTGTGTCAACTGGAAAGCAACGATGGTTTGATTCTTAATTGATTCAAACTTGTTCCAGGAAATTGAATTGACGACTTATTCAGCAGAATGGAACTGCATGATTCACTCCTTACTATGAATTATCTTTCGATATATTCAAGTATTGAGAACGACTACCACAGCCGGAAACCCTGTCAAGGAAGTTCTTTGAACTTACCTAATCACAGGTACAGTATTCTTACTGTATAACGGGAAACCGGAGGAATGCAAACAGTGGAGTAACTTCAAGAAGTCGTAATTCAAGACCACATGCTCATATAAATGAAGAAAGCTCAAGAACATTTAAAGACAAAGACTTCCGCTACTCTGATGATCAAGGGAGATTGTTAACAAGCTTTCAAGTCAACACAAAACATGAGTATGTGGAGAAAGACACAAGAACACAAGCTGGAAAAGTTACAAGATCAAGTCAAGGCAAAGATCAAAGATCCAAGATCACAAGTCATGAAAGGAACTATGAAGAAACTCTCAAGACATCGAGCTTCAAAGTCTGCAACAACAAAGAAGTGAAGTTACATATTACATGACCGTCCCTTAGGGGGAGATTGTTAGAAGTAATTAAAGTGATGGTCATATAATATATCGTTGCGAAGCTCGTGAAAAATGTTATTTAATGATGTCGAGAGTTTTTAGTTATTATTGTTTATGTAACGGGATTTAGTCCCGAACACACAAATGAGGAAGGCCTCCTAAAAAATTCTTCATCTGTATAAAAGGCCCCCTAATCCTCATTTGTGTGTCTGCTTTCCATTTGATTAGTTCTAGAGAGAGAAAGGTGTTTGTTTCTCTCACTAGGAAAAAACCAACTTTGTATTTCTTTTCTTCTCTTCATCTTAATCTAATCTTCCTTTTTTAGTTTAATCATCATCATGTTATTTGTGTTTGATTAGTCGTGTGATTGAGTCCTACACTACAGCTATTTAGATAAATACTGTAGCATTATTAAACTGACTAAAAATCTGTATAAGCATACATATATGTTCTTTGTACTATCTATTAAGACTGTGCTATTTGATTAGGCATAACTTTGGCGTGAGCATTATTTGGATATTCGTGTTATATAGCTATTGCCAACTCCCAGGTGAGTTTACAGCCCCATATAAACTATTGATAAACTTTTCCTCTACGGGGGAGAAAACATGCAACTATTTTAAATGGACATAACTGAATTGTATAAACTTGACTATTATAGAAACTGTTAAATTGTTGTAAATCGCCCGAATGTTATAAATAGATCTATTAGGGATTGACCATCCCCATCTGGGTGAGTCATGCTCACTGCGCCTTGGCCGGGATACAAATGTATACCATGATGGAACTGGGTTTGGGTGTCTTTATGTAAGACACTACGTCCTCATCTGTTGAGGACTATGGAATGTTAAGCATCAGTTTCGAGTAATATCAAATGTAATATACTTTGTAGTAAGAATGCTTTGTGCATTGTTACTTCTATGATTAATGTATGTCCAAACTAATTATTGTTAAACCTGTGAATTCACCAACTTTATGTTGACCCTCTAAGCATGTTTTTCTCAAGGAAATGATTGTAATCTGCATTGTATGACTCGTCAGGGGTTCTATTTGGGAAACAAAAAAAATATACTTTTATCATGTTGGAGACAATTTGTCATAAATTTGTTAAATAATCATGTAATCTGTTTTAAATAATCTTTTATCTTATGCTCTATGAACTATGTGCTATCGATCCACCCTTGTGACATCTCCGTTGATAATTCTGCATATTTTGACCCTACCCGGGGTGTCACAGAGTGACCCTCCAGTGAAGCTAGGTGAAATTTTGTTTTTTTGAAGTTCGTTTATTCTCGATTCTTGACAAATTGAAAGTCTTAAAAATGTTAAGCCTTTAATTGTTCTTAGTTGTTAAGGGTATTTGGAAATCTATATCTAATTCAATCAACAAGTAAAAAGAGGAAAATAATAGGCTACGTATCCGTAAAATACCTTGAAAATATTCACAAAGTAAAAATATAAAATGCATAAAAAGTAAATTTGCTTGAAATGTAAGCTAAATGAAGTATAAGGTTTAAAATGTAAATTTCAGAAACGAAAGGACAAAAAGTGTAAAATTTAACCAACTATCAACAACTTTAACCAATCTAACAAACTTACTAACTAATTTTATCAATAACTGAGAATACAAGGACTGTTACTTGCAAACCCTAAAAATAAGGAAATTTAGCACTAAATGAAAACAGTTACAAACTATATGGACCAAAGTGCAATTAACATGTAATGTTATAAAAAACGGGTTTTACACTTTCAATAAGCTGGTATGAGCTTATTACTGGACCAAATCAACTCTGGTTTGTTTTAAAGTGCTTAAAAAGGAAATTTAGCTAGACTTGCACAACGAAACAACTTAAAAGCTCAAAAATCACAAGATAGCTTATTCTAATAAGCCAAGAATAAGCAAACATGAAATCTAGACTTCCACAACTTGATTTTAATGCACAATCTTATTAATCCGCTGACAAGAAGACTGGAATGTCTTTTAAAACTGAAAATGGTTAACTAGATAAACCATAAATTGAAATTAAGCTGAAATGAGCTTATTTGACCAAGCGTTGACCAAAAAATTCCAAAAAGCTGATTTTAACAAAACCCACTCAGGACATGTTGGCAACAAGATTTATGAAAGAAAATTGACAAGTTTGGGAAGTAGAAATGGAGATATGAGAAAACAGTTAAGCCTATATTACAGAAACTTGCTTTTGCTCAATGGCTTATCAAAAAGCTGATTTCTTACTTAAAAATGGATATAGTAGAATTTTCTTTAACACACTAATTCTTTGGATGTTGGACTACAAGTAGAAACAGGTTTCAAGCAAAATGATCAAGTAATAAAGGAATGCAAGTGAATTGAATTTGGCTAGTTTAATGATGAAAATGATTACAATTCTTGACCCATACTTTTTATCTGCCAATTACCTTTTTGACTGACAATTTGACTTCATAGCTGAACTAAAATGTTTCCACTAGTTAACCCAATGTGTACTAACATTAATCAACCAGTTTAACAAGCTTGGATAACCAAAACTTATCAAATCCAAACACCACTTTAGAAAGCTGTCAAAGACTTTTACAAAAGAAATTTGCTCACAAGTGTAGGACAAGTTATGACTCTTATCTAAGCTTGTTTATATGACCAAATGAAATGTGATTGGACTGAAAACAGGCAGCTAACAACTCTTAACCATAAAATGAACTCAATGACTAAAATCTGATGAAATCACTTAAAAGAAAGCAAGTAAACTATGACTAAAACTGTAAGATCACTAAACAACTATCAAACCAACACAATTATGCTAGAAACAAGCTAAACACAATATCAGATCAATCTTTAATGATTATCTAGGAATTTAGCATGCAGAACTGATTAAGTGGAACCAAAAACAGGATTTTAACACCTTTTAGCAAGAAGCCTCCTCTGATGGAGTAGAGGAGCGCTGAGCTCTCTATAACAGACTTCCTTCAACCCAAATCAACTAAAATCAACAACCTTATCACCTCCAAAAGCTATATCTGATCTACTCATCTAATTCTGCTTCAAACTACTACAATAGGTCTGGATAAGAGCTGAACTGGCTAATGAGAACTTGATAAGCTTCCAAATCACAACACAAACTCCATTGATCAAATGAAGATCAACAGGAACACAATGTATCAACTAGAATGTAGAATTAAGTAAGATAGATGAAAGTATGAACCGAATATTTTTGTTTTATTTATTTGGGAGGGAAAGTTTGTTACAAATGCTAACTGCCTAACTAACAAGCTCTTAAGTGTGTGTCAAACACTTAAGAGCTGCTAACTAACTGAAAGTAGAACTGGAATTGAGAGAAAAAAATGAAAGTGTGTGTTTTTCACACTTTAAGCTACTTAGTACAAATGAGATGATCTATTCCTATTATAGAGCTGGAATGAGAAGTTGTTAGAGTGGAAGACGTGTCTTGGCCAATGGGAAAGTGCCAGGTGTCATGAGTTGGTTGATTGCAAATTCGTCTTCAAAAACACAAAAGGGCCTTTTTGATCTTGTTGATTTAAGTCTAATTGATTATGAGGACTGCATTTCTTATTGAATTGCGAGTAAGTTTCATGTAGAAAACTTTATCTGAAATGCAGTGTAGCCAAATCCACGATCTGGGTTTGTTCTTTGTTGAAGATGAAACGTGGCGTGATTTTATTGGCTCTCAGCAGAACACACGGATCATTAACCATATTTTGATAATTTGTTTATTAGCTGGTGGCTTGTGATTGGTCAAAAGGAAAGAAAATGGGTTTTATTGTTTTTGATTCGTTATTAAATGAAAAGTGAGTAAGTGGCCAGCTGTCAGCATACTTGGCAATCCGAAACCCATCTTTATTGCATTTTGATTGGTGGAAATGGTGTTCACACGGATCAAACCCAAAGTTAATATAATTTTGTCACTTTCAGCCCCTCTTCTTTAGCAGATAATACAATTGAGCTATTTTCTTCATTTCTTTGGAAATTTCAGTCCTTTGACTTGCATTCTTGGTTAATTAAGTCCCTTGACTTAGTTGAGTTGAAGATTGACCAAGTTTGACTTTAATCTTGACTTTTTCCAAATTTGCATTTTAGTCCCTCAACTTTTGAACATTGTCAAGATAGGTCCTTTTCTTCAAATGGCTTGTCATCTTTGATCATTCTCTTGTCTTTTTCATCATAAATGAGCTTGATTTTCACTTGTTTGCTTGAAATTGTATCCTTGTTACCTATTAAAGCACAAACACAAAACATACCACATAATACTGCTTTATAGCACACAAGTTAGGTATTTTTTATGTGTTTTAGGGTGATTTGTTGACTTATTGATATGAGATTTTGCTCATATCAAATCCCCTACACTTGATCATTTCCATGACCTCATGCAATGCTATATTTTAAAGCACAAATTTTACATTTTCCTTATAATTAACCCACCTTGGCCAATATGAAATGATTTAATACTACTCTACACTATATGATGCATGATTTGTATTTTGTACAATGCAATGCAAAGAAAATCAATTCTATTTATACATTTTTGATTTTTCATAAATGGTTTTGATGGAAAAACTCATAAAGAAATCAATAACTTAGATTAGGGCTTTTAGTACCATGAACACTCATCACCCTCAAGTTTCACTTTCCCTATACCAAGCTTAAAAATGGGATCATTGTATTAACAAGTAAAAAGTGCATCAACTTATTCATGACATTTAAATGTGGAACCGGTTATTATTTGAGCAAATTACTTGAGAGCAAATTTGTCATTATTTAAAGCGTGAAGTATAAGAAATGCAAAATCCAAAAATAAGGAAGCACGGTTTTAATCCAAAGTAATCCTCTCATCCATTACTCAAAAAACCGCTCATAATTAATATAAGTCCGACTCAAGAGTAATGAGTCATTCACCTTATGTAACACCCCCAATTTCGGGTCATATGCGGAAGCTCATATGGGGTGCTACTTCATAATATAACAGCTCAAGTAATAGAAAACGACTGGAAAAGAATCGTTTTTTAAAAGTAATCATTCGATTGAAATCAAATTTTACAAATCATCCACAACATGGTCCCAAACATTTAGATCACAAAAGTACATAACGTTTACATGAAAGTTATCGAATGACTTTTCCAAAAATAGTGAGCCTTTAACAACATAGTTATTTATGCAAGCATCCGAATCCCTCACGCCATTACCTTCAAGGACCTGAGATAAAACATGCTAAATTTTTCAACAAAAGTTGAGTGAATCTATAGAGTTTATAAATAAACATTACCGAACACTAATACGTTTTAAAGCCATCAACCATAACAATGTGGATCAAACAAAGTTATAAAGATTTATTATAAGAATCATGACATTGGAACGTTACCATAATATTTGCCCACCATACACCTCGCTAAGTGTATTTTAAACTCTCACGCATGTATCCTCCTTGGGCCTCAATCGTTCCCTAACGATAGCTAGTCGTTATAGGACGGGAGGAGGTCGGTCCTCCCGAATAGTACTATTCCATGTATAAGCGCCTACCATTACTCGATAGCTAACAATTCATGATTTATATATTGGGACTTTTATTCAGCGAATAAGCAACTTATAATAATAATCATGGCATTAAACATTTTCCCGTGTTCTATTTTATAACAAGCATGGGTTTACAACAACTTCTATATGCGCCCATTAATGGTTTACCGCAACTACGAATTGTACCCTTCATTTTCAATACAAACAATTTCTAATATATAGGATTCACCACAACTTTTATATGCACCCTTTAATGGGTTTACCTCACATCTAATTACACCATTTATTTTCAGTAACTAAGCATGTTATCCCCTTCGCGGGTTTATAAAATCATCTTTAAGAATTTAAAAGCGAGGCTATAGACTCACCTTAGTGCGATACAGCGGACGAACGAACCGGACTGTAGAGAAATTAAAAAAGGTATCCCAAGTATTATCCACGACCTACAAACGTGATCACGGCCTTAAATACGCGTTTTAAGAATACGTAAAACTATGATACAAAAATGTTCAATATGATGCAATACATAAGCTACATTGCCCCATTAACCAAGCTAAGGTGTAAACATATCCAATATGGTTTACAACCTGAATTTACATCCCAATTTATAATTCTAAATCCCCATTCAATCATTTTCTTTTGGTTTGCACAACAAAACACCACAAGTTTAAGATAAATCTAGACATAAAAGTCATAAAAGCATTCCCGACAAGGCTGACTTGGGGAGGGCATATCTCCCAAACCATAAAGCCATTGAACTTGTGGTTTTTACCACTGGAAAGGTCTTGAAATCTAGTTTCTAGACCAATTGGCTAGTCAACCTGAAGGTTTAGCCATTTTTCTAAATGTTCAAAATACCAATAGTGAGCAAGTTTAAGGTTCGGTGAAAAACTATTTTGGTCCACCTTCATAGAAGTGGTTCTCCCAAACCATGAAGGCTATAAACATGAGGTTTTCTCCCCTGGAAAAACTCATGAATCTAGTTTCCAAAATGTCCAAACAATCATTTTTATTCATTACCAAACGACAGCAACCTAGTTTTTAATAAGAAGTAGTCAAATAAGATTTTTCACCCCAAAGTTTACTCTATCCGTTTTGGTCATAAATCACAATCCGTGATAGTAATAGACGCAAGGTCAGCGGCCATGTTTAAGTTATGATGTCTACTAAATCTACATGTTTTAAAAAGTATACTTTATAGTTAAAAAACATGAAGTAAAAGTATGTTCAAAACTGTTGGTCCAGAATTTAGTCTTTATCGTATTTTGGCTATATCTTGCTCAATATTTGGATTCATTAGGTGATTTTGCCGCAAACATCACCACAAAACATTTGTCTACAGATATAGGGTGAAACATCTATATGGTCACTTTTATGATTTTCTGGAAAAACCCACTATTCACAGCCCACGAATTTTATAAATTTTCTTTCTTGTTTTTAGCTAGTTATCCATATATCTAATCAAGATTTATGCATGCATCAAGTTTATAATTTCTTGATAAAATAAATGTCAATGCATATTTATATACATATATATTCATATGAAATTAAAATAAATCCAACTATGATAGGTTTTACATTATACCTTTAAAATGAAGACTAGTTGGTTAGATCAACCAACAACCAAAAAGGATTAAAATCTTCAACCCAGTATAGCTTCTTCACTCTAAACCACCACTAAAAACATCTTATATATGAAGTGATTATTGATTTTTTAATTATCCTCCAAATGCATAAAACACCTTTTTAATCACTTCCAAATGCATAAAACAACACTAGGTAGTCATACTCACTAGTGTAGCCATGATTTGATCTTCAAAATTTATGGATTTGATGTTTTGGAGCTGGTAAATTTCGTGGCTAAGAGTGATAAAGGAGAGATTTTCTTCAATTTTACAAGGAAAAATGAAGGTGTGTGTTTAATGTTTGTATAATATAACTTGTAGCTAGTCAAAATGCACCATACACATGTCCTAAGCCACCACAATGAACCAACCAAAAGAAGAGGTTCTTTCTTGTTTTCTCCTCCCACCAATAGGGTGGAGAGGTGGTGTTTTCTTGTCCCCAAATCTTAATTTCAAAGTTGTGCTAGTTATATACTTAGGGTATTTGTTAAACCGCGATTTGCGTGAATGCTTAAAAACGTTAATTTTTCCCGTATAGGTAAATTAGTCCCAAAATATGAAAAATGCAAAAATATGATAGAATTACTTCTATGGCATTCTAATGATATAATTATCGATGCCTAACGTAGAATTTTTCCAGTTCGCCGTGAATTACGCGTTTACACACTAAGGTTCCCGTTTTCTCGCAACTTCAAGTAAACTATTAAAAAAAGATATAAAATATATGTAAAAATATATTAATCGAGAATAAATAATGACCTCAAATTTCCAGATTGTCACAACATCCCCATTTAACAAGGATCTTCGTCCCTGAAGATCAACACGCCTTATAGTCCGCCTTCTTATTGAAGTTAAACAAATACGGATATTTCTTCCACATTTGATCTTCTCTTTACCAAGTAAACTCCGGCCCATGCCTTAAAATCCATCGGACCTCGACAATAGGGATCCGGGTTTGCTTTAGTTGCTTCACCTCCCTATCCATGATCTCGACGGGTTCCTCAATAAATTGCAACTTGTCATCGATCTTGACTTCATCCATTGGGATAATAAGGTCTTCATCGGACAACCACTTCTTTGGGTTTGACATATGAAAAGTATTGTGGACTTCCCTGCAGCTCTCGAGGTAATTAAAGTGTATATGCTTCCGGACCCACCCTAGATGTAATCTCAAAAGGTCCAATATAACGGGGACGTAACTTCCCATACTTTCCAAAGCGTATAGCGCCTTTCCATGGAAATACTTTTATCATAACCTTGTCACCTACCTCAAATTTCAAAGGTTTTCGTCTCACATCGACATACTTTTCTGTTTACAACGAGCAGCTAACAAACGATTCTTGATTTGTACAGTCATCTCAGTTGTCTCACGAACCAATTCCGGTCCGGTGCGTTAGGCATCCCCAACTTCACTCTGGCATACTGGTGATTGACATTTCCTTACATAAAGAGCCTCAAAAGGTGCGACTTAACGACTAGTGTGATAACTATTATTGTAGGAGAATTTTGCCAATGGTAAGTGCTTATCCCAAATACTACCAAAGTTAATCACACACGCGCGCAACATGTTTTCCAATGTTTGAATTGTCCTTTCACTTTGATCATTGGTTTGAGGATGATAAGTTTTGCTCATATCCAAATTTTTTTCCCAATGATTCTCGAAGGGATATCTAGAAATTTGATGTGAAATGACTATCATGGTTCGAGATGATAGATATAGGAACACCGTGTTGACAAACAATTTCCTTCAAGTAAATAAGAGTAAGTCTCTCCAACTTGAATTTTTCATTTATCAGAATAGAGCGGACTGATTTGGTCAATCGATCCACAATCACTCAAATAGAATCAAAACCGGATGGAGTCCAAGGAAACTTGGTAATAAAGTCCATGGTAATACGTTCCCATTTCCAAATAGGAACTTCAGATGGTTGAAGTACTCCAGATGGCTTTTGATATTCAACCTTGACCTTAGCACATGTCAAGCACTTGCTAACATATGTTGCAATATCCGCTTTCATGTTCGGTCAACTAGTATAGCTTCTTCAAATCATGATACATTTTATCCGACCCGGGATGAATGGAATACTTGGACTTGTGAGATTCCAACATAATTAGATTTCTCAATCTTCCAAATAATGGTAACCATTCTCGTCCCCTTAGACGTTTTGTACCATTGGATCTAGTTTAAAAAAGGTTCACCTTCACCGCGAAAGTTTTTAGATTTAGTATTTTCATACTTCATAGCTTCAACTTGTGCTTTTCGAATCTGTTCCGGTAAATAGTTATGTACCGTGACTACTAAAGCACGCATTTGGAGAGGTTTGTCCTTTCCTTCATGCTTAACGCGTCAGCTACCACATTTTCTTTTCCAGCGTGATATCGAATTGTACATTCGTAATCACTCAAAAGCTTGATCAAACTACATTGCCTCATTTTTAGCTCTTTTGATCCGTAATATACTGTAGAATCTTATGATTGGTGAATACCGTACACTTAGTGCCGTACAGATAATGTCTCCAGAGGCGAAGAGCAAAAACCACCGCGCTCAATTCCAAGTCATGGGTGGTGTAGTTTTCCTCGCTCTTCCTAAGTTTCCTAGACGCATACATAATAATATTTTCTTGCTGCATCAAAACAGCTCCAAATCCTTAAGAGACTCCTCAAAATAGATAACGAAATACTCGCTGCCTTCAGGTAATGACAAGATTGACGCACAACACAATTTAAGTTTCAACGATTGAAAGGCCTCTTCTTTATTCTTAGAATAAATCAGAATATCATCGATGAACACGATCACGCATTTGTTAAGATATGGCTTGCACACGTGGTTCATTAAACCTATGAAACAATCAGTGCATTGGTCAAACCGAAAGGTATGGCTAGAAACTTACACTGATTATAACGAGTCCTAAACGCCATAACAGGAATATCTTCCTCATGTATGTGAAGTTGATGGTAACCAGAACAAAGATCGATCTTAGAGAAAACACGAGAACCTAGAAGTTGATCAAATATATCATCAATTCTTGGGAGCTGGTAACGATTCAATCATTAGCTTATTCAGCTCTTTCTAATCGATACACATACGGAAAGAACCATCTTCCTTTTTGACAAATAGAACAGGAGCTCCCCAAGATGACGAGCTCGGTTGAATAAAGCCTTTCTTGGACAATCCTTGCGATTGTTCCAATAATTCTTTCATTTCAGATGGTGCTAAACGATATGGCGCGCGCGCCACGGGTGCAGCACCAGGAATAAGATCAATATGAAAATCAATTTTCCTTGGTGACGGAAGTCCGAGCAGATCTTCAGAAAATACATCAGGAAAAATCACGCACGACAAGAACATTATCGATTATAAAGTTTTACCATTCAAGGGTATCTTAACCGTTTTCCCATCACATAGGATAGATGCGTTATACCGAGATAACCAGTCCATCCCAATCATGACATCAAAACAACCTAGTTCCATAATCCTTAGATTGGTTGAGAAGGAATGGTTAAAAAGAGATTTAGATTACGCCCCCTTAGAATGTTATTGGTACTTACTATTTTTCCATCGACCAATTCGGTTTCCTGAATAGTACCTAATTCAACTGGTTCTGTGACAATCCGTCAATTTATGATCGATATTTTATTCTCAATTATTATTTGAAAACATTATTTTAATGTTATATTATGAACTCACTCATTTTTGGGAAGAAATTTGGGTTTACATCTTGAAGTAGCATCGACTACCTCTAAACCGGAGGACTATACGTTACGTGCTAACGTTTACATACACCATTTTTTGTGGCAGTCCGACATTTCAGGAAATAAATTTATCCGTGAATATTATTTTGGGATTTTAAATTTGTGTTGGTTCATAAACTCACAAAATTACGAGAAGAGATTAGGACTTACGAGTATAATTTAACGTCCTTTACGACTAAACTGGAAACCCTAGGATTACGTATTTACGTTTTTAAACTCCATTTTTGATGAGACAATTTTTATTAGATTCGTTTTGTGCTGTTGATTCATAATTTATAAAAACATTTTTCGCAAAACGACCCGAGGGCACGTAAGGAAACTAGAATCGAGGAATACCCGTAAATTAGTAGGATGAGATAAAACAAGTTTTGCCTCACCCCACTCTATGGGACGGCTAAACATGGGACACCACACACCCTTAGGTGTCAACATGTAAACAACAAATACTACACTTGTCTAGTTAACTTAATAAGTTAACCAAACCACAAAACCATTTCTCCCTAAACCATTTGACTCATTTCCTCACATGCAAACCACCCAAAAACACTCTCTTTCTCTTCCTCTTTGCCGTCCAAAAATCAAGAACAAACACCCCATTTGATCTAAATTTAACCATAAATCCTATGTTATTTCTACATATGATGATGTCCTTTTGAAGACTTGTTGATTGGAGGTGATTTTAAGAACTAGAAAGGAGTTTCCATGGAGATCAAGGACTGATTTTTGGAGAAGTCTACAAATATTTGATGATCCTAGAAGTGGTGTTGATATCTCTTAAGATTGGTTACCCAAAACCAAGTCTTGTTCATCATCAACCCCATCTTTTCATCACTTTGGTGGTATAGAGATTGTTCTTCCTATCCTCTTGTTATTTTGAATATGTAATCATGTATTTTATTTCCTAATGTATATGTACATGATGATATATGATGATAAAAATATTGTGTAGGGATCATGTGTTGATAAACTTGGATAAAAAGATTGAAAACTATATGTAAAAATGGTTAAATCATGCTTAAAATAGTTGGCTGTATAAAAACAGGAAAGAACCTTATGTTAAACTGATAAAATGATATATTTGAATCAATATACAGCAATTATTAGGACTTGTACACATGTGAGAGTTGGCCATGCAATGGAATCATTATTATGAGTGAGATATGATCAAAACAAAATTGATGTACCAATCTGAATAGTCTGTTTTGTGAGGACTCTTAGGGACACTTAGACTTGGATTGAGAAGTAGCTAAAACTAAGTTAATTATAGAACATAATATTAAGTTTAGGTCATCCAAAAATGAGCTTATATCTCTTTGTAGAACTCAAGATATGGTAAAAATGGTAAAAGTGAAAGTAAAAATCAGATTTGTGAAAATTAAAGTATATAGTATTATAATAGGACTCAAGTAAATAATATATAAAATGTAAACTTAAAACCCACTAATTTATATATAACATTTATATAAGTATGTAAAACAATAAATAAATGAGACATTTTATAAAATAGCAATTTGATAAGTTTTATAAGTTATAAAACTATAAACATGATTTTTACGTCTTTTTGGCTAAAACCGTAAAATTAACGTTTTCGTCAATTAAAACTTAGATGGTCGGACCCGTCTAATGTAAACTTTTTATCACTTATATACTGATATATAAGTACATATTACAAGTAAAAACCGATAAAACCCGAGCTTTATAACATAGGGACATTAACGGGCCAAATTAGCCTTATTGGACTATTAATCCAACTAATTTGGCTAAACACAAATGAACTTACTTATTGGGCTTAAACCACTTGGGGCCAACATGTAAGCATAGGAATGATATTAAAAGTGTAAAATGGACTAATATAAGGTAATGGGCTTATAATGGGCTTATTGGGCCTTGACATGTAAAGAAGTTAAAGTAGTGTAACTAGTAAAAAATTTACCAACACATGACACTATAAAAAGTGAATAAAGATGTACAATCTCACTTGATCATCATCATATTTATAAAATCATCATATATATATACATAGCCATTGTTTTTATAAAGTCATTGGACAAGAGTCTAAGACGAGTATTATTTGTCTAGGTTTCCGTGCTTGAAGCACGTACCGTACATCCAAATCGCCGATAACCGCCTTTCCCAATCAACGTGAGTTCATAGCCTCGCACTCTTTTAAATGTTTTTATGAAATGTTTTATAAACCCGAAGAGGGAGATAACATGTTAGTTTTAATATAATAGGACACCAGTTGTCCCGATTGTTTCTTTATTGGTTTGGAACCAAATGATCGTATGACCCGATGAATGATTATATGACCCGATGTATGAAATAAAACGGATTATTAAAGTTAGGTTATGTCACTAAAAGTCCCATTAGCATGAATTGTGAACTACCGGGATTTGATAGACGCTTGTGCATATAATAGTACTATTTGGGGAAGATCACCCCAGTTCGCGCCTTGACGGTTGATCCCCGTCGTGCCACATTGATTGGTAAGCGAATTTACGTATGAGAAGATTTACATAAGTGTGATCTTTGTGACGACACGCTAATTTAGATGGGCAAATGAGTTTCAGGTTAGCTACCCGTTGTTTGTTATAGTAAGGTAGCAATGTCATGCGGCTTATAATAATCCAATAACGAAAATACTGCTATACGCCTTGAATTACGATATATTGCCTGACTAGCCATACAGGGTCTTATTATTGATATTATGTTCGTGTTTTGGTTTTACATAACCATATCCATATAACGGTTTTTATTTAACTCTATACAACGTTATAAATCGTATTGTATTATGTTTTTACGACAATGGTTCGTATAATGGTTTTGAAGGCGAAAGCCTATATTATGATTTTGACAAGGATTTGTATAGAATGTTTTGGCCTATTTTATGGCCTACGACAAGGAATTATATAAAATGATTTTCGGTAATGATATATATACCGGTGATATATTAATGGTTTATTAAACTCTATGAATTCACTCAACGTTTTCGCTGACCTTTTCTTTTAACATGTTTTATCTCAGGTACTTGAAGGTAATTCTCGGGAAGACGACACGAATTTATGCCCCGCACATAAATAACAATTTCCATTCAAATGCTTTGTAAAACTTGTATGAAATAATATGAGTTGGGACCTATGTAAATTTGATATTCATGAATGGAAAATGCTTTATTATTAAACGACACGATTTTTAAGCGTTGTATATGATTTGAGTAATGTGCTATCCCGTAACACCAACGACTCTTCCGCTGAACTAAAGTATGAATATTTGGGGGTGTTACAGTTTGGTATCAAAGCTCTCGTTATAGAGAACGAAAGATTTTTAAAACCAAGGTTTTGAATAAAATATTTCAAAACCTTTTAACTATATACATTTTTCTCAAAATGTCTAAAAATCTTTTGACTATAACGGTGTCGAAGAATTCTCGAGTTACCGACAAGGCCAGACTGAGAAGTGTTATTTTAGTATATATATAACTTGGATTATATATATATATATATGATGTAATTTGATTACATGATTGTTTGATGATTATTTTAATACTTATACGAGGTATTTATACGACGTAGATGGTCACAAGAAACCCTAACTCCCCTAGCAAATCAATCAAAGCTATTCGCGTAGGAATTCTAGCTATTCTAGATCTAAACCAAGTTGTGGCTATTTATGATCCCAACAAAATGGTTGATATTCGTAGAAATGTTGATAGTAGTTGATTATGATCTTGAAGAAGAATTGGCGAGATTAAATCTGATATCGATGTCATGACGATCTTTCCTTATAGATGGAGTTTGACAAAACGTTACCACCTGGAAAGGTGTCATCTGATTCGGTGTCACCCAATTCCTAAATTTGAAATCGAAAGCGTGAATGTTGCACTTGAGGCTGTCATTGGAACCATTACCCAAAAGCCCCATGCCACTAGTACCTTTCCGAGAAGTCTAATTGAATGTGTGAGTCATTTCATACTAGTGACTCATTTGATAACTATTAATGAAGGAGCTATAGGATTGGAAATTAAGCGTTGTTCATATTGAGCTTTTATTGCCCTTTCAAGGTCTAAGAATAAGGATGAAAGTATTGGAGAATGAGGTAGGATATCGAATTGAGTATAAGTTGGTTGAAACTTGAATGAAGTAAAAATTTAAATCGTATGAAATATGAGATTGTTAAGAGGAAGTCGTTAAGTCCTGTGATTAAATTATAAGGTTTTAAATGATTGTTGGTTCGTGTTAAGGGTTGTTCCTAGGCCATTGTCCAAAGACAAGGATGCCCAGTGTCCAAGAAATAAATTGAAGAAATCTTCTTCTAAATTGGGACCAATGGATCTTCTGGGACAGGTGGAACACCTAATGACTCTTGTAGATTAGTATTCATTATGGTATCTTTTAAAAACCCTAACTTAACTGAGACATCATTTGGTAGGATGAGTTCTTAGAATTGTATGACATAGTGACACGTAATGTGTTACGGTACAATTTTTGACTTGTTTGAGATTAATGAAAAGACTACCTCTGATTGCTAAATCCTACATGTATCGATGTTATCTATCTTTTCTTGCTTCTTCCTAATGTTCGCATTAGTGATGCAACCATTGAACAAGTACTCATCCCGATATGAGTTACGTTGTGGATTATTCTTTTTGAGTGCCATCGAGGTCATGAACCTCATGATTGATTGGCTAAGCTCATTTCCCCATTATATTATAGTTAGTTCTTGGTGAACAACTTTTCATCACTCTTTTGCAGGTCACTCATTATTTTTATAAGTTAAAACAGTATTCCTTGAGAAAAATTGAATTTTCATCACCATATGGATTATTTAAAGTGAGACTTATAAATAATCGTTATCGAAATAAAGTTGTTTATGAAACACCTTGGAAAACTTAATTGTTTTCATAACAAAGAACATCTTTGTAAATTCATTTGATTTTTATTTCATGATTAAGCATGAATATATATATTTTAAACATGATGACAAAGTTTTGACGAACTGAGTATTTCATCGTTGATCCTAAAATTGTATATAGTTGCGCGCCTACATACAATTTGGAAGTGACCATGCAAGGCTGATTAGTAGTCACCATGAAATTGTTAATAAACACAAAATTTTCTTTGAAGATTGTGAAAGATTAAATTTTACGAGATCTGCAAGAAGTGAAAAATAGGGACATATTGTTAGGAACACCTACATATGTGCCCGTACCATTTATTCTTCTGAATCGAATTTAATCATCTATGGAAATTGTCTTATTTGACAATTGACATCCCTTTCTTGTCCAATTCTCTCGTAGTGAGATTCTTTGGAAAAGTATTTTATTACCGAGTGTTGATACCCGACTGGGCGCATGGACATTTCTATCATTTCTTTTGATTAGATTTCATTTGAATGACCTGGGTAACGATCCGAGGAGATTTCAAATGCGTACTCAATTAATGAAAACATGGGATATACTCATATTCGTTAATGTTTTTCGTCTGTATCTGATTTGAAATTCTCTCGCGTAAATTATGTGTTGACTTACTCTTGTAGTGTTAACAATGTCTCCATATATCCTTGAATTTGTGAAGGATTATGAGTTATTATTAGTCTTTTGAGAAGATCACATCTTATCAACGGTAACGAAACGTGAAAGTTGATAGTGCCAGTGGATGGATTGATTGATTATGACATAATGTCATTGTCTTAATTGATGGGAACTCGAGTAGAAATCCCCTAAAAGATAATATGTTGATTATCAAAAGTGATCTAAATAATTCTTGATGGATGACCATATCCTGCAATTAGACTTGAAAATTATACCATGAATGGTTATGGACTAGTCATAGATATTATAATCTAGAAAGAACTTAAAGTAAATGTATTAAAAGATGTTTATGTTATCTGAAACTTTCGGAGGTATTTGCTGGTAAATTACCTAGACTTTCTCCATAAAGGCAACTTGAATTTGGTATTGATTATATTTCCGATGCTGCACCTGTTGCGTGTGCACTGTACGGCAACACCATCTGAATTAAAAGAATTACCGTACAACTGAGAGAGTTGTCAGAAAAGGCTTTTATTCTACCAAGCTCGTCATCTTAAAGAGCTATGGTGTTATCATTCCTTATATTTGTTGAATTACCGTGAACTAGGTAAATTGATGATCAAAGTCTATATCCATTACCCAAGATGAAAGATTTGTTTGATCATTTACAAGGTTCTAGCGTATATCAAAATTTGATCCACGACATGGTTATCGTCAACTTCGCGTCCGCGAAGGAGATTATCTATTCCAATCACTACATTCAGAACTTGTAATGAACATTATGAGTTTCATGTTATGTTGTTTGGATTGACTAATACACATGTAGCATCCATAAATTTGGTGAATCACGTGTGTGGGCTGTAATTTGATAAATTCATGCTTGTGATCACTAAGGACCATCTGTTTGTTTATAAGAATAGGAAGGAGTTATTAACCATTTGTAGACTGCCCTGAGTTGGCCGAGCAATGAAAACCTGTATCTTGAGTATTTAGCATGTAATTTAAGACTTAATCCTTTACATTATTTGACCGTGTGATTAATATGACTCTTCAAAGATTAGAGCCATTTAAGACTTTGGGTTATACCAAAAAGAAAGCGCAAATATGTTTTGACAAATATTTTATCAAAGGAATTTTTAAGGGATTATTCCCTTATACCCAGAACATTTAACTAAACTCCTTTAGGGGTAAATGTTTGTGCATACCTCAAGACAACCTAAGAGGGATTGAGGAAACCATTTAAACCATGACTTGAAATTTGAAACGACAATTTTTGCTTTTCAACTAAGAAAATTTTGACCAAAGTATAAACAAAGATTTTTCAAACATTTACGGATCTTATTAATTATTTTCGATAAATCAACAAAAATCGTGTTAATTAAATTCAAATTTATTTTGAATATTTTTCTATAATTGGACGAACTGAGAAACTTGAAAATTTTTACGTTTACGTTTCATAAAAATTGAATATTTATTATTTAATTACTTGTAATATTTGTTGACGCTTTAAACGTCGAATTGAGCAAAACTGATAAAAATAATAGTTGAGACGAAACTAAAAACTTAGAAAATATGAAGAAAGAATTTCTGAGTGAATTGCGGTCGTGATAATTACTTCATCAGGAAAGGAGATACTAACTGTGACAATCCGTCAATTTATGGTTTATATTTTATTCTCAATATTTATTTGAAAACATTATTTTAATGTTATAATATGAACTCACTTATTTTTGGGAAGAAATTTGGATTTTACGTCTTGAAGTAGCATCGACTACGTCTAAACCGGAGGATTCTACGTTACGTGCTTACGTTTACATACACCGTTTTTGGTGACAGTCCGACATTTCAGAAAATAAATTTATCCGTGAATATTATTTTGGGAATTTAAATCTGTGTTGGTTCATAAACTCACAAATTTACGAGAAGAGATTAGGACTTACGATTATAATTTAACGTCCTTTACGACTAAACCGGAAACCTTAGGATTACGTATTTACGTTTTTGAACTCCGTTTTTGATGAGACAATTTTTATTAGATTCGTTTTGTGCCGTAGATTCATAATTTATAAAAACGTTTTTCGTAAAACGACCCGAGGGCACACAAATCGAGGAAACTAGAATCGAGGAATACCCGTAAATTAGTGGGATGAGACAAGTTTACACTTGCCCCACCCCACTATATGGGATGGCCAAGTGTGAGCCAACACCAAAGAGGTGTCAAGTTGTAAGTAACTTAGTTACTTACACTTGTCCTAAGCTTACAAAGTAAGCAACTATGCATCAAAACCACCATCTCTAAACAACTAACTCATTTCTTACATGCAAAAACCACACAACACTCCTCCCTCTCTCTAAATTCGTCCCATCCTCACCTTAACCACCCCATTTGATCAATTTTCACCACTAAAACTTGTGTTATTCACACATATGATGGAAATCCTTTGAAGATATGAAGATTGGAGGTGATCTTAACCTATGAAAAGGAGTTTTCATGAGGTTAAAGGGCTGAATTCATGGAGGTGTTCATATATCCAAAGGATCCAAGAAGTTTCCTTGCTAAAGTTGAAGATTTGATAACAAGAACCAAGTCTTGTTCATCAAAAATCTCATCTTTTCATCACTAATGGTGGTATAAAGTTTGTTCTTCCTATCCTATTGTTATTTTGATTATGTAATATTATAATTTCTTTATTTATGTATATGTATATTATGATGAATAATGATTAAAAATATTATGTGGGGATTTGGTGTTGATAGATTTGATAAACATGGTTAAAAAGATGGAAAACCATAGGTAAAATGGTTAAAATCTTGCTTAAATGTGATGGCTGTATAAAAACAGTAAGTAACCAAATGTTAAACTGATAAAATGGTAAAGGAGAATCAATATACAGTAAATATTAGGTGTTATACACGTGTGAGAGTTGGCCATGCAATGGAATCATCAAAATGAGTGAGATATGATCAAAACAAGACGAGTGTACCAATCTGAATAGTCTGTTTTGTAGGGACTGTTAAGGATAGTTAAACATGGAATGAGCAGTAGCTATAACTAACTTATTTGTAGCACATAATATGAAGTTTATACCATCCAAAAATGAGCTTATATCTTCTTATAGAACTCAAGATATGATAAAATGGTGAAGATGAAACTAAAAATCAGATTTTGAAGAATTAATGTTTAATAGTATTATATAAGCACTCACACTAATATAGTATAAAATGTGAATTGAAACCCACTAACTTATAAATTTCATTTATATAAATATCTATCAGGTTAAATAAATGGACACTTTATAAAAATGGTAGTTGAATAAGATTTATAAGTTATAAAAACTATAAACATGATTTTTACGACTTTTTCGGCTATTACCGTAAAATTAACGTTTTTCGCCAATTAAAACTTAGACGACCAAACCCGTCTAATGTAATGTTTTTAAAAGTCATATAATGATATATAAGTACCTAATACAATTAAAAACCGATAAAACCCGAACTATATGACATACGGACATTAACGAGCTAAGTTAGCATATTTGGACTAATAATTTAACTAACTAAGTTAAACACTTATGAAAGTTACTTATTGGGCTTAACCCATTTGGGCCCAACATGTAAAGTATAAATACTGATAATACAAGTATAAAATGGATTAATACAAGTTAAAGAACTTATAATAAGCTTATTGGACTTAAAACATGTAAATAGGTAAAACTAGTAAACTAGTAAGAAGTTACCAACACATAAACTCAAAAATGAGTAAATAAGAGTATATAAACCCACTTGATCATCATCATATGTATAAAATCATCATATGTATACATAATTGTTATTTTTATAAAGTCATTGGACAAGAGTCTAAGACGAGTATTATTTGTCTAGGTTTCCGTGATTGAAGAACGTACCGTACATCCGAATTGTCGATAACCCGATTTCCCACATCAACGTGAGTTCATAGCCTCGCACTCTTTTAAATGTTTTTATGAAATGTTTTATAAACCCGCGAGGGAGATAACATGTTAGTTTTGATAAAATAGGACACCATTTGTCCCGATTGTTTGTTTATTGATTTGGACCCGAAATGATTGCATGACCCGATGAATGATTATATGACCCGATAGATGAAATTAAATGGATTATTAAAGTTAGGTTATGTCACTAAAAGTCCCATTAGCATGAATTGTGAACTACCGGGATTTGGTAGACGCTTATGCATATAATAGTACTATTTGGGGACGATCACCCCAGTTCGCGCCTTGACGGTTGATCCCCGTCGTGCCACATTGATTGGTAAGCGAATTTATGTATGAGAAGATTTACATAGCGTGATCTTTGTGACGACACGCTAATTTAGATGGGCAAATGAGTTTCGGGCTAGCTACCCGTTGTTTGTTGTAGTAAGGTAACAATGTCATGCGGCTTATAATAATCCAATTAACGGAATATGGCTATACGCACCGAATTACGATATATTGCCTGACTAGCAATATGGGGTCTTACTATTGATATTATGTTCGTGTTTTGGTTTTTCATAACCATATTCATCGGTTTTTATTTAACTTTATACAACGTTATAAAACGTATTGTATGATGTTTTTACGACATTGGCTCGTATAATGATTTTGAAGGCAAATGCCTATATTATGATTTTTGATAAGGATTTGTATAAAATGATTTTGGCTATTTTATGGCCTATTATAAAGATTTGTATAAAATGATTTTCGGTAATAATTATGTACCGATGATATATTAATGGTTTTATTAAACTCTATGAATTCACTCGGCGTTATCGTTGACCCTTTTCTTTTAACATGTTTTATCTCAGGTACTTGAAGGTAATTCTCGGGAAGACAATAAGAATTCATGGCCCGCACTTAAATGACAATTTCCATTCAAATGCTTTGTAAAACCTGTATAAAATACAATGACTTGGGACCTATGTAAATCTGATATTTATGAATGGAAATGCTTTATTATTAAACGACGCGATTTTTATGCGTTGTCTATGATGTGAGTAATGTGCTTTCCCGTAACACCAACTAGTCTTCCGCTGTATTGAATTGTATAAATTTGGGGGTGTTACAGTTTGGTATCAGAGCTCTCGTTATAGAGAACGAAAGATTTTTAAAACTAAGGTTTTGAATAAAACATTTCAAAATCTTTTAACTATAAACATTTTTCTAAAAATGTCTAAAAATCTTTTGACTATAACGGTGCCGAAGAATTCCCGAGTTACCGACAAGGCCAGACTGAGAAGTGTTATTTTAATATATAAATTGGATTATATATATATCTGATTTAATTTGATTACATGATTGTTTGATGATTATTTCTATATTTATACGAGATATTTATACGACGTAGACTGTCACAAGAAACCCTAATTTCCCTAGTAAATTAACCAAAGCTATTCCAGTAGGAATTCTAGCTATTCTTGATCTATACCAAGTTGCGGATATTTATGATCCCAACAAAATGGTTGATATTCGTAGAAATGTTGATATTAGTTGATTGTGATATTAAAGAAGAATTAGCGAGATTAAATCTGATATCGATGTCATGACGATCTTTCCTTATAGAGTGGAGTTTGACAAAACGATACCACCTGGAAAGGTGTCATCTGATTCGTTGTCACCCAATTCTTAAATTGAAATCGAAAGGGTGAATGTTATACTTGAGGCTGTAATAGGAGCCTTTACCCAAAAGCCTCATGCCACTAGTACCTTTCAGAGAAGTCTAATTGAATGTGTGAGTCATTTCATACTAGTGACTCATTTGATAATTATTGTTGTAAGAGCTATAGGATTGGAAATTAAGTGTTGATCATATCAAGCTTTTATTGCTCTTTTAAGGTCTAAGAATAAAGATTGAAAGTATTAGAAAATGGGGTAGGATATCGAATTGAGTATAAGTTGATTGAAACTTGAATAAACTAAAATTTAACTTTTATGGAATATGAGTTGATAAGAGGAAGTAGTTAAGTTCTGTGATTGAATTATAAGGTTTTAAATGATTGTTAGATCGTGTTAAGGATTGTTCCTAGGCCATTGTCCACTAATGAGGATGCCTAGTGTCCAAGAAATAAATAGAATAAATCTTATTCTGAATTGGGACTGATGGATCTCTCGGGATAGGTGGAACACCTAATGACTCTTGTAGATTAGTATTCATTGTGGTATCTTTTAAAAATCCCTAACTTAACTGAGACATCAGTTGGTAGGATGAGTTCTTGGAATTGTATGACATAGTGACACACAATGTGTTACGGTACAATTCTGACTTGTTTGTGATTAATGAAAAGACTACCTTTGATTGCTAAATCCTACATGTATCGATGTTATCTATCTTTTATTGCTTCATCCTAATGATTGAATTAGTGGTGCAACCACTGATCAAGTACTCATCTCGATTTGAGTTACGTTGTGGATTATTCTCTTTTTATTCTTGAGTACCATCGAGGTCATGAACCACATGATTATTTGGCTAAAGCTCATTTCCTATCATATTGTAGTTAGTCCTTGGTGAACAAGATTTCATCACTCTTTTGCAGATCACTTATTGTTTTTATAAAGATAAAACAATATCCCTTGAGAAAAATTGAATTTTCATCACCATATGGATTATTTAAAGTGAGACTTATAAATAATTGTTATCGAAATGAAGTTTTTTATAAAACACCTTGGAAAACTTAATTGTTTTCATAACAAAGAAAATCTTTGTAAATTAATTTTTGATTCTTATCTAAGAATTAAGCATGAAAATGTTTTTATTATAAACATGATGATAAAATTTTGACGAACTGAGTATTGCATCGTTAATCTTGAAATTGTATATAGTTGCGCGCCTACATACAATTTAGAAGGGACCATGCAAGACTGATTAGTAGTCACCATAAAATTGATTAATAAACACTACATTTTCGTTGAAGTTGTGAAAGATTAAATTTTATGAGATCTGCAAGAAGTGAAAAATAGGGATATATTGATAGGGACACCTAATATGTGCCCGTACTATTTATTCTTCTGAGTCGAATTTACTCGTCTATAGATATTGTCTTAATTGACAATTGATATTCCCTTCTTGTCCAATTCTCCAGTGGTGAGATTCTTTGGAAAAGTATCTGATTAACGAGTGTTGATACCCGACTGGATGTATCGACGTTCCTATCATTTCTTTTGGTTAGATTTCATTTTAATGACCTGGGTAACGATCCGAGGAGCTTTCGAATGCGTACTCAAACTATGAAAACATGGGATATATTCATATTCGTAAATGTTTTCGTCTGTATCTGATTTGAAATTCTCTCGCATAGATTATGCGTTAACCTTACTCTTTTGATGATAGTTATGTCCTCATATATCCTTGAATTTGTGAAGGATTATGAGTTATTATTAGTCTTTTGAGAAGTTCACATCTTATTAACAGTAATGAAACTGGAAAGTTGATAGTGCCAGTAGAATGGATTGATTAATTATGACATGACGACATTGTCTTAATTGATGGGAACTCGGATTGAATTCCCCTAAATGATAAGATGTTGATTATCAAAAGTGATCTAAATGATTCTTGATGGATGACTTGAAATTATACCATGAATGGTTGTGAATTAGTCATAGATATTATAATCTAGAAAGAACTTAAAATAAATGTATTAATAGATGTTTATGTTATCTGAAACTTTAGTAAGTATTTGTTGATGAATTACCCAGACTTTTGCAATTCAGGCAAGTTGAAATTGGTATTAATTATATTTCCAGTGCTGCACCTGTGGCTTGTGCACTGTACGTCAGCACCATCTGAATTAAAGGAATTACCTTACAACTGAGAGAGTTGTCGGAGAAAGATTTTATTCTAACGAGCTCGTCATCATGAAGAGCTATGGTGTTATCATTCCTTATGTCTACTAATTACTGTGAACTGAGTAAATTAACAATCGAAAACGATATCCATGACTCGAAATGGAAGATTTGTTCGATCATTTACAAGGTTCTAGCATATGTTCTAAAGATTTGATCCACAGCATGGTTATTATCAACTTCGCGTCCGCGAAGAAGATTATCTATTCCAATCACTACATCCGGTACTTGTAATGAACATTATGAGTTTCACGTGATGTCGTTTGGATTGACTAATACACATGTAGCATCCATAAATTTGGTGAATCTCGTGTGTAGGCTGTAATTTGATAAATTCATGCTCGTGATCATTAAGGACCATTTGTTTGTTTATAAGAATAAGAAAGAGTAATTAATTATTTATAGACTGCCCTAAGTTGGTCGAACAATAAAAACATGTACCTTGAATAATTAACATATGATTAAAGACTTAATCCTTTACATTATTTGACCGTGTGATTAATAAGATAATGGAATCTATATTGACTCTTCAAAAAGTTAGAGCCCTTTTAAGACTTTGGGTTTTACCAAAAAGAAAGTACAAATATGTTTTGACAAATGTTTTATCAAAAAGAACTTTTGAGGGATTATTCCCTTATACACAAATCATTTAACTAAACTCCTGTTTAGGGGTAAATGTTCGTATATACCTCAAGACAACCTAAGAGGGATTGAGGAAACCATTTAAACCATGACTTGAAATTTGAAACGATAATTTACGCTGTTCAACTAAGAAAATTTTGACCAAAATATAAACAAAGATTTTTCGAACATTTACGAATCCTATTAATTATTTTTGATAAATCAACAAAAAAAAATAATAAAAAAAATAAAAAAATCGTTTTAATTAAATTAAAAATTATTTTAAATATTTTCATATAATTGGACGGACTAAGAAATTTCAAATCTTTACGTTTACGTTTCATAAAAATTGAATATTTATTATTTAATTAGTCGTAATAATTATCGACGCTTTAGACGTCGGATTGAGCAAAACTGATAAAAAAGATAGCTGAAACGAAACTGAAACTTAGAAAATATGAAGAAAGGTGAACGTAATTACTGACACGTTATGTAGAAAATATAAAGAACCAATTAGGATGTGTTCCTTAATAATGAAGGTGAAAAATAAATTGCCGAACAATATAAAAATAGTTGATACTTGTAAAAAAAAAGATAATATAAATAATAAAAAAGGGGTTCGCGGCTAATGTGAACCATTAGAATTGAGAAGCCGATGGCGCTAAATGATTAAAAGGTCACTTATGTTTGCCTAAATATGGAGATTTTGAGATATAGTTATGTTGGAATCTTGTAAGTATAAGTATTCTATTCATGTCATTTCTGATTTAATGTATCATTATCAGAAGAAGTTGTATTGATGGCAAATTATGAAGGCAGACATCGCCTCATACATTAGTAAACGTCTAGCTATTGCAAAGGTCATCATCTGAATTTGATTTGATTTGGGTCATCGTCGACAGACTGACCAAATCTGCTAATATCATTCCTGTTAATGATAGATTCTTGATGAAGAATTTGACTCTTTTGTATTTAAAGGAGTTGTGTAAACATGGTGTGCCTGTATCGATCATCTCTATCAAGATCCTCGCTTCACATTGAATTTCTAGAGATTTGCTCAGAAGTCATTAAGAACGAATCTTGATGAGAGTACTTTGTACCACCCCAATCGAAGGGACGAGGTAAAGTAACGATACAAAATACTATAAGTGTTGTTCTATGTTTGAATGATTGACCTTTGGTAATAAACTGTAAAATTGTTTTCCTTTGGAGAGATTATCATTGATAATTATCGTGTTAGGATCGAGATCGAATCTTGTGCGGATATATATATTAGAGCATCTGTAAGCAGGAGTTGAGATGAAGACACCCGACATACACCTATTATGAGTTGGACATGTCTTTTAGGTTTAAGGTTTCCTATGATGGCGAACCTAACCTTACAAAATACCCGGCCCGCGAGACTTGAAATGATTGTTGAAATTAGGATTTGATTATTGACTATCGGTAGTGGGCAGGAGGTTATGTGAATATGAAATGTAGATTTGGAAGTGCCAGATGGGTAGCGAAGTTATGCCAAAAATTTTAACTATGGAAAAATGAATTGATGATCTGAAAGATCATGGGATATAAGTCCCCATTGTATGGGACCATTGAGATGATGTAAAAGTTGGTTTGAAAGGCATATAAGCTGGATCTACCCTAGGACTTCAAGAGCTGCATGAATTATGTTTCGTATATCTAACTTGATGAAATGTCTATCAAGTGAAAATCTGATTATTCCTTAATGAAGTTTAGATCGGCGAAAAGTTGCATTCATCAGAAACCCGTGAACATCATGGATAAAGAAAGTAAGTCAATATTTAGCCTGATCTTATTCCCGTAGTTATGTTTGATGAAACTCGCGTATTGTAATGGATTACACTTGTGAGAAAAGACCGAATGTGGAGGAAATACCCACATGGCTTTAACTCTATAAGGAGCGAGTAGTAAGATAAGATGATCTTTGAGACAAAGATCCTGTTTAGGGGTAAATGCTGTGACAATCCGTCAATTTATGGTTTATATTTTATTCTCAATATTTATTTGCAAACGTTATTTTAATGTTATAATATGAACTCACTTATTTTTGGGAAGAAATTTGGATTTTACGTCTTGAAGTAGCATCGACTACGTCTAAACCGGAGGATTCTACGTTACGTGCATACGTTTACATACACCGTTTTTGGTGACAGTCCGATATTTCAGAAAATAAATTTATCCGTGAATATTATTTTGGGATTTTAAATCTGTGTTGGTTCATAAACTCACAAATTTACGAGAAGAGATTAGGACTTACGATTATAATTTAACGTCCTTTACGACTAAACCGGAAACCTTAGGATTACGTATTTACGTTTTTGAACTCCGTTTTTGATGAGACAATTTTTATTAGATTCGTTGTGTGCCGTAGATTCATAATTTATAGAAACGTTTTTCGTAAAACGACCCGAGGGCACACAAATCGAGGAAACTAGAATCGAGGAATACCCGTAAATTAGTGGGATGAGACAAGTTTACACTTGCCCCACCCCACTATATGGGATGGCCAAGTGTGAGCCAACACCAAAGAGGTGTCAAGTTGTAAGTAACTTAGTTACTTACACTTGTCCTAAGCTTACAAAGTAAGCTACTATGCATCAAAACCACCATCTCTAAACAACAACTCATTTCTTACATGTAAAAACCACACAACACTCCTCCCTCTCTCTAAAATTCGTCCCATCCTCACCTTAAATACCCCATTTGATCAATTTTCAACCACTAAAACTTGTGTTATTCACACATATGATGGAAACCCTTTGAAGATATGAAGATTAGAGGTGATCTTAACCTATAAAAAGTAGTTTTCATGAGGTTAAAGGGCTGAATTCATGGAGGTGTTCATCTATCCAAAGGACCCAAGAAGTTTCCTTGCTAAAGTTGAAGATTTGATAACAAGAACGAAGTCTTGTTCATCAAAAATCTCATCTTTTCATCACTAATGGTGGTATAAAGATTGTTCTTCCTATCCTATTGTTATTTTGATTATGTAATATTGTAATTTCTTTATTTATGTATATGTATATGATGATGAATAATGATTAAAAATATTATGTGAGGATTTGGTGTTGATAGATTTGATAAACATGGTTAAAAAGATGGAAAACCATAGGTAAAATGGTTAAAATCTTGCTTAAATGTGATGGCTGTATAAAAACAGTAAGTAACCAAATGTTAAACTGATAAAATGGTAAAGTAGAATCAATATACAGTAAATATTAGGTGTTATACACATGTGAGAGTTGGCCATGCAATGGAATCATCAAAATGAGTGAGATATGATCAAAACAAGATGAGTGTACCAATCTGAATAGTCTGTTTTGTAGGGACTGTAAAGGATAGTTAAACATTGAATGAGCAGTAGCTATAACTAACTTATTTGTAGAACATAATATGAAGTTTATGTCATCCAAAAATGAGCTTCTATCTCCTTATAGAACTCAAGATATGATAAAAATGGTGAAGATGAAACTAAAAATCAGATTTTGAAGAATTAATGTTTAATAGTATTATATAAGCACTCAAACTAATATAGTATAAAATGTGAATTGAAACCCACTAACTTATAAATTTCATTTATATAAATATGTATAAGGTTAAATAAATTGACACTTTATAAAAATGGTAGTTGAATAAGATTTATAAGTTATAAAAACTATAAACATGATTTTTACGACTTTTTCGGCTATTACCGTAAAATTAACATTTTTCGCCAATCAAAACTTAGACGACCAAACCCGTCTAATGTAATGTTTTTAAAAGTCATATAATGATATATAAGTACCTAATACAAGTAAAAACCGATAAAACCCGAACTATATGACATACGGACATTAACGAGCTAAGTTAGCATATTTGGACTAATAATTTAACTAATTAACTAAGTTAAACACTTATGAAAGTTACTTATTGGGCTTAACCCATTTGGGCCCAACATGTAAAGTATAAATACTGATAATAAAAGTATAAAATGGATTAATACAAGTTAAAGAACTTATAATAAGCTTATTGGACTTAAAACATGTAAATAGGTAAAACTAGTAAACTAGTAAGAAGTTACCAACACATAAACTCAAAAATGAGTAAATAAGAGTATATAAACCCACTTGATCATCATCATATGTATAAAATCATCATATGTATACATAATTGTTATTTTTATAAAGTCATTGGACAAGAGTCTAAGACGAGTATTATTTGTCTAGGTTTCCGTGATTGAAGCACGTACCGTACATCCGAATTGCCGATAACCCGATTTCCCACATCAACGTGAGTTCATAGCCTCACACTCTTTTAAATGTTTTTATGAAATGTTTTATAAACCCGCGAGGGAGATAACATGTTAGTTTTGATAAAATAGGACACCATTTGTCCCGATTGTTTGTTTATTGATTTGGACCCGAAATGATTGCATGACTCGATGAATGATTATATGACCCGATAGATGAAATTAAATGGATTATTAAAGTTAGGTTATGTCACTAAAAGTCCCATTAGCATGAATTGTGAACTACCGGGATTTGGTAGACGCTTATGCATATAATAGTACTATTTGGGGACGATCACCCCAGTTCGCGCCTTGACGGTTGATCCCCGTCGTGCCACATTGATTGGTAAGCGAATTTATGTATGAGAAGATTTACATAGCGTGACCTTTGTGACGACACACTAATTTAGATGGGAAAATGAGTTTCGGGCTAGCTACCCGTTGTTTGTTGTATTAAGGTAACAATGTCATGCGGCTTATAATAATCCAATTAACGAAATACGGCTATACGCACCGAATTACGATATATTGCCTGACTAGCAATATGGGGTCTTACTATTGATATTATGTTCGTGTTTTGGTTTTTCATAACCATATTCATATAACGGTTTTTATTTAACTTTATACAACGTTATAAAACGTATTGTATGATGTTTTTACGCCATTGGCTCGTATAATGATTTTGAAGGCAAATGCCTATATTATGATTTTTGATAAGGATTTGTATAAAATGATTTTGGCTATTTTATGGCCTATTATAAAGATTTGTATAAAATGATTTTTGGTAATAATTATGTACCGATGATATATTAATGGTTTTTATTAAACTCTATGAATTCACTCGGCGTTATCGTTGACCCTTTTCTTTTAACATGTTTTATCTCAGGTACTTGAAGGTAATTCTCGGGAAGACAATAAGAATTCATGGCCCGCACTTAAATGACAATTTCCATTCAAATGCTTTGTAAAACTTGTATAAAATACAATGACTTGGGACCTATGTAAATCTGATATTTATGAATGGAAATGCTTTATTATTAAACGACGCGATTTTTATGCTTTGTCTATGATGTGAGTAATGTGCTATCCCGTAACACCAACTAGTCTTCCGCTGTATTGAATTGTATAAATTTGGGGGTGTTACACTAACACATTAAGTAGAAGGATAAAGAATCAATTAGGATGTGTTCCTTAATAATAAATGTGTAATAAATTGCCAAGTAATTTAAAATAACCGATGCTTGTAAAAAGGATAATATAGATAATAAAAGGGGTTCACGGCTAATATGAACCATTAGAAATGAAAGCCGATGGCATTAAATGTATAAAAGGCCGCTTGTGGTTGCTTGAATATGGAGGATTTTGAGATTTAGTCATGTTAGAATCTCATAAGTTTAAGTATTCTATTCATGCCATTTCTGATTAAATGTACCTTTATTTAAAGAAGTTTTACTGATGGCAAATTATGAAGGCAGACGTCGCCTCATACATTAGTAAACGTCTAACTATTGCAAAGGTCATCATCTGAATTTGATTCTGGGTTATCGTCGACAGACTGACCAAATCTGCTAATATCATTCCTGTTAATGATAGATTCTCGATGAAGAAATTGACTCTTCTGTATTTAAAGGAGTTGTGTAAACATAGTGTGCCTGTATCGATCATCTCTATCAAGATCCTTGCTTCGCATCGAATTTCTAGAGATTTGCTTAGAAGTCATTGGGAACGAACCTTGATGAGAGTACTGTTTACCACCCCAATCGAAGGGATGAGGTAAAGTAATGATACAAAACATTTATGCTTGAATGACCGACCTTTGGTAATAAACCGTATAATCGTTTTCCTTTGGAGAGATTATCATTGATAATTATCGTATTAGGATTGAGATCGAATCTTGTGAGGATCTATATGAAGAGCATCTATAGGTAGAAGTTGGGATGAAGACACCCTACATACACCTATCGTGAGTTGGACATGTCTTTTAGGTTTAAGGTTGCCTATGATGACAAACCTAACCTTACAAAATACCCGACCCATGAAACCTGAAATGATTGTTGAAATTAGGATCTGATTATTGATTGCCGGTAGTGGGCAGGAGGTTATGTGAATATGAAATGTAGATCTTGAAGTGCCGGATGGGTAGCGAAGTTATGCCAAAAAATTTTACCTTGGAAAAATGAATTGATGATCTGAAAGATCATGGGAAATAAGTTCCCGTTGTATGGGACGATTGAGATAATGTAAAAAGTTGGTTTGAAAGGCATATAAGCTGGATCTACCCTAGGACTTCAAGGG
Source organism: Glebionis coronaria (assembly GCA_025667525.1). Classification (NCBI taxonomy): domain Eukaryota; kingdom Viridiplantae; phylum Streptophyta; class Magnoliopsida; order Asterales; family Asteraceae; genus Glebionis; species Glebionis coronaria. Next base: position 277,015,108 of record CM046879.1, read on the forward strand.
CTGCGTAAATTATGTTTCGTATATCGAACTTGATAAAATGCCTATCAAGTGAAAATCTGATTACTTCTCGATGAAGTTTAGAAATCGGCAAAAAGTTGCATTCATCAAAACCCGTGAACATCATGGATAGAGAAAGTAAGTCAACATTAAGCCTGATCGTATTCCCGTAGTTATGTTTGATGAAACTCGCGTATTGTAATGAATTACACTTGTGAGAAAAGACCGAATGTGGAGGAAATACCCACATGGCTCTAACTCTATAAGAAGCGAGTAATAAGATAAATTGATCTTTGAGGACAAAGATCCTGTTTAAGGGTAAATGCCGTGACAATCCGTCAATTTATGATCGATATTTTATTCTAAATTATTATTTGAAAACATTATTTTAATGTTATATTATGAACTCACTCATTTTTGGGAAGAAATTTGGGTTTACATCTTGAATTAGCATCGACTACGTCTAAACTGGAGGACTCTACGTTACGTGCTTATGTTTACATACACCGTTTTTGGTGGCAGTCCGACATTTCAGAAAATAAATTTATCCGTGAATATTATTTTGGGATTTTAAATTTGTGTTGGTTCATAAACTCACAAATTTACGAGAAGAGATTAGGACTTACGAGTATAATTTAACGTCCTTTACGACTAAAACGGAAACCCTAGGATTACGTATTTATGTTTTTGAACTTCGTTTTTGATGAGACAATTTTTATTAGATTCGTTTTGTGCCGTTGATTCATAATTTATAAGAACTTTTTTCGCAAAACGACCCGAGGGCACGTAAATCGAGGAAACTAGAATCGAGGAATACCCGTAAATTAGTGGGATGAGACAAAACAAGTTTTGCCTCACCCCACTCTATAGGACGGCTAAACATGGGACACCACACACCCTTAGGTGTCAACATGTAAACAACAAATACTACACTTGTCTAGTTAACTTAATAAGTTAACCAAACCACAAAACCATTTCTCCCTAAACCAATTGACTCATTTCCTCACATGCAAACCACCCAAAAACACTCTCTTTTTCTTCTTCTTTTTCGTCCAAAAATCAAGAAAAAACACCCCATTTGATCTAAATTTAACCACAAATCCTATGTTATTTCTACATATGATGATGTCCTTTTGAAGACTTTTTTATTGGAGGTGATTTTACCAACTAGCAAGGAGTTTCGATGGAGATCAAGGACTGATTTTTGGAGAAGTATATAAATAATTGGTGATCTTAGAAGTGGTGTTGATATCTCATAAGATTGGTTACCCAAAACCAAGTCTTGTTCATCATCAACCCCATCTTTTCATCACTTTGGTGGTATAGAGATTGTTCTTCCTATCTTGTTATTTTGAATATATAATCATGTATTTTCTTTCCTAATGTATATATATATGATGATATATGATGAAAAAATATTTTGTGAGGATCATGTGTTGATAAACTTGGATAAAAAGATTGAAAACTATATGTAAAAATGGTTAAATCATGCTTAAAATAGTTGGCTGTATAAAAACAGTAAAGAACTTTATGTTAAACTGATAAAATGATATAGTTGAATCAATATACATTAAGTATTAGGACTTGTACACATGTGAGAGTTGGCCATGCAATGGAATCATTATAATGAGTGAGATATGATCAAAACAAATTGATGTACCAATCTGAATAGTCTGTTTTGTGAGGTCTGTTAGGGACACTTAGACTTGTATTGAGCAGTAGCTAAAACTACGTTAATTGTAGCACATAATATGAAGTTTATGTCATCCAAAAATGAGCTTCTATCTCCTTGTAGAACTCAAGATATGGTAAAAATGGTGAAAGTGAAAGTAAAAATCAGATTTGTGAAAATTGAATTATATAGTATTATAATAGCACTCAAGTAAATAATATATAAAATGTAAACTTAAAACCCACTAACTTATATATAACATTTATATAAGTATGTACAACAATAAATAAATGAGACATTTTATAAAAATAGCAATTTGATAAGTTTTATAAGTTATAAAACTAAAAACATGATTTTTAAGTCTTTTTGGCTTAAACCGTAAAATTAACGTTTTCATCAATTAAAACTTAGATGGCCGGACCCGTCTAATGTAAACTTTTTATCACTCATATACTGATATATAAGTACATATTACAAGTAAAAACCGATAAAACCCGAGCTTTATAACATACGGATATTACCGGGCCAAATTAGCCTTATTGGACTATTAATCCAACTAATTTGGCTAAACACTAATGAACTTACTTATTCGGCTTAACCCACTTGGGCCCAAAATGTAAGCATAAGAATGATATTAAAAGTGTAAAATGGACTAATATAAGGTAATGGGCTTATAATGGGCTTATTGGGCCTTGACATGTAAAGAAGTTAAACTAGTGTAACTAGTCAAAAATTTACCAACACATGACACTATAATAAGTGAATAAAGATGTACAATCCCACTTGATCATCATCATATTTATAAAATCATCATATATATACATAGCCATTGTTTTAATAAAGTCATTGGAAAACAGTCTAAGACGAGTATTATTTGTCTAGGTTTCCGTGATTGAAGCACGTACCGTACATCCAAATCGCCGATAACCGCCTTTCCCAATCAACGTGAGTTCATAGCCTCACACTCTTTTAAATGTTTTTATGAAATGTTTTATAAACCCGCGAGGGAGATAACATGTTAGTTTTAATAAAATAGGACACCAGTTGTCCCGATTGTTTGTTTATTGGTTTGGACACGAATGATTGTATGAGCCGATGAATGATTATACGACCCGATATATGAAATAAAACGGATTATTAAAGCTAGGTTATGTCACTAAAAGTCCCATTAGCATGAGTTGTGAACTACCGGGATTTGGTAGACGCTTGTGCATATGATAGTACTATTTGGGGAATATCACCCCAGTTCGCGCCTTGATGGTTGATCCCCATCATGCCACATTGATTGGTAAGCGAATTTATGTATGAGAAGATTTACATAAGCGTGATTATTGTGACGACAAGCTGTTTTAGATGGGCAAATGAGTTTCGGGTTAGCTACCCGTTGTTTGTTATAGTAAGGTAGCAATGTCATGCGGCTTATAATAATCCAATAACGAAAATACTGCTATACGTCTTGAATTACGATATATTGCCTGACTAGCAATACGAGGTCTTATTATTGATATTATGTTCGTGTTTTGGTTTTACATAACCATATTCATATAACGGTTTTTATTTAACTCTATACAACGTTATAAAACGTATTGTACATTACGACAATGGTTCGTATAATGGTTTTGAAGACGAAAGCCTATATTATGATTTTGACAAGGATTTATATAAAATGTTTTTGGCCTATTTTTATGGCCTACGACAATGAATTATCTAAAATGATTTTCAGTAACGATTATATATACCGGTGATATATTAATGGTTTATTAAACTCTATGAATTCACTCAGCGTTTTCGCTGACCTTTTCTTTTAACTTGTTTTATCTCAGGTACTTGAAGGTAATTCTTGAGAAGACGACAAGAATTTATGGCCCGCACTTAAATAACAATTTCCATTCAAATGCTTTGTAAACTATGACTTGGGACCCATGTAGATTTGATATTCATGAATGGAAAATGCTTTATTATTAAACGACACGATTTTTAAGCGTTGTCTATGATTTGAGTAATGTGGTATCCCTTAACACCAACGACTCTTCCGCTGAACTAAATTATGAATATTTGGGGGTGTTACAGGTTCAGTATCAACAAGGGTACAAAAGTTTCCAAATCCAAAACTCTTATCTGTACCCGAATCAAATAAGGTGGTAGAATATCAATTGTAGAGTAAGACGTACCAAGTAGCGACTCTTAGATCGTGTTGTGCCTCTACCTCCCAATTGATAGGCAGCCCCACAGTTGTTTTTACCTTTGGCATTCTTTTTCAATTGAGGGCACATTTGGTCCATTTGCACCACCAGCTCCATCTTCAGAATCACTCATACTATTAGAAACACTTGCTCCACCCAAACTACCAGCACTACTAGAGCCGCCAGTTCCATCATTCATGTTGGCCATGAATTTAGTCAAGGATGCAGCATTGTGTTCATTAATGACTTGGCGCATACGTGCCTTAGTCATATATATAGCTATATGATTAAGATACAACGCAATTCAAATCATAATGAGTATTCATTCAATGATTGCATCACTACAATAACGAATAACATACAAGGAATTAAAAGAAATAAATGATTAAAAGAAACCAGAAAGAAAAGATAACCATAGAACGATAAGGAAATTGAAAACAAAAGATAGTCATTTCATTAATCACAACTAGTTCAAGTTGTATTGTTATGCATTATAGGTTATCATCGTCTAATGCTATACAACCTAAGTATACTAGTTCTACCAACTGATATCACAGTTTATCTAGTGATTAACAAATGACACTATAGATGAAAAGATAATCTACCAAGAGTTTATAGGTGATCTATATAGCTAGGAAGACTCATCGGTCTCACTAGAAGAAGATTTCTTCAGTGTTGTTCCGGGGCGCTTGACACCCTCCTAAATTGGCAGCTTCAAAACAGCCCCAAAATGAACCATCACACGATTATAGAATTAGAGGAACGAGACAAAGAATAAGTAAAACAACAATCTATTCGTGCAAACTCCATATGCTTAAGCCTACATGTTTATAAGCCCTTATTTCCATGGGTCGACGAAACCTATGCAAATAAGCTTTTATAGACAAATAGTTCAATAATTTATAATTTCCTTGTTCAAATAAATGGTCAATTTATTTCAACAAGATAATGATAAATTACCTTATTTGAGCATCTTTGTTTAACACAAAAGATCAAGACTGAATACACCAAAGACCGATATAACAAAATTCTAGTGATATGCTATGGCATTTTAGTAGGCATGTAGATACCGTACCAATCAATACAAATTCCTTACAAGCAACAAGCATGATTTCAGAAAACATGTTTCCAAAAACAAATAGGAAAACAAAGATAAATGGTAACGAAGATTTAATCTACTAAACAAGATGAACCGATCGATAATTCAAGAATAAGAAGCATGGAATCAAAATCTTTGAACTAAATAATGATCATTGGGAATATTACCCATTTCGTTAGGATCATGGAGATCCACAACTTAGTTAAACTCAGGAAGAATTGGGTTTAGTTTAGAAACGGCTTCGTAACAATCTGCGTCATAACAATACCTCGTATCAATATAAAATTAACATTTATAATTAAATAAATGAATACATGACTTGTAATTTACAAGTAAAAATAATCCAAAATTAAAACATATATATACCCCATATATATACAAATACTCTCTTTTCGGTCCCATCGGTAATTCAGAGATTTCGCTTGCGATAGTTATAGTTAAAATATTTCAAAACTTTTTATTTTTGGTTAATCTTTTGTTCTCTATAACTTAAGCTCTGATACTAATCTGTAACACCCCCAATTTCGGGTCATATGCGGAAGCTCATATGGGGTGCTACTTCATAATATAACAGCTCAAGTAATAGAAAACGACTCGAAAAGAATCGTTTTCTAAAAGTAATCATTCGATTGAAATCAAATTTTACAAATCATCCACAACATGGTCCCAAATATTTAGATCAAAAAAGTACATAACGTTTACATGAAAGTTGTAACACCCCAAATTTATACAATTCAATACAGCGGAAGACTCGTTGGTGTTACGGGATAGCACATTACTCACATCATAAACAGCACTTAAAAATCCCGTCGTTTATTAATAAAGCATTTCCATTCATAAATATCAAATTTACATAGGTCCCAAGTCATTGTATTTAATACAGCTTTTACAAAACATTTGAATGGAAATTATAATTTAAGTGCGGGCCATGAATTCTTGTCGTCTTCCCGAGAATTAACTTCAAGTACCTGAGATAAAACATGTTAAAAGAAAAGGTCAGCGAAAACGCCGAGTGAATTCATAGAGTTTAATAAAATCCATAAATATAACATCGGTATAAAATTTATTACCGAAAATAATTTTGTACAAATCATTGTAATAGGCAATAAAATAGCCAAAGTCATTTTATACAAATCCTTATCAAAATCATAATATAGGCTTTCGCCTTCAAAATCATTATACGAACCATTGTCGTAAAAACATCATACAATACGTTTTATAACGTTGTATAGATTAAATCAAAAACCGTTATATGAATATGGTTATATAAAACCAAACACGAACATAATATCAATAATAAGACCCTGTATTGTTAGTCAGGCAATATATCGTAATTCGGTGCGTATAGCAGTATTTCGTTAATTGGATTATTATAAGCCGCATGAAATTGTTACCTTACTACAACAAACAATGGGTAGCTAGCCCGAAACTCATTTGCCCATCTAAATTAGCGTGTCGTCACAATAATCACGCTTGTGTAAATCTTCTCATTACCAATCAATGTGGCACGACGGGGATCAACCATCAAGGCGCGAACTGGGGTGATCGTCCCCAAATAGTACTATTATATGCATAAGCGTCTACCAAATCCCGGTAGTTCACAATTCATGCTAATGGGACTTTTAGTGACATAACCTAACTTTAATAATCCATTTCATTTCATCTATCGGGTCATTTAATCATTCATGGGATCATACAATCATTCGGGTCCAAATCAATAAACAGACAATCGGGACAACTAGTGTCCTATTTTATAAAAACTAACATGTTATCTCCCTCGCGGGTTTATAAATAAAAACATTTAAAAGAGTGCGAGGCTATGAACTCACATTGATGTGGGAAGGCGGGTTATCGACAATTCGGATGTACGGTACGTGCTTCAATCACGAAAACCTAGACAAATAATACTTGTCTTAGACTCTTGTCCAATGACTTTATAAAATAACAATTATGTATACATATGATGATTTTATATATATGATGATGATCAAGTGGGTTTATACAGTTTTACTCATTCATTATAGTGTTTATGTGTTGGTAACATTTTTATACTAGTTTTACTAGTTTTACTTATTTACATGTTTTAGGCCCAATAACCCTATTACAAGCCCAATACTTTATATTAGTCTATTTTACACTTTTATTATCAGTATTATACTTTTCATGTTGGGACCAAGTAGGTTAAGCCTAATAAGTAAGTTTATAAGTGTTTTACCAAATTAGTCGGGTTTATTGTCCATTAAGGCTACTTTGGCCCGTTAATGTCTATATGTTGTAAAGCTCGGGTTTTATCGGTTTTTTACTTGTTATATATGTTTATACATCAGTATGTGAGTTTATAAAAGTTTACATTAGACGGGCCCAACCGTCTAACTTTTATTTAACAAAAACGTTAATCTTTCGGTTTTAGCCGAAAAGACGTAAAAATCATGTTTATAGTTTTTATAACTTATAAATCTTATTCAACTATCATTTTTATAAAGTGTTCATTTATTTAACCTTATACATATTTATATTAATGAAATTTATAAGTTAGTGGGTTTTAATTCACATTTTATACTATATTAGTTTGAGTGCTTATATAATACTATTAAACATTAATTCTTCAAAATCTGATTTTTAGTTTCATCTTCACCATTTTTATCATATCTTGAGTTATATAAGGAGATAGAAGCTCATTTTTGATGGAATAAACTTCATATTATGTCCTACAAATAAGTTAGTTATAGCTACTGCTCATTCCATGTCTAACTATCCTTAACAGTCCCTACAAAACAGACTATTCAGATTGGTACACTCATCTTGTTTTGATCATATCTCACTCATTTTGATGATTCCATTGCATGGCCAACTCTCACATGTGTAGACATCTAAAACTTACTGTAAATGGATTCCACCATGCAATTTTATCAGTTTATAACTTGGTTACTTACTGTTTTTATACAGCCATCTTATTAAGCAAGAATTAACCATTTTTACATGTGGTTTTTCCATCTTTTACCCATGTTTATCAAATCTATCAACACCAAATCCCCACATAATATTTTTAATCATCATTCATCATCATATACATGTACATAAATAAAGAAAATACAAGATTACATAATCAAAATAACAAGAGGATATAAAGAATAATCTTTATACCACCATTAGTGATGAAAAGATGAGTCTTTGATGAACAAGGCTTGGATTTTGGTGGCAAAACTTGTGATAAACCAATATCATCTTCAAGTCTACCAACCTTTATAAAATTCTCATGGAAAATCAGCCCTATGACACCAACAAATCTTCTCCTTGGATGTTAGAATCACCTCCAATCTTCAAAGCTTCAAAGTAGCATCATCATGTGTATGAGTAACACATGATTTTATGGCTAACATAGATCAAATGAGGGTTGTTTTTGATGATGGTTTGACGAATTTTAGAGAGAGAGGAGAGGAGTGTGTGAGTTTTTCATGTGAAATGGAAGTAAGTGGTAAAGTTTAGTGGTTTTTGCTAGTTTGGTGGGATAAGTTAGCTTTCATGTGAAGCTAAGCTTATATGTGTAAGATTATAGCTACAAGGGTGCCACATCATGGATGTGGTGTCCTCTTTTGGCCACCCCATGTGTTAGTGGGGTGGGATAAACTTGTTTTGTCCCATCCCGCTAATTTACAGGTATTCCTCGATTCTAGTTTCCTCGATTTGTGTGCCCTCGGGTCGTTTTACGAAAAACGTTTTTATAAATTATGAATCAGCGGCACAAAACGAATCTAATAAAAATTGTCTCATCAAAACGGAGTTCGAAAACGTAAATACGTAATCCTAAGGTTTCCGGTTTAGTCGTAAAGGACGTTAAGTTAAAATCGTAAGTCCTAATCTCTTCTCGTAAATTTGTGAGTTTATGAACCAACACAAATTTAAAATCTCAAAATAATATTCACGGACAAATTTATTTCCTGAAATGTCGGACTGTCACCAAAGATGGTGTATGTAAACGTAAGCACGCAACGTTGAATCCTCCAGTTTAGACGTAGTCGATGCTACTTCAAGACGTAAATCCAAATTTCTTCCCAAAAATAAGTGAGTTCATATTATAACATTAAAATAATGTTTTCAATTAAATATTGAGAATAAAATATAAACCATAAATTGACGGATTGTCACAGCATTTACCCCTAAACAGGATCTTTGTCCTCAAAGATCATCTTATCTTACTACTCGCTTCTTATAAAGTTAAAGCCATGTGGGTATTTCCTCCACATTCGGTCTTTTCTCACAAGTGTAATCCATTACAATACGCGAGTTTTATCAAATATAACTACGGGAATAAGATCAGGCTTAATGTTGACTTACTTTCTCTATCCATGATGTTCACGGGTTTTTGATGAATGCAACTTTTCGCCGATCTAAACTTCATTAAGGAATAGTCAGATTTTCACTTGATAGGCATTTTATCAAGTTCGATATACGAAACATAATTCACGCAGCTCTTGAATTCCTAGGGTAGATCCAGCTTATATGCCTTTCAAACTAATCTTTTTACATCATCTCTATGGTCCCATACAATGGGACTTATATCTCATGATCTTCCAGATCATCAATTCATTTTTTCCATGGTTAAAATTTTTGGCATAACTTCGCTACCCATCTGGCACTTCAAGATCTACATTACATATTCACATAACCTCCTGCCCACTATTGGCAGTCAATAATCAGATCCTAATTTCAACAATCATTTCAGGTCTCGCGGGTCGGGTATTTTGTAAGGTTAGGTTCGTTATCATAGGAAACCTTAAACCTAAAAGACATGTCCAACTCACAATGGGTGTATGTCGGGTGTCTTCCTCCCAACTCCTACTTATAGATGCTCTCATATTTAAATCTTAACAAGATTCGATCTCGATACTAACACGATAATTATCAATGATAATCTTTCCAAAGGAAAGCGATTATACAATTTATTACCAAAGGTCAATCATTCAAGCATAAACCAACACTTATAGTATTTTGTATCGTTACTTTACCTCGTCCCTTCGATTGGGGTGGTACACAGTACTCTCATCAAGATTCATTCTCAATGACTTCTGAGCAAATCTCTAGAAATTCGATGCGAAGCGAGGATCTTAAGAGAGATGATCGATACAGGCACACCATGTTTACACAACTCCTTTAAATACAAAAGCGTCAATTTCTTCATCAAAAATCTATCATAACAGGAATGATATTAGCAGATTTTGTCAGTCTGTCGACGATTACCCAAATAGAATCAAATTCAGATGATGACCTTTGCAATGGTTAGACGTTTACTAATGTATGAGGCGATGTATGCCTTCATAATTTGCCATTAGTACAACTTCTTCAGATAAAGATACTTTAGATCAGGATTGACGTAAATAGAATACTTAAACTTATAAGATTCCAACATAACTATATCTCACAATCCTCTATATTTAGGCAACCACAAGTGGCCTTTTATACATTTAACGCTATCGGCTTCTTAATTCTAATGGTTCACATTAGCCGCGAACCCCTTTTTATTATCTATATTATCCTTGTTTTTTTTTTTTTTTTTTTTTTACAAACATTGTTTATTTTTATATCGTTCGGCAATTTATTTTGCACCTTCATTATTAAGGAACATGTCCTAATTGGTTCTTTATCTTTTCTACATAATGTGTCAGTATTTACATTCACCTTCCCTGATGAAACAATTATCATGACCGTATTCATTCAAAATTTCTTTCTTCATAATTTCTAAGTTTTAGTTCTGTCTCAACTATTATTTTTATCAGTTTTGCTTGATCTGACGTTTTAAAGTGTCGATAATTATTACACGTAAATTAACAATAAATATTAAGTTTTTATGAAACGTAAACGTTAAAAGTTTTAAATTTCTTAGTTCGACCAATTATAATAAAATGTTTGAAATAAATTTGAATGAATTTAATTAACACGATTTTTGCTGATTTATCAAAAATAATTAGTGAGATTCGTAAATGTTTGAAAAATAATCTTTGGTTATACTTTGATCAAAATTTTCTTAGTTGAAAAGCAAAAAGTGTCGTTTCAAATTTCAAGTCATGGTTTAAATGGTTTTCCTCAATCTTTCTTAAGTTGTCTTAGGGTATGCAAAAACATTTACCCCTAAACAGAAGTTTAGATAAATGTTTTGGTTATAAAGGAATGATTCCTTAAAAATTCTTTTGATAAGACATTTGTCAAAACATATTTGCACTTTCTTTTTGGTAAAACCCAAAGTCTTAATGGCTCTAATATTTGAAGAGTCAATATAGATTCCATTATCTTATTAATCACATGGTCAAATAATGTAAAGGATTAAGCCTTAAATCACTTGTTAAATATTCAAGGTACATGTTTTCATTGTTCGGCCAATTCAGGGCAATCTAATAAGAATTATTAACTCCTTCCTATTCTTAGAAACAAACAGATGGTCCTTAGTTATCACGAGCATGAATTTATCAAATTACAGCCTACACACGTGATTCACCAAATTTATGAATGCTACATGTGCATTGGTCAATCCAAACAACATAATATGAAACTCATAATGTTCATCACGAGTTTTGGATGTAGTGATTGGAATAGATAATCTTTTTCGCGGACGCGAAATTGATGATAACCATGTCGTGGATCAAATCTTTAGAACATACGCTAGAACCTTGTAAATGATCGAACAAATCTATCATCTTGGGTAGTGGATATAGATCTTAATCGTCAATTTACTTAGTTCACGGTAATCAGTAAACATAAGGAATGATAACACCCTAGCTCTTCATGATGACGAGCTTGGTAGTATAAAAACTTTCTCTAACAACTCTCTCAGTTGCACGGTAATTCTTTCGATTCAGATGGTGCTGATGTGCAGTGCACATGCCACAGGTGCAGCACTGGGAATATAATCAATACCAAATTCAACTTGCCTTAATGGCAAAAAGTCTAGGTAATTCACCAGGAAATACCTCCTAAAGTTTCAGATAATAGAAACATCTTTTAATAAATTTAGTTTAAGTTCTTTCAAGATTATAATATTTATGACTAATTCACAATCATTCACGGTATTTCAAGTCTAAATGCAGCATATGGTCATCCGTCAGGAATTATTTAGATCACTTTTGATAATCAACATCTTATCATTTAGGGGAATTCTATTCGAGTTCCCATCAATTAAGACAATGTCGTCATGTCATAATCAATCAATCCATTCTACTGGCACTATCAACTTTCTAGTTTCATTTCCGTTGATAAGATGTGAACTTCTCAAAAGACTAATAATAACTCATAATCCTTTAAAAATTCAAGGATATCAGGAGGCATAACTAACCTTAAAAAGAGTAAGGTTAACGCAGGATCTACGCGAGAAAATTTCAAATCAGATACAGACGGAAACATTTAATGAATATGAATATATCCCATGTTTTCATAATTTGAGTACGCATTCGAAAGCTCCTCGGATCGTTACCCAGGTCATTCAAATGAAATCAAATCAAAAGAAATGATAGGAACGTCGATTCATCCAGTCGGGTATCAACACTCGGTAATCAGATACTTTTCCTAAGAATCTCACTACGGGAGAATTGGACAAGAAAGAATTGTCAATTGTCAAATAAGACAATTTCCACAGATGAGTAAATTCGACTCAGAAGAATAGATGCTACAGGCACATGTGTAGGTGTCCCTAACACTATGTTCCCATTTTTCACTTCTTGCAGATCTCATAAAATTTAATCTTTCACAATCTTCAAAGAAAATGTAGTGTTTATTAATCAATTTTATGGTGACTACTAATCAGTCTTGCATGGTCCATTCCAAATTGTATGTAGGCGCGCAACTATATACAATTTCAAAATTAACAATGCAATACTCAGTTCGTCAAAATTTTATCATCATGTTTATAAATAAAAACATTTTCATGCTTAATTCTTAAATAACAATCAAAAATAAATTTACAAAGATTTTCTTTGTTTTGAAAACAATTAAGTTTTCCAAGGTGTTTTATAAACAACTTCATTTCGATAACAATCACTTATAAATCTCGCTTCGAATAATCCTTATAGTGATGAAAATTCAATTTTTCTCAAGGGATACTGTTTTATCTTATAAAAACAACGAGTGATCTGCAAAAGAGTGATGAAAAGTTGTTCACCAAGAACTAACTACAATATAATAGAAAATGAGCTTTAGCCAAATAATCATGAGGTTCATGATCTCGATGGCACTCGAAAAGAATAATCCACAACGTAACTCAATTCAAGATGAGTACTTGTTCAATGGTTGCATCACTAATGCTAACATTAGGATGAAGCAATAAAAGATAGATAACATCTATACATGTAGGATTTAGCAATCAAAGGTAGTCTTTTCATTAATCACAAACAAATCAAAATTGTACTGTAACACATTACGTGTCACTATGTCATACAATTCCAAGAACTCATCCTACCAACTGATATCTCAGTTAAGTTAGGGATTTCTAAAAGATACCACAATGAATACTAATCTACAAGAGTCATTACGTGTTCCACATGTCCCAGAAGATCCATCGGTCCCAATTCAGAAGAAGATTTCTTCAATTTATTTCTTGGACACTGGGCATCCTCATCATTAAACAATGGCCTAGGAACAACCCTTAACACGAACCTACAATCATTTAAAACCTTATAATTCAATCACAGGACTTAACGACTTCCTCTTAACAATCTTAAATTCCATACAAGTTAAATTTTACTTCATTCAAATTTCAACCAACTTATACTCAATGCGATATCCTACCTCATTCTCTAATATTTTCATCCTTATTCTTAGACCTTAATAGGGCAATAAAAGCTCGATATGATCAACACTTAAATTCCAATCCTATAGCTCTTACAACAATAATTATCAAATGAGTTACTAGTATGAAATGACTCACACATTCAATTAGAATTCTCGGGAAGGTACTAGTGGCATGAGGCTTTTGGGTAATGGTTCCAATGACAGCCTCAAGTGCAACATTCACCCTTTCAATTTCAAATTTAAGAATTGGGTTACAACAAATCAGATGACACCTTTCCGGGTGGTAACGTTTTGTCAAACTCCACTCTATAAGGAAATATCGTCATGACATTGATATCAGATTTAATCTCGCCAATTCTTCTTCAATATCACAATCAACTAATATCTACATTTCTACGAGTATCAACCATTTGTTGGGATCATAAATATCCACAACTTGGTTTAGATCTAGAATAACTAGAATTCCTACGGGAATAGCTTCGATTAATTTACTAGGGGAGTTAGGGTTCCTTGTGACAATCTACGTCGTATAAATACCTCGTATAAATATCAAAATAATCATCAAACAATCATGTAATAAAATTACATCCTATATATATATATATATATATATATATATATATATATATATATATATATATATATATATATATATATATATATATATATATATATATATATATATATATATATATATATATATATATATATATATATATATATATATATATATATATATATATATATATATATATATATATATTAAAATAACACTTCTCAGTCAGGCCTTGTCGGTAACTCGGGAATTCTTCGGCACCATTATAGTCAAAAGATTTTTAGACATTTTGAGAAAAATGTTTATAGTTAAAAGATTTTGAAATGTTTTATTCAAAACCTTGGTTTTAAAAATCTTTCGTTCTCTATAACGAGAGCTCTGGTACCAGACTGTAACATCCCCAAATTTATACAATTCAATACAGCGGAAGACTCGTTGGTCTTACGGGATAACACATTACTCACATCATAAACAACGCTTAAAAATCCCGTCGTTTATTAATAAAGCATTTCCATTCATAAATATTAAATTTACATAGGTCCCAAGTCATTGTATTTAATACAGGTTTTACAAAACATTTGAATGAAAATTATAATTTAAGTGCGGGCCATGAATTCTTGTCGTCTTCCCGAGAATTACCTTCAAGTACCTGAGATAAAACATGTTAAAAGAAAAGGTCAGCGAAAACGCCGAGTGAATTCATAGAGTTTAATAAAATCCATAAATATACCATCGGTTTAAAATTTATTACCGAAAATCATTTTGTACAAATCATTGTAATAGGCCATAAAATAGCCAAGTCATTTTATACAAATCCTTATCAAAATCATAATATAGGCTTTCGCCTTCATAATCATTATACGAACCATTGTCGTAAAAACATCATACAATACGTTTTATAACGTTGTATAGATTAAATCAAAAACCGTTATATGAATATGGTTATATAAAACCAAACACGAACATAATATCAATAATAAGACCCTGTATTGCTAGTCAGGCAATATATCGTAATTCGGTGCGTATAGCAGTATTTCGTTAATTGGATTATTATAAGCCGCATGACATTGTTACCTTACTATAAAAACAACGGGTAGCTAGCCCGAAACTCATTTGCCCATCTAAATTAGCGTGTCGTCACAATAATCACGCTTGTGTAAATCTTCTCATACATAAATTCGCTTACCAATCAATGTGGCACGACGGGGATCAACCGTCAAGGCGCGAACTGGGGTGATCGTCCCCAAATAGTACTATTATATGCATAAGCGTCTACCAAATCCCGGTAGTTCACAATTCATGCTAATGGGACTTTTAGTGACATAGCCTAACTTTAATAATCCATTTCATTTCATCTATCGGGTCATTTAATCATTCATCGGGTCATACAATCATTCGGGTCCAAATCAGTAAACAGACAATCGGGACAACTAGTGTCCTATTTTATAAAAACTAACATGTTATCTCCCTCGCGGGTTTATAAAAAATTTCATAAAAACATTTAAAAGAGTGCGAGGCTATGAACTCACATTGATGTGGGAAGGCGGGTTATCGGCAATTCGGATGTACGGTACGTGCTTCAATCACGGAAACCTAGACAAATAATAGTTGTCTTAGACTCTTGTCCAATGACTTTATAAAATAATAATTATGTATACATATGATGATTTTATATATATGATGATGATCAAGTGGGTTTATACATTTTTACTCATTCATTATAGTGTTAATGTGTTGGTAACATTTTTATAATAGTTTTACTAGTTTTACTTATTTACATGTTTTAGGCCTAATAACCCTATTACAAGCCCAATACTTTATATTAGTCCATTTTACACTCTTATTATTAGTATTATACTTTTCATGTTGGGACCAAGTCGGTTAAGCCCAATAAGTAAGTTTATAAGTGTTTTACCAAATTAGTCGGGTTTATTGTCCATTAAGGCTACTTTGGTCTGTTAATGTCTATATGTTGTAAAGCTCGGGTTTTATCGGTTTTTTACTTGTTATATATGTTTATACATCAGTATGTGAGTATATAAAAGTTTACATTAGACGGGTCCAACCGTCTAAGTTTTATTTAACAAAAACGTTAATCTTTCGGTTTTAGCCGAAAAGGCGTAAAAATCATGTTTATAGTTTTTATAACATATAAATCTTATTCAACTATCATTTTTATAAAGTGTTCATTTATTTAACCTTATACATATTTATATTAATGAAATTTATAAGTTAGTGGGTTTTAATTCACATTTTATACTATATTAGTTTGAGTGCTTATATATTAATATTAAACATTAATTCTTCAAAATCTGATTTTTAGTTTCATCTTCACCATTTTTATCATATCTTGAGTTCTATAAGGAGATAGAAGCTCATTTTTGGATGACATAAACTTCATATTATGTCCTACAAATAAGTTAGATATAGCTACTGCTCATTCCATGTCTAACTATCCTTAACAGTCCCTACAAAACAGACTATTCAGATTGGTACATTCATCTTGTTTTGATCATATCTCACTCATTTTGATGATTCCATTGCATGGCCAACTCTCACATGTGTATGACATCTAAAACTTACTGTAAATGGATTCCACCATGCAATTTTATCAGTTTATAACTTGGTTACTTACTGTTTTTATACAACCATCTTATTAAGCAAGATTTAACCATTTTTACATGTGGTTTTTCCATCTTTTTACCCATGTTTATCAAATCTATCAACACCAAATCCCCACATAATATTTTTAATCATTATTCATCATCATATACATATACATAAATAAAGAAAATACAAGATTACATAATCAAAATAACAAGAGGATAGGAAGAACAATCTTTATACCACCATTAGTGATGAAAAGATGAGTCCTTGATGAACAAGGCTTGGATTTTGGTGGCAAAACTTGTGATAAACCAATATCATCTTCAAGTCTACCAACCTTTATAAACTTCTCATGGAAAATCAGCCCTATGACACCAACAAATCTTCTCCTTGAATGTTAGAATCACCTCCAATCTTCAAAGCTTCAAAGTAGCATCATCATGTGTATGAGTAACACATGATTTTATGGCTAACATAGATCAAATGAGGGTTGTTTTTGATGATGGTTGGACGAATTTTAGAGAGAGAGGAGAGGAGTGTGTGAGTTTTTCATGTAAAATGGAAGTAAGTGGTAAAGTTTAGTGGTTTTTGCTAGTTTTGTGGGATAAGTTAGCTTTCATGTGAAGCTAAGCTTACATGTGTAAGCTTATAGCTACAAGGGTGCCATATCATGGATGTGGTGTCCTCTTTTGGCCACCCCATGTGTTATTGGGGTGGGATAAACTTGTTTTGTCCCATCCCGCTAATTTACGGGTATTCCTCGATTCTAGTTTCCTCGATTTGCGTGCCCTCAGGTCGTTTTACGAAAAACGTTTTTATAAATTATGAATCAACGGCACAAAACGAATCTAATAAAAATTGTCTCATCAAAACGGAGTTCGATAACGTAAATACGTAATCCTAAGGTTTCCGGTTTAGTCGTAAAGGACGTTAAATTAAAATCGTAAGTCCTAATCTCTTCTCGTAAATTTGTGAGTTTATGAACCAACACAAATTTAAAATCTCAAAATAATATTCACGGACAAATTTATTTCCTGAAATGTCGGACTGTCACCAAAGATGGTGTATGTAAACGTAAGCACGTAACGTTGAATCCTCCGGTTTTGACGTAGTCGATGCTACTTCAAGACGTAAATCCAAATTTCTTCCCAAAAATAAGTGAGTTCATATTATAACATTAAAATAATGTTTTCAATTAAATATTGAGAATAAAATATAAACCATAAATTGACGGATTGTCACAAAAGTTATCGAATGACTTTTCCCAAAATAGTGATCCTTTAACAACATAATTATTTATGCAAGCATCCGAATCCCTCGCGTCATTACCTTCAAGGACCTGAGATAAATCATGCTAAATTTGTCAACAAAAGTTGAGTGAATCTATAGAGTTTATAAATAAACATTACCGAACACTAATACGTTTTAAAGCCATCAACCATAACAATGTGGATCAAACAAAGTTATAAAGATTTATTATAAGAATCATGACATTGAAACGTTACCATAATATTTTCCCACCATACACCTCGCTAAGTGTATTTTAAACTCTCACGCATGTATCCTCCTTGGGCCTCAATCGTGCCCTAACGATAGCTAGTCGTTATAGGACGGGAGGAGGTCGGTCCTCCCGAATAGTACTATTCCATGTATAAGCGCCTACCATTACTCGATAGCTAACAATTCATGATTTATATATTGGGACTTTTATTCAGCGAATAAGCAACTTATAATAATAATCATGGCATTAAACATTTCCTTGTGTTCTATTTTATAACAAGCATGGGTTTACCACAACTTCTATATGCGCCCATTAATGGTTTACCGCAACTACGAATTGTATCCTTCATTTTCAATACAAACAATTTATAATATATAGGATTCCTGTAACACCCCAATTTCGGGTCATATGCGGAAGCTCATATGGGGTGCTACTTTATAATATAACAGCTCAAGTAATAGAAAACGACTCAAAAATAATCGTTTTAAAAGTAAGCATTGGATTGTGATAAAAGTTTACAAATCGTTCACAACATGGTCCTAAAAATTTAACAAACCAAATAAACAATATTTATTATAATTAAAAATCATTGAACGATTATTTCCAAAATGGTGAGCTTTAAACATCTTTATTATTAAACCGCAAGCACCGAAATCCCTCCTTTGCCATTACCTTCAAGGACCTGAGATAAAACATGTTAAAACTTGTCAACAAAAGTTGAGTGAATCTATAGAGTTTATAAATAAACATTACCTAACACTAATATGTTTTATAGCCATCAACCATAACAATGTGGATCAAACAAAGTTATAAAGATTTATTATAAGCATCATGACATCGAAACATTACCATAATATTTGCCCACCATACATCTCGCTAAGTGTATTTTAAACTCTCACGCATGTATCCTCCTTGGGCCTCAATCGTGCCATAATGATAGCTAGTCGTTATAGGACGGGAGGAGGTCGGTCCTCCCGAATAGTACTATTCCATGTATAAGCGCCTACCATTACTCGGTAGCTAACAATTCATGATATATATATTGGGACTTGTATTTAGCGAATAAGAAACTTATAATAATAATCATGGCATTAAACATTTCTTTGTGTTCTATTTTAAAACAAGTATGGGTTTACCACAACTTCTATATGCGCCCATTAATGGTTTACCGCAACTACGAATTGTACCCTTCATTTTCAATACAAACAATTTATAATATATAGGATTCACCACAACTTTTATATGCACTCTTTAATGGGTTTACCGCACATCTAGTTGCACCCTTTATTTTCAATAACTAAGCATGTTATCCCCCTGGCGGGTTTATAAAATAATCTTTAAGAATTTAATAGCGAGGCTATAGACTCACCTTAGTGCGATACAACGGACGAACGAACCGGGCTGTAGAGAAATGAAAAAGGTATCCCAAGTATTATCCGCGACCTACAAACGTGATCACGGCCTTAAATACGCGTTTTAAGAATACATAAAACTATGATGCATAAATGTTCAATATGATGCAATACATAAGCTACATTGCCCCATTAACCAAGCTAAGGTGTAACCATATCCAATATGGTTTACAACCTGAATTTACATCCCAATTTATAATTCTAAATCCCCATTCAATCATTTTCTTTTGGTTTGCACAATAAAACACCACAAGTTTAAGACAACTCTAGACGTAAAAGTCATAAAAGCATTCCCGACAAGGCTGACTTGGGGAGAGCATATCTCCCAAACCATAAAGCCATTGACCTTGTGGTATTTACCACTGGAAAGGGCTTGAAATCTAGTTTCTAGAACAATTGGCTAATCAACATGAAGGTTTACCCATTTTTCTAAATGTTCAAAATACCAATAGTGAGCAAGTTTAAGGTTCGGTGAAAAACTCTTTTTGTCCACCTTCATGGGAGTGGTTCTCCCAGACCATGAAGACTATAAACATGTGATTTTCTCCCCTGGAAAGCCTCATGAATCTAGTTTCCAAAATGTCCAACCAATCATTTTTATTCATTACCAAACGACAGCAACCTAGTTTTTAATAAGAAGTGGTCAAATCAGAATTTTCACCCCAAAGTTTACTCTATCCGTTTTGGTCATAAATCACAATCCGTGATAGTAATAGACGCAAGGTCAGCGGACATGTTTAAGTTATGATGTCTACTAAATCTACAACCTTTAAAAAGTATACTTTATAGTTCAAAAACATGAAGTAAAAGTCTGTTCAAAACCGTTGGTCCAGAATTTAGTCTTTATCGTATTTTGGCTATATCTTACTCAATATTTGGATTCATTAGGTGATTTTGCCGCCAAAATCACCACAAAACATTTATCTACAGATCTAGGGTGAAAAATCTATATGGTCACTTTTATGATTTTCTGGAAAAACCCACTATTCACAGCCTACAAAATAAATGTCAATGCATATTTATATACATATATGTTCATATGAAATTAAAAGAAATCCAAGTATGATAGGTTGTACATTATACCTTTAAAATGAAGACTAGTTGGTTAGATCAACCAACAACCAAAAAGGATTGAAATCTTCAACCCAATATAGCTTATTCACTCTAAATCACCACTAAAAACCTCATATATATGAAGTGATTCTTGATTTTTAAATTATCCTCCAACAGCCCCAATGATAAGAAAAAACAAGCTTAAAACACTTTTTAATCACATCCAAATGCATAAAACAACACTAGGTAGTCATACTCACTAGTGTAGCCATTATTTGATCTTCAAAAATTTATGGATTTGATGTTTTGGAGTTGGTAAATTTCGTGGCTAAGAGTGATAAAGGAGAGATTTTCTTCAATTTTACAAGGAAAAATGAAGGTGTGTGTTTAATGTTTGTATAATATAACTTGTAGCTAGTCAAAATGCACCATACACATGTCCTAAGCTACCACAATGAACCAACCAAAAGAAGAGGTTCTTTCTTGTTTTCTCCTCCCACCAATAGGGTGGAGAGGTGGTGTTTTCTTGTCCCCAAATCTGAATTTCAAAGTGGTGATAGTTATATACTTAGGGTATTTGTTAAACCGCGATTCGCGTGAATGCTTAAAAACGTTAATTTTTCCCGTATAGGTAAATTAGTCCCAAAATATGAAAAATGCAACAAATATCATAGAATTACTTCTATGGCCTTCTAATGATATAATTATCGATGCCTAACGTAGAATTTTTTCAGTTCGTCGTGAATTACGCGTTTACGCACTAAGGTTCCCGTTTTCTCGCAACTTCAAGTAAATTCTTTTAAAAAAAATATAAAATATATATAAAAATATATTAATCGAGAATAAATAATGACCTCAAATTTCCAGATTGTCACACCTTATGTGTAAAATCCTTATGTCATGCATTAATAAGTAGCTACACACTCGCTAAGGAAAGAAAAACAAAACTCACGCAATAATTTACATCCGCCGCCTTTTTGGTACTTTGGATCTTTAATCCCGCAACCCGTCAAGGTAATATTAGATTGGAGCAACTATCAAATCCCCGCAACCCGTAAAGGTAATATTGGAATTCAATAGCTACTATAACTAACACTTCACTGCCCCTCTTGGGAGTCTTGTATAATTATTTTTTTTCTTTCATTTTTTTTCTAGCCACTCATTTTTTTTCAAGCCGCTCTTATTTTTCTTTATTCCTCGCAAAGAAAATTGAAAAGAATAAAAGGAAAAACACCCGCTAAGTATTAAGCATGAGATAAGTCTAGTACACATAAAACGTTCTAACTTAGAATCTTAAGACGTACTTATACCAACCACGAATGATTAGTAAAAAATGCATAAGAGACTACAAACCGATCACAACCGTTCTTGATTATTTATTAACATATATACATGCGAAGAAATTAGAGGTAAAGAAAGAGAAGGGTTTAGCCACAAGTAATCGTAATGAAGTTTATCTAGCCCTTTTATACTTGCTTCAACTCTATCATTTCCCATTCTCCACAAATTTAAAATCTCAAATAATGAGAGTAGTGGATGCTTTGCCTAATATACCAATGAAGGACTACATGGTTAAGGTTACTAGCTCGAGAATGCTTAGATAAGCAAGCTGGGTTGAGTCAAAATATCCATGGAGAGCCTAATATGTCAAAGAAGTCTAAACTTGTTAAACCATGTCCTTGTTATATTTTTTTCCTTTTTATATTTTTGATGAAGAATATATACAATGCAAATCTGTTATGCAAATGAAAAATGATTGATGCAAAAATTATGAATGCATATTTTTGGTGGCCAAAGTAGATCAAAAATTTGAAAAATGATCGAAAAATTAATTTCCAAGTTATCATGAAGGTCAATGACAAAGTCTAGGTAAGGTCACTTCGATAGAAGACCCCCCTACACTTAAGCTAAACATTGTCCTCAATGTTTAAGAGCATGGAATATAAACTCCCCTACACTTATAACAATAAATAGACTTTGCTTAACTCAAGCTAAGGAAATATCAACTATAGTGAATTCATTTTTTAAGCATAATGTGTCTATGAAGAATCACAATAGTAACAAAGTGAACCGGATACAAGGGCCTCCTCCATAAGCTCTAAAGCACGTGATGAGTGAGCAACCCTACAAACAACATGAAGACAAAAGGAAGGTCTCCCCCACACTTCTCATCAACTCTATATCCTTATTGCTAAACTACCACACTCTAAGTCTAAAAACTCTAGACCTAGTTATTCAAGCTTGATTTATGGAGTCTCTAGCTCGACTCATCCCACACTTAAAAGTGTCTAAAACTTATCATGGAGAAGAAAAGTTGTGCCCTTTTTAAGAAAAATCTCCATGATGAGGTAAATCAAGTTTTCAATTATCAAAACTTCATAGATATCCCCCCGGATCAAATACATAATTACTATCCCACATATAACGCAATCCAAAAACTAACTTCCCAAGCAATGGTGAAAAGGGTGAGGTGTTGTTCTCTAAAATGGTGGCCCATATGTTCTTCAAAAGGTGATAAGGTGATAGTCTTAAATCTCTTACAAGTTTTCCTTTTATTGCATCAGGCGGATACTGAGATGGTTTAGCAAGCTCTATACTAGGATCAAAAATCCGTTCCTTGATGGGAAAACAACAAGTGTTGGTTGCCTTAGAAGATTCTACCTTGTAGGTCACATGGTAAGATAAATGTTGTGGAGTAATGGGTAACAACAAGCTCTTTGAAGAAACCATCATGACTTGTTTTCCTTTATCACTTTGAAAGGTTGAGGTGGACAAGGAAGAAGGTAAAGGATCTTCATGTAATAAAGATTGTAGAAAGAGTATGTCCCCCTCCTCATCAATATAACCAAGAGTGTACTCAAAAGGTATATCAACCTCTAAAAACTCATCACTCTCATCCATGATAGAATCCTCCTCATCACCATAAACATCATAGATTGGTATATCAAATATTGGTGATTCCTCAAAAATCAAGGAAGTGTGATCATCAATGAATGGAGAGTCACAAGTAGAGGGCTCATCATCACTATAATCATCATATGTTGGTGTATCACAAAGAAGAGGTTCATCGTCACTAAAATCCACACTGGTGTCTTCATTAGGGTGGAAAAGTGGGTTATCAAATGATGTTTCAAACAGAGGATTGGAATGAATCACAAAATCACAAAAGTTAAGCTCTTGAGGTTTATAAAAATCCAAGGATGAGGTAATGGAGGCAATGGTCTCAGCATAAGGAAGATCATAATTTCCACTTGAGCAAGCTTCATAAAAATATTCATCTCAAACTTCATCAAGGATATCATCTTGAGTTTCCTCCTCATTAACAACATCAATATGCTTCACCGTTTCAGGCTCATTATATTTCTTTGACAACTTTCCCATGTTAAACACAACTCTTTTATCTCCTACCCTCATTGTAAGTTCACCTTCCGCCACATCTATAAGAGTCCGACCTGTTCTCAAAAATGGCCTACCAACAATTAAAGGAACTCTCGGATCCATATCATAATCAACCACCACAAAATCCGCGTGAAAGGTAAATCTATCCACCCCAACAAAAACATCCTCCGCAATTCCCACCAGATAAGCTATAGTACGGTTTTCCAACTCAAGAGTCATCCTAGTAGGAGTGAGCTCGGGAAGTGAAAGTCTTTTCCAAACCGATAATGACATGAGATTTATGCTTGCCCCTAAATCCGCTAATGCCATGCAGTTTTCCACCCCCGGGAAATTGCAAGGAATCAAAAACCTCCCCGGATCTCCAAGCTTAGTAGGCAACTTCTTAAGCAAAACCATGGAGCAATTTTCATTTAAGGAAGCATTAGGCAAATCCACCAATTTCTCCTTGTTAGAAAGTAAGTCCTTGATCATCTTAGCAAACTTAGGCATATTGGCTATGGCTTCCGCAAAGGATATGTTTATGTTAAGTTGCTTGAACATCCTCAAAAAGTTTGAGACTTGAATATCATCTTTATTCTTAAGCTTTTCCTTTCTCAATCTTGATGGGTAAGGGAGACTTTGTTTTGGTTGTGGTTAAGTGGTTGATGAAGGATTTTCTTTGTTGGGTTCTTCATTGATGGGTGTGGAAGTTAAAGGAGTAGGAGGTGTAGGCGTAGAGGTTGTAGAACATGAAGGTGTTGAAGTTGATGGCTTATCACAAGGTGGAACCATAGTAGGCTTTACCAAAGTAGGTTTAGGTGGTGAAGTTTCATGAGTTTTCTTTCCACTTCTTGTTGTGATAGCATTGACATTAGCCCTTGGGTTTGTTTGTGTGTTTGAAGGTAGTGCCCCTTGTGGCCTTTGATTAAGAAGCATCATAAACTTTTTGTTTGTTTCCTCATGCATTTCCCTCATTCTTTTCTCATTAGCTTAGAACCTCCTTCATTCTCTTGATTCATTTTGTGAAGAAGCTCAATGGTGTTAAAATCATGTGGCACATTCCCTTGAAAACCTTGGGCTTGGAACGGTGGAGGTTGATTGTAGAACCCTTGGTTGTTGCCTTGAAAGTTATTTCCTTGATTGTGAAAGGTATTGGGTGCTCTAAAGTTGTTTTATCCTTGGTAAATTGGCCTAGTCCCTTGATTCATTTGTAACAATTGAGGAGGATTGTTTTGAGTTTGGGTGGGTGGTTAGGGTGGAAAGCCGGGTGAAGCAAGGTAGTTATTTGATTTGTAAGAGAGATTGTTTTGATTGATATTTGGTTTGAAATGCTCTCTATGTTCATCTTGGTAAGCATAACATTCACCTTGGTAACCTTGAACCTTATCACATTGTTGGTAAGAATGAGGACCTCCACAAGTCTCACATGAAAGAGCAATAGCATTCACATCATTGGTGGAATTCTTTTTCAAGGAGATTTCACAAAATTTCATGAGTGTGTTGGTCATAGTATCAAGCTTTTGAGAGATAATATTTTCCATTTGCGGAGTAACACTCTCTTGCACCACATGGACTCTCTCATCAAATTGTGTGTTAGTTTGCACCATGTATTTAGTTTCAATAATGTCCCATGCCTCTTGAATGTATTTAGAAAGAATATTCCCACCCGCGGAGGAGTTTAGGGAATCTTGATGATGTGGTCTTAATCTATTGTAGAAAGTGTTGATTTGGTGAACCTCATTGAATCCATGATTGGGGTATTTTCTCAATAACTCCTTGAAATCTTCCCATGCATCACTAAAGGTTTGGCTAGGTTTTTGTTGAGATCCAATAATTAGGTTTCTCAATTCCGTGGTCTTAGATGGGGGAAAGAACTTGTTCAAAAACATCTTTGTGAAATCATCCCAAGTAGTAATGCTCTTAGGTGGTTGTGTATCAAACCAATACTTAGCATTGCCCTCTAGTGAAGATTGGATCAAGATTAACTTAATGGCATCATGGGGAACTCCATTGTACTTAATGGTGTTGCAAAGAGATAGAAACTTCTTAATATGATCGTGTGGATTATCACTAGGTCTCCCAAAAAATGGTGTGTTTGAAACCAAGCTAATCATAGATGTCTTAAGCTCAAAGGTATTTGCGGGAATTTCGGGTATAACAATAGCATCGACATATCCTTGCACATTGGATTGAAGGTGCTCCATCAAAGGTCGATTGTCAACGGCGGCCATGGCTTCTTTTGTAATGATCAAAGCACGATTCTCGGGATCGGCTTGACGAACGGTGTTGTTTTTACTCTTTCTCTTTTTCTTCCTTTTCGGAGGAAGGGGTTGTACACCAAATGGTATTTGTGCACGCCCGCGGGTGAGCATGCAACTCAAATCAAGGAGTGAGAGAGAAGCTCTCGTACGACTTTGAAGAAGAAGGGATTATTCTCTTCGAGATTCAATATGAAATATCCACAAGAAAGTATAATATACGTAAGTACTACTTCGGTGCAAGACCCCCAATCAAGCTTTCCTTCTTAGAATACGCACTAGTGAACGGGGGGTTAGGTGGCGCGAAGCACTTAAGTACCTATTAAACCTTATACGGAATTTTATAGCACGTCGCCTTTATATTCACTTTGTAGTTTGTATTCTTCGAATTCTTTCCTATTGGAAGTATTTATCTATTCTTGCTTAGTTAAATTTGATCGATACACGTGTCAAGGACCAGAACGCTCCCGAACACTGTGTATGGCAAAAGCAATACTTATGGAAGTATGTGTATTGAGTGTTCATATACGTATATGTATATACATATAATAATATAGAGAAAATATTTTTGTATTTATTGGTTTTTAAAAGAAAATACTATATGTACGTAAAAACCGATGAAATCCAATAATATATTTTTGGTTGCAATCTCTTAGGAAAAAGATTGCTTTCTGATTTTTTTATATATTTTTTTTGGTCAATTCTTTAGGAAAAGAATTGATTTTTTTATTTTTACGTTTTTTTATATTTTTATATTTTTGATTTTTATGTTTTTGATTTATGATACGTAAAAATAAAGTTCACGAGGTGAACGGATCCCAAAAGCCAATCGAAACAGTCAATCAATAGTCTCTCGTAATGTCATGAACCGGCAGCGGCGCCATTTGAAATTGAGTTTTTTTGAAGTTCGTTTATTCTCGATTCTTGACAAATTGAAAGTCCTAAAAATATCAAGCCTTTAATTGTTCTTGGTTGTTAAGGGTATTTGGAAATCTATATCTAATTCAATCAACAAGTAAAAAGAGGAAAATAATAGGCTACGTATCCGTAAAACACCTTGCAAATACCAAATACTATTCACGAAGTAAAAATATAAAATGCATAAAAATTAAATTTGCTTAAAATGTAAGCTAAATGAAAGTATAAGGTCTAAAATGTAAATTTCAGAAACTAAAAGGACCAAAAGTGTAAAATTTAACCAACTAGCAACAACTTTAACAAATCTAACAAACTTACTAACTAATTTTATCAAAAACTGAAAATACAAGGACTGTTACTTGCAAACCCTATAAATAAGGAAATTTAGCACTGAATGAAAACAGTTACAAACTATATGGACCAAAGTGCAATTAACATGTAATGTTTATAAAAAACGGGTTTTACACTTTCAATAAGCTGGTATGAGCTTATTACTGGACCAAATCAACTCTGGTTTGTTTTTAAGTGCTTAAAATGGATATTTAGCTAGACTTACACAAGGAAACAACTTAAAAGCTCAAAAATCACAAGATAGCTTATTCTAATAAGCCAAGAATAAGCAAACATGAAATATAGACTTCCACAACTTGATTTTAATGCACAATCTTATTAATCAGCTAACAAGAAGACTAGAATGTCTTTTAAAACTGAAAATGGTTAACTAGATAAGCAAGAAACTGAAATTAAGCTGAAATGAGCTTATTTGACCAAGCGTTGACCAAAAAAATTCCAAAAAGCTGATTTTAACAAAACCCACTCAGGACATGTTGGTAACAAGATTTATGAAAGAAAATTGACAAGTTTGGGAAGTAGAAATGGAGATATGAGAAAACAGTTAAGCCTATATTACAGAAACTTGCTTTTGCTCAATGGCTTATCAAAAAGCTGATTTCTTACTTAAAAATGGATATTGTAGAATTTCCTTTAACACACTAATTCTTTGGATGTTGGACTAAAAGTAGAAACAGGTTTCAAGCAAAATGATCAAGTAATAAAGGAATGCAAGTGAATTGAATTTGGCTAGTTTACTGATGAAAATGATTACACTACTTGACCCATACTTTTTATCTGCCAATTACCTTTTTGACTGACAATTTGACTTCAAAGCTGAACTAAAATGTTTCCACTAGTTAACCAAATGTGTACTAACATTAATCAACCAGTTTAACAAGCTTAGATAACCAAAACTTATCAAATCCAAACACCACTTTAGAAAGCTGTCAAAGACTTTTACAAAAGAAATTTGCTCACAAGTGTGGGACAAGTTATGACTCTTATCTAAGCTTGTTTAGATGACCAAATGAAATGTGATTGAACTGAAAACAGGCAGCTAACAACTCTTAACCACAAAATGAACTCAATGACTAAAATATGATGAAATCACTTGACATAAAGCAAGTAAACTATGATTAAAACTGTAAGATCACTAAACAACTATCAAACCAACACAATTATGCTATAAACAAGATAAAAACAATATTAGATCAACATTTAATGATTATCTAGGAATTCAGCATGCATAACTTAT
The DNA here is from genome assembly GCA_025667525.1 of Glebionis coronaria. Classification (NCBI taxonomy): domain Eukaryota; kingdom Viridiplantae; phylum Streptophyta; class Magnoliopsida; order Asterales; family Asteraceae; genus Glebionis; species Glebionis coronaria. Next base: position 277,044,105 of record CM046879.1, read on the forward strand.
TAAGTGGAACCAAAAACAGGATTTTAACACCTTTTAGCAAGAAGCCTCCTCTGATGGAGTAGAGGAGCGCTGAGCTCTCTATAACAAACTTCCTTCAACCCAAATCAACTAAAATAAACAACCTTATCACCTCCCAAAGCTATATCTGATCTACTTATCTAATTCTGCTTCAAACTGCTACAATAGGTCTGGATAAGAATTGAACTGGCTAATGAACACTTGATAAGCTTCCAAATCACAACACAAACTCCATTGATCAAATGAAGATCAATAGGAACACAATGTATCAACTAGAATGTAGAATTGAGTAAGATAGATGAAAGTATGAACTGAATATTTTTGTTTTATTTATTTGGGAGGGAAAGTTTATTACAAATGCTAACTTCCTAACTAACAAGCTCTTAAGTGTGTGTCAAACACTTAAGAGCTGCTAACTAACTGAAAGTAGAACTGGAATTGAGAAGAAAAAAATTAAAAGTGTGTGTTTTTCACACTTTAAGCTACTTAGTATAAATGAGATGATCTACTCCTATTTATAAAGTTGGAATGAGAAGTTGTTGGAGTGGATGACGTGTCTTGGCCAATGGGAAAGTGCCAGGTGTCATGAGTTGGTTGATTGCAAATTCGTCTTCAAGAACAGAAAAGGGCCTTTTTGATCTTGTTGATTTCAGTCTAATTGATTATGAGGACTGGATTCCTTGTTGAATTGTGAGTAAGTTTCATGTAGAAAACTTTATCTGAAATTCAGTGTAGCCAAATCCACGATCTTGGTTCGTGCTTTGTTGAAGATGAAATGTGGCGTGATTTTATTGGCTCTCAGCTGAACACACGGATCATTATCCATATTTGGATAATTTGATTATTGGCTGGTGGCTTGTGATTGGTCAAAAGGAAAGAAAGTGGGTTTTACTGTTTTTGATTCGTTATTAAATGAAAAGTGAGTAAGTGGCAAGCTGTCAACATACTTGGCAATCCGAAACCCATCTTTCTTGCATTTTGATTGGTGGAAATGGTGTTCACACGGATCAAACCCAAAGTTAATAAAATTTTGTCACTTTCAGCCCCTCTTCTTTAGCAGAATATACAATTGAGCTCTTTTCTTCATTTCTTTGGCAATTTCAGTCCTTTGACTTGCATTCTTGGTTAATTTGGTCCCTTGACTTAGTTGACTTGAAGATTGACCAAGTTTGAATTTAATATTGACTTTTTCCAAAATTGCAATTTAGTCCCTCAACTTTTGAACATTGTCAAGATAGGTCCTTTTCTTCAAATGGCTTGTTATATTTGATCCTTCTCTTGTCTTTTTCATCATAAATGAGCTTGATTTTCACTTGTTTGCTTGAAATTGTATCCTTGTTACCTATTAAAGCACAAACACAAAACATACCACATAATACTGCTTTATAGCACAAAAGTTAGGTATTTGTTATGTGTTTTAGGGTGATTTGTTGACTTATTGATATGAGATTTTGCTCATATCACTAGGCGATAACGGAGGTAAGCAACCTCATCCAACAACCACTGTATGGTTCCCTGTGTCATACCCAAAGAACTCTGAGTGGTGTGTGACTCACCAGCCACAATCCAGTAGAGAGAACTAAATCTCTCCTGAATTACGGCACGACCTTGCTGGTCCGCCTGTAGTAGGGCATGAATAAGTGTAGTATCCTGCGCCTGTCGGGCCACAAGTGCGTCGACCTGTGCCTGTAAGGCGCCAAGACTAGCATGTCCAGCTCCTGATCCCTCTCCTATCTCGAAGGTCGAGTCGAGAATAGAGTCACGCCTCCTCTTGCGAGGTGGCAAAGCACTGGTAGGGTAAGAGCGAAGTGCAGAAGGTGGTGGCAAAGGTGGTAAAGATTGTACAACCTGATCCACCTCCCTAGGAGGAAATGTAGGTACGACTAGCAGTGGTGAAGTAGGAGATACAGTAGGTGGTGATGGGGTAGGAGAGTCCAAAAGTATAATGACTCCATCTGGCTGGTCATCTCTAGACTCTGTGTCGGATGCAGGTCCAGCAAGTACCGATGTTAGCGATAATGGTGCGGTGGTAGGAGCCATGAGCCCCTCGAAGGTAGTCACAATGGTAGGTGTCGTCATGATATCTGAAAATAGCATTTCAAAGTTGAGTAAGGTTTTAGCTTACACAATTCAAAAAGTTTTCAAAATGCATATGCGATGTAGTTTATGTCTTTGAACTATGCTCGTTAATAGTATGAGTAGATACTTAGGTGATTTATTAACTCAAAGGTTATAAATCGGGGTGAGGTTAGTTCACATAATATGCATGCTCTATATGCTATATGCCTAACTTATAAAGGTTCCCCAAAATCAACTTTCTTTTTATTTCATTGATTTTAAAATTTCAGTTATAGTCCAGTTTAATTTTTTATTATATTTTAAATTTTTTATTATCGATCTGGTTCTCTATAACTATGCGCTCTGATACCATTTCTGTAACACCCCCATGATGGTCAAATGTAGCGGAATAGTAATTGAGGTGTTACTTGGGTGGATCGATAGCACACAGTATATAGAGCAATGATCATAATAGTCATTTAAAACATATTACATGAATTAATTCTACACACTCAGTATCTTGTCTGTAAAACCACATTTATTATAAAACTGAAGTAAATATCCCAGCCCGATGGTAAACATGATGCTTCCTATAATGCTGGAATCCAATGCATGAACCTGCTTATTTTCCTGAGAAAACATATAGAGTAAAATGTGGCGGTCAACACGAGGTTGGTGAATTCATAGGTTTAATTAAATTAATAAATTACTAATATGCCAAACATCACAATCATAGTAGGACAGTCACAGCCCAATACTATAGTAGTTCCTACTGCCCTGTAATTGAAGCTAGACAATGATGCTTAGTACGCCCATTTGGGTCTATCTTGATGATGTTTCCTCAGTCCGAAAATGAAATAAACCTGTTGCTTGGCCTAAGCGTTTCGTGATAGCAAGTCACACAGGCCGGGTGTTGTCGATACCCGAATAGATCTAATTATAAATTTTGCGCTACACTATTAACTATTACAGTCCACGGGAATCGGGCAAACAATAGGCAATAAATTGTTGTTGTTATCAGTGCATGTTTGCATATTTAAATATATATAGTTTTTGTATGTTTTCTCCCCCAGTTATAAAACAGTAAAGATGGGGCCATAAACTTACCTTAGCGGTACTGATGTAGGGATGATATCACTGAGTAATCTGGCACAATAAGATCACGAAGTGATGAAATTTCCTAAGTAATTTAAATGACTTAGTAGATGCAAAATAATGCATGATAAATGTACTGATGAAAAATGCATGATCACGAATTATTAAATTGTTACAATAGATTACGTGTTTTAATTTATAATGTGTTGCCAAGCACTTATAATATATTTTTAGTTTCTAAAAAAATATCTAGACTATCACATAAAGGGTTATAAATTAAATAAATAGGTTTTTATCTAATTTAAATAATTGTAAGAAATTAATATTCTATTAATTTTCTTAAGGCATTAAATATATTTAATGTGACTTGTCGGTTTATAAGGCTTCGTAAATAAATCTTATAATTTATTTAATTATCTAAAATGACTTAATTTAGTTTTATTAATAAAATAATTTATTAATATCTTCAATTAAATTAAATTTACACTTGGGTCCTTGTAGTATAATAACTTACAAAAATAACCTTTTAAAGTTTTGTTCGTTACGTATGTTGCATCGTTAGTCCTTGTCCATTTTATTTGTTTTTCACAAACGCCCCAGGGCTTATAAAACTTTGGGGAAATGACAAAACACCCCCCAAGTCTCGGAATATTAAATGTGGGGTTAGGGTTTGTTTAAGTTTCCAAATTTGGCACAAATAGTCCCTAATGTTTCGAAAGCATTTATTTGAAGCACAAAAAGTAACCTAGGGTTCATAATAAGTTACTTAAATGACACATTTGGTCCTTTAAGTCTCAAAAATTCATATTAGTGTATTTAGGGCTTGCAACTAGTTTCAAAAGTGGCACTAATAGCCCTTGAAGTCTCGAAATGTTTAAAAGGGAAAGCTAGGGCTTATATTAAGTTCCAATAATGGCATAATTAGTCCTTGTGGTTTTGTTTAGCTCACGGCTTCAATACAAACGGACCCTATACTTTCAAGATTGGTAGTTTTGGTCCTCTAAATTCTTAATGGTCACGAAATATATATATAAACTTTGTTAAGTTACATTTTAGACCCTAACTTTCACCAATTGGCTATAAATGCACAAAAAGTCTCCAAATTCAAGTTTTGGGCTTGGTTGGCCTAATGGGGTCTTGGCTTGGATTTAATGGGCCTAATGGGCTTGTTTAGGTAACTAATAAATTTACTAGTGGTTTAGTTAATCTAAATTTACATTTTGGGCTTATGGGCTTAGGTTTTACTCGGCTTATAATTAAGTTTATGGGCTTATTTATTAGTCTTACATGTGAGCTTATATGTCGCGGCTTATTTAATGTTCTTGGGGCTTATATGAGCTAGTTTATACAAGTTTTCTAGGTCTCGGCTTATATAAGTTTTTAGCGCTCAAATGACTTGGCTTATACAAGCTTCTAGGTCTCGGCTTATATAAGGTTTTAGGGCTTAAATGACTAGCTTATATTGGTCTATGCTTATATGATTTATGGGCTTCTATAGGCTACGGCTTATTGATTTATGGGCTTATATATGCTACGGCTTATATGATTTATGGGCTTATATAGGGTTATATGTTTCGGCTTATGAAATGTTTTATGGGCTTATAAGACTAGGTTAACTACCTAGGGCTCATACTAAGTTCTCTAAGCATGTTCTTACTAATCCCTAGTGTTTTGAAGAAAGAATGTCCATGTACACCATATAAGCCGTGGGCTTATATGTTGTTAATGACTTGTCTAAGATTATCTTACGTATGCATGTAATCCTAGCCTCATTTCCATAGCTTTTACATGCATGACAAGTAAGAAGAGTAGGGAAAAGGTTTAGGGAGGTCTCACACTTACTTGTTTCAAGAAAACAATGCAATGACTATGGACTAGGACTTCTAGGCGTCGGGCTCTTCTTAGACGTGACCTAGGATGATCTTGGTTGGTCTTGAATGCTAAAATATCTTTTATAACTTGCACTAAATGCTTGAGAAGACCATGAACATGTAGAAGTAAATGCTTGATTTTATCTAGGCGTTTTGTTGAGGGGATATCCGAATATGGATGTGTAAGTGGTAAGTGAAGTCTAAGTGTTTAGCTAAATATCAAGTTAGGGATTGTATGTGTGGCTTAGGGGTTTGCCACGACAAGAGAGAGATGTGTAAGATATGACTTGATCTTCATGGTACACTTAGGTACTAGGCTTTAATTACCAAGTTTGTACATTGCCCCTAAGTATTACTCCTAGCCGTCGCATATTTAACAAGCCAAGGGGACAAAATGTGACTTGCATAGTATTAGCAATTAAAGGGAGTGTTGTACATTATCTTGACTTGTGTGGTGTGGTTCATTCACACGTTTATGGGGAAGGAGAGTGTGCTAGGTGTCCTCCTGCTATAGTTTGCATATCTAAGTCTAAATATAGTTAGTACATTCCTTAAATGCCAAAAGATGTTCATGGGGTCTTGGTTTTGGTATATAGCCGGCGGTTTTGGCTTAGTCAAAAGGGAAAGAGTGAGCTACAATAGTGTATGGTTTAATGGGGTGTGTTATACAAAGTCTAGAAAATCAAATGTATATTTGGTAAATGTTTTAAGTATATAATGTTGTGCATGTTGTACAAATTCGGCTAGTTCTAAGGTAGTTTTATGTTCAAATTTAGTGTCTAAGTATAGTTACTAGGTGTTTAGGTATAGTATTGTGTGAGTATGTTTAAGTCTAGGTCGATTTGGTTAAGTTTGGGATCCTTGATGAAAGTATGGTCATAATTAAATGAGATTATAATTTACTTTATAAAAAGCAAAACAACTTAGTTTAAATAAGTTAGAATAGTTATAGGTAATATTTAATAAAAAAATAGTTGAGGTCGTATCGTAGTATCATTCATGAGGTGTGGAATATATATATATATATATATATATATATATATATATATATATATATATATATATATATATATATATATATATATATATATATATATATATATATATATATATATATATATATATATATATATATATATATATCTTTACTACATTATAAAGGGTGTATCCCTTTGGTTGAAAGTTGAAATGTTGAAAGTTGAAAGTTGAAATGTGGGTCTTACTAAAATGTTGAAAAATATTGATTATTCCTTGTGGCCAGCCCTAATCACAAACATAATTAATTCATACACATACACGCAAACTTTAATCTCTATCTAAACCCTAATACCCACCATCCAAACCAAAATTTACACACACCAAATCAAAATTCAAAACCTAAAAAAATATTCCACACCAAAATACTACAAAATCCCACCGTACAAATAAATACCCATAAAATACATCCCATAACATTTACATCTATTTCACCACGATATATGGTATCGTTATTTTTCTGCCGCCAGGCAATTCTGCCGCTATGCGCGGGTAATCGTCTAGTATATATATATATATATATATATATATATATATATATATATATATATATATATATATGTATATATATATATATATATATATATATATATATATATATATATATATATATATATATATATATATATATATATATATATATATATATATATATATATATATATATATATATATATATATATATATATATATATATATATATATATATATATATATATATATATATATATACTAGCGTCGCAACCCGCCCAATGGGCGGGGTCGTTTTTTATGTTGTTCCGGAAGATTTATGGTTTGTGCTCTTTTAGTCGATCGGTCAACAAAACGGTTTGCCTTAAACCGAGTCGATTTGAAAACGTCTTTTTAATATTTGAACTGGTTTTTAACCAGATTGGTTCGGTTACAAACAGATCCGATTAAAACCAAACTGTTCCGATTAAAAACCAATTATGAATAAACAAAAACGGTTTCAAATAATAATACCTTCTCAAATGTTACTCGCTTGATCATAAGACGTAGCATAAATAATAAGATGCTTTACTCGTTTAATCATTACTCACATATAGCACATTTAAATCAATGTTTTCAAACTTGGGTTGACTTAGTTTCGGCCGAGAAAACGTGTTATATTGAACTGGTTTTCGTATTTTCGAAGCCCGGCTAGACCCGCGTTTGGGGTGACCAGGGTCAACCCGGTTCTCGATACCCGACCAGGTTTCTATATTTCGAGTTTTTTTTAAATATGTAAAATTTACATATTTGCGATGAAATTTTATTTTTTACATATTATATTGGTTGATAAATAATTTATGTTTAAATACGAAATTTTTCATGATTTTTATATATAATTTTTGCTAATTATTAAAAATATGATTTTATTTTTATTTTTATTTAAACCGGGTTGACCTAGATCCGGTGACTCGATCAAGTCGATCTAAAAACCAGGTTTCAAATCACTGTTTTAAAGCACATTCATTTCCGTATTAAAACATGGATATATAACGATGTGTTTTATGCGTCCGATGAATGTTACGTATTTAACCATTTAGCCCGATATTTATTAAGCCAATTTATATAAAAAAAACTAATTAAAGGTCTTTATATAAGCCAAGATAAGCCCAATAAACACTAACCCCCAAATCTGACAAATATACATGTGTTTACATAATTAAACTCATTGTCGAAAATCCAAATAATTAGGCATTTTTTTTTTAGGTAACAGGCCCCAAAACTAACATAAAATAAATACTTTAATTTAGGCTCCAAAAGATATCCACACATTCATGAAAAATATTTTGATGTGCATAAAAGTCTTTATTGCCTTTAAATTTTTCATGTCCAATGAAAAAAGCTTTAATTTTTTGACCTCCTCAACACAACTCCAAATTTAATTTATATGCTCAAAGTGTTATGACTTCCCCATGGCGGATTGATTGCTCGTTTTGGCCATATATATTATATTATCATGTGGGGCGTATGGGTGTATCCTAGTTACATGTTTTTACAGGATTTTTATGGTGAATGTGGTGTGTGCCTTGCATCCTTCACAAGGAGTTGATCCCTCCTACCCAAACTAATTTAATTAGAGGCATCCCCTCTAATTGCATGATGAGGTCACCCCTCCAAGTATTCATGCACGGTGGAACCTCATGACCTATATGGGCTATTGGCAAATTAAATACAGTTTTCGTATAAAAACATAAGTCTTTCTAAACTATTAAACCAATTTTATGAACATGTTCTAGGTTATCTAGGACTTATACATTTCCGCTGCTATTAGTCTTATTATGTTTATGTCATTTCATGCTATGATTGTATATCCGTTCACTGGGCGTTTTGCTCAACCTTTTTCCTTACCATGTCCCCAAACGGCAGGTACTCAGGGACGCTCGTAGGATTTGAGAGTATGTGCATACGGATGAAAGCTATCTAGCCTTCATTACTTTATGCCTTTCCATACATTACATTACTTCTTTTCTTTTGGACATTGTTTAGTCCTTTCATTTGAGTACTTATATTCATATGTATGAGCTTATGTTGGATGATTGTAGTCTTTTTACACTTGTTTTAGGAAAAACAAATAATGGGCAAGTATTAAACGTTCACGTTTAGGAAAACGCGAATGCTTGATAAATGCGAGTTCGTTCTCGAAGGAGGTGTGTGTTGTGTGCGAATTATATAAAAACAATGTTTGGATTAGTCATCGTTTTTGGATGAAAGATATTTAAAAATAAGAACGGATTACGCTACAAATTACGCTATGATGGAAAAAACGTGAAATCGTAAAACTCGACGAAAACTGACACTACTCTAAAAATTACCAAATTTTCAACTAAGTTAAGAAAAATGTAATTAAAACAAAAGTGAAAACCAAAATTTCCAAAACTTATTTAATTAATTTATATTACTTTTTAAATTTTAATAAAAAACCCAAAAATAAAATAAAATTAAATAAAAGTCAAAATGAAAATTTAAAGATTTGCAAACCTAAATTATACTAAAACAAGTATAAAAACTATTTTTCTAAAATTTTAACCTACTGTTTGCTATTTTTAAATTAATTTCTAAAAATTAAAATGAAAATAATGATTAAAAATTATTAAATAAAGTGAAAATTATGATTTTACTTCTAAAAAATCCTAAAGTCTATAATAATTTGATAAAAAAATGAAAAAACTCAAAAAGGCTTAACTAATAAGCTGCTAGCAGCTTATTAATACACTAATTGGTAAGCTGATAATTAAATACCCTTATATATATGATGGTGGGAAGGGGTGACAAGGAACACCACCTAGGTCACCGGTAAGCCCTCTAGTCCCCCAGCGAGGGGTCGAGGGTTCGAGTCCAGGCTAGGTTGGGTTTTTGTAAAAATAATTTATTTTTCTTGTTTAACCTCTTGAAGAACATTAATCCAATACAATAAAAACACAAATCCAATTCCAAAACACTACGAATTAAGCTGCTATTAAGCTAAAGATTATCAAAGATTTGAACTTTTTTTTCTCTTGTTCTTTGTTGTTATGACTTAACTGCTTGGGGGGTATATGGAGCCCGAGAAAGGATTGATTGTAGTTGTTGGGCACAAATGGCACCCCACAAGCCAGTAGGCTTGTGGGAGTCAAAATCACAACCAATAAACACAGACTAAACACAAATTAGCAAAATAAAGGGGCTTTTAGCATAGGCTGGGCAAACAACGGGCAAGGTGGCTTGTTATGACAACCAATATTCTCAAACTTGCAACACTAGCTATACTAAACCTGTTAGTGCAAAACCCATATCAATTTGGCCAATAATCAAGCCACAAAACACCTAACTGGTCCCAAAAGTGAACCTCCTATATTCAGGCAGTGAAAAGTGGGGAATGGTGGTGATTCGCTGTGACAGTGAGCTACAAGGATAGATTACGCCACCAAAGGACCTCAAAACTAGCTATATCATATTATGAGGGCCTAGAACAAGTTGTGTTCACCATCAAATCATCAATGCACAAACTGGACACAATAATGGGGGTGCAGCTTTGCTAACATTCAAACAACGGGTTCTAGGCTAGTTTTATGTCTCCAAACTAAGCACTAATACCACTATGACTTCAAATGGAATACCTCCTATACCTAAAATACTTTCTACTGAAATTTTAAGGTCTACAAACTTCTAACAAGTAAACTAAGGCTGCTGATCTTGTTGGTGGCAGCAATGGTGGACTTGCTGACGCAGTTAGTCTGTTGATGAGATTTGTTGGGTTTTCACAGCCACATTAGTCCACAAAAACATAATCCAAAATTCACCAATCCTATTCTAAACTACCTCCAAACTGAGACCAAGATCTTAAGAATAATCACAACCCTACCCCTACTGTGTATTGGGTTCATAGAAAAGTAAAATACGAGGGCCCTTGATGCCATCAGTGGGCTACCTAAGGATATATTAACCACCAAAAAGCTCTAAAATTGAAAAAACCAGCAAATAATATCTTAAACTAACCTAAGATATACTAAATAGCCAAGTTTCAAACCTCAATTACACAAAAAGAAACTCCATAGTCTTACTATTTATGTGTAGAATATGCAATTTTTTCTTTTAAGTAGCAAATTTGAAACCTAATACTAAGTTATGAAAACCAATTAAAAAAACAACTTGTTGTGACAAATATGAAATGTTTAGGCTAGTTTCAAGATTGTATGTTGTCACCCCACACTCTCTTGATCACAAAACCCAACGCTCCTTAAAATTTCTAAAATGAGATTTTTGCAACGATTAAACTTACAAACTAACTCCAAACCTATGCGAACCCTAAACTATCATGCATAAATACTCAAACAGCACAAGTCAATGAAAAGAAAAAATAACAAAGCTAAAACATCAAGCGAATCACAACCACTAGCTCTTCTAGGAAAGACAAAGCACAAAGAAATGAGAGAAGTAGTTACCACCTATGGCTTGTTCAGCCATAGATACACCAAGCCCCATCATTCTCGTCTCTCTAAATCACCCAAAGGAGGTGGGATAGTTGTTGTGGGGTTCTTAGTTGGTGGTTCAACGACTAAACCCATGGACCAATAAGGGGCGATGAAAATGGATGACTTTGTGGTACTTGCACAACAAAACCGAAAACAAGTGATATGACAATGTTTTGTGAGCTGAATCCAAAAGCTTTGTCAAAGCTTCTAAGCTCATCTTACTCAAACAGTAGGGTTAGTACAACTCCGAAAACCAGACTTTCTATTTTTATAAATGAACCATAAGAACAATAGTATTATAACAAGAGACTTAAGCTCTTGGTTAGAATTTGAGATGCCAATTCAACTCCAAACCAACAGCTTAATTCACTTGGGTCCCAAAAATTTTTAAACAAGAAGCTTGAAGAAAATTTTGGTAAAATGTATTTTGTATAAAAATGTAAAGTGAGCCTAACTTAAAATAACAAGGAAAGTACTATGGAACTTAGAACTAGAACAAATTGCAAGGCCAATTCCACACTTTAATTATTCATGAAAAAGGGTTTACAAAGTTTTTTAAAATTTTGAAACAAAAATACAGGGTACATACCACCCTTGTATTTATACTATTCTAAGAAGAATCTAGAAAATGAAAAACCCTAATACTAGTTATTCCAAATATGCCCTTGGTTCAAACTTAAATCTTGGTCAAAGTCTTGGTCAAGATCAAAGGATGTGAATTGCCATAAGGTACACCATGTGATACAACAGTTTGAAGTTGATCTTGGACATTAATAATACCTTTGGGAACAAGTATAAGCTGATGGCCGTTCATTATGTCGTAATTTTAGGAATGGGGGATAGGGACTTGAGTAGGGGACCTCCATGTGGGGATGTTGGATGATGTGGCAGGCAAATGGGGAGTGGGGATATGTTTGAAAGATGGTTAATTGTCATTCTGGACATAATGATCTAATAACCCCCTAGTTTGAGCTCAATTACCTCCATGTGGGGATGTTGGATGATGTGGCAGGCAAATGGGGAGTGGGGATATGTTTGAAAGATGGTTAATTGTCATTCTGGACATAATGATCTAATAACCCTCTAGTTTGACATCAATTAGGGATTAGGGTTCTTAGTGATTTAGGCTGGGGATTAAGGTTGAACAGAGAATGTTTCCCTCATTGATTAAGTATAGTTTACATTAATTCAAAAGATAATTAATAATAATAATACGTACATAAGTGGTGTATGACGTGGGTTATGATTGGGCTAGATATGGGTTTTGGGCAAAGGGTGTATTAGTGAGCTTAGGTGATGGTAAGTTGGTGTAAATGGGCTAGAGGTATTAACTTGGCTAGCTTAAGTACTTGCAAATCCAGTTCTTATAGTTTCATCGTTAGTCCTTGTAAATTTGCATAGTTAGTCCTCTTATTAACAAATGTAGAAATAAGGACTAATGTTGCATATTATTCAAACTTGAAGGACTATTCTTGGTATTTCTTCAAACTTTAGGGACCCCAAAATTATTTTGTATAGTTGAGGGGTATAAAACATCAATCTTCAAAAGTTGAGGGACCAATCTTGACAAATATTCAAACTTCAAGGTCTTCTTTGGAAAACCAACGTTCGGGTCCGGTTCTTTGTACGGCTTCGTTTCCCGTGTTCGTTTTTGCTTTAATATTGTTCTCTTTTGTTAAATTCACGATATCCATACCTAAAATACACAATGAACAAACACAAGCATATTTTAGGGTATTTTATGATACTATTAAGCATTTTAAACCCGATTTAGATGATGAGACTATGTATAAATACAGTCTCATCACTCCCCCATACTAAACCATTGCCGTGCCCTCACGCAATGCTAGAAATAAGTATCGTAGCACCTCCAAAATTCATTTTTACATGACATTTATTGAAACGTAAATTTAAATAAACTACTACATGCGTTTCAGACATAACGTATTGTTTTCATCACGAGAATGTGACCCCTTCGGTCAAAAAATAAGAACACGTGAATGCCTCATAGAGATAAGTTCGTCATCCTCGATTTTCACCCAATTCCATACTAAGCGTGAAGCAAGATCATTGTTATTACATGTTAGTAATGCTAACACTACTCATATGCTCTAATCACGTACTTAAACTCCCTTATTCCTAATTGGTATCTTTTTTATATTTTATTTTTCTCATAATGATCACGAGGATACATTTTTAAGTTATCTCAATATTTATTTAAGCCAAAAATAAAGTAGGACAGTTTAATTAATAAGTAGCTAAAGGACACGATCTTTTAAAACGTTTCTTCTAATCATTTAAAGTTCATATCTTGGCATAACTCGTTTCACGATTTGAGACCTTTCTCGGACCGATATTTGGCATGTGTTTCGAACTTCAAATCTTGAGAGTCGATCTTGAAATGATGGTCTTATCTTCATTTTTGGTATACATCTTCAACTTGATATGAGATGCTTCAACTTTGGACCACGAATTCTTCATTTATCCTCTTCTTTATTTAGGATTTTTGATTAACAACGATCCGCCTCCTTATAGCACTTGGATTTATTTATCCTCATACCTTGTTAGGGCCTTTTTGGATAGACTTGTCCACAACCTTTTTGGGAGTATTACTTTTCATCGTGTGTCTTGATCTTTCATTTAGATTTGGATTAATGATTCTTCACATCATCTTTGGATCTTTAGCAACAAAAGGTAATCCTCATGCCTTGTTAGGGCCTTTTTGGATTCGGCAATCTTCGCGTCCCGTTTCAATAAGTTATGCCTTGGCTATGTACTCTGTTTAATTACAAGTAACTTTTAAACGATCTTGGGCTAGAAGCTAACATATCGTATAAACCGTACGACCTTATTTATTGCATTTATTTATACAAAAGCGTGGGGAGAATAAGAAAATAATTAAATCACATGAGTTTTTAAAAGAATACGAATACTCTACGTTTAGCATAGTAACTTATAATGAACTCTATCATATCTAGTCCTCAATTTAATGAGACTTAGCCTAAGAAGTGAAGGAATCAAAGCTAAGTGCTCAACACGCACGGTCGAGTAAAAAATTACTCTTATTCTCACCATCAGAAAACATACATTCGTGTCTTGAACACTTATGAAAAACTATAATTTATTAAAGAAATTTTGCCATTTTTAGCCTTATTTTGCATAAAACGATGACAAAAGGATGAATATTCGATTGCGTGATAACGTAAGCAAGGTGAAGTATCTATTCACCCCCATACTAAAACTAAACATTGTCCTCAATGTTTCGAGTCTAAGGGTGTGTAAAACCCGCATTTAAAATCCAAGAACATAAATTATACACAGTCTCTGTTTTATTTAAAACGTGATGTAGTTATTATTCAGTTTAATAACTAATATTAGCTATTCAGATATTAACCATTGTAAAAATCCATGAATATTAAATACACGCGGTCTCAGATTAAATTAAAGTTACGTAGTTAATTATTCCAGTCATTTCAGAAAATAAAATGATAATACGTTTCAAGCTTTATAAGTATTATGAAATGAATATTAATTATTACTTATTCAGAAAAGAAATAAAACAGAAATCGAATCACGAACATCTAAGAAATTTAACGCGAAACGAAAAAAAATGTATATGATTTATTTGGGTCGCGAGGTTTAAGAAAACAATAGAAATGAAGAAAATATGGGTTTAAGGCCCATCCCATTTTACAAGAAAGAAACATACGAGGTAAAACCCCTTACCCATTGTCTCAAACAGTAAAACGAAAAAAGACAGGGTTAGGGTTTTTGTCTGTTGGTAGCCGCCGGCTAAGAACACAACAATAGGGGTTTTCGAGATTGATTTTCATCTTGGATTCGTGTGTATTGATCATTCCGTTATCAAGCTTACAAAGGTAATCATTTTATTTTCTTTCTTATATCACGATTTAAACTAATTAATCAAAAACAAAAATTAATAATAAAGGGTGTCGTGTTTTTGCTTAATTCATGAAAACCGAGACCATAAGTTCTCGGTGTAGTGGCTGTTGGCCAGCCGTGACCCATACAGGGGCGGCGTGGTGCCCTTGTTTTGATTAGATGCAACCCAAAAACCCCAAACAGGGGGTATATCATCTAAACAGTGGGAAATAACGAGCTAACATGGGTGTTTGGGGTTAACAAGCAGTAAGGGGGCGTTTGGGTTTGTAAACAGTGGTGTTTGTTTAAAACAGTGGGAACAAATAACTAACGGTGGGAACCGAACAAAGAACATTGGGAACAAAGCACAAATCAGTGGGAACCATAAGTGAAGAACAGTAGCAACTGGCTCTAGGCCAGTGGCTACTGTTCGTGGACAGCAGCAAGGAGACCACGACACTAAGTTGTGGTGTGCTTGGTTTTTGTATAAACCTGAGACATGGGTGTCTCGGGGAGTTTTAACTCGGGTTTCGGGGTAACAGGAAAATAATAAAATACGAGATTATTTACGTATGATTAAATCATTTTATAAATAAAGTTATATAACAAATTTAATCAAGTTATTTTATTACTTGAATTTAATTTTGTAAATTAAATTTATTGATGGTTAAGTAATTTATTTTAATTTAAAACGTGTGAATTATTTAATGGTTTATTTTCAAGGAAACTATTTTTGGAAATCTTTTAATTTTAGAAGCTTTCTATTTATAGCAGGTTACTACTTATAGTAATATCATAAATATCATAACACAATATAATATACAGTAACCAAAATACAAGATATACACTAATTAGTAAACATTTAAAGAACAGTCAGATTTATCAGAACTACACCAGACAATCAGGTTAATTAGTTATAAGCAACCAGTAAAATAATTCGAGAACACGCTAAATGAATTAAGAACAATAATAAACAGTAAACAGTAATCAGACAACTCTATTCACGTTCCTTATTTATTTAGTATCCGTGAAGTCAGAGTCAATCCATCATCTTTCATTCTTATTTCATTACTCGACACGAGGTACGGATTTCCCGTCCTTCATTAAGAACTTCCTTCTATGCATGATTAGGATTCCCCGTCTGCAGCCAAATATTTTCCCCAGTATATGTTCTAAGTTTTATCAGTAATCATTTTAATAACTAAGTTAAATTTGTCTGGGCTTTATATACAAGCATGAATAGTTATGTACTAGTTATGGAGGTACCGTAACCATGACACTAGAGGCACCGGTGTCATGACTCCTCTAAGAGGGAGTGATTTCTCGTAGTGTCTGATTTATTTCAGCTTGGACAGTTTATGAGTGTTATCAGCGGGGCGTATGGATCCAACCTAGGTTATCAGTTACAGATTATCAGGTGAATGTGGTGTTTGCTATACAAACTTAACATTGGAGTTGATCCCTCCACCTAGCACATTATTTAGAGGTCACCCCTCTACAGCATGACGAGGTCACCCCTCTATGTATTTATGTGAACGTTGTTACAACACATGACCTATATAAGCTTTTGGCAATTAAAATACATTTATTGGATGTTTTCAGCTTTAATAGAATACAGTTCAGCTTTACTATTTATAAATCAGACTTTTCAGATTATACACAGTTTTCTGCTGCATATTACATACCAGTCTTATAGCTTCAGTATTTGTTATCTATCTCATTCCAGTACATTCTTATCATGCTTTATATCCGTTCACTGGGCGTTATGCTCAGCCGTAGTTTCTTTCATGTTCTAACGGCAGGTACACTAGAACGCTCTTAGGATTATGAGAATACGTGCATTGGATGGAAGCTATCCAGACTTCTTTACTTTATGCACTTCATACATATATTGCCTGTTTGGACATTGTTCAGTCCTTTCTTTTAGTATTTTACTTTTCATGTTTTGAGCTTATGTTTAGATTACCGATGTTTGATTCCGGCATTTCCGTTATGCTCAGTTAATGTTTTAGGACATTTACCTTATATGTTTTGATGACACACCATAGATACACGTAACGGTCCACTTATCCAACTGGGGTGTTACAATTATGGTATCAGAGACACAAGGTTTGACATGTAGGCTCTAAAACTTTACATGTGACTAGTGAGTAGTCACCAAGAACTTCATGTATTTTGGCGTGGTTATCTTTCATATTTCTCATGCATTTCATCAGTCAGCTTTTATAAATTTTGACTAAGTAAAAGGTTGGTACATGACTGGCCATATTTAGTCGCATGTGCTTTTTTGCGAATTTTCGTTTTGGTGAACCGACCCATAGGCGTTCACCCTTGCCCGTTCAGATTTTGTATTGGTAAACCGACCCATAGGCGTTTACCCTTAGTCATGTCAGCTTCATGTTTTTTAGTCTAATGTTATTTGGTGAACTGACCCATATGCGTTCACCATTGCTTAGGTAAAAATTTCATGCTTTCTAGTCGAATGTTGTTTTGTGAACTGACCCATAGTTGTTCATCTTTGTTCATGTCATGATGTTTCATTGATGTTTTGACTAGTATGGTTTGGGCTACAGCCATCCATTTTTAGTCCCAGATTGTAAATTTCTATACATGACAGTCTCGTAAAAATCTTGACAAGTATGGACCGAGCCAGAATCGTCCACACTTAGTCACATATTTCATCTTTGAATTTTGTGGATTGAACCATAGCCATCCACACCAGTTGATATTAAACCTCAGTTGACTATACCTTTATGTTCTTTGTATCAATCAAGTTTTCATACTCTCACGTGGATGTCGTTTTCATGCTGATAAAATTTCATATCTCCTTATGAGGATTATGTTTAAGCAGGGTGATGAAACTTTCATGCTAAAATACTGAAGAATTACAGTAAAATCCTATTTTCATGATAGACCATGATGGACTTCATTAATCATGTTTCATGCTGACCATTGTTGGAACTTCGATTAAATCATACTTTCGAGCTCTCTATACAACCAGCATTAAGTCTACATAGGAATTGCCAGGCTATCATTGTGACAATCCGTTAATTTATGGTTGATATTTTATTCTCAGATATTATTTAAAAACATTATTTTAATGTTATATTATGAACTCACTTATTTTTGGGAAGAAATTTGGATTTACATCTTGAAGTAGCATCGACTACGTCTAAACCGGAGGATTCTACGTTACGTGCTTACGTTTACATACACCGTTTTTGGTGACAATCCGACATTTCAGGAAATAAATTTATCCGTGAATATTATTTTGGGATTTTAATTTTGAGTTGGTTCATAAACTCACAAATTTACGAGAAGAGATTAGGACTTACGTTCATAATTTAACGTCCTTTACGACTAAACCGGAAACCTTAGGATTACGTATTTATGTTTTTCAACTCCGTTTTTGATGAGACAATTTTTATTAGATTCGTTTTGTAACATTGATTCATAATTTATAAAATTTTTTTTCGTAAAACAACCCGAGGGCACGCAAATCGAGGAAACTAGAATCGAAGAATACCCGTAAAGTAGTGGGATGGGACAAAACAAGTTTATCCCACCCCACTCAAAAGAGATGGCCAAAAGAGTACACCACATCATAAGATGTGGCACCCTTTTAGCTAGAAAGCTAACACATGTTAGCATAAGCTTAACATGTAAGCTAACTTAGCACAAAACCACCAAAACCACTTCTTTCATACCATTTACACTTAGCAACTCATGTAAACCACTCACCAAACTCTCTCATATCTCTAAAATTCGTCCAACCATCATCAAAAACAACCCTCATTTGATCTATGTTAGCCATAAAATCATGTGTTACTCATACACATGATGATGCTACTTTGAAGCTTTGAAGATTGGAGGTGATTCTAACATCCAAGGAGAAGATTTTTTGGTGTCACAGGGCTGATTTTCCATGAGAAGTTTATAAAGGTTGGTAGAATTGAAGATGATATTGGTTTATCACAAGTTTTGCCATCAAAATCCAAGCCTTGTTCATCAAAGACTCATCTTTTCATCACTAATGGTGGTATAGAGATTGTTCTTCGTATCCTCTTGTTATTTTGATTATTTAATCTTGTATTTTCTTTATTTGTGTATATGTATATGATGATGAATGATGAGAAAAATATTATGTGGGGATTTGGTGTTGATAAACATGGGTAAAAAGATGGAAAACCACATGTAAAATGGTTAAAATATTGCTTAATGTGATGGCTGTATAAAAACAGTAAGTAACAAAATGTTAAAGTGATAAAATTGCATGGTGGAATCCATTTACAGTAAGTGTTAGATGTCATACACATGTGAGAGTTGGCCATGCAATGGAATCATCAAAATGAGTGAGATATGATCAAAACAAGATGAGTGTACCAATCTGAATAGTCTGTTTTGTAGGGACATTTAAGGATAGTTAGACATGGAATGAACAATAGCTATAACTAACTTATTTGTAGCACATAATATGAAGTTTATGCCATCCAAAAATGAGCTTCTATCTCCTTATAGAACTCAAGATATGACAAAAATGGTGAAGATGAAACTAAAAATCAGATTTTGAAGAATTAATGTTTAATAGTATTATATAATCACTCAAACTAATATAGTATAAAATGTGAATTAAAACCCACTAACTTATAAATTTCATTTATGTAAATATTTATAAGGTTAAATAAATGGACACTTTATAAAAATGGTAGTTGAATGAGATTTATAAGTTATAAACACTATAAACATGATTTTTACGACTTTTTCGGCTATTACCGTAAAATTAACGTTTTTCGCCAATTAAAACTTAGACGATCAAACCCGTCTAATGTAAAGTTTTTAAAAGTCATATACTGATATATAAGTATCTAATACAAGTAAAAACCAATAAAACCCGAACTATAGGACATACAGACATTAACGAGCTAAGTTAGCATATTGGACTAATAATTTAACTAAATAAGTTAAACACTTATAAAAAGTACTTATTAGGCCTAACCCATTTGGGCCCAACATTTAAAGTATAAATACTGATAATACAAGTATAAAATGGATTAATACAAGTTAATGGACTTATAATAGGCTTATTGGACCTAAAACATGTAAATAGGTAAAACTAGTAAACTAGTATAAAAGTTATCAACACATAACACAAAAATGAGTGAATGAGAATATATAAACCCACTTGATCATCATCATTTGTATAAATTCATCATATATATATACATAATTGTTATTTTTATAAAGTCATTGGACAAGAGTCTAAGACGAGTATTATTTGTCTAGGTTTCCGTGATTGAAGCACGTACCGTACATCCGAATTGCCGATAACCCGCCTTCCCACATCAACGTGAGTTCATAGCCTCACACTCTTTTAAATGTTTTTATGAAATGTTTTATAAAACCGTGAGGGAGATAACATGTTAGTTTTACTAAAATAGGACATCAGTTCTCCCGATTGTCTGTTTATTGATTTGGACCCGAATGATTGTATGACCCGATGAATGATTAAATGACCCGATAGATGAAATGAAATGGATTATTAAAGTTAGGTTATGTCACTAAAAGTCCCATTAGCATGAATTGTGAACTACCGGGATTTGGTAGACGCTTATGCATATAATAGTACTATTTGGGGACGATCACCCTAGTTCGCGCCTTGACGGTTGATCCCCGTCGTGCCACATTGATTGGTAAGCGAATTTATGTATGAGAAGATTTACACAAGCGTGATTATTGTGACGACACGCTAATTTAGATGGGAAAATGAGTTTTGGGTTAGCTACCCATTGTTTGTTAAAGTAAGGTAACAATGTCATGCGGCCTATAATAATCCAAAAATAACGAAAATACTGCTTTATGCATTGAATTACTATATATTGCCTGACTAGCAATACAGGGTCTTATTATTGATTTTATGTTCGTGTTTTGGTTTTACATAACCATATTCATATAACGGTTTTTATTCAACTATATACAACATCATAAGACGTATTGTATAATGTTTTTACGACATTGGCTCGTATAATGATTTTGAAGGCAAATGCCTATATTATGATTTTTGATGACGATTTGTATAAAATGACTTTGGCTATTTTATGGCCTATTATCAATATTTGTATAAAATGATTTTTGGTAATAATTATGTACCGATGATATATTAATGGTTTTATTAAACTCTATGAATTCACTCGGCGTTATCGCTGACCCTTTTCTTTTAACATGTTTTGTCTCAGGTACTTGAAGGTAATTCTCGGGAAGACAACAAGAATTCATGGCCCGCACTTAAATAATAATTTCCATTCAAATTCTTTCTAAAACTTGTATGAAATACAATGTCTTGGGACCTATGTAACTTTGATATTTATGAATGGAAATGCTTTATTATTAAACGACGCGGTTTTTATGCGTTGTCTATGATGTGAGTAATGTGCTATCCCGTAACACCAACGAGTCTTCCGCTGTATTGAATTGTGTAAATTTGGGGGTGTTACAGTTTGGTACCAGAGCTCTCATTATAAAGAACGAAAGATTTTTAAAATCAAGGTTTTGAATAAAACATTTCAAAATCTTTTAACTATAAACATTTTTCTAAAAATGTCTAAAAATCTTTTGACTATAACTGTGCCAAAGAATTACAGAGTTACAGACAAGGCCAGACTGAGAAGTGTTATTTTAATATATATATATATAACTTGGATTATATATATATATATATATGATGTAATTTTATTACATGATTGTTTGATGATTATTTTGATATTTATACGAGGTATTTATACGACGTAGATTGTCACAAGGAACCCTAAATCCCCTACTAAATTAATCGAAGCTATTCTCGTAGGAATTCTAGCTATCCTAGATCTAAACCAAGTTGTGGATTTTATGATCCCAACAAATGGTTGATATTCGTAGAAATGTTGATATTAGTCGATTGTGATATTAAAGAAGAATTGGCAAGATTAAAACTGATATCGATGTCATGACAATCTTTCCTTATAGATTGGAGTTTGACAAAACGTTACCACCTGGAAAGGTGTCATCTAAATCGTTGTCACCCAATTCTTAAATTTGAAATCGAAAGGGTGAATGTTGCACATGAGGCTGTCATTGGAACCATTACCCAAAAGCCTCATGCCACTAGTACCTTTCTGAGAAGTCTTATTGAATGTATGAGTCATCTCATACTAGTGACTCATTTGATAATTGTTGTTGTAAGAGCTATAGGATTGGAAATTAAGTGTTATTCATATTGAGATTTTATTGCCCTTTTAAGGCCTAAGAATAAAGATTGAAAGTATTGGAAAATGAGGTAGGATATCGCATTGGGTATAAGATTGATTGAAACTTGAATAAAGTATAAAATTTAACTTGTATGGAATATGAGATTGATAAGAGGAAATTATTAAGTCATGTGATTGAATTATAAGGTTTTAATTGATTGTAGTTTTGTGTTAAGGGTTGTTCCTAGGCCATTGTCCAATGATGAGGATGCCTAGTGTCCAAGAAATAAATTGAAGAAATCTTCTTCTGAATTGGGACCGATGGATCTTCCGGGACATGTGGAACACCTAATGACTCTTGTAGATTAGTATTCATTGTGGTATCTTTTAAAAATCCCTAACTTAACTGAGATATCAGTTGGTAGGATGAGTTTTGGAAATTGTATGACATAGTGACACGTAATGTGTTACGGTACAATTTGACTTGTTTGTGATTAATGAAAAGACTACCTTTGATTGCTAAATTCTACATGTATCGATGATATCTATCTTTTATTGCTTCATCCTAATGTTCGCATTAGTGATGCAACCATCGAACAAGTATTCATCTCGATTTGAGTTACGTTATGAATTATTCTTTCTGAGTGCCATCGAGGTCATGAACCTCATGATTAATTGGCTGAGCTTATTTCCTGATATATTGTAGTTAGTTCTTGGTGAACAACTTTTCATCACTCTTTTGCAGATCACTCATTGTTTTTATAAGATAAAACAGTATCCCTTGATAAAGATTGAATTTTCATCCCCATATGGACTATTTAAAGTAAAATTTATAAGTAATCGTTATTTAAATAGAGTTGTTTATAAAACAACTTGGAAAACTTAATCGTTTTCATAGCAAAGAAAATCTTTGTAAATTTTTTTTTGATTCTTATTTAAGAATTAAGCATGAAAATATTTTTATTATAAACATGATGATAAAATTTTGATGAAGTGAGTATTGCATCGTTAATCTTGAAATTGTATATAGTTGCGCGCCTACATACAATTTGGAAGTGACCATGCAAGGCTGATTAGTAGTCACCATGAAATTATTACTAAACACTAAATTTTCTTTGTAGATTGTGAAAGATTAAATTTTATGAGGTCTGCAAGAAGCGAAAAACAGGGACATATTGATAGAGACACCTACATATGTGCCGGTACTAATTATTTTTCTGAGTCGAATTTACTCATCTGTGGAAATTGTCTTATTTTACAATTGATAATTCTTTCTTGTCCAATTCTCCCATAGTGAGATTCTTAGGAAAAGTATTTGATTACCGAGTGTTGATACCCGACTGGATGTATCGACGTTCCTATCATTTCTTTTGATTTGATTTCATTTGAATGACCTGGGTAACGATCCGAGGAGATTTCGAATGCGTACTCAATTCATGAAAACATGGGATATATTCATATACTGATATATAAGTATCTAATACAAGTAAAAACCGATAAAACCCGAACTATAGGACATACGGACATTAACGAGCTAAGTTAGCATATTGGACTAATAATTTAACTAAATAAGTTAAACACTTATAAAAAGTACTTATTGGGCTTAACCCATTTGGGCCCAACATGTAAAGTATAAATACTGATAATACAAGTATAAAATGGATTAATACAAGTTAATGGACTTATAATAGGCTTATTGGACCTAAAACATGTAAATAGGTAAAACTAGTAAACTAGTAAAAAAGTTATCAACACATAACACAAAAATGAGTGAATGAGAATATATAAACCCACTTGATCATCATCATTTGTATAAATTCATCATATATATACATAATTGTTATTTTTATAAAGTCATTGGACAAGAGTCTAAGACGAGTATTATTTGTCTAGGTTTCCGTGATTGAAGCACGTACCGTACATCCGAATTGCCGATAACCCGCCTTCCCACATCAACGTGAGTTCATATCCTCGCACTCTTTTAAATGTTTTTATGAAATGTTTTAAAACCCGCGAGGGAGATAACATGTTAGTTTTACTAAAATAGGACATCAGTTGTCCCGATTGTCTGTTTATTGATTTGGACCCGAATGATTGTATGACCCTATGAATGATTAAATGACCCGATAGATGAAATGAAATGGATTATTAAAGTTAGGTTATGTCACTAAAAGTCCCATTAGCATGAATTATGAACTACCGGGATTTGGTAGACGCTTATGCATAAAATAGTACTATTTGGGGACGATCACCCCAGTTCGCGCCTTGACGGTTGATCCCCGTCGTGCCACATTGATTGGTAAGCGAATTTATGTATGAGAAGATTTACACAAGCGTGATTATTGTGACGACACGCTAATTTAGATGGGAAAATGAGTTTTGGGTTAGCTACCCATTGTTTGTTATAGTAAGGTGTTGGGAATCTAAACTTGTCAAATTCCCTGATCATTGATTTAAACATAATTAGGCTGTTAGATAGTCCCTTGCCTGTGCCTAGGAGGCAGGCAAGTTTCGCAAGACTCACAAAGATCCAAGTCTCTGTGAGAAACCTCAGAGGAGTCCATGTCAGAGACATTGTCAGGGAAGTCGAAGAATTACCTGAAGACATACTTATTGGCTGTGATGGATAACAGCCAAGATGTATCAGGGACTCTGAGGGGTTGAGAGTTAACAGGGGTGGCAATACCCTGATAACTCTCAGCACACTTTGGACATGCCATTTGTGTGTTCGAGACTATGAAGAAAAAGGAAACTGTTTTGACAACTGTTTCCTTAAAGCATAATGGAAGACTACCAAGAATAGAAGAACATCATGTGACTGATGTGGGAACTTGTAAAAGCTTGTGTAGTCACCATTAAGTATTGTTTAGGTCAAACTCGTAACACTATAAATAGGATGTGTATCCATGCATTAATGTTTAACACTTTGAGATATTAAGAACATTATTGCATATAACTTAATGAATCAAACAGCTACGATTGTATTCATAAGTTAAGGTTTATTGTTGTTCAAAGTGTGCACAACACATTGTCATCAAACTGTGTTATCCATAACACTTGTAATTCTTTATTATACAATAATAAGATTACGTTTGAAAAGTAATACCTTGTGTTGATTAAGTTAAGTTTAGGGTTTCTTGCATTGATTAGGGACTTTCAATTGGTATAGAGCGGTGTTTGATATTAAAACCTTCAAGAAACATCGTTCTCAGTTTTATAATCAAGATCCACCATGCCAGAAACTTCTAACCCACCACAATCACCTTCCACAATCCCATCTTCACCAAGACTTAACCCTCCTGCCAATGACGATGATCTACCCCAACTTCTTGACTCAAGAGGTGGATCACACGTCACAAGTGTACCAGTCTTTGATGAGAAGATTTTGCCAGTTGGAAGAGTCAATTTCTTGTATATCTTGATGGGCTTGAACCTTTTCTTTTAGAAATTTTAGAAAATGGTCCATATATTCCCATGGCGCTTACATCCACTGAAGAAAATCCTCTTCCCAAACCTCTCAAACAATGGACTCCAGCTGATAGGAAATTGGCAAACCAAGATAAATGTCTCAAAAGCATCATAATATCCTGCCTTCCCAAGCATATCATGAAGTCTGTCATTCAGTGTCCCACAGCTAAACAAATGTGGACAGACCTCATTCTTGGCCATGAAGGACCCTCTGAAACAAGAGAGACAAAGATTCAGGCACTCAGACTTCAGTTTAATGCCTTCAAGTCACTTGAAGATGAAAAGGTTCAACAAACCTATACTAGGCTGAAGATTCTTCTAAATGACCTAGCTATGAATGATGTCACTATTGGTCAAGCTGAGATCAATGCTACTTTTGTCAACAGCCTTCCAAGAAAGTGGCTGAGCATGAATCAGACTCAGAGAGATAACAACTCAATCAAAATTGATACCCTTGCTCAACTCTATGGTAAGTACAATTATGAAGAAGGGCTGATCGATACTATTTACAAGTCAGAGACTGAAAGATTTGTAGTCCAAGGAGCATCTTCCAAAGCATTGATCTCTGCAACACATCCTCATGACAGCGATTCTGATGTTGAAAAAGATACCCGTAGCAGCCAAGAGTTCCTGACAGACCTCAATGCAGAGTTCCATGAAAGATCCTTGCTAGCCAACCAAAGAAGATACTTCAAAAGATCAGGAAGAGTAGGATCAACTAGTAAACCAACTGACAGGTCAAAAGAAACTTGTTTTGCCTGTGGAAAGCTTGGACATTATCAAAAAGACTGTCCTTCCACCAAGACATCCTCACCCTCTTATCCATCATCTTCATCCAAACCCTACAAGTTCAAACAACATAACAACTCATCTCAATCCAATTCTTTAGACACTGAGAAGAAAGATTACAAAAATAAGTACAAGGCACTTAAAGCTGAGTTAGAACAAATGAACTTGAAGATTGAAGCTCTGTCCAAAAAGAAGGGTGGTGAGAAAAAGACAGAGAAAGGGTTGGTTGCTGAAACTTATGATTGGAATGATGAGCCACTGACTTCAGATGAAGAAGACACCACCAGAGTCAGGGCTTTTATGGCGATAGCTGAGGATGAACCAGCTGTTGGAAAAGGTGATGCAAGATCAGGACAATGGGTTGACATCACAATGAAAAAGGTACACATGCTTTTATCCATGTCTGATAGTGATGAACGTAAGCATGTCCTTGATTACACCATTGTTGATTTACACTTTGTTGAGGAACAAAGAAAGAAC
Organism: Glebionis coronaria; assembly: GCA_025667525.1. NCBI lineage: Eukaryota > Viridiplantae > Streptophyta > Magnoliopsida > Asterales > Asteraceae > Glebionis > Glebionis coronaria. The sequence continues at coordinate 277,070,982 of CM046879.1, forward strand.
CTACTTGATAAGTTTCACTCTGTTAAATCTGAAATGCTAAATGCTAAGGCTGAATGTGAAACTCTCAGGCGGGTTAATTTAGAGAAAAATATCCCTACAAAATGAAGTAGCTAGATTAACCTTGAAAAACATTGCTTTAAATGATCAAGTCTCTGAATTGAACAAGGTTATTGAAAAATGGATGTGTGCTAGGTTTACTATTGTTCAATTGCTTAGGGATGAAGTACCTGCTGACTTAAAAAGGGATATATCTGCTAAGAAAAATAAGCTGAGAATTCTCACCAAACCCAAAGACATTGTCTTTAAATCTACAGAGACTATTCATATGTCAGATACCACTTTGACAAATGACCCTGTCTCTGAAGATGTGGCTGAGCTACCACCCTTGCCCAAACTCTCTGGAGTTGAACCCAGCAGTTCTTCTAGATCTGCTAAGGATGAACTTAGGACAGATATTGAGAATCCTCCAGCTAAAGTTTTTCATGTTCCTGCTAAACAAACTGGCAAACAAGTAGCTTTTAAGCCTGTTACTACTAAAGCTGTGAATAAGGTTGAACCTACCACTGAAGATCGCCTGTTGTCTCTTATGAAAGAAGTAGAACTCTTGAAACAACACATTAAGCCTTCTGCTGAATGCTCTACTTCTCATGAACCTAAGTCAGTCCTAGGTGAACCCAAAGGGGAAAGGTTAATCAAACTGTGATACCCTAGAACCGAGGTCACTAACATTACCCTAAATTACGCTTATTTTTGAAATTTTTAATAAATTTTAATTGCTATATATTTTAGTATTTTGGTTGAAACCGATGTTCGAGGTTATAATTTTGACGATTGACGATTTAAGAAGGACGATGACGAATACGATCCCGATGGATGCCCAAATTTCTATAATTATTGTCGTTTTATCGATATTGAAATTTTTCGAGAATTTTACTTACGGTTCGTGTTAAGTCGAGTCGGGTGAGTTTTATTGCTTTCCGGGTACATTTAAAGTGTCCCAAAAGTATTTTGGAGTGTTTGGGATGATTCCCGACTCCCGTAAAATTTTCTAAAATGACTAGTGAGTCAATCCCGTAATTAGAGTCGTTTTTGCTTAAGGCCAAAAGAATGCTCATATTGCACCACAAGTCCCTAGAATTTTTACAAGATGGAAAACAAAACACACACAACACAAAATACTTCAAAAAATTTTCCACTCTCTCCCTCTTTTCTCCTTTAGGCCGACGGCCACCCTCACCCACCATAAACCACCCATAAATTTTTTTACTTGGTTTTGATTAAAATGAAGGTTAGACCACCTCTAATTAAATCATTTCTAATCTTTCTATGTAATTAAATCCAACATGCATTCATAATTTTTTTCAAGAATCAAATGAATTTTTCAAAATCATTTTTGATGTTAATTGGGTAAATGCATGTTTAATTCATGTGTAATGGGTGTGTAATCACTTAACAAACCCACCAAAGTTAATTTGGTTGTGGTGTTTTGATCACCCAAACCCCACGGCTAAGGGGGGGTGTTTGGGGGATCATGGTGGTTGATGTTTTGATCATGGGTTTGTGTTTATTTTGTGTTTTTAGATGTTTTAAATAGGTATAGCTTATTGCATGTTTGATTTAGTGATTGGGTTTTGATTTGGGTATGAACCTTAGGTAGTTTAGGACTGAGTTGGATGATTGGGTATGCTTAGGAGTGTTTAGGTTGAGGTCTAATGTTGGTAAATGGGTTTGAAAACGAGCGTTGATATGATTTTGGTATAGGTAATTTTAGGCAGAAAGTTTAAGGTGTTTTCGTAAAAATTATTTTGTAAACAGGTCTTGTGATTAGAATAGAGTTGTAGAGCATCTTCTTAGCTTCGATTTGGTATAAGATAGAGCTTACGACTCCTAACGAGTCAAAAGTTACGACGTTTTGAAATTCGTGTACCGGGAGATGAAAACCGTCATAATCCGAAATTATGCTTGGTTATAGGTCAAATCCCGGGGACTATAGGTTTAGTTTGGTAAATGGTCAAGGGTTGATTTTTGGTCTCAAACCTGCATATTTGAGTCTATTATAAGACTTAGGTGTCAAATGGGTCAATGGAGTATTTTAAACGGGTCAAATGAGTCCGACTTGGTCAAAGTACAATTTCAGTCCGAAAAACGTAGTTTTGGAAAAGTGTTGAGTAGCGGGTCGTAGAAGTGAAAACTTTTGTTGGGATTAAATATGTGATTTCTACAGGTCTTAAATTATTCTTGAGAATTTTCTCAAATTTTATAAAAAGGGTTAAGTATAGTAACACAGTCCGTACTTTTGGTAAGTATCGGCGAAAATGAGTAAAATTGAATAACGTTAATAATAAGGACAAGTGGTATAAAACGAGTAACAATTGTCGTTTTGTTTTGGCGTGAGTTGTAATTGTCACAAGTGACTAATATGTATGTATTTTATACATTACCATAAGGTTTATAAAATGAGATTACTCATTACGCGTTATTTGGTTTGATAGGTGTTGATTTACCCGGTCATCCGTATCGTCGTCAATGACCGTCACTCGAACTATCGACTACTTGTTATATAAGGTGTGAATTTATAGCCTCGCTTATTATTATTATTTCAAACTGTTTTACCCGCGAGGGAAATGCATGCTAGTTTTCAAAATGAACATATGTCATGAATGATTGTTGGACCCGAATGTTGCCTTGAAATTATGTTGAGTACCTAGTTACAAAAGGCCCTAAATTCATGAACTATTAACTATTGTTTAGTCCTAGCGTGGATTAGAAATAGCCGCTTATACAAAGTGATAGTACTATGGGGTTGACTACCCTATCCGAGACGAGGGCTAGTACGTTGATACCCCCTGCGGACGGATAATTTGTTATAAGAGATAAGGTATAATTGCAATTGATGCCTTAGTAGGGGCACTGGTTTCATCTGAATCACGCCGGTAATTATTACGCGGGTGATTGAGTTAACGGTTTAGTGTCATGAGCTTAAACACAATTGTCAGTATCTTGAATATAGATTGTTTGATCGACAAGTCTATGAATGATCGTGAATGGTTTTTATTTCACATATGTTCAAAAATGAATTGTAAAACCTATGAATTCCACTCAACGTTTTCGTTGACCAAATTTAGCATGTGTTTCAGGTAACCGCTGAAGTGTAGCATGGAGCGTGCATTGGATGGATGTTGTGTGTATGGCTTGGAGTCTGCTTGTTTTTCCGCCCAGTATTTCTTAAACATTTTTAACTTTGATGTCATGTTGTTGTGAAAACTGTAACTTTTGGGGTTGAGATTCATAGGGACCGAAAACGCAAAACTCTGTTGTATCATTTGGGGTTGGAGAACAGTAGACATGTAACTTTTTAACAATTTTTAAATTAAGTTTGAATTTGACGTCTCTTTGGAGTCGTTCGATATATCTTGTGTGCAATGATAACTGCCTAGCACCCAAATGTTGTAGTTCCGCTGCGCATAGCATTTGGTGGGGTGTTAGAGATTGGTAATCAGAGCCATGAGTTATAGAGAACTAGGTCGTTTTGAAAATTCCTAAACTATAACTTTTGGTGTCGTAAGAAATTTTCCAAGCGCACACAACTATCCTGCATGGCTCCGGTAAGGTTTATTTTTGTATTCATGGCATTTGACGTATACTTTTGAGTTGAAGTATATATGTGGGTATTTATTACGTAAATATGGAAATTACTATATGTAAACGTTGAAATTATACGTGGAATACCCGACACCGTAATTCTTGTATTACTTATGCATGAGCATCATATTATCGCATTTTGGGCATGTGTACCACCTTTGCATTGCATTTGCATGCATGTATTTATAAATATTGTATAGTTATCTTACGTACCCTCCAAAATTCTCTGTTATTGCAGGAATGGCCGAGGTACCGCCTAATGGTAATGGAGACGATTATGTCGTAGGTCACGAAGGGGGACCGTTTCCTCCGAACCCGCCGGATAATGACAATGGATGGATCACTCCAAAAGAAGCAATAGAGCCGGGAAATGACAGTGACAAAAGTGACGTGAACAACTTCAGTATCAGTAGTGATGGTAGTGAGGATTCTGAGGAAGAGCCCGAGGAACCGGTGGATGATGGAATTCCCAAGAATGCTGTCGGTCAGACCGAACCTGATTTATTTCAATCTCCAAATTCGCCAAAGGGTTATGAAGTGCCTCCGACGGACCGATATGAGCAGCAACCTTTTCGTCGCCCGATGGACAATTGTAAGGACTACCAGAAGACAGTGCCAGGGTTTGTTCGAGTAAGTAATGGGAGTGGTGCAGAATCTAGCAATTCATCTAAATCACAATCTATTCATGAGAATATCGCGAGGGTCTACCTTCCGAGACCAAGACACTACTGGGATCCCGAAGGTCGTATGAGGAGGATGGATAGGTTGATGTATGAGCGGTTTGTGGTAGAGACCAGGGTAATTAAGAGGTTTGATAAGAATGAGAGGGAACACCAAAGATTATTGGCAAGAACTTCAAGAATTGAGTATGATGGAAATGCAAATAAGAGTGATATCAACAGTCTAAGATCGATGATCGCGAACTTGAGCGCCAGTCTTGATCGAGTTAGGGAAGATCAAGCGAGATTGTCTAGGATGCAGAGTTGGGAGCATCGAGTGAGAGCATCATTGCCCCCAGATTGGAGATTTGTGGACGATTTGGAAATGGAAGCTAATGACTTTATGATCCAGCCACCTTCTAGAGGTGCTTGTATCACTGTGGGAAATCATGTAGCGGTTGAGTGTGGGTCTACGTCAGGGACGATGAAGGCGACTGAATGTGGGCCGAATGACAAAGGAAAGAGGAAGATGGATGAAGTGGACGAGGAAGATAGCGACGGGGAACCCGAGGAAGATGATGATGAACCGCCATCCAAGAGGCCGTGTGGATCACCACATGCCTAGTTGCTTGTCTTGTATTTTATCTTTGATCGTTGTAATAGAACTGTTTTAGACTTTTGTATGATGGCATTGTGACGAAAAACTTTAGGACTCAAGGTTTATGGTGAATGGTTGTAGTGGCAATACTTGTCACAATTTTGGTTGATTATCAATATAATCCATGTTTACCTTTCATGATCTGTGATATGTCTTAAATTTGATCTTTTGTGATGTGAATTGATGAATATTAGAAACTTTATAGTGATGTGTCGTTGTATTTATATTATGTCTTGAAAGAGAAATCCATCTTAATCTTGATGTGTATACTTACATTGTTTTTCTATTTTCCCTGTCTTTGCAGAGAGGTGTATTTGATAACGCACCATGCCTCCAAAACTAACCGCCGACCGTGTGAACACGATGATTCAGGAAGCCATTGCGAATGCGCTAGAAGCAGATCGAGCAGGGAGGAACCCAGACCAGGGCAGAAATGCGGGGAGACAGCAAGCCCCAAGAGAGTGTACTTACTCTAGTTTCATAAAATGTGGTCCCACGCAATTTCGTGGAACTGGTGGAGCTCTAGAACTTAGGAGATGGTTAGAAAAGGTCGAAAGTACTTTCGAGATTAGTGGTTGTTCAGAAGCGAACAAGGTCAAGTTTGCGGCTGCTACTTTTCTTGACGACGCATTGAGTTGGTGGAACACCCAAGTGGCCACTGTTGGGTTAGCGGTAGCGAATGCAAGAACATGGACTGCGACTAAAGCTCTTTTGACCAAGAAGTTTTGTCCTGAAGAGGATTTAGGTCAATTGGAAGATGAGTTGAGGCACCTGACTTTGAAAAACAATGATATCACTGCTTACACCAGGAGGTTTAATGAACTAAGCCTTTTGTGTCCAGACACCTTTGCCGATGATAACAAGAAGATGAAACAGTACATCAAAGGTCTATCCAGTAATATCAAGGGTGAGACGACTTCGTCTAAACCTGGGTCGTTTGATGAAGCGGTCCAGATGGCTTACGCGTTGATGGATGTCAAACTCCAAGACAAGAAGAACTTCATTGCTGAAGGAAATAAGAGGAAGTAGGAGGCGGCGCAGAGCAATCAATCCCAGGGTCAAAGCCGAGGTGGAAACCGAAACAACAATGGTCAGAACCGCAATCAGCAGTTCAACCAGCGAAGGAATGAAGGGATGAGAGCTGTGACAAACCCCAGAGGAGCGAAGGTGAATCCCCACTGTGGTCGATGCAACTTGTACCATGTAGGGAGTTGCCCGCCTGCATGCGGAAAATGTGGAAAAGCGGGTCACAGGATGTCTGATTGCCGAACAAAGGGGGTAGCCACTGGGGCGAATGCTACGAGAGTGATGGGTTGTTTTGGATGTGGAGAAAGAGGCCATAAGAAAGGAAATTGCCCGAAGGCAGGAAACAAGCAAGGAGGTAACAATGCTGCTGCCGTGTATCAAGTAGGGACGGCTGATAAACCACAGGGTCCTAACGTGGTTATCGGTACGTTTTTGCTAGACGCTTGTTATGCTAGTATTTTGTTTGATTCTGGTTCCGACAAGAGTTTCGTAGATGTTAAATTTAGTCGTCATATCGATAGAAAACCGATATTGTTAGCGACTAGTTATAACGTGGAGTTAGCCGATGGGAAAATCGTTAGTACGAATTCTATACTGAAAGGGTGTACCTTGAAGTTAGGAAATTACACTTTTAAAATCGACTTGATGCCTATAGAGCTAGGATCGTTTGATGTGATCGTGGGAATGGATTGGCTGATGGCGCACAGTGCTGTGATCGTCTGTGGTGAGAGGTTAGTTCAGATCCCGTTGAGGAATAAAGTCTTGACTGTGAAGGGAGATGAATGCACTTCTCGTTTGAAAGTGATTTCTTGTTTGAAGATGATGAAGTATGTAGAAAATGGATGCGATGTGTTTTTGGCACAAGTTTCGAGTGATGGTGATTTAGAGGCAAAGATTAAAGAGGTACCTGTAATTCGCGAATATCCGGAAGTTTTTCCAGACGAGTTGCCGGGTTTACCACCTACCCGTGAGGTCGAGTTTCGAATCGATTTGGTGCCGGGAGCTGCGCCTGTTGCGCGTGCACCCTATCGATTAGCACCATCCGAGTTAAAGGAGTTATCGGATCAACTGAAGGAGTTGATGGATAAAGGATTTATTAGGCCGAGCTCATCCCCAAGGGGAGCGCCAGTGTTGTTTGTGAAGAAGAAAGATGGGTCATTTCGGATGTGTATTGACTATAGAGAACTCAACAAGCTGACGGTTAAGAATCGGTATCCATTGCCGAGGATTGACGATTTGTTTGATCAATTGCAAGGTTCCTGTGTATACTCAAAGATCGACTTAAGATCAGGGTATCATCAACTGCGTGTAAGAGAGGAGGATATTCCTGTAACTGCCTTTCGTACGCGGTATGGACACTTCGAATTTCGAGTGATGCCGTTTGGGTTGACAAACGCGCCTGCTGTATTCATGGACCTTATGAATCGTGTATGCAAGCCATATCTAGATAAGTTTGTCATTGTTTTTATTGATGATATTCTTATTTACTCTAAGAGTAAGGAGGAGCACGAGAAGCACATGAGAAAGATATTGGATCTGCTGAAGAGAGAGAAGCTGTATGCGAAGTTCTCGAAGTGTGAGTTTTGGTTAGAGTCTGTGCAATTCCTTGGTCACGTAATTGATAGCAAAGGAGTTCGCGTGGATCCTGCCAAGGTCGAAGCGATCAGGGAATGGTCGGCACCGACAACGCCGACTGAAGTTCGACAATTCCTTGGTTTAGATGGGTATTATCGGAGATTCATTGAAGGATTTTCGTTGATTGCGAAGCCATTGACAAAGCTTACCGAAAAGAATAGAGTGTATGAATGGGGAGATGAGGAAGAATTCGCTTTCAAAACGCTCAAGGACAAGTTATGTTCTGCGCCGATATTGTCATTACCTGAAGGAACCGAAGACTTTGTAGTGTATTGTGATGCATCTCGTAAGGGTTATGGAGCTATGTTGATGCAGCGCGAGAAGGTGATAGCTTACGCGTCGAGACAACTGAGGAAGAATGAGGAGAACTACACGACGCACGATTTGGAATTAGGAGCTGTAGTCTTTGCGTTGAAATTGTGGAGACATTATTTGTATGGGACGAAGTGTGTTGTATTCACTGACCACAAGAGTTTGCAGCACATTTTAGATCAAAAGGAGTTGAACATGCGACATAGACGATGGGTAGAATTACTGAGTGACTATGACTGTGAAATTCGCTACCATCCTGGCAAGGCGAATGTTGTAGCGGATGCACTTAGTAGGAAGGACCGAGAGAAACCTTTGAGATTCAGAGCTTTAGTGATGACTGAGAGTGTTGACTTAACCAAAAATATACTGAAGGCTCAAGAGAGGGGACTAATGAAAGAGAATGTTGATGCTGAGAACTTGGGAAGAATGTTGAAACCTCTTTTTGTGATTAGGTCAGACGGACTGAGATATTTCGAGAATCGGATTTGGTTACCGTTGTGTCCATCCGAGGAAGGAAAGCCTAGAGTACGAGATTTGGTTATGAACGAGTCTTATAAGTCGAAGTTCGATACATCCTGGATCGGATAAAATGTATCATGATCTGAAGAAAGTTTATTGGTGGCCGAATATGAAGGCGGATATTGCTCGTTACGTTAGTAAGTGTTTGACTTGCGCGAAGGTTAAAGCAGAACATAAGAAGCCGTCTGGGTTGTTGGTACAACCAGAGATCCCAGAATGGAAATGGGAGAAAATCGCTATGGATTTCGTGACGGGTTTACCCAGAACTCCTAGTGGATGTGATATGATTTGGGTAATAGTGGATAGATTGACGAAATCTGCTCATTTCTTACCTATGAAGAAGACGGACAGTATGGAAAAGCTGGCCAGTGTGTACGTGAAGGAGATCGTTTACAGACATGGAGTACCGTTATCGATCATTTTGGATCGCGATAGTAGGTTTACTTTGGAATTTTGGAAATCGCTTCAACGTGCGATGGGCACTGAATTGAATTTAAGTACGGCTTATCATCCGGAGACTGACGGCCAGAGTGAACGAACTATTCAGACGATGGAGGACATGCTCCGAGCATGCGTGATTGATTTTGGAGGAAGTTGGGAACGCCACTTGCCGTTAGTGGAGTTTTCGTATAATAATAGTTATCATGAGAGCAACAAGGTTGCACCGTTCGAAGCATTGTATGGAAGGAAGTGTAGATCGCCTGTGTGTTGGAGTGAAGTAGGAGAAAGTCAATTGACTGGACCCGAAATGGTTTTAGAGACGACCGAGAAGATTGTGCAAATCAAGAACCGCCTACTTGCTGCGAGAAGCCGACAGAAGAGTTATGCCGATAACAGAAGAAAACCATTGGAATTTGAAGTCGGAGATATGGTTATGCTTAAGGTTTCGCCGTGGAAGGGTGTAATTCGTTTTGGGAAGAAAGGAAAGTTGAGTCCGAGGTACATTGGACCATTTAAGATCGTTAAACGAATTGGACCAGTAGCGTATAAGTTAGAGTTGTCGAGCGAGCTTAGTGCTATTCACGACACGTTTCACGTATCGAACTTGAAGAAGAGTTTGGCGGATAAGGAATTGGTGATTCGTTTGGACGAGATTCAACTGGACGACAAAATGCATTTTGTGGAAGAACCCGTGGAAATTATGGACCGAGAGGTCAAGAGGCTGAAGCGTAGTAGAATTCCCATTGTGAAGGTTCGATGGAATTCTAGGCGTGGACCGGAATACACTTGGGAGCGTGAGGTCTTTTTCAAGGAAAGGTATCCTCATCTTTTCCAGCGGCACGAAATGTGAGTATAAGAAGAGGCGAGCGCCGGGACGTCGCTCTCTTTAAGGAGGGGTGGATGTGATACCCTAGAACCGAGGTCACTAACATTACCCTAAATTACGCTTATTTTTGAAATTTTTAATAAATTTTAATTGCTATATATTTTAGTATTTTGGTTGAAACCGATGTTCGAGGTTATAATTTTGACGACTGACGATTTAAGAAGGACGATGACGAATACGATCCCGATGGATGCCCAAATTTCTATAATTATTGTCGTTTTATCGATATTGAAATTTTTCGAGAATTTTACTTACGGTTCGTGTTAAGTCGAGTCGGGTGAGTTTTATTGCTTTCCGGGTACATTTAAAGTGTCCCAAAAGTATTTTGGAGTGTTTGGGATGATTCCCGACTCCCGTAAAATTTTCTAAAATGACTAGTGAGTCAATCCCGTAAAGTTTTAGAGTCGTTTTTGCTTAAGGCCAAAAGAATGCTCATATTGCACCACAAGTCCCTAGAATTTTTACAAGACGGAAAACAAAACACACACAACACAAAATACTTCAAAAAATTTTCCATTCTCTCCCTCTTTTCTCCTTTAGGCCGACGGCCACCCTCACCCACCATAAACCACCCATAAATTTTTTTACTTGGTTTTGATTAAAACTAAGGTTAGACCACCTCTAATTAAATTATTTCCAATCTTTCTATGTAATTTAATCCAACATGCATTCATAATTGTTTTTCAAGAATCAAATGAATTTTTCAAAATCATTTTTGATGTTAATTGGGTAAATGCATGTTTAATTCATGTGTAATGGGTGTGTAATCACTTAACAAACCCACCAAAATTAATTTGGTTGTGGTGTATTGATCACCCAAACCCCACGGCTAAGGGGGGGTGTTTGGGGGATCATGGTGGTTGATGTTTTGATCATGGGTTTGTGTTTATTTTGTGTTTTTAGATGTTTTAAATAGGTATAGCTTATTGCATGTTTGATTTAGTGATTGGGTTTTGATTTGGGTATGAACCTTAGGTAGTTTAGGACTGAGTTGGATGATTGGGTATGCTTAGGAGTGTTTAGGTTGAGGTCTAATGTTGGTAAATGGGTTTGAAAACGAGCGTTGGTATGATTTTGGTATAGGTAATTTTAGGCAGAAAGTTTAAGGTGTTTTCGTAAAAATTATTTTGTAAACAGGTCTTGTGATTAGGATAGAGTTGTAGAGCATATTCTTAGCTTCGATTTGGTATAAGATAGAGCTTACGACTCCTAACGAGTCAAAAGTTACGATGTTTTGAAATTCGTGTACCGGGAGATGAAAACCGTCATAATCCGAAATTATGCTTGGTTTTAGGTCAAATCCCGGGGACTATAGGTTTAGTTTGGTAAATGGTCAAGGGTTGATTTTTGGTCTCAAACCTGCATATTTGAGTCTATTATAAGACTTAGGTGTCAAATGGATCAATGGAGTATTTTAAACGGGTCAAATGAGTCCGACTTGGTCAAAGTACAATTTCAGTCCGAAAAACGTAGTTTTGGAAAAGTGTTGAGTAGCGGGTTGTAGAAGTGAAAAATTTTGTTGGGATTAAATATGTGATTTCTACAGGTCTTAAAGTATTCTTGAAAATTTTCTCAAATTTTATAAAAAGGGTTAAGTATAGTAACACAGTCCGTACTTTTGGTAAGTGATGACGTATAGTCCCCAAACCGGGTCATGAGCCCGGCCCACGGGTACTACCCGTATCCGGCCCATCACAGATGGGTGGATAAATATCACTCAGGCTTATGGGCTTGAGTGAACAGTGCTCGCACATGTGTGCGGCCCACGGCCCAAGGCGGCCGACATAAGATCAGACAGAATAATATTCTGTCTAGGCATATCTTAATCCTAATACAAAGAGATATTCATTGCCAGAATTAGAAGATAACAATCATTCTAATTCTGGTGCTTATCTCTTCCTTGGGGCCGAAGGATCAATGAAAGCCCACTGGGGTTTCACTGCCTATAAAAGGAACCCCCAAGGGTTCCACAAAGGTATCACAATTCTCTCTAAACTCACATATAATCCTAAATCGATTACTTACTCTCACGCCGGAGTCTAATCGTGGGAAACCTTCCCACGGTAAGCTTAACGCGTGTTGTTTAGTGTGCAGGATCCCAACCAGACGATTCACTTGGTGCAGGAGCCGGTACCCAGCCAACCCGAATTAAGCCTAATTCGGGTCTAGCAAGGATCAACCAACTTTTGCATCAACAAGTTGGCGCCATCCGTGGGACCAGTAACACTAAGCCAGAACTCATCTCAAATCTCCAATGACGAAGGGACACCCGCCAACTAACCCCAGGAATGTGAATCCTGGGAACCGGAAGTCCCAAGGGGAAGGGATTCTCATCCCCAACTAGTCACCTAACCGCCTCGCGGGCGGGCTGGGTAACCATAGCGGTTTTCAACCCGTGGGGGTGACGAGCACGTTCTCGGTGACACCCCCACCCACTTCAACCTTGGACAACCCTGATCCAGGGAGTGCGCCAGACCCTCCTAACAAGGAACCACGCAGACCTTCGACGGAGGAAGAAGTGGAAGCCCTACCACTTAGTGAGGAGGATCTCACTCGAGTTCTCACTCAGAATTTTGAAAGGATCGTCCCGGGGATCGCATCAAGATTGAATCTGGGGAGGAACCTCCAAGCCCGACTCAACTTTGGCGACAGTGGACCATCCACCCCTTCCCAAAACCGGAGAAAAAGGAGGACCCGACCTCAAGAGCAGGGAACCTTCGAGGAAAACCCTCAACCCCGGAATGTGTTTGAACGCATAGGGGATCGCATCATGCAAGAATTAACACAGCCTCAGGATGGAGAAAGGTCGGATGGCTCACCCGAGCGGCCAGACCGAGAGCTGACCAGAACCACACGCCGCCCAAGTATGTGGGATAGAATGAACACAGGGAGGAAGGCTCCTGGTTCGTCCCAAAAAAGTGGTCCCTACTCAAAAGGCGGGGCACCATCGCCGTCCCCAGATCCGTCTGGGGAGGACTCAGATGACCATCCGCCCAAACGCCGCCGGCCTAGGCGCACGCCACCACCACCAAACAATGATGAGTATTATGGTGGCCCCTACTATAGGGATACGGAAGCAGAGGACCTCTCGCGTCCGTGGTGTGAACCATGGGATGACCCCAGGCTCACGCGGCCATGGGCTGATCCCAGGGAAGATCCGTTTACCCTCCGCATACGGAACTACTCTGAGGACACCAAACGTCGCATGCCGGCATGTATCAAGACGTATGATGGGTCCGGTGATCCTGTCGATCACCTCAAAATATTCGATACTCAGGCTAAAATTGAGCGATGGCCCATGCCTATATGGTGCCAAATGTTCAATTCGACCTTAATTGGAAACGCTCGTGACTGGTTCGAGGCACTCCCCCCACGGAGCATTGATAGTTTCACGGAACTACGCACTGCGTTCGAGAACAATTATACTCAAAGGAAGAAGTATAATAGGGATCCGGTTTCATTGGCAACTGTCAAGCAACGGCCGGGGGAGTCCACAGAAGCCTTCACTGAGCGCTTCAATGATGAGCGCACACGCACGAGAACCATGCCAGAGCTCCTGAAAATCTCGGACTACATGCACGCCATAACAGACAGAGAACTGATCAGGCGTCTCAACGACAAGCGTCCAGAGAGATATGATGACCTCATGGAAAGGGTCAGAAATTTCATAGAGGGAGAGACAGCTGTTGCCGCGGCCTACCCATCCCGAGGAAATGGGTACCGCTCAAATGACCCGTCCCGGAGACAGTCGGGTGGCCAAGGCAACCAGAACAATAATAAGAGCTCGGACTATAAGAGCCAAAGCAAAGGCGGACGGTCGGACGACAAGTTCACCCCCTTAAAGATGTCCTACCGGGAGATCTTGTTGACTGAAGGGGCGAATTTTCCAAGACCTCCCCCAATGACCACACCCCCGGAACGTCGGCAGGGAAGTCGCTTCTGCGAATTCCATAATGACAAAGGACACGGCACGGAGGAGTGTATCCAGCTGAAGAAGCATATTGAGTCGCTAATCAAATCAGGCAAACTCAAGCACCTAGTCAAGGATTGGAAAGACGGAAAGGACAACAATAAGAAGTATGATAAGAAGGATCCCCAAAAGGACAAGCCTTCTACCATATACATGATCCAATCCAGACAGCGCCGCACGAGACAGAAAATTGGCCAAAAATTTTCTCGCGGCAAGGAAATCTCATTCCCTCTCATTACAACAAGTGACGTGGTTGATGCGCCTCTCACCATCGAGATAAGCATTGGAACACACAATGTCCGCCGCATGTATGTGGATGGAGGGTCGTCAGCAGAGGTATTATATGAACACTGCTTTGTGCAGTTATGCCCAGAAATAAGAAGCCAATTAGTACCGGCCACGTCGCCGCTTACTGGCTTTAGTGGAGATACTATCTGGCCAATAGGGCAGTTGCGTTTGCTTGTCACCATTGGGAATGAGGAACATTCCACTACAACGTGGATGAACTTCATGGTGATACGTTCACACTCTCCTTATAATGGAATCATAGGCAGACCAGGCATTTTGGCTACCCGGGCAGTACCCTCTACGGCACACGGAATGATTAAATTCCCCGTTGAGGGGGGAATCGTTACTATTTATAACACAGTCGTGCCAACATCCGAGTGTCATACTGTGACCACACCGGCGCCACCTGTACCACCCAAGGAGGGAGCACCACCACCCAATTGGAAGGTGGCTATCCACCCTGACTACCCGGAACAGGAGGTATCCATAGGAGGGGCGCTCTCAGATAGCGGCAAAAGGGCCATGTGTTCTCTTTTAAGTGCAAACCTGGACATATTCGCATGGGAGCCAAAACATATGACGGGTGTGCCACGCGTGATTGCAGAGCATAAACTCCAGATCCGCCAAGGGTACCAACCCATCAAGCAAAAGAAGCGCGGCCAGGCGCCCGAGCGAAGTCAAGTTATACTGGAGGAAGTGCGGAAGCTGGTGGACGCAGGCATCATGCGCGAGGTATACTACCACGAGTGGTTATCCAATCCGGTCATGGTCAAGAAGCATGACGGAAGTTGGCGCATGTGCGTAGATTTCACGGACCTGAACAAGGCCTGCCCACAGGACTGTTACCCGCTACCAGAAATTGACTGGAAAGTAGAATCCTTATGTGGATATCCTTTCAAATGCTTCTTGGATGCATATAAAGGGTATCACCAAATCCAGATGGCGGAGGAGGATGAAGAAAAAACGGCGTTCCACACAAGCCAGGGCGTATATTGCTATACGAAAATGCCGTTCGGATTAAAGAACGCAGGCGCTACGTATCAGCGGTTGGTGGATAAAGCTTTCGAATCACAAATAGGACGCAACTTGGAAGTATATGTTGATGACTTGGTGATAAAAAGCCACACGGAGGAGGCACTTCTCCGGGATGTCCAGGAGACATTCGACACGCTGAGAAGGATTAACATGAAGTTAAATCCAAAGAAATGTACGTTTGGTGCAACAGAAGGAATGTTCCTGGGATATTTGATTGACCCAAACGGCATCAGACCTTGTCCAGAGAAGACGGACGCAGTGATACGGCTACCGTCCCCGCAGACACTGAAGGAGGTGCAGTCCCTGAACGGGAAGTTAGCCGGGCTAAATAGATTTCTATCTAAATCCGCAGAGAAGTCCTTACCCCTATTTAAGACACTCAAGAAGTGCATTAGAAAGGGAGACTTCCGTTGGACGAAGGAAGCTGAGGAAGCCTTTGGCCAACTCAAGCAGCATCTCGCATCCCTCCCCATGTTGGTAGCCCCACGACCAAAGGAGGAACTCGTTATGTATCTCTCAGCTACTCATGGCGCAATAAGCGCGGTACTGATGACGGATAGAGACACGATACAGACCCCGGTCTACTTCATAAGCAGAACATTACAAGGGGCGGAGCTGAATTATTCCCCCATGGAAAAATTGGTACTAGCACTAGTATTTGCCACAAAGCGGCTGCGCCGGTACTTTCAGGCGCACCTGATTGTTGTGATCACGGATCAGCCAATTAAGCAGGTTATATCTAGACCAGACGTGGCAGGGAGACTAGAGAAGTGGAGCATCCTATTGGGAGGGCATAATATATCTTACAGACCAAGGACGGCTGTTAAAGGCCAGATCTTGGCAGATTTCCTGATCGAGAAGCCGGATGAGGAAGAACCAATCATTAAGCAAGAGGAGGTCCCAGCGGAACCTTGGGTGCTATTCACGGACGGATCCTCATGCACAGACGGGTCTGGGGCAGGCCTCATCCTCACAAACCCAGAAGGAATGGAATTCACGTACGCCCTCCGTTTCGAGTTCACGGCCACCAATAACGAAGCGGAATATGAAGCATTAATTGCGGGTTTAAAAATCGCCGCTAGAATGGGAGTCCGCAACCTTGAGGCCTACGTGGACTCACGGCTTGTCGCGAACCATATTCTAGGTGGGTATGTGGCTAAGGAGGACAACATGGTCAGGTATTTGGAAAAAGTCAAGACGTTAATCGCGACTTTCAGTAAGTTTTCCATCAAGCAGGTACCGAGGGGCGAGAACAAGAAAGCGGACGCTCTCAGTAAGATCGCATCCACGAGCTTCGCCCACCTGTCTAAACAGGTTTTGGTGGAAATACTCAAGGAAAAGTCTATCACGGAAGGGGAAGTGACTGCTATAGTTGAGGAGGAGGGACCTACGTGGATGACCCCAATCATCAACTATTTGACTAATGAAACCCTTCCAGACGAGGAAAAGGCAGCAAGGCGCGTTAAAAGGAAGTCACAACATTTCGAACTCCGGGAAGGCATCCTTTACAAACGCTCTTTCTTGCAGCCGTGGCTGCGGTGTGTTGGACCACGCCAGGCGGCCTACGTGATCAGTGACATACACGAAGGGTTGTGCGGCATGCATGCAGGCCCACGATCCGTGGTAGCCCGAGCCTTACGAACAGGATACTATTGGCCCACTATGCACAGAGACGCGCGCGACATGATTCGCAGGTGCAATGATTGCCAAGTGCATAGGCCAGTACCACGGCACCCGCAGCAGGAGCTTACACCTATCACGTCCCCGTGGCCATTTCACAAGTGGGGAATTGACATTGCAGGACCATTTCCTGTAGCTGCGGGAGGGGTTAAATTCTTGATTGTTGCAATGGATTACTTTACACGATGGATAGAAGCCAAGGCAGTAAAGTCTATCACGGGTAAGCAGGTCAAGAAGTTTGTGTGGGAACACATCGTATGCCGTTTCGGTCTACCAGGAGAAATTATATCGGACAACGGCAAGCAGTTCACGGACAACCCATTCAAAGACTGGTGTGCATCGTTGAACATCAAACGGCGCTTCGCATCTGTTAAACATCCACAAACAAACGGCCTTGTTGAACGAGCAAATAGGAGCTTGGGAAATGGAATCAAGGCGCGGCTGGATGAGCGACAGGGCAAATGGGTTGATGAGTTGTCACACGTGCTATGGGCACATAGAACCATGATAAAAACAGCCAACGGAGATACTCCGTTTGCATTGGCTTACGGCACTGAAGCCGTTATACCAGCAGAAATAGGGATGCCTACCATCCGCACGGCGGAGGTTAATGCCGTCACAAACGATGAACAACTGCGAATCAACCTAGATCTGTTGGAAGAAAAAAGGGAAATAGCAGCCATCAATGAAGCTAAGTCCAAGGCTAAGATGAAGGCTTATTACGACGCCAAGGTCAAGGGTGTTTCTTTTCGACCGGGAGACTACGTCTATCGTGCTAACGAAGCAAGTCGAGTGGAAAATACAGGAAAATTGGGCCCTAAATGGGAAGGACCGTATGAAGTCACTGAAACCTTGGGACGAGGCGCGTACAAGTTACGCGATATGGATGGCCGCGACCTAGAGCGCACATGGAACATCGCCAATCTAAAAAGGTGCTATCTTTGAAAGCTACGGCTCCCGCATGGATACTTCGCTATAGGCGGTCTGAATAAAGAACCATGCGGGTTATTTGTCTTATTTGTTTTTCTTATGTTTGTTTAAGTTTCCTTTATGGACTTTTTTAGGACTTGTCGTCATTATTCAAACAAAAATGTAAACGTTCTAATAAAATGCCGTGGTGCCTAGCTACTTCCACAGCCTGTTTCGTGCAAATTATTTTCCTCTTTGTTAGATTCTTTGTTAGCCGTATGAATTTTACTTGTGTTATAATATGTCATGTTTCTTTCGTATGCATTCTCTCGAAATACCGTACATGTACCATACGCCTCCAGGTGGGGTAAGAGGATTAAGTGAACCTACTAATTCAACTTGTCGCGTAAGAGGGATGCAACCCCAGCCGCACGGATCACGTATCCTTACTAGACACCTTACTCACAAGACGTTGGGGTAAGTTTCATATGCTATAGCCATACGGTGCTCCGCATAGTAAAGACGCACGTCGCATGTCTAGTAAATTAGACTTGTATGTAAGACGTGATATGTCACGCGGCATTGGATTGCAATGAGATACACAAGTTTCAAAATTAACAAACAAAATGGCCGTGGTTGTCACGGACTTCTAAAATAAAAAGACAAGTTATTACATGCATGTCTTAGCCGTGTACATACACGGACGAATATAAATACAAATGTATACAAACATACAAGTTACATGGGGGGGAGGAATTCTTCTAGATCCTTCTTTCCTTCCTCAATCAAAGCACGAAGAGCCTCCCCGCGAGCATCTTTCCCATCCTGAACTTTGACGGCAAGAGTGTCTAAAGCTTCACCAAGCGGCTTCTCACCTGACACAGCTTTGGATATGCAGTCATAGGTAGCCAGCGTCAAAGGGGTTGGGTTAGCACTCAGCCGAGACATTATTGTTTCATTGGGAGCGTCTTTCAGGGCTTCAAGCTCGTCCAGAAGAGGGTGTTGGAGGTTTGCCAAGGCGTCCATGGACGCAGTCATCTTCCCCGCTGCGGAGAGGTTGTGATACGGATGCCGGGTTTATCCTCACCCTTGGTGATCATTTCCGCATCTTGGATCATGCCTTCATGCCTACCACGGTCGATCCCGTTAGATACAACCCCGGCAAAGGCTTGCAATAGGTGTGGAGCGTTAAGGGCCCCGCTTACGGCAAGCCGCAGCCCTTGCCCGATAATCCACCTACGACCAGCTGTCGCGCTCAGTAGGGGGGGGGCATACTCTCTCCATACAGCTGGCGACCACCCTGCTCAACTCTTCATCAGCAGCGACAACTTGATTTTCAAGGTTGCTTTGAGCCTGCTTCAATTCATCCTTCAGTGCGTCGCGCTCCTGAGCAATGCTGAAGGATTGCACGGTCACCGCCTTGGTAGCCGCCTCAGCCGCAGACACCTGCGTATAAGATTGGGAGTTAGTGTACGAATATATTTTTGGGCTACATACACACAAGGAGTAGGAATATATGAGCAACATGTTTGGAAGATTACCTTCTCATTTGATGCGGCTACAAGGGCCTCCAATTCCGCGATACGCTTCTCTCTTGTCTCGGCATGGAGTGCCTGCTCCTTCACCGTCGCCTCAGCAGTCAATAACGCCGCTTGCAAGGACGTGATGGTCTTCTCGCTCTTCACGACCAAAGCCTCCCGGCGGGCGATCCTTTTGTCGGCACGGCTCACATTGGTAAGGGCCTTGATCAGTCTGCGTCTCAGCGCGGCACCCACCGTAACCTGATGTGCAGATGACACATCAAATTGTTCGATTAAGGCCTCATGGTCCAGCTCATCCAAATCCTGTGTGAGGACGGGCGGAGTGATGTGTTCAATGAATTCCGAGCACTCTGATTCGGCTTCCATCCGTGTCAAGCTTGATAGGTTCCAAGCTAGACGCAAGCTTTCCTCTGGCCCCTCGCGGCACGGTTCCTTGGCATGGGTGGGGGAAGGAGGATTGTTAGTAGCCGCGGGGGATGGATTTTTCCCCACCTCTTCTCCTTGAGTTGCGACCGCTGGATTTACCCTGTGATTAAAACAACAAGACAAATTTTTTAGTCTACATATAACATGCGAGGACACAAATCATAGTCGGGATGGGTACTTACGAGGTGCCAGTAGCAGGATCTGGGCCGGTAGGGGCTACGGCGCTCACTGGAGCGACACGAAGAACTGGCCCTTCCGTGGTCGGGGTAGGGTCGGCTTGACCAGACATGGTGTTGCCATCCCCCTGATATTGAGGATAGTCTTGTCGTAGCTTCTTGGGAGGAGCATTCGCAACTCCGGCATCCTCCCCAATCTTTTTTGCCACACGCCTGGTTGTCTTCCTCTTTTTTGAAGTACGTGTGGAGGATCCGGAAGCTTGCGTAGTGTCTTCATTCGGGTCGCGCTCCTCCTCCTGGTTAATGGTGCCTCCCTCCAGCAAGGGGTCGTCACCATCTTCGTTATGAAAATCCAATGGGGATTTTTCAATAACAGGTTCCTCCTCGTCCGACCTTGGTTCGGTTGTCTCCTCCAATGGAATAGTACGGTCGGCCAAAGCTTCAGCAAAGGGAGCTCATTCGGCTTCAATGGCCGGAATCCTTCCCTCACCTTCATGGGGTCGCCTTGGCGAATTAATCCGTGAAGGTTCATCTCTGCAAATGATTGAAGGAGTATGTGGGTTAGTAACATTTTAGATATACACGACAGATTGGATATACAAGGTATATATATAACCTACCCTCGCCCTGCTCCGTTAAGAAGCACGGATACAAGTCATCCCTCCCAAAGTAACGACGGCTTATTCCTACCAAGCACAGAAAGTTCTCCGGCAACCCTCTATGAAATTCCGTGCGATGGGTATCTAGTATTTTCAGGTCCCGGCTACTATAATCTTTAGGCTTGGGCGGATAATCTCTTGGGGCTTTGGTTTTAAGTACAAAGGGGATGGGGAATACCTTCTCATCTACAAAGAAGTAATGGTCGTACCAATTCTTCAAGGAGTCAAGGGGTTTCCTATATGTCATCGGGGCATTGCCGGGACGTTTCTTGAACGACAGCCACCCGTTCACCAACTGGGGAAAGTAGAAAGCCCTAAAAAGGTTAACGGTGGGGGTTACCCTACAAGTGTGGCATGTAATCTCAAACTGGTTGATTTTACACGCCCCTATACAGTGGAGCTGGGTGATATGAAAGTCATAGTACATGAGAAGATCTACTAAGAACTTCGATAGCGGAATACGGTAGTTGGCTGAGTCAAATAGGCGCGTGTATATGCCTATTTTCCCCGCCGGTGCGTCCGTAATAGCTTCACCATCACCCGGAAAGGTGGGGTGTACGCTTTCAGGCACATAGTACTTCGACAGGAAGTCGAGGTATTTTTCTCCCGACATCACATTCAGGACGTCCGTGATGAGGGGGTTATCCTTAACCATAATTTATGAAAAGGTTTTTAAGGGCGTGGTGATCTAACCTGCGGTGATGGATGTCCGTGGAAAAGAAGGCAAAAGTTGTGAAGGAAAAGCTTGAAGATTGACAATGGCGGAGGAATGAATGAGTTGTGTGTGTAACATACACGCATGCTCACCCTTATATAGGGTGGCTTCGGTTTCCGAGGTGCCATGGATTCTTGACACGTGTCAGTCACATTTCCTATCCAATGGATAGGATTTCTGACATTTCTGTAACGTTAGTAGGGGACCCACGGGTCATTTCTTAAACAGTTTCGTGTGGCTCGAGGCTGGTCAGTAATCATGCACTTTTTGCAGATGTACAACTGGATTGTTGCATATCATTAATGCGACTGGATTCTTGTCGGGTTATGCGGCTCTTACGTAAGACCATATTAAATGTTGCATTTAATTTGTCTCGGCCATTGCGCGCGGCTGCGGTAGTATTCATTAAGGGATATTCATACGACCGGTTGCCACGTGCGGCCGGAACAAAATTTCCATTATCGTTTCCTAGGCCTTTCTTGGTATGACCGGAGGGCAGCTTGATAGTCTAGAGGTTACGCCTACGGCTGTAACAACTAGACTGGGGGGACATGATGACGTATAGTCCCCAAACCGGGTCATGAGCCCGGCCCACGGGTACTACCCGTATCCGGCCCATCACAGATGGGTGGATAAATATCACTCAGGCTTATGGGCTTGAGTGAACAGTGCTCGCACATGTGTGCGGCCCACGGCCCAAGGCGGCCGACATAAGATCAGACAGAATAATATTCTGTCTAGGCATATCTTAATCCTAATACGAAGAGATATTCATTGCCAGAATTAGAAGATAACAATCATTCTAATTCTGGTGCTTATCTCTTCCTTGGGGCCGAAGGATCAGTGAAAGCCCACTGGGGTTTCACTGCCTATAAAAGGAACCCCCAAGGGTTCCACAAAGGTATCACAATTCTCTCTAAACTCACATATAATCCTAAATCGATTACTTACTCTCACGCCGGAGTCTAATCGTGGGAAACCTTCCCACGGTAAGCTTAACGCGTGTTGTTTAGTGTGCAGGATCCCAACCAGACGATTCACTTGGTGCAGGAGCCGGTACCCAGCCAACCCGAATTAAGCCTAATTCGGGTCTAGCAAGGATCAACCAACTTTTGCATCAACAGTAAGTATTGGCGAAAATGAGTAAAAATGAATAACGTTAATAATAAGGACAAGTGGTATAAAACGAGTAACAATTGTCGTTTTGTTTTGGCGTGAGTTGTAATTGTCACAAGTGACTAATATGTATGTATTTTATACATTACCATAAGGTTTATAAAATGAGATTACTCATTACGCGTTATTTGGTTTGATAGGTGTTGATTTACCCGGGCATCCGTATCGTCGTCAGTGACCGTCACTCGAACTATCGACTACTTGTTATATAAGGTGTGAATTTATAGCCTCGCTTATTATTATTATTTCAAACTGTTTTACCCGCGAGGGAAATGCATGCTAGTTTTCAAAATGAACATATGTCATCATTGATTGTTGGACCCGAATGTTGCCTTGAAATTGTGTTGAGTACCTAGTTGCAAAAGGCCCTAAATTCATGAACTATTAACTATTGTTTAGTCCTAGCGTGGATTAGAAATAGCCGCTTATACAAAGTGATAGTACTATGGGGTTGACTACCCTATCCGAGACGAGGGCTAGTACGTTGATACCCCCTGCGGACGGATAATTTGTGATAAGAGATAAGGTATAATTGCAACTGATGCCTTAGTAGGGGCATTGGTTTCATCTGAATCACGCCGGTAATTATTACGCGGGTGATTGAGTTAACGGTTTAGTGTCATGAGCTTAAACACAATTGTCAGTATCTTGAATATAGATCGTTTGATCGACAAGTCTATGAATGATCGTGAATGGTTTTTATTTCACATATGTTCAAAAATGAATTGTAAAACCTATGAATTCCACTCAACGTTTTCGTTGAACAAATTTAGCATGTGTTTCAGGTAACCGCTGAAGTGTAGCATGGAGCGTGCATTGGATGGATGTTGTGTGTATGGCTTGGAGTCTGCTTGTTTTTCCGCCCAGTATTTCTTAAACATTTTTAACTTTGATGTCATGTTGTTGTGAAAACTGTAACTTTTGGGGTTGAGATTCATGGGGACCGAAAACGCAAAACTCTGTTGTATCATTTGGGGTTAGAAAACAGTAGACATGTAACTTTTTAACAATTTTTAAATTAAGTTTGAATTTGACGTCTCTTTGGAGTCGTTCGATATATCTTGTGTGCAATGATAACTGCCTAGCACCCAAATGTTGTAGTTCCGCTGCGCATAGCATTTGGTGGGGTGTTAGACAAACCTTATTGCAATGTGTGTAAAAATTCTCACCATTCGACCTTAGATCATGACAGACACATGGCAGCTAAAAGAGCTCAGACACCCTCTAGGGACAGACCACAGAGTTCCAAAAGACAACAGGGAAATTACAAACCTTATCCTCCCTGTAAATTTTGTGGGTTCACAGACCATCACTCAGACGAGTGTGGTGACTTCCCTGGGTGTGATATCTGTGGGAGTTATAACAATGAAACAATGAACTGTCCATCCCAACGCCAAAAGTTTTTCAGGAACACAAGAGTTGCTAATAAGCAATTCAGGGAACCCACTGGAAAGTGGGTTCACCATAGGAACTAATCTGTTTCTATGTATCTGTGCAGAAATATCTCAAGGAATCGGTATGGTATCTAGATAGTGGCTGTTCTAGACACATGACAGAGATTCAACAATACCTGCACAGATACTCAAAGGAGCCAGGTCCTAAAGTGGTGTTTGGAGATAACTCTTCAGGTGACACAGAAGGATATGGCTCAGTGAACTGCAATGGGATTACATTTACCAGGGTTGCATATGTGAATGGTCTTAACCACAATCTTATTAGCATCAGCCAATTGTGTGATGCTGACTATAAGGTTTTGTTTACTAAGACTCAGGGAACCATATTCAACAAAAACAATGATGTTGTGCTTATTGCACCTAGAAGGAGAGATGTTTATGTCATCAACATGGCTGTGTGCTCTTAAGACAGCTCAAATTGTTTTCTTGCTAAAGCCTCTGAAAGTGTCAATTGGCTGTGGCACAAAAGACTGTCTCATCTCAACTTCAAGAACATCAATAAGATAGCTACTCAAAACTTGGTTGCTGGTCTACCTTCAGTAATGTTTTCCAAAGACAAAACTTGTTCTGCCTGTGTCAAAGGAAAGCATCACAGGTCTTCATTCAAGACTAGGCAATCATTCTCTATTGACAAGTGCTTACATCTCCTTCACATGGATTTATTTGGGCCTGTCAAACCTCAGACCATTAATCACAACAAATACACCTTGGTCATAGTTGATGAATTTTCAAGATACACATAGGTGTTCTTCCTCAGAAGGAAAAGTGAAGCAGCTGAAACCATCATGTCCTTCATCAGACAGGTTGAAAATATGAATGATGTTAGAGTCAAAGCTCTAAGAAGTGATAATGGTATTGAATTCAAGAATCATCAACTTGAATCTTTTTGTGATGAAAAAGGGATTTCACAGAACTTCTCTTCAGCTGGCACCCCTGAACAAAATGGTGTGGCTGAAAGAAGAAACAGGACTTTGATTGAAGCAGCAAGAACCATGTTAAATGGTGCAGCCTTACCAAAGCAATTTTGGGGAGAAGCTGTTCACACTGCTTGCTACACACAAAACAGATCAATCATTGTCAAAAGACATGGTAAAACCTCCTATGAAGTTTTCAGAAAAAGATCTCCAGACGTCAGCTATTTTCATGTGTTTGGGTGCCCTGTGTTTATTTATAACTACAGGGATAAACTTGGAAAGTTTGATGAAAAAGCTAATGATGGTTTCTTTTTGGGATACTCTCCAACAGCCAAAGCCTTTAGAGTATTCAACATCAGAAGACAAGAAGTAGAAGAAACATTCCATGTTAGATTCAATGAAGATGATGAAGTTATACAGAGAACAGGAACAGAGGGTGATGAAATAGATTTTAATGAAAATATATCTTTCCCAAGTGATGAGTTCACAGAACCCAGACCTACCAGTCATCATCACTCCAACACTCTCACCTCTTATGTCCCTGCCTTTGACCATCTGTCTACTCACAACATAGAAGTTCCTACCTCTCAGGAACTTGATGAAGAAGAACCTCAAATCTCTGATGGTCCTTCTCATGATATTGATGACTCACCAATTCTTCAAATCCCTGAAGATTCTCCTGCTGATAATGAAATAGCACCCCTTGATATGGCTGAAGAAGACTCTGACACTGAAGTAGTCTTTGAAGAAAGCCCTCCTAGTCAGCAGGATGAAACTCAAATTGTACCAGCTGTGCCCACAAGTGCTCCTGTCCTTGAGTCCCCAGCTCCTCAAAATAAGTGGTCAAGAGATCAACACATTCTTCTTGTCAACATTATTGGGGAACCAAATGCAGGGGTCACAACTAGACATCGAATTCAAGACTCAGAGTCAGCCTCAGCCAATGAATGTCTCTTTGCTGAATTTCTCTCACAAATTGAACCTAAAAGAGTAGCTGAGGCTCTGGTAGAAGAAGGATGGGTAGCTGCTATGCAAGAAGAAATCAATCAGTTCAAAAGGAACAAAGTATGGACACTAGTGCCAGCCCCACCTGGAAAGAATATCACAGGCACTAGATGGATCTATAGAAATAAGATAGATGAAATTGGGAACATCATCAGAAACAAGGCTAGACTGGTGGCACAAGGATTCTCTCAGACTGAAGGAATTGATTACGATGAAACTTTTGCACCTGTTGCTAGACTTGAAGCCATCAGAATCTTCCTTGCTTATGTTGCCTATATGAACATCACTGTGTATCAGATGGATGTTAAGAGTGCCTTCCTCAATGGTGATTTGGCTGAGGAAGTGTATGTTGCACAACCTGAAGGATTTGAGAACAGCGAGTTCCCCAACCATGTGTACAGACTTCACAAGGCAATGTATGGTCTGAAACAAGCTCCAAGAGCATGGTATGAAACTCTTTCCAATTTCTTAACTGAAAATAAATTTGTCAGGGGTTCTATTGATAAAACACTCTTTACGTTCAAGGATAAGAGTGATTTCATCATTGTGCAGATTTATGTGGATGATATCATCTTTGGGTCAACAAATGTAAATCTTAGTAAACGTTTTGCTAAATTAATGACCAAGAAATATGAGATGAGTATGATGGGAGAATTAACTTACTTTTTGGGCTTTCAAATTCAACAATGTCCTAAGGGAATTTCAATTTGTCAAGAAAAGTATGTTAAGGATTTACTTTAAAAATATGACTTAGCTGATTGTGCATCAGTGAAATGCCCCATGCTTCCACCCAACAACTTGGGCCCTGATGAGTCAGGGGCCTCTGTCAATGAGACTTTATATAGAGGCATGATTGGGTCACTCATGTATCTAACAGCTAGTCGTCCAGATATCCAATTCTCCACATGTCTTTGTGCAAGGTACCAAGCTAACCCAAAAGAATCCCATCTAGTGGCTGTTAAGAGAATTTTCAGGTATCTCAAAGGAACACCATCCCTAAGCCTATGGTATCCAAAGGAATCAGGCTTTGATCTCAAGGCTTATTCAGATTCAGACTATGCTGGATGCTGTATTGACAGGAAAAGCACTTCAGGCAGCTGTCAAATCCTAGGAGGAAAATTGGTTGGATGGAGTGCTAAGAAGCAAAACTCTGTGGCTATGTCTTCAGCTAAAGCAGAATATGTCGCTGCAGCCAGCTGTTGTGCTCAGGTGCTCTGGATGAAAAGTCAATTGGCTGACTATGAAATCTTGTATGACAAAGTGCCAATCTTTTGTGACAACACCAGCGCCATTGCCATATCCAACAACCCTGTTCTTCACTCTCGTACCAAACACATTGATATCAGGTATCATTTTATCAGGGATCATATAATGAAGGGAGACATTGAGCTACATTTTGTTCCCACAGAGCTGCAACTAGCTGATATCTTTACAAAGCCTTTGGCTGAACCTTCGTTCAACAGGCTAGTTGCTGAGCTAGGGATGCTCAATATCTCAAAGCCTGTGGCTTGATATTAAATGTGTTCATTAAATGATTGATTCTATATTAAATGTTTTTCACATGAAACTAGGTAGTTACTTTCCAAGGAAATGCAAAAAACATTCTCAAATATTTAATCATTTATTTTTCGGATAACAAGGAGACAAACTTTTTGAAAGGTCAAGGGGACCCACTTGAGCAGTCATTTCCGCACCTTGCATTTAATACGGTTGAATAACTGTTCACTTAGTTTGAATATATATTGTCTCTTTTCTCTTCTCACCCACCACCATTCTCAAATCTACTTCTCTCTCTAAGTTCTTATCTCTCTTAACCATCCTCCATTTTCTTTCACCTTCAACCTCGAATCCATGGTGTTTTCAGTTCCTAAAGCCGTAAATGTTAACTTCGAGATCAACGAAAGCATCCTCGCCTCCAACAACGCCATTGGATGGATTAAGGCCCCAAACAGCACCTATTCAGATCTGGTCAATTTCATGCAGAATTGTGACCTAAGTGAAGCCTTTACCAAATCCCCTTCCACCTTTTACCAAGAATACCTTAGGGAATTCTTGTACTCTGCTGAGGTAGTTGATGACACCATAACATTTAGCCTTTCATGCAATGAAAACCCATTCGCCTTTTCACTTAAAGATTTCTCAAGTGTGGCCGGATTGAAGCATGGAGATGAATGCCTGAAGGTTGTTGATAAAAAGGCTGTCAAAGAAGCCCTGGCCACACTCAACCCTTGCCATGACGTAAACCCTGCCCTTACACCAGCTGAGGTCCTCTCCAAATCTCCTTTGAAGATTAAGTATTTCACTCCCATGTGGCGTGTCCTCTTCACCCACATTGTTAAATCCCTGGGAGGAATGCAGGGATCACAGGATCAGATGTCTTTCAACCATCAGGCTATTGCTTATGGATTAATCTGGGGAGCTGATGTTGACGTTGGAAGCATTCTCTTCTCCAACCTTGTAGAACAGCTGAAGGGAAGGAATCAGGTCAGGGAAAAGAATATCTGCTATGTGCGCTTCCTGTCTCTGATCTTCGAAGGCCTGCTGGGAGATAACTACCACAACAAGGCCTTGACTGCTCTTAAGCCCTACCGCATCACAGGTGCCATCTACAAAGAAATAGGAGCTGAAGATGTCCCTGTCACCGCCCATATGATGAATGTGGCCAACCAAGTACCAAACACTGAGAAGCCCTTGCTCCCTTCCTCTGAGAAGGTGAATACTTCTAGTGTTGCTGGCAAGTCTAAGTATTTGACCTCTGGGCAGCACACTACTAAGTCCAAGGCTTCATCTGGCCAACAGCCTAAGAAGAAGAAAATCCCCTCTTCTTCCCACTCCAAAGCTGTTTCTAAGGCCAAGGGAAAGAAGACTGACACCTCCTCTGGTCCAGATACTCATGTGGATTCAGATTCATTGGCTGACAAACAACAGGAGTCTAGTGTCTCAAAGTCAGCTGAGACAACAGGAAACCAGCCTGATCAAGCTGATATCTCACAGGCAATCAGTGTACATTTTTAGAGGTTCACAAGCAGCCACTCTCATTTGTCTGTAGGAGAGAGTGGTGAAGTTAGGGTAATCCTCGACCCATAGAAGTCTGTCAATGCACTTAGAATCCTTTAAGACATCTGTACACCCTGTCTTTGCACCAGGGAATGATTCATTTATGTTTATAAAGCACCCCGATGACCCTGCACCCTCTAGACAGTATTCAGGCTAACAACAACCCTGAATACACTAATGTCTCAACCTTGATCAGCTGTACTTCACACAGCCTCTTGGTTCCCTCCTTAAAAGAGTCCCAAAGGATTTATCCTTTCAGGGGGAGCTGAATCATCACCCTCAGCTTTCCTAGGGGCAGCATAACAGGCGACTTTTAACCACATATGTTTCACTCTTAAAAGAGTCCCAAAGGTTTTAACCTGTTGGGGGGGCTGAATAATCACACTCAGCTTTCCTAGGGGCAGCGAATGGCGATCCATAAACAACATATGTCTCACAATCAAAAGAGTCCCAAAGGTTTTAACCTTTTGGGGGGGGCTGAATAATCACACTCAGCTTTCCTAGGGGCAGCGAATGGCGATCATTAACCTTATTTTTTTCACACTTAAAAGAATCCCAAGGATTTATCCTTTGGAGTGGCTGAGTAATCACCCTCAGCCTCTCTGGGACAGCGAAATGGCGACCATTCCCCTTATATTTTTCCCTGTTACTAATTACAACAAATTTGCAGGCTGAAATTGTACAGCCAGTCATCGAGTCTCAAGTACAACAAGAAAAGGAGGCTGATACAATGACTCAATACAAACCCAATGATGAAGAGCCCTTGTTAAATACTGATGAAGAAATGTTATCATTGGAAGATTATGTCTCTAATATTGAGTCCATGCCTGAGGATGAATTCCCTGAAGGGATGTTCGATGAAGAGGATGAAGAAGATGAGGAAGACCAGCTGTCTGTCTCTCCTCCAAAAGAAATAGCTGTGTCTACACCAGCTGGTGATAAGACTTCTCCTCCCAAGGATGTTGTTGATACTCCCAACTCTGGTACATCCACAACAACAGTTTTCCAATCTCCAGCCTATGATCCAACAGCGGAGTTTCTCTTGTTTGATCATCCTGCCCAGATGAACTTTGATATTCTACCAAGGGGGGATGACTATGCTCAGCAAAGCCTCAATATCAAGAATCTTCAGCCTGTTCATCATCAATCAGATATTGAGCGTTTATCAAGGAAGCTGGATGTGATCAAGTCTGAAATGCACAACTTCACTGTGACATTTCCTGGCATCATCAAAAAGGATGTGGCTGAGGCGGTCACTGAGCCAATTCAGGATGGTGCAAGAAGAGGTGTAGCCCAAGGACTCAGTCACCTTTCAACAAGAATAAAAGATGCTATTGACTCAGTAGTCCCTGCCATGTTCCATGAACATGAACTCACCATGCACAAGCAATTTAATGCTGTTCACAACAGGCAATACCTCCATGCTAACTTTATTGTCAGGCGTGTTCAGGCTAATACCAATGCAAATGGCAACCTCCTGCTGAAGATTGCCAGGGCTTCAAGAAAAAGACAACGTGCTATGGCTGCCTCTGTGGAACAGATTGCAAGACGTTTTCAAGCACGTTCATCCAAACATCTGCGAAGTCAGGATAAACGTGAGGTGGAGAAAAATACAACACTCAGCCTTGCATCTGCTGAACAAGGCTCATCATTAGCTAACCCCACCATCACACCTGTTCCTCTCCAAGTCATCACACCTATTGTAATACCTGATGATGAGGATAATACTCAGGGGGAGCAACAAACTCAAGTTGGAGCTGACTCATCAAAGTCTCTGGTTTTGGTTAACACCAGCAAGCCTGAGGATGATGATGAACCAGCTGCCAAGAAATTAAAATTCACTGTTAGCTCTCTCCCCAAAGCTATTCAAACTCAGGCTCAGACAACATTTATCAAAAGAGCTTATGTTTTGAAAAACATAAGTGTGGAGTCCTCTGTCTCGAAGAAAGGAAAGGAGATAGTTTTGGTTGACACAGATACCAAACTTAAAAAGATAGCTGCGATGCTAGAGACATGAGGATCCACCACAGACCTTTCCCAATTCTCAACCTTTACACCTTCCAATGAGATTCCTTTAACCCCTGAAGAAATAGAGCAACAGGCTGAAGAATTCAAAAGATTAAATGAACTCAAGACAACCAAAGAATTGAAGAAGCTACTCTGAGGAAGATGACACCACCTGAAAGGGAAAAACAAAAACAAAGGTTGAGGGAAATGGAAGCAAAACGCGCTGAGGCTTTAAGGAAAGTCAAAGCTGACTATGATTCCTATGTGAACAACAGATATGCTTCTGGCAAGATAACCAAGTTCAAATACACCATTCATAAATCCACAAACACCCCACAGATGATCTTATGGAGGGAAAACCAACAGGGAAATATGGATGTGTTTGACAACTTTAGGTTAAAGACACTTGGGTTATCAGAATGGTTCGAACTTGAAGCCTTAGCTGCCAAAAAGACTGGACAGGCTAATTTTCTTCTGCTTAAGACTCTTAAGGCCAAGTTTAACTGGATCAAGGAAACAGCTGCCAAACTTAAGATTGATCCCCCACCACATCTTTTTGAACAAGAACCCCCAAAGACTGGAAACAAAAGGAGAAGGATTTCACAAATTGTTAATGAAACTTTTGTTACTGAAGATGTTCAAGTGGATGGCATGCACAGGGATTTGATCCTCCCCAATGGTATTGTTGGCCCTGTTGATGGTCAGACATACACAGAGCCTGAAAGAGGAATGGCATTCATGAACAGGGCTTGCCAGTATGCTTTTCAAAGGGAAGATGAGCTGTGCTTAGCTTCAACTATTCAGCTACTCTGTCACAAGAAGTCTCTCAAGATCAACACAGAGTATTCCAAGAAGTTTGCAAAGACTTTGTAGGATGAAATTGATAACAGATTGGACTTGGCTGAAGCTGAAGAAAGAATTAAAAATGATGACTATTGAAGATGTTCACAGCCCTTTTTACCTTCATCTTTTATTTTGCTTATGTAATGCACTTGTAATTTTCTTTAAGTTTTAATAAAATCATGAGGTATGTTTGTTTAGATCTGTTATGTGTAAGAAGAAGTTGTTAAACTCACTTACCTTAACTTAGTTAGATCTAGCATTATTTATGTTTAAATAGGGGGAGATTGTTGGGAATCTAAACTTGTTAGATTCCCTGATCATTGATTTAAACATAATTAGGCTGTTAGATAGTCCCTTGCCTGTGCCTAGGAGGCAGGCAAGTTTCGCAAGACTCAAAGAGATCCAAGTCTCTGTGAGCAACCTCAGAGGAGTACATGTCAGAGACATTGTCAGGGAAGTCGAAGAATTACCTGAAGACATACTCATTGGCTGTGATGGATAACAACCAAGATGTATCAGGGACTCTGAGGGGTTAGGAGTTAACAGGGGTGGCAATACCTTGATAACTCTCAGCACACTTTGGACATGCCATTTGTGTGTTCGAGACTATGAAGAAAAAGGAAACTGTTTTGACAACTGTTTCCTTAAAGCATAATGGAAGACTACCAAGAATAGAAGGACATCATGTGACTGATGTGGGAACTTGTAAAAGCTTGTGTAGTCACCATCAAGTACTGTTTAGGTCAAACTCGTAACACTATAAATAGGATGTGTATCCATGCATTAATGTTTAACACTTTGAGATATTAAGAACATTATTGCATATAACTTAGTGAATCAAACAGCTACGACTGTATTCATAAGTTAAGGTTTATTGTTGTTCAAAGTGTGCACAACACATTGTCATCAAACTGTGTTATCCATAACACTTGTAATTCTTTATTATACAATAATAAGATTACGTTTGAAAAGTAATACCTTGTGTTGATTAAGTTAAGTTTAGGGTTTCTTGCATTGATTAGGGACTTTCATAAGGTAACAATGTCATGCGGCTTATAATAATCCAAAAATAACGAAAATACTGCTTTATGCATTGAATTACGATATATTGCCTGACTAGAAATACAGGGTCTTATTATTGATTTTAGGTTCGTGTTTTGGTTTTACATAACCATATTCATATAACGGTTTTTATTCAACTATATACAACGTCATAAGACGTATTGTATGATGTTTTTACGACATTGGATCGTATAATGATTTTGAAGGTAAATGCCTATATTATGATTTTTGATGACGATTTGTATAAAATGACTTTGGCTATTTTATGGCCTATTATCAAGATTTGTATAAAATGATTTTCGGTAATAATTATGTACCGATGATATATTAATGGTTTTATTAAACTCTATGAATTCACTCGGCGTTATCGCTAACCCTTTTCTTTTAACATGTTTTGTCTCAGGTACTTGAAGGTAATTCTCGGGAAGACAACAAGAATTCATGGCCCACACTTAAATAATAATTTCCATTCAAATTCTTTGTAAAACTTGTATGAAATACAATGTCTTGGGACCTATGTAACTTTGATATTTATGAATGGAAATGCTTTATTATTAAACGACACGATTTTTATGCGTTGTCTATGATGTGAGTAATGTGCTATCCCGTAACACCAACGAGTCTTCCGCTGTATTGAGTTGTGTAAATTTGGGGGTGTTACAATCATGTTAGTAGTTTCAGTTCAGTTTACTACCGTTTAAATCAATTTATTTCTTTTGATCATGTCTGATAATTGACACCAGTATCGATCATTCCATAAATTACCATCAATGTCTCAGTTATGCTCCATGTGCAGTATTCATTGTGTACCCATGTGCAGTAGTCCAGGTGTACTCCATGTACCTTACTCTATGTGTATTGTAATCAATTCTCAATCATCTCAGGCGTTTCCACTTGTCGATACTCTACCAGATGTTGATGCTGCTCGAGAGTTGAAGATTTTACCAGATGTCGTTGCTGCTAATATTTTGAGACCTCACGAATGCTGATGCTGCTGATACTTTGGAGATTCCCCAAGAGGCTGATGCTGTTTATACTATGAAGATTCTTCAAGAGCAAGGACGGAAACTATAAAGTTGAAATTTCTGACAGGAATATACTTCAACCATCAGACGCTATAATCCCATTCCACGCTTTACTTCCTCAGTTCGATGTCACACTTCACACAGCTAATCTTTCAGTCAGAAGAGTGGGAACCGGTAACCAGTCGGCCACTCAACAGAATAATTCATGAATCACGGTCATGATAACGACCGTCATGAAACTGACAGTCAAGGTGGTAGTGACAACCACCGTGCTAATAATTAATCAGTTAGTAACCATCGAAACTCCAGAACGGACGTGACAAGAAATACAGAGGTCAGCAGTCTAACTGGTCCGCCAACCCTAGCAGTTACCAGAAACCTTAACCTTATTCAGACTCACCTACTAAAACACGTGTCAAGACATCAGTCAAGACACAGGTCTTAAGTATCATTTCAGAAGACACATGTCAGGATACCAGTCATGATACATGTCATATGAATACCTTCTTAAGGCACGAGTCAAGACTCATAATTCCAGTACGCCTTCTAAACCAGGTCCTCAGTAATTTAGGGTACCCTCCAAGGGGGTATACCCGTTTTGTTATGCCATGCATAAATAAAACCATTAAAAATTTAGTCACCACCACTGGAGTATTATTCAGGATATACACGTAGTGTTCATTTTGTGAGGTTATAGACGAACACATTTAGTGAAAGTCGTCACGTTTACTTCACGTATTCCTATCTCATCTTTATCTTAAATCAGGTATTTACCTACCTCCCAGCCAGAAAAGACTCCACAGTATCACTCATATTTATAAAGGTTTTCCTTCCAGTAGAAGACAAGATCCGTCTTACTAACTCCCAAATATATGCATTATTTTCTGTCAGAGAAATTAGTACAAATTGTTATGCTTTACAACAAGTAATTATTATTCCAAGCTATGAAAACTTTTAGCTACCAGTTATAAATCCACTTCTGAAGTTCCTTAAATTCATGATCAATAGATTATTCTAGAGTTTTCCAGTCCAGAAGGTTTTGCAGAAATTCCTTCCTAACCTCGAGACAGAATTTAACATCGAGCTCGTTCAAGGACAAAACCTGTTCTCAAAACTCCTTATCGTAAGGCTTCAGCTGAGTTAAATGAGTTGCAGGATTTGTTGCAAGAATTACTGGAACGAAGATTTATTCTCCCTAGTACACCACCAGGGGTGCACCGTTTCTGTCTATCAGGAAGAAGGCCGATAACATGAGATTATGTATCGACCACCAAAATTTTTTACAAGATCACCATTCATAAGCGATGATCATTCCACGTATAGAAGGTTTATCTAATATGCTACGATGTCTTAACCATTTTCTAGAACAATTCCCGATCATGCTACCATCAATGGTGAGAGAAAGAACATGATGTTTTACAGACTGCTGTTGCACATATTATAGTCTCTCTAAAATTTTGATTTATACTTCTGAGCTCCCTAATGCTCCAGCTATAGTATGAAATTAACGAATAAATTTTTCCATGAATTTCTAGTCAAAATAATCAGTATAATCATTGATAACATTCTTATCTGCTAAATTCTAGAGAAAAACACGAGAATCATCTTTTCATGATCCTACAGATTCTCTGATAGGAGAAAATTATATACGCAGCTTCCCAGATGTAAATTCTAGTTGAACAAGGTGACGTTTCTTAGCCACCCTATTCTAGCAGAAAGAAATTCAGAAGTACTACAAAGGTGGAGGCCATCACCAGATGGTCAAGACCGACGTCTGTGACTGAAGTACAATATTTTCTAGAACTCAATTGACTACTACCACAGAAATTGCTGACAGTTCTCATGATCAGTCTTCCATGACTAAGCTTACGCATAAATGAGGGAACCTACACCGATTATGTGTTCCACCAGATCCTACGCTAGCAAAGGCCTAGTTACCGGGACTCATATTTCTTCCATTACTATTCATCTAGATTCCACAAGGATGTACCATAATCCCAGATAGAATTTTGATAGAAGCAATATAACACATTGATGCAGCTATGTTCATATCTAGATGCCTGACATACCGTAGGTTCAAGATAGAACGCCGTCATGTTAGTGAGTTATTGTAACACCCCCATTTTTACCATATAGCAACGAAAGCTAATTTGGGTTATTACTTCATAGTACCATAGTCACAATAATAGAAAATACCAAAAGACATTTTTTATAAAACAAAATGGTATCATTCATTTATTTAAATCGGAGTTAATAGACAAATGTACATACGCTGTACAAACACAGGTTTCCCAAAGATCTAGTTTTATTGATAGAATGATAACTTATTCAAGATACTACCCTTCGCAGCACGCCAATCTTCATTCACCTGAGATATATGCTTAAAGTCAACACAAAGGTTGAGTGAATTTATAGGTTTTAAACTTCATTTGAATACAAGTATGACTCTCAGGCTACAGTGTTATACACCCAATTTTTAAATTCATCGATTCTTATTGCACTAGCTCATCACCCGCGACTAGACATTATCAGAAAATCCAACAAATTGCCCTTAAGCAGGAAGATTGCCAGACTATCCTGAATTTTAGCAAAATAAAGCATATCTGTTTAGCCTAGGAATAGACCATTAGCTGCTAGCAAGTGCGACTTGCCCATATAGGAGATGTCAGTCTCCAATAGTAATATTCACGATATTAGCGCTCATCAAATGATTAGCGGTCCACGATTAAAAAGGGACTTTTGATGGCAGCAAGTAAACATAGTGTCAATAATCATATAGGTAGCATACAAAAACACTTGTATTCCAGTTTTGCATATATCCCCCTCACGGGTTTTCAACTTGTTTATAAGCTTTTAAAAGTGAGGCTATAAACTCACCTTAGCCTATAGAGTCTTTTGATTATCCAACCACAAGCTTCTCACGGAATCTAGACTGAGACACAATATGCATATATATCAAGTGTTAGTCCCTGAGTTCAATATCTTTATATAACATTCTTTGATTGAATTATTTTGGAGTAATAGTATCATTGTTCGGGCCATCATACTCAGAAGCCATTCTATAAACGTTTGAGGAGCGAGGGCACTTTAAATCGTAAATCCAACCACTAAGACAGAACGTAATATCGAGATGGAACATCTTTGTATAAAGCTCCCTACTAACATGCAAAAAGACATTTTATTACATTTTGAGTTTCAATATTGGCAAAAATAGCCCTTGTTGTCATAGTTTGGTATATTTACACTTTTTACCCTTAAAGTATATAGTTTCATAAATTGCAATTTCAACCTTCAATATTTAACCTTAGGGTCTCAAACTTTACAAAATTTATTCTTATAGCTTTTACTTTCATAAAATGTCACTTTTGGCCCAAAATGATAAATAGTTTCAGAATTGATAGTTTTAGTCCCTGAACTTGTAAAAATCACATAATAAGCTCAAAAATGATCCAAATGATCTAGGCATTGAAAGAAAAGTTTATGAACACATTTATAATCATAATAACAACATTTCTTCGGAATTATAGCTTTTGAAATGGGTTTTTTCTCATTATTTTATGTAAATTACAAAATTAGGGTTGTAAGACATCTTGAACTTATAACTTTCATTAATAATGTTGAAATGACTTAGTTTTTTTGGATTATCTTTCTAACATAATTTTGGTATTATGAAAATTCTAAATAAACATTATTTCAAGATCAAAGCCTTGGTTAACATAGATTTACCTAGGTAGCTCCAAAATGGCTCCTTATGGCTTCTTATGAACACAACTTGCTATCAAAGCTTCAAGAGCTTCAATGGCTAGCTTCTAGACCTGGTTTTCGGTCTTGTGGGATGTCCTAAGACGTATATAGAGGTGGAAATGGAGAATGGGTAGGAGATATAAAGAAAACGGGGTGCAAGTTCAAATGAAGACTATACACCCCTATTTATACTTGTTTTCACCCTTAGCCTCCAAGTTAAGCATCTAAGCGTGTAAGAAAAATAGATGGATGACTAATGAAGGCTAGTGCAGATCTACACAAGTTTATAGGTCCTCGATTAGTCCTAATCTTTCCTTGTGGTTCAAAATAGGTCACGACATACATGTGATAAGAATGGTGATGTTTAGCAAGTAAGGAGGTGATCCATCTACTTGTCACACTCCTAAAATATCTTAGGATTCATAAATATCAGGTTTGATGTGAAAATGGGAAGTATACATTTGTAGATTAGGGTTTTCTAATGATCTAGGGTTTAATCTTAGTAAATGTGATTATCCTCCTCTTAGCTACTGATTTAAACTTAATTTAGGTCCTAGACATTGTGTCTTAATTTTCCAAAGAGTTCTCACACTTGGTTTAAGGGTTTAGTTTAGGTAAACATGTCTAAAGAGTGAAAATGCCTATTTTGACCTAATTTACAAGTCATGCATTGAAATATTGTACCTTGTGAATTAGGGTACTTGTACATTGTCTTAATATAATCTTATAATCTTAATTAAGTCCTATGAGTATTTGTAGACTTTTCCTTAAAGAACTATGTGATGATTCCATGTAGATTTCTTAATATAAGGGTTTTTGTATCATTAAGCCTAATGGCTTTCTATCTTGGGTAATTAGGGTTTATATCTTAATGTACACTTATTCTAAGTCTTATATAGTATGTTTATGATTTTTATGGGTTCTACATTATTAATTTGAGGGTTTATATGAGTTGATCATATTCTAGGGTTATTTAAGCAAGATTAAGGTTCTATGCTTCCTGTTAAAAAAAGGTTTTATGCTTTGAAAACTTGTACTTTATCCTTTAATAATTTGTAGCTTAGTTTAAGATAAATGTATGATCATATTATGATACAATTTGAGTTTTATGTTTTTTTGCAAAAGATTAGAGTCTAATTCATTATAGGTTGGATTTTATATGCTAATCTTGGTTTTAGGTCATTTTCTTATAATTAGCTTGTGATTAGTGAATATTAGTGTTTTGTGATTATTTACCTTTACTTTATATGGTGGATTAGAATTTGTGTAGAGTGTTTAATAATAGTACATAGTCATTTTGTGGTTATATTGCTTTAAATATTAGTTTATAAGGGATTTCTAGGGTTTCTATGGGAATTTAGGGTATCCTTGTTATATCTTAGTTGTTCTTATTCATTGTTTATTCATATGATAATTTTTAGAACTCAGAATTGATATATACATAGTGTTTACAACATATAGGCATATGTTGATGTGGCAATTGTGATAGTGAGATCCATAAGTCAGTCATGTAGTATAGTGAAAATGCAAAAATTTCTGAGTAAAATCACCTCTTTATTTATGAACATGGATATTACATTAACCAAAACTACTAGATGTTATAGTCTCACCCCCTTATTTAAAATCTCGTCCCGAGATGTAACTAGAACTAGGTTTAACAGAAGAAAATAGATGTGGATATTTAGCTCGGA
This sequence comes from Glebionis coronaria, assembly GCA_025667525.1. Classification (NCBI taxonomy): domain Eukaryota; kingdom Viridiplantae; phylum Streptophyta; class Magnoliopsida; order Asterales; family Asteraceae; genus Glebionis; species Glebionis coronaria. The sequence continues at coordinate 277,110,137 of CM046879.1, forward strand.
ATTGATCTTCACTTTCCCAAGTATACTCAGGTCCTCTTTTCGAGTTCCATCGTACTTTAATTATTGGGATACGGCTCTGCTTCAAGCGTTTTACTTCTCTTTCCATAATTTCCACCGGCTCTTCTATAAAATTTAACTTATCTTCGAGTTGAAGTTCTTTCATCGGTATGATGAGAGATTCATCAGATAAGTACTTCTTTAGATTCGAAACATGAAAAGTATTGTGGACATTACTAAGCTCTTCAGGAAGCTCTAGTTTATATGCCACAGGGCCAATTCTTTTGGTTATTTTGAATGGTCGTATATACCTTGGATTCAGTTTCTTCTTCTTTTCGAATCGAGTAACTCCTTGATGAGGCGAAACTTTGAACATAACACGATCTCCTACTGCAAATTACAAAGGTTTATGTCTAGTATTAGCGTAACTCCTTTGTCTATCTTGTGCAGCTTGTAATCGTTGTCGAATTTGAACAATCTTTTCCATAGTTTCATGTATTATTTCTGGTCCTGTCAGTTGAATATCTCCAACTTCAGCCCAACAAACAGGCGATCGACACTTTCTTCCATAAAGTATTTCGAAAGGCGCTGCTTTAATACTAGCATGATAACTATTGTTATAAGAGAATTCTACTAAAGGTACTTGTTTCTCCCATCCTTTTCCAAAATCTATCACACAAGCTCTAAGCACTCGAGAGTTTGAATTGTTATTTCACTTTGTCCATCTGTTTGTGGATGATATGCGGTACTCATATCCAATTGAGTACCTAAGGCACTTTGCATTGATCTCCAAAATACAGATGTAAAACGACTATCACGATCTGAGATAATAGATACAGGCACTCCGTGTTGTGAGATTATTTCCTTAATGTACAACCTCGAAAGAGTTTCCATACTATCAGTCTCTTTAATAGGAAGAAATCATGCAGATTTTGTAAGACGATCGACAATAACCCAGATGGTGTCATGTCCATTTGATGTCTTAGGTAATTTAGTCACAAAATCCATCGTAATTCTTTCCCACTTCCATATTGGAATCTCTGGTTGTATCAATAGACCTTATGGTTTTTGATACTATGCTTTAACTCTCGCACACGTTAAACACTTGCCAACGTATTCTACTATGATTTCCTTCATGTTAAGCCACCAATAGAGTTTCTTCAGATCTTGATACATCTTTTCGGAACCAGGATGTATAGAGTACTTTGATTTATGAGACTCTTGCATAATCAAATCTCGTAAATTACCATAGGCAGGTAACCAACTACGATTTTTAATACAACGAATTCTATCTTGACAAATCTAAAATTCTCTATCCATTCCTCTTAATTTCTCAGCTCCAACATTCTTTACTTTAAGTGCTTCTTCTTGCGCTTCGAGAATTTGGGTAGGTAACTTTGGTAAAAGAGTTATCACTAAAGATTTAACTTGTAATGGCTTAACTCGTTCCTTTCGCCTTAAAGCATCAGCTACTACATTGGCTTTACCCAGGTGATAACGAATTTCACAATCGTAATCAGCAAGTAATTCTAACCAACGTCGATGTCTCATATTCAATTCTTTCTGATGAAGAATATATTGAAGACTCTTGTGATCGGTAAATACTACACACTTCGTACCATAGAGGTAATGTCTCTAGATCTTAAGAGCAAATATTATCGCTCCAAAGTGTGTGAGGTCTCAAGTTCAATTCCCACTAGGTGCAAACAACCTTGAAGTGGCCACGCCAACCTCCTGAAAAGGGAGGGCTTTACCTAGTTTGAGTCTGTGTGACGGTGGGCTCAAACCTCGTGGATTAGTCGGCTAATGAGTCGGAAATCACGGTTACCAAAAAAAAAATAAAAAAATATTATCGCTCCTAATTCAAGATCATGAGTTGTATAATTCTTCTCATTCGGTTTAAGCTGCCTTGATGCAATAACTTTATTCCTTTGCATAAGCAATGCTTCCATTCCTTGAATAGATGCATCACAATAAACGAAAAAGTCATCGGTACCTTCTGGTAATGCTAGGATAGGTGCTTCACACAACTTCTGCTTCAGTAATTGAAAAGCTATCTCTTGACTATCTCCCCAGACAAACGGTTTGTTATTCTGAGTTAATTCTGTCAAAGCTTTAGCAATCTTTGAAAAACCTTCGATAAATCTTCGATAATACCCAGAAAGTCCTAAAAATTGTCTAATTTCCGTAGGCGTACTAGGCTGACTCCAATATTCACCGCTTCAATCTTCACAGGATCCACACGAATACATTGGCTATCAATGACATGTCCTAGGAATTGAAGAACATTGATCCAAAATTCACGTTTTGAAAACTTTGCATACAACTCCTCCTTCTTAACTAACTCGAGACTTATACCAAGATGCTTGGCATGTTCTTCTCTGTTAAGTGAGTAAATAAGAATATCATCGATAAACACGATTACAAATTTTTCCAAGTAAGGCTTACACACTATGTTCATGAGGTTCATGAAAACAGCTGGTGCATTGGTTAAACCAAAAGGCATAACTTCAAATTCATAATGTCCATATCGTGCCCTGAAAGCAGTTTTAGGAATATCGTCTTCCTTAACTCTTAATTGATGATAACCTGACCGTAAATCAATTTTCAAATATACACTTGATCCTTGAAGTTGATCAAATAAATCGTCGATTCTGGGTAATGGGAAACGATTCTTTATAGTAAGTTTCTTTAACTCATGATAATCGATACACATTCTAAAAGATCCATCTTTCTTTTTCACAAATAAGAATGGAGGTCCCCACGATGATATACTTGGTCTAATAAATCCTCGATCAGTTAGTTCTTGGATTTGACTTAACAATTCTTGCATTTCCGAAGGTGCTAATTGGTAAGGCGCTTTAGCAATTGGTATTGCTCCTGGTATCAAATCGATTTGGAATTTAACTTGACGTTCAGGTGGCAAACCAGGTAATTCTTCGGGAAATACTTCGAGAAAATCTCTAACTATCGGAATATCTTCTAGTCGCTTTGCTTCTTAGAGTTTCTCCGTCACTTGAACTAAGAAAACTTGACTACCTCGGGACACATACTTATTCATCTTTAAGCATGATATGAGATTTAGCCGAGTCTTACTTCGCTCACCATGGACAACAAAAACTTCACCGTTAATAGGAATATGAACGGCTCTCCCGTCACGTAAGATTTTAGCATGGTATTTAGATAACCAATCCATCCCTATGACTACGTCAATGCTACCGAGCTTAATTAGCATAAGGTCTATTTCAAAGGATTGACGTAATAAATTAATGGTACATCCTTGAGTAACGGTATTAGTGCTAACTATTTTTCCATCGGCCATTTCTACATCATACTTAGTATTCATGGAAACAGTCGGTATACCTAACTTAGCAGCAATTTTAACAGATATGAAACTTCTATCAGCTCCTGAGTCAAATGTTACTTTAACTCAATGTTGATTTAGATGAAACATACCCGTAACCGTATTCTAATCTTGATGAGTATCGTTCAACAAATAAGCTTTTCCTCTTCTATTGGTCTCTTTATGGCACTCATTTACCAGATGCCCTTTTTCTCCACAGTTATGGCAAACCTTAGTTACCAGAATTTGATTACTCCCAGTAGCTGGTCCTTTACCTCTGCATAATCTTGTCTGATGTCTTGTTTTTCTATAGTTCTGACACTTGATAGTGCAAAACCCTGTGTGAGGTAGAGAACATTTCTGACAAAAGGGTTGTCTTCCATTATAACCATTGTTCGTAGTTACAGCATAAACATTAGAAAAATCATTTCTTTTGTTCTGCTGCTGACGATTATTGCCTTGATTATAATTGCGAAAACTATTCTTCTGGAAATCACAATCAATAGGAAAATTCCTCCTATCATCAAACTTCCTCTTGTTACTGACTGCCATTGGTGCAGGATTATACCTTATCACTTGATCCATTAACCTTTGAGTAATAGTGATAAAGTTTGGGGTTTAGAGGCGTTAACATTCCCTTCAATGCTTCTAGGCAATCCTCCAATAAAAGCTTCCATCAACTTTTCAGTATTAGGCACCATATTAGGACATAGTGATGCTAATTCCTTAAATCTTCGGATATAAGCTTTAAGATTATTCTCCCTTACTGCTTAATTATAGAATTCCTCCTCCATATTCCTTATCTCATTGAGAGGACAATACTTCTTAGTTAGCAGATTTTTGAATTCTTTCCAAGGAGTACGATAAGCTTGTTCTATCCTAATGGGTTGTACATAAGCAATCCACCAAGACAAAGCTTCTTCTATTAACGTACTCGTAGCAAACTTCACTTTACAATCATCAGAATAGTCACTGCGAACAAATACCGATTCAGTTTCTTAAACCAGCGGATGAGTCCAACAGCTCCTTCAGATCCTTTATAGTTAAAAGGCCGACAGTTTATGAAATCTTTGTAAGTACATCTCTTTTCCACAGGAACTTCTCTTCTAGCAGCATTTCCATTACTTGTAGTGGCTATATTGGTGGCTTGTGCTTGCAAAGCTGCAGTCACACTCTCAGCAACCAATTGCCTTATTTCTTCAAGTGTCATATTTATTGTTGCAGATGTTAATGCTCTTGTAGGAGCCATCCTACCACATAATAACACTTGATATTATTTAAATTTTCATACATGGAGTATGAAATAAATTAATATATCATTGTTGATTTCTCATTCTTTTGACAATTTCATATATGAGGATTCATAATATGAATGACGAACTTCTTAATAAATTCATATATGAGGATTCATAATATGAATGACGAACTTCTTAACAAATTCATATATGAGGATTCATAATACAAATTATGATAAAACTAAGACAAAATGACAAGAGTTTTTAAGAACAAAAGCACACTTCTTTATTTATTAACAACTTATCATTCATATTTACACGATAAGCATCACTGTTACATAAAGGAAACTGTACATTTTTTACAAACTAAGACCAGAATTCTAAGCTTAACTTCTCATTTTGATCTCCTCAATTCTGTCCAAAATATATCCGGAGTCAGATTGTTGAGTAGTTTTGAGATCTTTGATGAGTGTTTCTAAATTAAGTCTAGTTCTCATAAGTCCTTCTCTCAGTTCAACATTCTCCTTATCAAGTCTTCCCATCGTTATTTCGTAATGATGCATTCTTCTACTCAATTTAATATTACGGTGTCGGGTAACGTCCATTTTATATTCCAATTGCGTAAAATGCTCTTCAATTTCTTTTCTCCCCCTTATTAAATTTATTACATTACTTTCTATTCTTCTAAAAGCTTCTAAAGATATTTCATCGAGATGACTTGCAATTGCAGATAATTTTCGGTCGTGCTTTTCCACAATCCATGCTCTAAAGACCTCTTTAGTTTGATAAGGCTCTTCGCGACTTCGATGGGGAGACGAATAAAGATCCTCAGGTAACAGAAAATGAGACGTAGGTGAAGGTGTACTATTCATCACTTCAGATTGATGTGAGAAATATTTTTGTACTTCTGGGGTATCGTAAAAAGATAAATTCAGAACACGCACATCTGTGGAAGATGGAGTGAACATCGGAATTTCTCTTTCGTCATCGTCAGAGATGAGAATATAGGTAGAAGTAGACATCCTGGTAGTTTTTATAACATAATAACATAAGATATGCTACTAAAGGGATAAAAATCTTACACTGGCGCTGCTGATGGCTGATAGTCTTGAATTTTTAAAATCTCAGTTATAGTTTAGGAAAACCTTATTCTCTATAACTGCAAGCTCTGATACCAATCTGTAACACCCCCATTTTTACCATATAGCAACGGAAGCTAATCCGGGGTATTACTTCATATTACCATAGTCGCAATAATAGAAAATGCCAAAAAGACATTTTTATAAAACAAAATGTACAAACACAGGTTCCCAAAGATCTAGTTTTATTGATAGAATGATAGCTTATTCAAGATACCACCCTTCACAGCACGCCATTCTTCATTCACCTGAGATATATGCTTAAAGTCAACACAAAGGTTGAGTGAATTTATAGGTTTTAAACATCATTTGAATACAAGTATGACTCTCGGGCTACAGTGTTATACACCCAGATTTTAAATTCATCTGCACTAGCTCATGACCCGCGACTAGACATTATTAGAAAAATCCAACAAATCGCCCTTAAGTAGGAAGATTTCCAGACTATCCTCAATTTTAGCAAAGTATGCGTGCGTTGATTTGACAGGGGTTTCTCCTCTAGTGGGGCTAGGCAGTCAAGATTTTACAGCGGGTCAGGCTGCTATAAAAGCCGCCTCGTGCAAAGTGACTAAACACGAGAAAGCATGTGTTGAATATCAACACGTGTTTATTCCTTTCGCGTTTGATACATTTGGTTTCCTTGCACCTGAGGCGGTGGAGCTACTTACGAGAATACAACGTGTTATGAATAGTAATGTTTTGACTCCTAAATCCACAAACGTTGTATTTAATAGACTTGGTTTTGCTATACAAAAAGGGCTAGCGGCGCAGCTTGTTGCCCGTTTGCCTTCTCCTAATATGTAAATCTAATATTTGATCAAAGAAATAAATTTAAAGGATTTAAAAAAAAAAAGCATATCTGTTTAGCCTAGGAATGGACCATTGGCTGCTAGCAAGTACAACTTGCCCAGATAGGAGATGTCAGTCTCCAATAGTACTATTCATGATATTAGCGCTCATTAACTGATTAGCGGTTCACGATTAAAAAGGGACTTTTGATGGCAACAAGTAAACATAGTGTCAATAATCATATAGACAACATACAAAAACACTTGTATTCCAGTTTTGCATATATCCCCCTCACGGGTTTTCAAATTGTTTATAAGTTTTTAAAAGTGAGGCTATAAACTCACCTTAGCCTATAGAGTTTCAATATTGGCAAAAATAGCCCTTGTTGTTATAGTTTGGTATATTTACACTTTTTACCCTTAAAGTATATAGTTTCATAAATTGCAATTTCAACCTTCAATGTTTAAACTTAGGGTATAAAACTTTACAACATTTATTCTTATAGATTTTACTTTCATATAATGATACTTTTGGCCCTAAAAGATAAATAGTTTCAGAATTGACAGTTTTAGTCTATGAAATTGTAAAAATCACATAACAAGCTCAAAAATGATCCAAATGATCTAGGATTTGAAAGAAAAGTTTATGAACACATTTATAATCATAATAACAAAATTTATTCAGAATTATAGCTTTTGAAATGGGTTTTTGCTCATTATTTTATGTAAATTACAAAATTAGGGTTTTAAGACATGTTTAACTTATAACTTTCATTTAAAATGATGAAATGGCTTAGTTTCTTTTGGATTATCTTTCTAACATAATTTTGCCATTATAACAAGTCTAAATAAACATTTTTTCAAGATCAAAGCCTTGGTTAACATAGATTTACCTAGGTAGCTCCAAAATGGCTTCTTATGAACACAACATGCTATCAAAGCTTCAAGAGCTTCAATGGCTAGCTTCTAGACCTGGTTATTGGTCTTTTGGGATGTCCTAAGACGTATATAGAGGTGGGAATGGAGAATGGGTAGGAGATACAAAGAAAACAAGGTGCAAGTTCAAATGAAGACTATACGCCCCTATTTATACTTGTTTTCACCCTTAGCCTCCAATTTAAGCATCTAAACGTGTAAGAAGGATAGATGGATGACTAATGAATGCTAGTGAAGATCTACACAAGTTTATAGATCCTAGCTTAGTCCTAATCTTTCCTTGTGGTTCAAAATAGGTCACGGCATACATGTGATAAGAATTGTGACGTGTAGCAAGCAAGGAGGTGATCCACCTACTTGTCACACTCCTAAAATATCTTAGGATTCATAAATATCAGGTTTTCAAACTTGGAAGCAAATGGTTTGAAAATGTGTTTTGGAGGGAAAATACAAAACCAGATTCAAAAATTAGGGCTTGTAACATATGTTTTGTGTTTTTGGTGGTAGGGGCTTAGGAAAGTGATTAGTTAATGATTAGGGATTAATTAGGGTTATACATTCTATTTTAGAGATTTGGATCCTTGGTTTGAAGTTTAACAAAGGTTTGATGTGAAATAGGAAGCATACATTTGTAGATTAGGGTTTTCTAATGATCTAGGGTTTAATCTTAGTAAATATGATTATCCTCCTCTTAGCTACTGATGTAAACTTAATTTAGGTCCTAGAAATTGTGTCTAAGTGTCCAAAGAGTTCTCACACTTAGTTTAAGGGTTTAGTTTAGGTAAACATGTCTAAAGCGTAAAAATGCCTATTTTGACCTAATTTACAAGTCATGAAATGAAATCTTGTACCTTGTGAATTAGGGTACTTTTACATTGTCTTAATATAATATTATAATCTTAATAAAGTCCTATGAGTATTTGTAGACTTGTCCTTAAAGAACTATGTGATGATTCCATATAGATTTCTTAATATAAGGGTTTTTATATCATTAAGCCTAATGACTTTCTATCTTGGGTAATTAAGGTTTATATCTTAATGTACACTTATTCTAAGTCTTATATAGTACGTTTATGATTTCTATGGGTTCTACATTCTTAGTTTTAGGGTTTATATGAGTTGATCATATTCTAGGGTTATTTAAGAAAGATTAAGGTTCGATGCTTTGAAATTTTGTACTTTATGCTTTAATAATTTGTAACTCAGTTTAAGATAAATGTATGATCATATTATGATACTAAGTTGAGTTTTATGTTTTTTTGCAAAAGATTAAGGTCTAATTCATTATAGGTTGGATTTTATATGCTAATCTTGGTTTTAGTTCATTTTCTTGTAATTAGCTTGTGATTAGTGAATATTAATGTTTTGTGATTATTTATGTAAAACCCTCATTAAAATACCATGATCACTAAACATGAACAGTAAATACATGAAAATACGATAAAATTAAAACTTTCCATTTATAATATATTTCACGTGTCACGATATTAAATAACATGTGTGTATGTATATACATATTATAATTGTGTTACGATCACGATAATTAAATTCATGATAAATAAAACACGAACGTATACGACATTTTATTTTGTACTTAGGAAAACTTTGGTTTTGCTTGTGCGCCTTAAGGGTGCCGCGGCCAAAGAGAGACAAAAGGGAAAGATGAGCCTTTTGGCGCATGACCCATGTTAAACAAATAATAAGAAAACACAGGGATATGTTTCTCATAATTTTAGGTTACAGAAAAACAAAACCTTGGCTCCCTTCTTCTCTCTTGCCGCCGGCCACATTGATCACCTAGGGGTGTTCGGGACGATTTTGCTACTCGATTCTTTGTGTGTACGTGTTCGTGATCATATAATTTTTCTTCCACGTGTTCGGTATAATCAAACCTTTCTTTTTCTTATTAATTCTTTTATGAATTCATGTTATTATTTTGATTAATCTTAAAAACAAGTTATAAAACATGGGGATTAATTATATCAACGATAAAAGGGGGTGTTTGGTGGTTGTTGTTCGGCCGAGACCCACAAACCGAGAGCCGAAGCTCTCGGCGTGGCTACACACCACCACCGAGACCATTAATATGGTCTCGACATGGGTTGGTTTGGCTCGGACGCAAGAAAGGGACCCCGACCGCGAGTCGGGGTATGGTTTTGTTTAGGTTTAGAGGCTAACCGAGACCACTAGGCTCTCAATGAGGCTCGGTATAACAAGAACAATGGGAACCGGCGATGAACCGGTGGGAACCGGTGTGAATCGGTGTAAACCGGTGGCGAACCGGTGGGAACCGAGCCCGACACCGGCTAGCCGTGGCTCGGCAGCGGGTAAACGGCTCGGACAGTGGCAACCGGTTAGGACGGGTAGCCACTGTCGAGGGTGTTTGTCTTGGCTTATATGTGACGCACGGGTGCGGGCTCGGGTTAATTTTAAATCACGTGTTCGGGTTTCGGGAAAGCATTAAAAATCAGAAAATATATTTAATTAAATTATTTCTAGATTATTTAATTTAATTAAGTGCATGACTTAGGTTAAATAATAAAATTAATACTTCATGTATAACCTAAAGTATTTTACTTAGCTTAATTTAATTAAAACATGTTTTTTAATTAAATTATTATAATGTATAGTTTAATTAATTAACCAAGTTATTTAATTAATAAGCTATAATAATTGAACCATGACTTGTATTTTACTAATTATACTTTACTTGACATTAATAATCCAACTTATTTCTAATTATGGAAACTTACTATTTTTGTAAACTTTCTATTTTTAGAAACTTACTATATATGGAAACCTGCTATTTTTAGGAAGTTACTTAGTGTTAGAATACAAGTATTATAATATCATACTACATGAATAATAAACAACAAAATACAAGAATAACTACAGTTAACACTTAAAACAGTTAAAACATGACTGAACATGAATAATAAGCTAAGAACACACAGAACCAGTAAAACACATGTAATTCAGACAACTCATACACGTCCCTATTCTTATGTAGTATTATCCGTCAAGGCGGAGTAGGTTCTTCAGCGTTTCCATTAGCTTCTACTGGACACAAGGTACGGATTTCCCGTCCTTCAGTAAGGACAATCTCTTCCTTTATTAGGATTTCCCGTATGCAGCCAACTGTTTTCCCCAGTAGTTACAGATTTAATTGCTTATGTTTTATTAGTTACCTTAGACATATACATGCTTACCAGTTTCACCTAGTTATGGAGGTACCATAACCATAACACTAGAGGCACTAGTGTTATTACTTCACCACAGTGGAGTGATAGCTCGTAGCGTCCCTTTCAGTTATTTGGCCTTTATTTTTATATTATCATGTGGGGCATATGGGTGCATCCTAGTTATAGTGTCAGTCAGGATTTCATGGTGAATGTGTTGTGTGCCTTGCATCATTCACAAGGAGCTGATCCCTCCTACCCATTACCATTTAATTAGAGGCATCCCCTCTAATTTCCATGACGAGGTCACCCCTCCAAGTATTCATGCACGTTTTTGACCTCATGACCTATATTGGATTTTGGTATATTAAACTAATACAAATTTTCATAAGTAACATAAGCTATGTTTTCAGAACTAAAACTAGTAAACATGACATACATCTAGGTTTCCCAGGACTTATTCATTTCCGCTGCTTTCATGCTTTCTATGCTCTTTTATGCTTTCATACTCTATGTTTATATGCTTCATTATATATCCATGCACTGGGCGTTATGCTCAGCTGTTTTCCATTTCCATGTTCCCAAACGGCATGTACCCAAGGTCGCAAGTAGGATCTCAAGAGTATGTGCATTCGGATGGAAGCTATCCAACCTTCTATATCTTATGCATTTATCATACTTTGACTTAGTTTATTTCATGTTGGACATTGTCTAGTCCTTTTCCTTTACAGTACTTATATTTGCTTGTGTTGAGTTACTTAGACTACCGATGTTGTTTCCGATATTTCTATTCATGGTAATGAATGTTTAGATATTTATCTTGCATGCTTTGATGACACACCATATATTACTGTGATATTCCATTTTAACAAATGGGGTGTTACATTTATGGTATCAGAGCCAAGTTTTCGACCTGTAGCTCTGTAAAACATGATCTATGACTTGCGGGTAGTCACCAGCGTCTTCCTAGAACTGACAGTTGGTTTTCATGCATTCATTTCATTTTCATTTCACGTATTCATTTCATGCATTCATCTCATTGTCGCAAGAATTTTGACTAAGTAATGGTTCGTACAGGACTGGCCTATTTAGTCGCATGTGCTTTTATCGAAACGTTTTGTTTGTTTAGTGGATCGACCCATAGGCGTCCATACTTTCCCTTTTGTTTTGTGAACCGACCCATAGGCGTTCACTCATGGACATATCATCATATTTAATTTTACCATGCATTTTAAAACTGTTTTATGCATCATAAATAAATTCATGTTTTACACACTGTTCATGCATTTTCTATTCATGTCATATTTTATCAGACTTATTATTTATGTTGCATTTTATTTTAAACTATCAGATGGTGAACACACGCAATGCTCAAGAATTGGCTGCAGCTGTCAATGCAGCTTTGCAAGCCATCCTTCCCCAACTTCGCAATGAAATCAGGGACGAAGTTCATGCTGAAATTCAAGCTCAGTGCGTTCAATTTAGCCCTCATCCTGAGAACCACTACAAGAATCCTCCACCACCACCACCTGTTACCCTTATGACTTGGTTGGAGCGATTCAACAAACAACGACCCTGTTCGTTTGAGTAGACTGACAGCCACAATGAGGCTGAGGCTTGGATTTCTCACATCGAGAAGATATTCGATGCGATGGGTTGTGGCGGCATTTTCAAGGCAAGACTGGCTTGCTATAAGTTTGAAGGTGATGTGTTGCAGTGGTGGAAGTCTGTCAAGCAGTCCAATGGTGGTGATAATTGGGTTGCACTGTTGACTTGGGACCGGTTTAAGGAGCTCTTACTTAAACAGTATTTCCAACATGCTGAGAAGGAGAATCTTAAGATGGATTATCATAATATCCGTCAGGTTACTAGGGAGAACAACAACGAATTCATGCAGAGGTTTCTCCGTTTGGCTAGTTTCTTGGGAGAAGCAGCTGGTACTGCTGAGGAGCAAGCTGAGAAGTTTCGCTGGGCTCTTCGCACTTCGGTTGCCAACAATTTGGTTTGTGCTACATTAACTATAGTGGCACAGGTGGCCGATGCAGCCCGAAAGCTTGAAATGCTTCAGGAACGAGAGGAGTTTGGTGATGATCGAGAAGTGAAGAGGTATCTTCAATCACCAATTGTAAAACAATTCATTTCTATCAGTATTTTCATTTTCATATCATCCTCTGTTCAACTTTACATTTCAGACAGAAGACTGACGACCGTAAGCCTGCGGCCGTTCAGCAGCAAGCATATAAGGGAAACGGTCAGACCAACGACCGTTCTGGTTCAGAGAGGCGTGGCGGTAATGATAATTACCGTAACAACCTAATAACTCGAACAACAGCAGGTCCCTACATTTACCTTCTTACATGTTAAACTATCTTATGTTTTGATATTCTGACACTCCAACGACTCATATTCAGGAAGAACAACAACGACAGGGATCAGGACCGTAGAGGTTCACAGCCTAATCATTCTACCTCATCTGGTAATTATTAACCCTTCTACGTAATCATATTTATGTTCCACTATCATGTCTCATGCATGTAATCCTAAAACAGGCTCTCAGCTAGCTAGGACGCCCGCTGGAGGATTCACGCATCCTATCTGTCCTACTTGTTCGTGTATACATTTGGGTGTTTGACGCCGAGGTACTGGTGGTTATTTCAAGTGTGGCCAACAAGGCCATCATTAGAAGGATTGTCGCCAAGGTGAGATAGAAGGTACCTATGGACATGCCGACTCCAAACTACCTCCTATTTCTGATCGCATGTTCACTACTACTAGAGATCAGGCGAACAAGACTTCAGGTACCATCACTAGGAATCTCTTGATGAATGGTTTGGCAGCATGTGTTCTGTTTGATACTAGAGCGACTCATTCAATCATATCCACTACTTTTGCTGTACGTTTTAGGATTTCCCCTATGCCATTAGATAATGCCTTATGCATTTCCACGCCACTTAGGGACTCTGTAGAATATTGATAACCTATGAATCTATGAAGTGGGTTGATGTTTTCTAGTGAGAGAAACTAGAGAGAGAAAGAGAGAAAATGTGTCTTTTATTAATATGAAAACATGAACAACAACCAACCCCTTTCCATGGTGGAAAGGGGTATTTATACTCCAAGCAAACATTGGGCTTGGGCCGGTCCATGACAAGCCCATGGACCGGTTCTTACTTAACTTAATAAGTAACAATTAACTATTTGTTAACTACGAGCTATTACAACATAAATCATATTGTGGAGTGACCGATACTTCTAATATACGTTAAAACATATTTCTAACAATCTCCCCCTAAGGGAGGTCACTCCACGTTACAAAGTTCTAAACCTAGCATACTATACTAAGTCTTCGTTCTTTAGCTCGTAGTCTTTTCTTCTTTTCTTTCTTTTGTTGTGAATATGTTGGTTTGATCTTTTTGGCTTTGGCTTGTGAGCATTGTTCTTTGGCCTTTCACGTGCGATCTTTGCCTTTCTTGTGAATTTTTCCTCCTCGTGACTTCATGTTCCACACACTTATGTCTTTTTGTTGAATTCTCGAAAGCTTCAGAGTTTGGTACAGCGGAAGACTTCATCTTGTACTTTCTTGAATTTTTGCTGAACTTTGTTGCAGAAAAACATAAGCATGTGGAAATGACTTCATCAGGTACACCGCAACACCACCGTCTTTAACTGGTACACAGCAACGCCACCGTCTTCAACAGGTACACAGCAACGCCACCGTCTTTAACAGGTACACAGCAACGACACGAATAAAATGGCTTTGAACATTTTATTCTAATTCGGTAGCATTTTACCTCCGGTCGGTGAAGACCGTTGGACGATATTAGATATCGTACCCGTGACGGATAGTTTCAATTAAGTAACTTCCTGATAGGATTTCGCGGGTAAACCCGTTCTCTTTATTCGACCGTCCAAAGCTGACTGCGAACATAAAGAGTGAATCACTTGGATAATTTATCCTTGTGATTTGAAGCCGTCAATTCATGAAACCTGGAACAAGTGAATTTCAATTAAGATTTTCACCATCGTTGCTTTTCAGTTGTCACGAGCTCAATTCATAAAGAATCTTGCACGTCACCTACCAAGTCCTGTTTGATGTTAACACTAGAAGGATTTCCACTCGTCACTGTGATCAATAAAGAGTCACTCTGAGTGTTCTGGCAAGATCATATGATAATGCGTAGAGGCCTGGAACGAGTTTAAGTTCAATTAAGAATTAAACCACTGTTTCTTTCCAGTTTTTCACAAGATTGGTTCTAAAAGAACCGCACGTGTAACCTACCATGAGCTTGTTTGATGTTGGCTCAAGCAGGATTTCCATCTTCATTGTAATACTTGCGTATTACTCGGATGTTCTGGCACTATTACAGGAATACTGCGTAGGACTCATGAAAATATCTTACTTTTCACAGTGTGTGAGAAAGCAAGGAATAAATGGAAAGTGTCCTAATGAGACTTTTGGTGATCTCTTGGCTCTAGACTCGATTGTGCGTTTTGATTTAGTGAGCGATGGCTGGAGAGGAGTGCCACCTTTTCAATACCAGTCTATTCGGAGTGAATAAACCAATAGATAACGTGTTGATCTCCGTGTGATTAAAACAAATACCTTTTGAGAGATATTTGAGTTAGCTGGGAAGGGTTGTGCATTGCATCACTGGGTCCATGATGTCTTTCTTCAATACCGAGAATCATTAGCAAAAATGACCTCAATAGCATATGTATTGACCCGGTTTCTGCCTAAAGTTGTAAGGAGGGCTTCTTTCTTTACACCCTTTATCTTTACAATTCTTTTTCATTCTTCAACCCCTTCAATGCTTACCAATACGTCATCACTAGCACCTTGTTGTGATTGTTCCAGTGCTAGCTTAAGTACTTGGTCGACATTCAGCTACGTTCACATTCTTTCTCCATCTTTCCTAGGACATCTAATTCTATCTAGGGAATTTTCCTTGGGAAGATTCCATCGGCTCTGATGAATCATTGGACTAAACCTATTCATACCACCCTTTTGTCACCACATTCGTCGTGAATTAAGCGTGTTTTGGGAAGGAATTGCCACCATGAAAAATCATTGAAAATCACTTAAGGTACTTGTGATATTGAAATCAAAAGTTTTGTACCTTAGGTGTTTTGTTCATAAAAAACGCTCCCCCTTAACACGTGCTTTACACATATTAAGTTGGATAATCGTTAAGTCTTTTTCATCTTTTAGCCAAGTATCATTTAAATCTCCTTAATCCCATTTTCTCCCCTTATCCAAAATGTTAACCATTAATATTTGGGATATTGAATGGATTAACCGGTGTTTGGGTAAAAATGAAATCGATGTTTGGCCATAGAACATGTTCATGCTCCCCCTTAAGTTAATAAGGGGTAGGTGTAGTGCTTTAGTATGATATATTTTGAAAGATTTAGAATCTCGTGAGAAATTCTTGAAAAATTATCATACTTTAACACTACATTAAGCCGTACAAGCACAATATTCACAAATATACATATTCACAATTGAAAAACCATTATAAAGTGGACCAGAAGTGTACGACCCATTAGATGGATCGTTGCAGTAGCTTGTGGTGCACTAGATATGGTCTACCACCAACAAATCTTTCCAAACTCCTCATCAATCTACGTTCACGGAGCTTTTGATCAATCTTCTTGATCACATAATTCGCCATCTGCCGATAACCCTTATGCCAATCCTCTGTCATCTCTGGCAAAGTCCCACCCGAGTTCAGATGCTCCAACTTTCCTCTGACTTGTAGAAGAGTCCCATCACTGTACTTATAAAGCTCACCCACCCTCATAAACTTCATTAAACCTCGACTGTTCAAGTAGAAAATGCCGCAATTCGGAACAGAAATGCCGGTATAAGGACATCTATCTACATGTTGAGGTAGAACTTGATTCACTGGACGGGTTAAGTTGAGCTTCCTTTGATAGCTTTCGACTACCAACTGAAGATCTTCAACTCGTTTCTTGATAACAACGCTTCGTGTGAACATACGAAGTGCTGTATTCAAGGCAATGAGGTCTTCACGAGGAATATGTGTGAGTTGATCTCGGGTCATCAGAAGCAACATATCTTCAATATCCTCAAGGCGAATGATAGAGAAATCTCCCTGCTGGATTTTGTATTCTCTGTCATCCTCCCTTTTCAAACGAATCTCCGTCACATGATAGTAGCCATTCTTGGCTTCAGTTTTCAACCCTAAGATGCTGGAGATGCGGATATCGGATCTAACGTTACTCCCTGAATTGACTAGACAGCAGCCCCTGTACGCCCTTCGAACTCGTTCGTCCCAGTGTGATGCACCTATGAAAACATACATATCATAATTACGATTTACCTTTGGGACCCAGAGTCGATTTACCTTTTCCTCGATAAATGGTATTGTCCCCCAGTTGGCAGCTTTCAGCAAGGTTAGGGAGGTTGCGTACTTTGATGACCCCTTCAGAAGATACACAAGATCATTGGTGACGAAGAAGTCGAGAGCAATCTGATTATCTTGAGTAGGATCAAGTGGAGGTGGGGCTCTTTCTGATTCATGAAGACCTGGCCGTTGAACGGTGTTCAGAGCTTTCAGGATCTCATCGGCATAATACTCGAATTCCATTTGGGTTAACCGGGTTTTGGCGCGAAGTCTCTTATCCTTCAGTGCTTTCTTCACCAAAGATGGAGTAACCGAAGTCTTATACTCATGAGCAAGAAATGCACATAAGTCAATCGGACTGCGGATACGGAGATACAAGACATCTTTGTCAGCGTCTGTGATCGGATCATATTGCGCCGCTGCCGTAATCCAAGCCTGTGGTGGTGCAGTCTCGTCAATCTCAAACGTGTCTGCCCAGTCCCTTGTGCTTGGAACAGTAGATTGTGGGTCTTGTTGTAGAGGAGTGGAGATGTGAACATCTGCTGGTTCTGATTCAGGCATCTCGGCAGTGTCATGGACGGGTGAGTGTTGAGCAGCTTCAGGTTTAGTTACAGATTCTGCAATCACAGGAGCAACAACAACAGGACTAATAGGGTTAGTGGTAATAGGTATAGATACAACAATAGAAGTACCGGGAATCGATGACGTTGTTGTAGCATTCACATCGTGGCGCCACTTAGATCGTCTTGATTCCGTTGATGTTGATTTGTCCTTCTGAGCTGCATCTTTCTTGGACTTGGTTCCAGACTTAGCAGGTTTCTTTGAGCTGGTAAACTTATCCCCCTCTTTAGGCTGTTCACCCCCATCATCATCCTCATCGTTATCCTCGTTGCTCCCCCTAGCACTCTCCTGGTGACCATCACCACCATCATTACCATCATTATCATCATCATCCTCATCATCATCATCATCATCATCATCATCATCATCATCCTTATCATCATCACCACCATCATCATCTTCTCCTTCTTCTTCTCCTTCTTCTTCTTCTTCTTCTTCCTCTTCTTCTCCACCAGTACCCTCTTCTTCTTCACTTTCTTCCCTTTCTTCCTCAGGCAGAATGTGATAGGGTACCACACTTCCAAACATCTTGAACAACTTATCATCCTCCATGATAGCGTCATTCAAGGATTTATAAAGAGCCCCTTGAATCCTAGATTTATCAAACGATCCAAGTTCCCTCATACGAGCTTTGAGGATCTTCTTCAATTCAAAATCCGTCAAGTCATAAGCAATCTTGTAGGCGGATTTTGAAGGATTGGATGATTTGATCATCAAGTTATCAGCAGCGAGTGTCTTCAACTCATCACGCAGTTTAGGCATAAGGGATTCAACGGAGTCTTTCACTCTCTGCTCAATAGAAGCTTCAAGAGCTTCTTTCTGCTCTTTATAGTCATCCTTAATAGCTTTAAGTCTCGTAATTTGTGCTTGATGCCTATCAGCTTTAGCCTTTTTGACCCGAGCAAGTTCTTCTGCATGAGCTTTACGTGTAAATTCCATATCTGCAGCGAACTTAGCAATCAACTCTTCTTGAGCTTTCCTAGATGCTTCTTCACTTTGAACTCGTCTATGTAGCTCTTGGCGAAGTTCATCCATCTCTTATTTGTGATTATCCGTATGTTTATCCAACATTTCGGCCATTACCAATGCAGCCATTGTAGACGTTGCAGAGCTGCTCTGGGTTGATGGAATAGGCTCGGTTGTAACTATGGTACTAAGGATGGGAGTTACTGGTGGTGGAAGAAATGGTGTTGAAACCGGTCTGGTTGGTAAGGGTTGTATTGGTGGAAGTTGAGTTGCTAAAGGTTGAGTAGACTCTTTTTCAACACTTGCTGAAACAGGGGGGGGGGTGGATGTCTCCTTCGAAGTAGAATACTTTTCAGGTGATCCAAACTCAAACACATCATCTGGTTCCACGTACTCTTCTTCAATATTTACCCGTGCACCCGAACCACTACCTCCCGTGTCTTTCCTACTCCTTTCCATAGCTATCTTCATCGCTTTTCTCTCAGCCTTGTTAAGAGTAGGATCATCAATATCTTCTTCATCGTGGAGAACTAACTCATCAACCATACCCTTTCCCTTCTTAACTGCAGTCTTCTTCTTTTTGGATTTGGGTTCAGGTAAAGCTGTTTGCTTCCGTTTACCCTTGCTCTTAACCGTGGTAGATGAGTCTTCACCTGCTAGAAGGCTTGCTCGTTGATTCTCAATTTCTTGTAGCAAATTCTTGTAATCATCAGATGCAATAATCTCATCGGTCAGAAGATGACTGGGAATGGGACCAGGAATAACCGTATTCGAATGAGTCTCCTGCCTTAAGTCTACCAAATCATCATCATCTATCGTGTGGTGACGACTACCTGCACGCTTATCAATGGATGCATCGTTTTCCATAAAGTAATGTATGATCAGCTTAATAAACCTAGGGTACTGGTAACTTTTAACCTTACCCTTTTTGTTTGTGAAGAGTTGAAAAGTAAACTCCTCCCATAGCAATGATGCATAATCAATACCCATACCTTTGAACATACCGTAAAACATCTTGATGATTGGCGGACGAATAGCATCAAACCCAGTTGTTTTGGGTGTGAAACATCGGCTTAGAATCCCAAAAATAGCTTTCCATGGTTGACCAACTTTGGCAGTAGTAAACTCAGACACGGTTCGTATGTCAAGACATCCAATGGCAGTGAACATTTCCATGATCTGGTCCTTAGTCGGGTTGGCTGAGTATGATAGACCTTTGAGTGTCGGTCGAAATCCAAAGATCTTCCTGAAGTCTGACACAGTAAGCGTCTGCTGCTTGTTGTCCAAGGAAAAAGTGATTTTGTTCGACGTCCTCTCTTTGGTAGCCCAGAACTCGTAAAGGTAGTCATAGGGCACTGAAGCACTTCTCCTTAGCGCATGCTTGAGATGAGATTTATCAAGTATGGCTGTACCTACCTTAAATCCATTATGGGTAGAATGAGATACCTCCTTCAAACGGAAGTTGTTTGGAAGAAACTTTAGAGTCTTGGCTTCGGCAATGGCAGTGGCTTTGGCATCTTGTATTTGTTATACTGTAGGGTTAGTCATCGTCTCTGCTTAAGATAAAACACAAAGGTTGAAACATACAAATAAATGAATATCATTATGATTGTATTCCTAAGCATTAAACATATGACCTAATCCCTTAAGCTTGCAAGAATCACTCAAACATCCTGCATTCAGAATAAGCATTTAATTGAGCATAAACCATTATCCGGAATAAAACATGACATGGTAAACATACTATGCGGAATAATTTTCCTATGCGGAATGCCATGCCTACACGGAATAATCGTCCTATACGGAATATACAGCCTATGCGGAATAGAACTACTATTCGGAAAAATCTGTTTATGCGGAATAAACATTCTATTCGGAAAAAATCTGTCTATGCGGAATAAACATTCTATTCGGAAAGATTGGTCTTATACGGAATAAAGTTCTATTCGGAAAGATCAGGCTCTGCGGAATAAAAATCCTATTCGGAAAGATTTCTCTTATGCGGAATAAATTCCTTATTCGGAAAGATTTGGTCTATGCGGAAAAATTTCTTATTCGGAATAAAAAGTCTGTTCGGAACATTAGGCCTATGCGGAATAAATCAAAACTTCTTCTATGCGGAAAGATCAATCTATGCGGAAAAAGATCCCTATTCGGAATAATAAGTCTATTCGGAACATTAAGCCTATGCGGAATAAATCAAACATCTTCTATGCGGAAAGATCATTCTATTCGGAAAATGCTCTTACACGGAAAGTCCTCCTATTCGGAATGTTCAAAACAGTTACGATTATTCTAATTAGGCACTTATTCGTTTGATTCAAGTGTTCTAAGGACCAAATTAGTTCAATTCGAGCCATTCCGAATCAACCCCAGGCAAAACCCCCAATTAATTTAAACCCTAATTTAAGCCGAAACTTTAATCGATTGATTCCAGTTTAAAAGGAGATAATTAACTTGAATTGAATGAAAGTTAAGCCGATTTAATATACCTTTTTTGAAGATCTTTAATTTTGATTCACAGAAAATAGAAGATTATGTTTGAGTTTGTTTGTGATTTTTTGTGTGTTAATGGTGGCAAGGGAGAAAAACGATCAAACAGGGAAATAATAGAAGAGACGGGGGTGGGTGAATTTGACTAGGTCAAATTTTTCACAAGTTTGACATATTGTCAACTTTACCCCCTCAATTTTTCTTCTTTCTACAAACAAAATTCTTTTGTTTTTCCAAGTTTTAATGCTTGTCATTTTGACCCTATCTTATGTTAACATCCCGAGCCTTAGTGATTAACCTATCTTAACACAAGCACAAATCTATTCATGACAAACTTATAAGTAACAACAAGACAAATGCCAAAGCAATCCAACTATTAACCATTGAGCTTTTTGAGTTTCCTTGAAAACTTTTGAAGATCTTTTTGATGTGAAAGATGATGTAACATTTTCTCCCCCTTAAATGATGACCCGTTTTCTATTTAAAGAGCTGTAGTAATTGTTTAACGAGGCACATGATGATGAAAAACATTTTCCAATTGATGTTTTGAAAAGATCGATTCATGGTGTCGACAAGATTTCTCTTATCTTGACAAAATAATGCACTGAGACGTACACTAATTTGTGTAAGATCAAGTTGTAAAGTAAACTTGATCCCTTTGCATGATTTGGCTTGTAAATCATGCCCGAGAAAATTAATTCCCGTTGTGAGCCAACGTTTTCCAAGGAAATACGTGACTTTAATATGAAAACCAGGTTGCAGTCAGAAATAACTACAAGCCATAATGGGCATGTTTTAAAAAATTACAACTTTTATACGGACTCTATTTATGGCACCGTGTCAATATTAATCGACATTTCTAAGGCCGTAAATATTACCGTACTAAAAGACATGCCCGTTTTTAAAACGAAAAAATATTTTTGGTTTTTCTTGATTTTATAATTTTTTATGGTTTTTGTAGATTTTATATTTTTTATGGATTTTGTTGGTTTTATATTTTTGTATTTTCTTTTTGTGGTTTATATATTTACGATAATATACATGATCACGAACAAAGGATACTCTGAATAGTTTACCACGACTATTCAGCTGATTCTTCTGCCAACTCTTTGAGAGTCGCTGGAGTGAATGATTTCATGCCAAGCTTGTCGATCAAAAACTCGATTCGTCCTCGATCTAAGGCTTTGGTGAACATATCCGCCAGCTGGTACTCAGTAGTGACAAAATACAGCTCGATCACTCCGTTCTCCACCTGCTCCTTAATGAAATGGTAGCGAATGTCTATGTGCTTGGCCCGGGAGTGTTGAACATAGTTGCAGCAAAGGGAAATGGTGCTCTTGTTGTCACAATACATCGGGATTTTGTTGAATCCCAAACCGTAGTCAGTTAATTGTGATCTCATCCAAAGGACTTGAGCACAACAACCGGACATGGCGATGTATTCAGCCTCCGTGCTAGAAATTGCAGCGCTTTTCTGCCTTTTTGAAGACCAACTGATCAATCTATCTCCAAGGAGTTGCACAGATCCAGAAGTGCTACGCCTCGTGTCTTGACATCCAGCATGATCGGCATCTGCGTATGATATTAAAGCAATAGAGGAATCTTTCGGATACATAGACCACGATGAAGTGTTCCTTTTAGATACCGAAAGATCCTTTTCACAACATGTAGGTGCTTTTCGGTAGGCCGAGCCTGATACCGGGCACACATGCATACAGCAAATTGCAAATCAGGCCTGCTAGCAGTCAGATATAGAAGGGTGCCGATCATCCCACGGTAAAGTTTTGGATCGACAATAATCCCATTCCTATCTTCATCTAACTTGGATTTCTCCACCATTGGAGTGTCCACGGGGTCACAATTTTCAAAGTTATATTTCTTAAGAGATTCTAGAGCATATTTGGATTGATTAATAAAGAAGCCTCTGGGATTTTGAGAAATCTGTAATCCTAAGAAAAATGAAAATTTTCCCATCATCGACATCTGAAAGCGTGTGGACATTATCTTCTCAAAGCGATTTGACAATTCTATGTTAGTGGCAGCAAATATTATATCATCAACATAAATTTGTACCAGAATCATGTCGTTGCCTTCCTTGAGAGTGAATAGAGTGGGGTCCACCTTGCCTTTGGAGAAGCCTTCCGAGATGAGGTATGTTGAAAGAAGATCGTACCACGCGCGTGGAGCTTGTTTCAACCCGTAGAGAGCCTTCTTAAGCTTGTACACATGATTAGGAAACTCCGTACTGACGAACCCATCCGGTTGACTAACATAGACTTCTTCCCTTAGTTCACCGTTCAAAAATGCCGTCTTCACATCCATTTGATAGACGATCATGTTCATATGAGCAGCATACGCAAGGAATAGTCTAATCGCCTCCAATCTTGCCACAGGAGCAAAAGATTCTTCAAAATCTATACCTAAGGCTTGTTTATATCCTCTAGCAACCAATCTAGCCTTATTCTTCAATACTGCACCCATCTCATCAAGTTTAACCTTATAAACCCACAACAAAGTAAGGATGTTGGCCTTGTCAGGGAGAGGAACTAATTCCCATACTTCAAGTCTTTGAAATTCATTTAGTTCCTCTTGCATAGCTTCAATCCAAGATGATTGAGTCATAGCATGTTGCCAGTTTTTAGGTTCAACTTCGGAGAGAAATGCATCAAAGTAGCAATAGAGTGCACTCTCTTGTAATTGATGGCATGTAGAGACCGGTCGATCTAGATTTCCAATCACATTCCTAATAGGGTGATCTTTTGTCCATTTGGTGCTATGTTTTTCAATCCTAGGTGGTCTGGAGTGAACAATAGAAGGAGATTCTTCTGAGGTAGACGCGGCTGAAGGGTTTTCAGGTATCGCTACACCAAAGAAAGGAAGCTCTTGCAGGTGAGCATATTCCAAGTCGTGATCAATAGAATCCTCTTCCACATCATTAGGCACAAGTAGGGGTGACGATTCAGGTGTAGTTTGAGAATCACTTGGTGAAGGTGCATCCGGTTCAATGTGAATTGAAGATGCATTAGATAAAGCTTCATTTGCTTGAGCAACAACTTCAGGGATTGGAGCTATCACTACAGGTGCTGGAACTTCATCATTTGGGGGATCAAAGAATTCGTCAAACAACGGTTGAAACAGTTTATCCCACTCGGGTCTTGATGGTGGTAAAAATGATGTAGAAGTAGGATTATTGGGAACTAATCCAGAACTAATAGCACCGGTTCCCATCTCATGAAGCGCGGGTTCAGAGCTGTGTTGCTCAGAATCCATCGCTGTCAGCTCATCGAAATCTGCGTCCATAGTTTCTACAATCTTGCCAAGACGACGGTTGTAAATTCGGTATGCTTTCTTGGACGGTGAGTAACCAATGAAAATACCTATGTCGGCTTTCGGTTGAAGCTTACCCAAGTTCTCACTATTAATGTTTGGATAACAAAGAGCACCAAACACATGAAAAAATGAAACATCGGGTTTACGGTCATGTAGAAGCTCATAAGGTGTTTTTCCATGGCGTTTCCGAATGATAGAACGGTTTTGGGTGAAACATGCAGTAGATATAGCTTCTGCCCACAAGAACAATGGAGCGTTCGCATAAATAAGCATAGTCCTAGCAGCTTCCATAAGCGTACGATTCCGTCTTTCAACGACACCGTTTTGTTGTGGAGTACGTGCAGCGGATGTTTCATGTGAAATACCAACTCCTTCATAGTAATCACGAAGAGTCTGGTTTACGAACTCTGTTCCATTGTCTGTACGAATACGGCGGACAATAGTATTCAAACGTACCTGAATAAATTTCAGAAAAGTGATGATAGCCTTCGGTGCTTCATCCTTTGTACGTAGAAATCTAACCCATGTAAACCTGGAGAAATCATCCACAATAACCAGAATGAATTTCTTACCGCTCACACTTTCAGTTCTCATTGGCCCACAAGGATCCATATGCAAAAGATGAAGTTTTTCTTGATTGGTGTCTTCAGCTTTGGGCCTTTATGATTTCTTGGTACTTTTCCCCCTTGAACACGCAGAACATAAATGGTCCTTGTGAAATTTGAGCTTTGGAAGACCACGAACTAATTCGTTTTTAGCCAGATGATTAATAGCATCAAAGTTAAGATGAGATAATCTGCGATGCCATAACCATGACTTGGTCTTAGATGCTTTAGAGAGAAGACATACTGGAGAGGCGGCCATCATGTCTTGTAGAGACAACGTATAAAGATTTGCACCACGAGATCCCTTCAACAAATCTTTTCCTTCCAAGTTGCGGATGAAACAAGTATGTTGTCGAAAAGCAACCTCAAGGTTGGAATCACAAAACTGTCCTACTGAGAATAAGTTATGACCAAGACCTTCTACATAGTATACCCTTGAAATCGTCACATTTCCAATCTGATATTCACCATACCCCATTATATTTGCTATATGATCATTCCCGAATTTAACCGTACCAAGAAACTTGCTGACGAAATTTCGGAGCATCGAGCGATTTCCGGTCATATGTTTTGAACAACCGGAGTCCAAATACCACAGGATGATTTGGACCACCTGAAAATATCACCACACGAAGACAATGTAGAGGTATCGGAATCTGAGTGTTCCTTGTTATTAGCAGGTACATATTTAATAATCTTAGATTTTCTAACTCTAGGTTTCTTAGATTTCCTAGCCTTTTTCTTCCTAGTGGGTGGTGTAGATTCTAGTTGGCTTAAATCCTGAGGTATTTCTTCACTGATAGGCACTATAGTGGGGGCTGACCTAATTAAAGGGCGCTGTTTCCATACTTGAGTGCGAGTGTTCCTAACTAAAGGACACTCCGACCTAACCTCAATGGATGCATTCCTAGTTAAAGGGCACACTGTTCCATCTAATGTAAAGGTCCTACCAGTGGGACGCCATTGCCAGCCAACCTGGGCACGAGTTCTACCCGTTGGCTTCCATTCAAGACCATTCTTAATTGCATTCATTTCATTCACATGATCAATAAGACACAAATCATGACGTTGGGAAAACATACATTCAGTACAATTCCAACAATTCAAATTAGAATTCACGAATGGTTTAGGCTTCTGCACAGGCGCAGAGCTTTTAGTCTTAACATGATTCTTTTTATTTAAAACTGAACTAACATTCCTATGGTGATCTTCTACTTTCTTCTTTTTGGCACTACTAGTAGAGGGCTTTATCTTATCTTTCTTGAGTGGCGATCCTTTAGCCTTAGTAGTCTCTTTTAATCCTGTAGAAGGCAAAGTGGGAATATTAGCAACAGATTTTAAAGGTGCCTTACTTGATTTTGCCAATGACGGTTTTGCTCCTGGAATCTTATTAAATGGAGTTACAGCAATGGGCCTATTAGTGAGTAGTGCAGAACCTTGTGTACCTATGTATTGTAAATATGCTAAGCAATATTGAACTCGCTTAATATATTCATGAGCCGAGTAGTAGTAGCTACTTGAGGGATCTAAGGCATAAAGATCGTCTAAGATATCCCTAACAAGATCTACATGCTTAATGGCATTCCTCATATAATCATCGTAGGTAACCGGGTTTCTCTTATGAAGCGGGTTCTTATAAAGCACTACTGACTTGGTTGTTGGAGCACTAGTGGACGGTGCAGAGTCGGTAGCTAAGTTATCAACAACTTCTTGTCGGGTGAGAAGAAGTGTCTCCTTTAACTCAGCCAAAACCATATTTTTGTCAATGAGCAGGATGTTCAAGTCAGAGATTTCCTCGCACTTTTGGTTCAGTTGTTCAACATAAGATTGTTGCTGTGCCGCATTAAAAGCGAAGCGTTCTTCTAGTGAACCATAAAGAGAGGATAGTCCCTGTCTTGTCCGATCCATCTCCCTTAGAACCGACGAAAGTCTAATTTCTAAGACCTGGTTTTTAGACTCTGCAGCCTCTAGTTCCAATTTGAGTGTTTCATTTGATGACACATCTCTCTTTAATCTCATAATCTCTTCCTCTAATGCCTTAACAATTGCAATCATCTTGTCACTCGTCTCAACACCGTTTTCACAACTATTTGTTATCAAAAGATCCTCATTTTGAGTTTGTTGTTTTAATTCTAAAGATATACAATGTTGTTCTAGTTGATTAAAGCGTTTTGACAGTAAATTGTAAGAATCTTGTAGCTTTAAAAACTCAGCGTTAGATTCGTGACAAGAATGATTATCTACCTCATTTACAGTATCAGCAACATTTACAGAGAGATCACAAACATCATCACATATATTCTCACAAATATTCACAGCATTACAATTAATCATAGCGGATGTAAGCTCATTCGAATAATTAACATTTACAGTAGTAAGCACATCACACGAGATTACTGCAGACAAGAATCGGTCATATTCGGTTAAAATCTTTTCTTTTTCAATTAGTTGTAGTTCGTAAGCGGTGTCCATTTCATAAAACACTTTTTGAACTTCACCAATTTCAAACACAAGATTTTCCTTAAGAGATGCAAAACTTCCTTTTAGACTTTCGACAAACGGATTGATCTCAGTTTTAAACACCTCGTTCATGTGTTCGAAAGCCCATTCTCCGGCGTTTAGGCCATTTGAAGTCGTACATTCCAAAATGACCTTGTCAAAATTAGTAAAGTATTGATTAATCTCTTGCAAGTTTAACCATACAGTGCTAACCGGTGGAAGATCCTTTGGAATTTCCTTAGGACCTTCCATGTTGACAAGTGTAGGAAATGTACTAGGGTTTTCTTCATTCAACATGTAGGTTGGTGCTGTAATGAGATCTTTGTCCATATGGAAGCGAATTCTAAAATCCGTTTTTGCAAGCTCCTTATTCATTTTAAAATAATCACACTCGGGATATTTTGCAGAATTGTATGACCGATCCTCATAAACTAGATCCTTACTTGTTCGATCATCGGGAAAAACAATCGGGTCTAAGGCCAATCCTAATTGAGTTGCATTATAAAGTCTAGGACTATGTCTTAAAGCTTGTTTTGCATACCGTGGATTAGGGGGAAGGCCTTTTTGACGTGATAAGTTAAATTCTCTAAATGAAGCATCAAATAAGTGCACTAGTTGAGAAGCAGCGTATTGTCTTAAAAGCAAGTAATCTAGACTTCTAATCTTATTAGTAGCATTAATCTCCATTTCATTCTTCTTAGACTCGAGTGACTCAAAATCTGTTTGAAGTTTTTGAAAATTAGTGACCACTAATTCCTTTTCGCTAAGTTCTTTAGAAAGATTTGCTCTTAAGGTTTCGATTTCTTGCAAGTGACCCATTTGTTTGTTTCTAAAATGATCATATTCGGGATTAGTTAGAACACTAGACGAAGGCACTAATTCCAAGGTTTGAACTTTCTCATTGCTTAAGGCAAGCTCATCAGACAAATTCTTATTCTTAGCTAGGGTTTCTAAGAGAGCAGCATTCATTTGGTTAAGTAATGTAGCAGGAACCATGACCAAATCTTGTTGAGCAGGAGTAGGCGTATGCGAAATGGCTCCCGGTTGTGATTCACTCAAAGTCTGGGGACTCACATTGATATTGCTATCATTGATTGTCTCCTCATTTGAAAGACTCACCACCAAAGAATCATTCGAATCAGCACTCTCTTGCACAACTTGATGTGGTTGAATACTAGCATCAGTGGTATTATCAGTGGTATTAATAAGTACCTCAGATCTCTTTTCGGGCCCTAAGCTGGAGATAGTTGCCATGAGAGCAGCCTTTGCAGATTGAAATTCATCACAGTCTGAGTCATACGCATCGAGATCATCTGCTTGGTATGCTGCATTTTGTGTGGTGACAGTGTCTTGTTCAGCAATCCCTAGATCAGCAAGAAATGCAAGCTCCTCTTCATCAAATTCTCTTCCTTGTGCCTGAGCATTCACCAGATAGATCTTTTCTGCAAACCATTGTCCATCCCTTCTCCTCTTGGGTTTCTTGCAATCCCTGGACATGTGTCCTTCTTCCTTGCAGTTGTAGCATGTAATCATTCTCAACTTGCCCGTGGAATTAGCCCGTGGAGCAGGATTGACCATTGGTGCCTGATTGACCGTGCGAGCATTGGTAGTTGATGTGGTAGGTCTCCCCTGATATGGTTGAATAGGCTGAACCATTACCCTACCATTCTCAATAGTAGCTTGTTGACGAGAATTGGAAGAATTCCTCAACTGATTGTTGGTTGGATCTGATCCTCTGTATCCTCGTTTGCTTAAAGTCCTTGTGAGATAAGCAGACATAGTTGTTAGCACTTTAACTGGGTCAGCTCCTTGTTGGAATACAGGAATGGGGACTTCCTCATCATCACAATACATTGCTTGGTCTTGATGAGCTACATAATCACTAGAAGGAATACTCATTTGATCAGGGTAGCTTGTTGGATAAGCTGCATTCTCTTGATAAGAAGAATATGAAGGCTGAGCATAAGGTGCAATATTTGCTGGATGAAGTTGTGAAGCATACTGTGGTGAAGGTGCATTGAACCGATATTGTTGCTGATGTGAGGTGGGTGGTTGCGGTGGAATCGAGTATTGGGGGAAGGTTGGTGTCATGTAAGGTGATGGATGATAGGCTTGATGTCCCAAGATATAAGGTGTGTTGTTGTGTGACAAGCTTGGTTGATTCGCCATCAAAGCTAAGGAATCAGGGTACATACCTCGAGGAGAACGATGCATAATCACATGTTTCTCATGCTGCTGAAGAAAAGCATAGATTTGATCTAAATTGCACTTATGCAAATCCCGGGTTAACTTAACATCGGTAATATACTCACCCCATTCAGCTTGAGGTAAAGTATTCAAAAACTTGGTGTTAACCTGGAATGGAGCAATCACGAGATTGTATACATTCAGATCATTCATTAGAGTAGTAAATCTGAAGTAGTAGTCGTGTAGTGTTTCCCCTAGGCTGTACGTGAATCTATCAAACAGATCATACAACTGACATTCCCTTTCCTGTTTGGTAAGATACGTACCTTGTAGCAACACCTTTAGACGTTCCCATAAATCCTTGTAACCGTATATTAACTTACGATGCGATAAATATCATGCGGAAGAGCTTGGAGAAGAGTCTGTAGAGCTTTTTCATCAGCATCAGCAATGAGTTGTTGTGCCGGTGTGAGTTCTTCATATTCTCTTGGTCGAGACACGTTATTTGCCACAATGGTACCATAGTCGAGTGGACCATTCAAAATCGATTTGACCATAAGCCTTCCGTATGTTGGTTTGCCCTTCAAGTATTGCATCATACGGCCCTGCCATGCCTCAAACACCTCTTTAATAAGCATCGGTGGACGACTATCAGTTCCCGTTATAATTGAGATATCCGTAAGAGATGTCATATGAGGCATTAATGAACTCGGATCATTGTGATCACTTAAAAGACTCAAAGATTATCGGTTGATCGAGCAGTGAAGAAAGGTTGAGAATTTGTGTTGTGTTGGTTGAAATCAAGATCAAATCCACTAAAGATCGTCGAAAAAACTCAAATACCCCTTGAACTTGCTTATACGGAATAACGCTAACTCAGAATAAACCCTATTCGGAATAATTTCTATTCGGAATAACCCTATGCTGAAAAACCCTTATACTGAATAACCCTATGCGGAATAACCCTATTCAGAAAATGCCCTATTCGGAATAGACCCTATGCTGAAAAAACCTTATGCGGAAAAAATCCTTATGCGGAATAATCCTTCAATTTGGAATGTTTGGCAATTGGCTATTCGGAAAAACTTTGCTATTCGGAATAATCGGCTATTCGGAAAGCTATTCGGAAAGTTTGGCTATTCGGAAAGATTTGGCTATTCGGAAAGTTTTGGCTATTCGGAAACAAATTACTATTCGGAAAGAAGTTGCTATTCGGAAAGAATTTCCTATTCGGAAAGATGCTGCTATTCGGAAAATCTTCTATTCGGAAAGTCTATTCGGAAAAAATCCTGCTATTCTGAAAATTATCCTATTCGGAATGTCTATTCGGAATAAACCTGCTATTCTGAAAACCTTCCTATTCGGAATCTCTATTCGGAATAAACTAGAAATATAGTTCGAGACTTGGAAAACAGCTTTAAATCCGATTTTTTGATCAAAAACCACAAAAAGTTTTATGATTTTTACCAAAATAAGCTAAACCCAATCCTTATCAATCAATCCCAATAACAAAAACACCAAAAACAACAAGATTCAAGATTGATTTTTTTCTAAAGATCACTAATTGATTCAAAAACTAAAAAAGCAACACAATCCTTACCTTAAATCACCCCATAGCTCTTGATACCAAATGTAGAATATTGATAACCTATGAATCTATGAAGTGGGTTGATGTTTTCTAGTGAGAGAAACTAGAGAGAGAAAGAGAGAAAATGTGTCTTTTATTAATATGAAAACATGAACAACAACCAACCCCTTTCCATGGTGGAAAGGGGTATTTATACTCCAAGCAAACATTAGGCTTGGGCCGGTCCATGACAAGCCCATGGACCGGTTCTTACTTAACTTAATAAGTAACAATTAACTATTTGTTAACTACGAGCTATTACAACATAAATCATATTGTGGAGTGACCGATACTTCTAATATACGTTAAAACGTATTTCTAACAGACTCTGTAAGAATCACAAAGGTGTACAGAGATATTCCCCTAGAATTTAACGATAAGATCCGTAGAATTGACGTACTTCCTTTGGACATGTGTGATTTTGATTTGATACTGGGCATGGACTGGTTATCCAAACACCAGGCTACAATAGTCTGCCACACTTATTGAGTTATCTTCGGTGATGTTAAATCTCCAGAGTACTTACACCATGGTTTTCTGCCAGGGAGGTCGGTACACATTATTTCATCCATAGAGGCGCATGCTCTATTATCACACGGCTGTTAGGGCTTCATAGACAATATTCATGACATTATTGTCGAGTCTCCATCGATCCAAGATCAGCCTATTGTGTCAGAATTTCCTGACGTATTTCCTGATGAACTTCCGGGCATACCACCCTTTCGTGAAGTCGAGGTTGGAATTGAGCACATTCCAGGTGCAGAGCCAATTTCCAAGGCTCCATATCGCATGGCTCCTATTGAGCTTAAAAAATTAAAATATCAGTTACATGAACTTTTGGAACGAGGTTCCATCCATCACAATGTATCGCCATGGGGTGCACCGGTACTGTTCGTGAAGAAGAAAGACGACATCATGCGTTTGTGTATAGACTATCGTGAGCTGAACAAGATCACGATCAGGAATCGTTATCCTTTGCAGCATATTGATGACCTGTTCAATCAACTTCAGGGCGCCAAGTATTTCTCCAAGATCGATCTGAGGTCCGGCTACCATCAGTTACGGGTTAAAGAGCAGGATATTTCTAAGACTGCTTTCTATACACGTTATGGACACTACAAGTTCGTAGTCATGCCATTCGGACTCACAAATGCTCCAACAGTCTACATGTATTTGATGAACTGTGTCTTCTGATGAGACTGCTTTTATACATGGTCTCATCGCCCAAATCAGCCTTAAAATGCATAAAATATCATAAAATATGCCAAATATATGCTCGTGTTTGTTACTTGTGTATTATTAGGTACGGATATTGAGGAATTGGCAAAAGATCACAAGAATCAATCAAAAACGAACACGGGAAACGAAGCCGCACAATGAACCGGGCCCAAGTTTGGAATTTTGCAAAAAGACCCTTGAAGAATTGAAGATTGGCAATTTTGGTCCCTCATCTTTGAAGAACTTGTCACATTTGACCCTCAAAATGTCAATTGTACAAGTATAATCCTTAATGTTTGAAGATTGTACAAGACCAGTCCATCAAGAATCAAGAAAATACATTAAAAGCCCTTGGAAAAAGTTTTAAAAGTTTATGTGCCAAATTTGACAACTTGTCCAAAGTTGACAAGCACAATTTGGGCGTTGATGGGTTTATTTACAAAGTGAAGAAGACAAGATAACTTGGGGGCTGTTTCTGCCAAACCACCAAACTCTCCCACCCAGTCACCACTTGCCACGTCACCCTAACCCACCCACCAACCCATAAACCCGACCCTACCCACATCCACACCCGGTTTTTATTTTTAATCCCGGTCAACTCAAGTCAAAACATCCCACTATCCCACTAATTCCCTCCTAAACAACTTTTTTAAAAAAATCCTTTTCCCCAATTTGGATTAAATTTTCCCCTAATCCCAGACGAACCCTAAATTACCCCAGACTCAATCGACCCCAAATCAAAGGGTTTTTACCCCTTATTATCCAGATGGGTAATTCACCCCATCCACATCAAAACCCACCTCACAAATCCCTTTCCCACTCACCCATGTGACCCCCCCCATTGGTCCCCTGCTACATCATTTTCACACAAAAACCCAAAACCCGACCAGATTAACGTGGGAGATGTTTCTACTTGGCCCCCAAGTTGTTTTCAACGTCCAAGATCAAAAATCAAGCTGGCATATCACATGTATCACTTTTGACCAAGAATGAAGACAAAGACTTCAAGGGCAAAATCGGATTTCCATACATTAGGGTTTTCAGCTTGTAATATTTTAATCCTAGTTCTAGAATCATCTCTAGAGTAGTATAAAAGGAGGATGAGGCTTGTTCATCCCCTTTTGTTCCAGTTTTTAGCAAAATACTTTTGTAATTCCTTTTTTAAAATAATAAAGTTGGTGTTTGTAAAAATTGCAAGTGTAATTCCTTTTGTTGTGTTTAAAAAGTTGGTATAAGTCTGTGCTAAAGCTGTGTTCCATTTCTAAAATTGTGAAGGTTTTGTATTATTCAAGTTTTCAAAAAGGTTTTAAAAAGAATTTTAATTTCAGAAAGTGAGAATCTTGGAAAGTGAAAGTGGACTGAGGTTTTTGATTTTCTGAGAGTGAAATTGTTTTTAAAACGTGTGGTTGTAAAGGTTTGAAAAGTTTTTAAGAAAAGTTTTGAGAAAGAAAAGTGAAACAGAATATATTGCTTGTGCTTGTGTTCTTCTTTTATTTTTCTTAAACAGGTGATTGTTTGTTGATTAAGTTCAGCATACACCCGAGTGTATTGGAGAAGGCTAAATCAGCCTTAGTTGGTCTTGGATGTAAGACCAACAAGGTAAAATTCTTGTTTCCTTTTTCATTTTTTTTAGCCAATTGTGAGTTTGCATGATTTGCTTGAAAAAAGGTGTTGAAGGTTGTTTAATCTGCTTGATTTGAGTTATTAGGTTCTTACATGCATGTTTAGAGCTTGCTTGAATCAATTTGGTATTGAGTTGTTAGGATTTGTTTGAAAAAAGTGAAAACAGATTTCAAAAGGGGTGTTTGGATTTAAGTTTTATAGGGAGATTTTGAGAGATTTTGTAGTTGAAAACGTGTTAGGAGTGGTCAATAGGGTTGTCAAAGGTTGTGTAGAGTTTAGTTATCAGTTTGGAAAAGATTTGAAGAGTAGTTGTGTGTTAAAAAGTGAGAAAGCAAAGCATAATCTGCTTAGGTCAATTTTCTGCTTGTTTTCCTTCAATTTGCTCTTGGATTTTGAAAATCTGTTAGAATTAGGTAGTCATAGGATTGTATGTTGTTTGTGTAATACTTGGTGCATGTGTATGCTAAATCTTGGGCTTTGAAACCCATTTGAGTGCAAGTAATCAAGAAGAAACACCACCAGACCCCTAGAAAGACCTCAACAACTTTGAAATGCCATGGTGTGCTTGATTGAGTGATTTTGTGCTAATTGTTGTTGTTTCCTGTGTTATTTGACTCCCTACACTCAGAAAGAGTGTAGGGGTGCCTTTGTCATCCCAAAAACATCACCAATTCAACACAAAACCAAGTCCTCTTGGTTCATGCACAAGTGAAGAACTCTTCACTTGTTCATCAGAAACATTAGAGTAACTGGCCACGTTTTTGGCTTCATTTAGCTTAATCTTTGTTGAAATTAGTTCGTGTTTGTGTATTTGTGTTTAGATAGTGCTACTGTTTGAGGTTTAAAAGTAAAAAAAAAATTTTTTTTTGCAAAACTTCACCCTGCCTGGACTCGAACCCCCGACCAGCAGCTCAGGAGTGAGGGGTTCTACCAGTGACCCAGATGAGTTTTTATGTTAAGACTTCATTTCATTATTAACTTAAAGTGACTTTGTTTTGTTCTCATTTAAATAAGCCGTGGGCTTTTGGCTTATTCCTGGCTTATTGGATAAGCATTTTTGCTTCCTTTCATTTTTCCTAGGATAATATTAGAGTTTAGGATTTTTCTGTTTAAAAGTATTATTTTTCTCATTATTTAATTAATTATTAGGATTATTTTTAGTTTTATTTTTAGAAAGTAATTAAAAAATAGTAAACAGTAATTTAAAAATACAAAAAAAAAAAGTTTTTAGGTTTTAATTTATATTTTTGAGGTTTACATATCAAAAAGTTTTCAGAAACTTTAATTTTTAATTTTATTTGATTTTAGGTTTTTTATTAAACTTTAAAAATTAATATAAAATTAATTAAGATGTTTTAGGAGCTTTAATTTGCATTTTCTTCTTAGTTAGAATATTTAGGATTTTTGAGAATTTTTTAGAATTTATTTGAGAAATTTTTATTTTTTGGAATATTTTATTATTATTTTATTAAGAAAAATTCGAAGTTTTATTTTTAACTTTTTTTCATTTTTCCTAGATTCTAGACATTAAATTAGGAACTTTTTCACTTTCCAATTAATTTTTAGGTTTTTCAATTAATTTTTAGAATTAATTTAAGATTTAATAGATTTTAATAGTTTTTAGGAGTTTAAAAATAGTTTAATTTGGTTTTAAAATTTTTAAAAATAGTTTTTAGCTTAATTAGGTCATTTTTAAGGTTTACAAACTATTAAATCTTGTTTAGGGCTTTTTAATATTTAAAAGTGATTTTTAGGGCTTTAATTAGCATTAAAAAGTCATTATTAAATTAATTAAAAGGTTTTAGCAAGTTTGGATTTTTTGTAAACTCTTAGAATATTATTGTGGATTTTTAGTAATTTTTAGGAATTTTTAAGTCAAAATTTTAAATTTTGTTGTTTTTACGTTTCTACGTCTTAACTTTCTAGTAGTGTTTTTGCCTATTTTTCTATTTTTTCGTCTTCGTCATTTTCTCTTCTCCTTTCTTGTTAATAATCAAAAACAAAATCAATCATTCATTACACAACACACGTGCCTCCTCGAGAGAACGATCCCCATTAAGGGTCATAAGTGTTTACGTTTTCCTAAACGTACGCTTAATACTTACCGCTTTTACGCCTTTTTCCTAAAAGGTGTATTTTACTACATCAATTTTGGCGCCGCTGCCGGGGAGGCGTGTTGTGTTTTGATTGAACCATTGTTGTTTTCTATATTAGCCATAATAGTATTTGTATTAATAGCACTCTATTAATACGTATTATCGTTTTTCGGTTTTTGTGTGAATATTATTACTATATTGTATACGTAGAACAATAAAATCACAAGTACTCCAAATACGTGAGCAATCACAACCTTGATTCGGGATTTCATCACTCGATCATTATATTCGAATCTCAAATCAAAGAAAAAGGCAAAAATAGATAAATACTTTCGTGAAGCTTAATCTTGATAATACAAACTATAAGGTGGGTATAAGGCGGTTGTATTTCACAACCTAAAGGAAAAAGGCTCTTAAGTGCTTCGCGCCGCCTCGTTTCCTCCGCTTGCTTGTGCGTATTTGATTTTGAGAGTGAATCAAGGGTTTTGCCGCCCAAAGTATTATTACATATCATATATATTTTCTTGGTTTCATTTGATTAAACCCTCTTGAACGATTTGGTGTTCCACCATCGTTCTAAAGTCATCGAAGGCGTTCACTCCACGTGATCGTTTTCATTCTTTGAGGCCTTGTTAATCAAGAGATTTGATTAAGGAGGAGATTTGTGGACTTTTTGTCTACTTTATACATTCACCAATTTCCAAAAAGTTAATACAATCAAAAACCACAAAAAAATTGAAAAAAAACAAAATACCAAAAAGAATCTTCTTTGCTCGTCTCCACGTTATACGTGACGTTTATGCTCACTCGTAATCAAGAAAAACGTGCACGTAAACGCAAGAACAAAACTCCCACTCCAACTCATTCTAGTGAGGAGTCTCCTATTGACGAACCCATTGTACGAGAAGAACCAACCATGGCGAATCGAACTATGATGGAGTTACTTCAAGCACCCACTGAGGGTTCCGTGGTGATGAGAAGGACAATCCTCACAACCATATCCGCCAATTTAATCGTCTTACCGCCACGTGCAAATTTAAGGATGTCTCGAATGACTCGATTAAGATGATGCTTTTTCCGTATTCCTTAGCGGGGCCCGCTAAAATTTGGTTAGAGAAAGAGCCACCCAATTCTATATTGACGTGGAAGGATCTCGTTTCAAAGTTTGTGAACCAATTTTTTCCGCCCTCTAAGACTACGCATTTGAAAAATGAGATTTCTAAATTTTCACAAGAATCAAATGAAAGTTTTTCTACGGCTTGGAATAGGTTTAAGGAGATGTTACATGAATGTCCTCATCATGGTTTTTCCGATTTGCACCAAATCGACACGTTTTACAATGGACTTAACGATCATGAAAGAGATTATTTAAATGCCGCCGCGGGTGGTAATTTTTTGTGTAAAACGGTTGAAGAAGCTTTGGTCATAATCGAGAATAGGTCTAAGGTTTATAGCCCTCGTCACACACCGAGTGTTGCCAAAAGGGGCTCATCATCGTCTCAAAGTATCAATGCATTACATGATGAAGCAAATGAAGAAAACCGATTTTTCGATAGATTTGCTAACCTTATGTCCCATTGGAAGGCTCAAGAAGCTTCCAACACCGCTTCGGTTAAAGCGGTTTCTAAGAGTTGTTTGTCGTGTGGGGGAGCTCATGATCTTTCCGAGTGCATTACCGCGGATGGTAACACTTCGAATGCCTTTGTAGCCACGGGAACTTATAACCAAATCGGTCAAGGTTCTCGTTCAAATCAAGCTCCACCCAATCAAAATGCTAATAATTATCGCAACAACAACCAAGGTGGAAATTACCAAGGAAATCAAAGAAACTATAACAAAGGTAATTACCAAAGTGGAAATGGGCAAATTTCTAATCAAAACCAAAACCGTGATTTTCAAAACAATGCCCAAGGTTTTCAAAACGATCACACCAAAAATCTTCAAGGAGAATTTTTGAATTATGCTAAGGCTAATGATGCTAAGTTTGACAACATGCAACGTGAGATGGTTAGCTTAAGGTCCGAGTTGAAAAATGAGCTTAAAAACGAACTTGCTAATGAACTTAAAACTCATGCTAATAAAATGGAAGGAAATTTCACACGACTCCAACAAAATCAACAAAAAATGGAGCAAGGTCAACATGAGATTAAGCAAGAATTGTTAAAAGCGGATGCTAGGCAATCTAAGTTTGAAGACCGTATGGCTAAAATGTTTGAAGCTATCATGTGTAAGCCCTCTTCTTCGGGTGGTCTTCCTAGTGATACCATCGTGAACCCGAAAGGAGAGTTGAAGGTTATTACTACTCGTAGTGGTAAAACTTTCAAAGAACCCATTTCTCGTCCAAGTACTTCTATGGAGAAGGAAATCGAGAAAGAACCCGAGGTTGTGGTTGAAAAGGAGCAAATTCAAAGCCCACGAAGTACCGCTCAAACCACACCTACGGTTGAACCAATACCTATCATGGAACCCGAGATTCCAAGGCCGTTGCCTATGCCTAATTTGCCCCAACCCACACCACCTTTACCCTACCCATCAAGACGAAATAAGGAAAAGGCACAAGAACGAAAAATTATCAATTTGAACTCTTTATGAAAATGTTTCGTGACTTGCATTTTAATATAAGTTTTGCCGACGCCTTAGTCATGATTCCTCGATTTGCCGCTAACTTCAAAAGTATGTTGAATAACAAAGAAAAATTGCAAAAATCGTCTAGTTGTTCTTCGGTTTTTCTAAGCCGCATACCTCAAAAAGTCGGTGATCCTGGAAAGTTTTTAATCCCATGTGCTATCCAAGACATGGAAGAATGCTACGCCATGGCCGATCTTGGTGCTAGTATTAATTTGATGCCTCTTGAGATTTTAAAATCGCTCAATCTTCCAAATCTCACTCCTTCAAGAATGTCAATCGAAATGGCCGATCATTCTACGATTCTAGCTTGTGGAGTTGCCGAGGATGTCTTTGTGAAAGTTGGGAAATTCTATTATCCCGTGGACTTTATTGTTGTTGATATTCCCATCGATCCTAAAGTTCCGTTAATTTTAGGTCGATCTTTTTTGGATACCTCGAGAGCACTTATCGATGTGCATGCAAGAAAAATCACTCTTCGTTTCAATGAGGAAGAACTCGTCATTAATGCAACCCAAAACTCCACTCTTTCTCATGTGTATTCTATCACATCTTTGTACAATGTCAATCCCATCAAAAGCATTTGTCAAAAGATTTCCAATAGAGTTTTAGGAGTTGTTGAGAAAAATGAAGTTCCGTCCCCTCCGCCGGTGGAGGTTAAGAGTGTTAAGCCTACGATTCCAATCTCGAGTGAATCTTCGGATGATGAATACGTTGATCCCGATGGGGATGTTTTCTTTGTTGACAAAAGATTTGAAAACTTGCCGCCACCCAAACCAAAAAGATTTCAAAATGTGAGAATTTTTAGTGTGACTAACATTGTTTTAGGTACACCAAATATTTTTGACATAATTAAATCGGGTTTTCACAAGGAGAGTGTTAAAGATGAAAAAGGAAAAGATTTTGAATTTAATTTAAAAGATTTTTCTACAATTCTAACTCCGTCATCACCGCGTTTATTGAGTACTACAAGCTCGTCTTCTCCTTTTGACGAGGCTTTGTGTGGACTTAGTGTGGGGGAATCCCCTTATGTTCCCTCCCCTTTCTCCACCGAGGACGAGATATTTGATCCTGGAATTGCTTATATAGGGAAATCTCGGTCTTCCACCGATGCAATAAATGGAAAATCTTTTCATTTGATTGGTGCGAGTCTACCTCGAGTAGCTCAATGTTTTGACTTACCCATTGTCCCACCCTTCTATTTCTTCACTCCTATTTTCTTCTACCCCATTGGGGTTTGTGTTGAAGAAGCGTTGTTTCGTCTTTCATCCGAAAACGAAGACGCTATCTTTGACCCCGGTATACGTTTATCGGATTTTTAAAGTACTCCACGTGCTTTTGGGCCTTGTTTATCATGTAAGCCCCACCAAAAATTGACCAAACCACGATTATCCCTAAATGATCACATTTATGGGGATTCGAGTCGAGCTTTTGACTCGGTTATCAAAAACAAGGTGCCTCGTGGGGGAGACCCATGCTTATCCATGTACATATTATTGCTTTCTAATGTAGTTTAATGTGAGGGGATTTTTGCCCTTCCAACCTTTGTTCCGTGGTTGTTTGTGCATTGTGGTTTTTAGATCATGATCTTCACGTTTGGAGCCTCTCGTGTTTCGTTTTATGGGAGCACTCGATCGTTTGCTTTGGAGGCCTTTCCCAATATCCATATGATATATCCTTTTATGTTCTAACCTTAGGTTTTCAGCACACTTCATAAACGGCTATTAATTTAACGGTTACACCCTTTCCATGCTAGATTAGGCATTCGACTACGTCTCTAGTATGGGGGTGTTTGCACCCCTAGACTCGAAACATTGAGGACAATGTTTAACTTTAGTATGGGGGGGTGAATAGATACTTGCCTTGCCAAACCTTCACGCTTTCCAAAGTTTACCGTTTTGTTATCGTTTTGTTGCAAAATAAGGCTAAAAATGGCCAAATTTTAAAATTTTTTCTCATTTTTATAAGTGTTTGAAGACACGAATGTAGATTTTCCGATGGCGAGAATGAGAGTAATTTTTGACTCGACCGTGCGTGTTGAGCACTTAGCTTTGATTCCTTAACTACACATTAGGCTAAGTCTCTTAAATGAGGACGAGAAATGATAGAGTTAATTATAAGTTACTATGCTAAACGTAGAGTACTCATATTCTTTCAAAAACTCATGTGTTCTCGTTGTTTGCTTATTCTCCCTTCGCATGTAAATATTTTTGCTTAATAAATATTGACTTAGCGGTTTAGTTAGGATTGTTGGGTTTCTAGTCTTTTCTAGTAGCTTCCGTGTAATTAAATTGGGAAGACATTAAGGTATCGCCAGCGTCACGGTTTTGAAGTATTGGCAACCCGAATAATCGAAAGCTTCACCCAATAATAAGATTTCAAGTGCTCACCTAAATCAAGCAAACAATTTGGAGCCCCACAAGGCCTAAAATCTATGCAAAATTGAAAGTGAATCAAGCCTTAATCTTCGAAGCTTTAAAGATCCAAAATTCGCTTTAGCGTGAGGATATACGTCTTTGGCTAATAAAACCACCGATGAGGCGGATAATAAAAGGCAAGGCAAGACCGAAGTCATAATAAAAGCTTCATGGCGAAGTTGAATAAAAGATGGAGGTAAACCAAAGATAATAAGGTCCTTCCGTTAGGGGGCGTATAAAAGTCTTGGTAATAAGTCTCATGTTCAAAACCGTTATAAAATCATGTTTATCGATCCTTCTTGTCAACTTAATTTTTTGACATCGTTGTCTATTAGGAGGGGTTATTGATTTAATGGTCTTGGTTACACCGTTAGGACTCTATTTTTAGACCTAAATCTCTATTAACGCATAAGTCAATGATGTATCCTCGTGATCATTAAAGACATAATAAAATATAAGAGATACAACTTAGGAATAATGGGAGAATAAGTGCGTGATTAGGGCATATGAGTAGTGTTAGCATTACTAACTTATCTCGTTGCACGCTTGGCATGGAATTAAGGTGAAAATCGAGGGCGACGAAATTATTTCTAACGAAGCATTCACGTGTT
Organism: Glebionis coronaria; assembly: GCA_025667525.1. Lineage (NCBI taxonomy): Eukaryota > Viridiplantae > Streptophyta > Magnoliopsida > Asterales > Asteraceae > Glebionis > Glebionis coronaria. The sequence goes on from CM046879.1 coordinate 277,152,040, forward strand.
CTTATTCTATGAACCTAAACGTCCCATTCTTCGATGAAAATCATACATTATGTCTCTAACACAAGTAGTAGTAGTAGTGTAGCTAGTTTATCATTCAATAAAGTGAATAAAATTAAATTTTGGAAGTGCTACGATACTTTATTCTAGCATTGCGTGAGGGAACGGCAATGGTTTAGTATGGGGGAGTGATGAGACTGCTTTTATACATGGTCTCATCGCCCAAATCAGCCTTAAAATGCATAAAATATCATAAAATATGCCAAATATATGCTCGTGTTTGTTACTTGTGTATTTTTAGGTACGGATATTGAGGAATTGGTAAAAGATCACAAGAATCAATCAAAAACGAACACGGGAAACGAAGCCGCACAATGAACCGGGCCCAAGTTTGGAATTTTGCAAAAAGACCCTTGAAGAATTGAAGATTGGCAATTTTGGTCCCTCATCTTTGAAGAACTTGTCACATTTGACCCTCAAAATGTCAATTGTACAAGTATAATCCTTAATGTTTGAAGATTGTACAAGACCAGTCCATCAAGAATCAAGAAAATACATTAAAAGCCCTTGGAAAAAGTTTTAAAAGTTTATGTGCCAAATTTGACAACTTGTCCAAAGTTGACAAGCACAATTTGGGCGTTGATGGGTTTATTTACAAAGTGAAGAAGACAAGATAACTTGGGGGCTGTTTCTGCCAAACCACCAAACTCTCCCACCCAGTCACCACTTGCCACGTCACCCTAACCCACCCACCAACCCATAAACCCGACCCTACCCACATCCACACCCGGTTTTTATTTTTAATCCCGGTCAACTCAAGTCAAAACATCCCACTATCCCACTAATTCCCTCCTAAACAACTTTTTTAAAAAATCCTTTTCCCCAATTTGGATTAAATTTTCCCCTAATCCCAGACGAACCCTAAATTACCCCAGACTCAATCGACCCCAAATCAAAGGGTTTTTACCCCTTATTATCCAGATGGGTAATTCACCCCATCCACATCAAAACCCACCTCACAAATCCCTTTCCCACTCACCCATGTGACCCCCCCATTGGTCCCCTGCTACATCATTTTCACACAAAAACCCAAAACCCGACCAGATTAACGTGGGAGATGTTTCTACTTGGCCCCCAAGTTGTTTTCAACGTCCAAGATCAAAAATCAAGCTGGCATATCACATGTATCACTTTTGACCAAGAATGAAGACAAAGACTTCAAGGGCAAAATCGGATTTCCATACATTAGGGTTTTCAGCTTGTAATATTTTAATCCTAGTTCTAGAATCATCTCTAGAGTAGTATAAAAGGAGGATGAGGCTTGTTCATCCCCTTTTGTTCCAGTTTTTAGCAAAATACTTTTGTAATTCCTTTTTTAAAATAATAAAGTTGGTGTTTGTAAAAATTGCATGTGTAATTCCTTTTGTTGTGTTTAAAAAGTTGGTATAAGTCTGTGCTAAAGCTGTGTTCCATTTCTAAAATTGTGAAGGTTTTGTATTATTCAAGTTTTCAAAAAGGTTTTAAAAAGAATTTTAATTTCAGAAAGTGAGAATCTTGGAAAGTGAAAGTGGACTGAGGTTTTTGATTTTCTGAGAGTGAAATTGTTTTTAAAACGTGTGGTTGTAAAGGTTTGAAAAGTTTTTAAGAAAAGTTTTGAGAAAGAAAAGTGAAACAGAATATATTGCTTGTGCTTGTGTTCTTCTTTTATTTTTCTTAAACAGGTGATTGTTTGTTGATTAAGTTCAGCATACACCCGAGTGTATTGGAGAAGGCTAAATCAGCCTTAGTTGGTCTTGGATGTAAGACCAACAAGGTAAAATTCTTGTTTCCTTTTTCATTTTTTTTAGCCAATTGTGAGTTTGCATGATTTGCTTGAAAAAAGGTGTTGAAGGTTGTTTAATCTGCTTGATTTGAGTTATTAGGTTCTTACATGCATGTTTAGAGCTTGCTTGAATCAATTTGGTATTGAGTTGTTAGGATTTGTTTGAAAAAAGTGAAAACAGATTTCAAAAGGGGTGTTTGGATTTAAGTTTTATAGGGAGATTTTGAGAGATTTTGTAGTTGAAAACGTGTTAGGAGTGGTCAATAGGGTTGTCAAAGGTTGTGTAGAGTTTAGTTATCAGTTTGGAAAAGATTTGAAGAGTAGTTGTGTGTTAAAAAGTGAGAAAGCAAAGCATAATCTGCTTAGGTCAATTTTCTGCTTGTTTTCCTTCAATTTGCTCTTGGATTTTGAAAATCTGTTAGAATTAGGTAGTCATAGGATTGTATGTTGTTTGTGTAATACTTGGTGCATGTGTATGCTAAATCTTGGGCTTTGAAACCCATTTGAGTGCAAGTAATCAAGAAGAAACACCACCAGACCCCTAGAAACACCTCAGCAACTTTGAAATGCCATGGTGTGCTTGATTGAGTGATTTTGTGCTAATTGTTGTTGTTTCCTGTGTTATTTGAATCCCTACACTCAGAAAGAGTGTAGGGGTGCCTTTGTCATCCCAAAAACATCACCAATTCAACACAAAACCAAGTCCTCTTGGTTCATGCACAAGTGAAGAACTCTTCACTTGTTCATCAGAAACATTAGAGTAACTGGCCACGTTTTTGGCTTCATTTAGCTTAATCTTTGTTGAAATTAGTTTGTGTTTGTGTATTTGTGTTTAGATAGTGCTACTGTTTGAGGTTTAAAAGTAAAAAAAAAAAAAAAAAATTTTTTGCAAAACTTCACCCTGCCTGGACTCGAACCCTCGACCTGCAACTCAGGAGTGAGGGGTTCTACCAGTGATCCAGATGAGTTTTTATGTTAAGACTTCATTTCATTATTAACATAAAGTGACTTTGTTTTGTTCTCATTTAAATAAGCCGTGGGCTTTTGGCTTATTCCTGGCTTATTGGATAAGCATTTTTGCTTCCTTTCATTTTTCCTAGGATAATATTAGAGTTTAGGATTTTTCTGTTTAAAAGTATTATTTTTCTCATTATTTAATTAATTATTAGGATTATTTTTAGTTTTATTTTTAGAAAGTAATTAAAAAATAGTAAACAGTAATTTAAAAATACAAAAAAAAAGTTTTTAGGTTTTAATTTATATTTTTGAGGTTTACATATCAAAAAGTTTTCAGAAACTTTAATTTTTAATTTTATTTGATTTTAGGTTTTTTATTAAAATTTAAAAATTAATATAAAATTAATTAAGAGGTTTTAGGAGCTTTAATTTGCATTTTCTTCTTAGTTAGAATATTTAGGATTTTTGAGAATTTTTTAGAATTTATTTGAGAAATTTTTTTTTTTTGGAATATTTTATTATTATTTTATTAAGAAAAATTCAAAGTTTTATTTTTAACTTTTTTTTATTTTTCCTAGATTCTAGACATTAAATTAGGAACTTTTTCACTTTCCAATTAATTTTTAGGTTTTTCAATTAATTTTTAGAATTAATTTAAGATTTAATAGATTTTAATAGTTTTTAGGAGTTTAAAAATAGTTTAATTTGGTTTTAAAATTTTTAAAAATAGTTTTTAGCTTAATTAGGTCATTTTTAAGGTTTACAAACTATTAAATCTTGTTTAGGGCTTTTTAATATTTAAAAGTGATTTTTAGGGCTTTAATTAGCATTAAAAAGTCATTATTAAATTAATTAAAAGGTTTTAGCAAGTTTGGATTTTTTGTAAACTCTTAGAATATTATTGTGGATTTTTAGTAATTTTTAGGAATTTTTAAGTCAAAATTTTAAATTTTGTCGTTTTTACGTTTCTACGTCTTAACTTTCTAGTAGTGTTTTTGCCTATTTTTCTATTTTTTCGTCTTCGTCATTTTCTCTTCTCCTTTCTTGTTAATAATCAAAAACAAAATCAATCATTCATTACACAACACACGTGCCTCCTCGAGAGAACGATCCCCATTAAGGGTCATAAGTGTTTACGTTTTCCTAAACGTACGCTTAATACTTACCGCTTTTACGCCTTTTTCCTAAAAGGTGTATTTTACTACATCATCTTCCATGAGTTTCTGGACAAGTTCGTTATCGTGTTCATTGATGACATCCTGATTTTCTCCTAATCCAAGGAGGAACATGAGGAACTGATGAGACTGCTTTTATACATAGTCTCATCGTCCAAAAAGGGCTTAAAATGCATTAAATATCATCAAAATACCCATATATATGCTTGTGTTTGTTGCTTGTGTATTTTTGGTACGGATATTGAGAAAATGACAAAAGATCACAAGAATCATGCAAAAACGAACACGGGAAACGAAGCCGCACAATGAACCAAGCCCTTATGAAGAATTTTCCCAAGAAAACCCTTGAAGATTTGAAGAATTATGAAGAAGGGTCCTCCAATATGGAAGAATTGACACTTTATACCCTTGTATCTTCATAATTACAAGTTTGGTCCCTAAAGTTTGTCAATATTGCAAAAAGGTCCCTCCACTTTGAAGAATTGGCAATTTTAGTCCCTCAACAAAACTAAAATGTCAGTATTTATCATCCTCAAAGTCAAATATACCAAGAAGGACTCCAAGTTACAAGAATTACAAGATCGGTCCTTTGAAAATATCAAAATTACCAAAAGGACCCTTGACTTTGAAGATTTGGCAAAAATGGTCCCTCATCAAACATGAATTGGTAATTTCAGTCCTCCAAAATGTCAATCATACAAGTTTAGACCATTATCCTTGAAGAAAATACCAAATCAGTCCTTCAAGAATCAAGAATTGGCAAGAATTACCCCTGAATTCACTTTACAAAACTTTTTGGGGCAAAGGTGTGAAAAATGAAAAGTTGTTACAAAGGATTTAGGCGTTGATGGAGTTTCTAGCTGAAATGACAAAGGGAAAAGAAAGGAGGGGCTAAACATGGCATACATCAAAGATACCTTAACCAGTGAGGGGGTGACACGTGCCCCACTCACCAAAATCCACCAATCCCCTTCCACCATTCATCCACCTCATCAATCCACTCACAACTTAAACTAATCTGGGATTAGTATATTTAAAACGGGCTAAACACAAGATTTAAAAACTCAAACATATCAAAACTTCCACTATTCATGTTCTTCACAAAACTGGGTTTTCTTAATCCGTTTGCAATTAGCACCCAATAACCTCCAGATTAGTGATTAATAACCCCTTAATCACATCCCAACCACAAAAATACTTGCCACCTCACTCCTCAGTCCCACATGAGATTCCCTGCTACACCTTTGGGCAAGGTGACAAAATAGTGACAGGGAATCAACCACCCACATTCCAGCTTACTCCTTAAGCACATTTTGGACCATTGGATGCAATTTAAACATGCCAGCTCCCACAAAACTCCAATTCAGTCACATGATTCAACAAAATGCCAAAAGATCACAAGGGCATTTCTGGGACTTCACAAGCTAGGGTTTATGTTTTTTTAGCTTAACTAGTTTATTGTATGCCTATATAAAGGCCTTAGTTCATTACATGTAAGCTTGCTCTTGAATTTTCAGTTGTTCACTTTTCTGTAAATCCCTATTCATATCAATGAAATGTGTTGGAAATTGTTGAAGAAAGCTCAAGTGCCACTCTTATAATCTGTTTGTTATTGTTCTTTGTTCATTATTCTTGAATCAAAAACCTGTTTTCAAAAGGAGTGTGCAAAAGTTTGCACATTTTCCACTTTTCTTGATATTTTGCTAAGTTCTTGTTTAAACCTTGGAATTCTTGGGCTATAGGGATGATCATAGCATCCTGATATTGTGTTATCAAGGTGTGGTGAGGCTTATAACTTGGGGATAATCAAGTGTGGGTAACAAGGTTGCATTAATCAAGGATTTTTACTTTTTCTGATTTTCATGTTGTGCTTCTAACTTTGTTGATTCTTAGCAGGGTTGTTTAAGGAATCTTGTACTTGTTGTTGCTAGTACATAAGCTCAAAATTCATGGGTGTAGATGTACATCCATGAGGTACACACCCTTAATCTCAAAATCTGAAAATACTTTGGATATTTGTGATATTTGAGTGTTGCTTGTGTTCTTGTGAATTTTGTGGCTTAATCTTGCTTGAATCTGTTGTTCTCATCTGTTATTGTGTTAATTTGGGTTTGGGTGGTCTTAAATCTCACTTTTGATTTGAAAATTTTGATTTTGAAAAGTTAAAGGGTGTTTGGGATTACCTGTTTGAGATTAAATCTTGTTATTGTGTTGTTAGAAGTGTGTATTTGTGGTTGTTATCTGCTATATGCTTGGTTGAGAGTTGTTTGCTGCAAGTTTTTGAGTTTAAAACCTTGAATCACACAATCTGCTATAACTTGTTGATTTTAACTGTTTTTGACCTAAGATTTTGGTGAAATCTAGAATATGTGCATGCTTAGGGTTAAAAGTTGTTTAAACATCATTATTATAACATATGTGATATATTTGGAGGTTTGAATCTGGCTTGTTGGTCAAGTGCATCAGCAAAGTATAAAACTTCATGTGTTAGTGTTCATCAGTAACTTAAGGTGCTTGAATCTTGCTTAAAACTTTGTATCATTGCATGAAACCTGTTTAGACTTACTTATTTAAGTATATAATAGCTTTTGTATGCATTTGGTGCAATTTGGTTGGCTGAATATTGCTAAAACAGCTTATAAGTGCTTAACTGCTTATGTGTTCATGTCTGGGCTAGATCTGGTGCTTAATTGAATTAACTGTACAAATTGGCTTGTTGGATTGTTGATTTCTTTGTTTGTATAGACTCCTTATGATCCAAAGATCATTTGGGTGCCTTGTTAAAACTTGAATCTCTAAAAAAGTCATTAAAGACAAAAAAGTCTACAAGTCAAGCAGTGGGAAAAGTTCCCACTGCTCAACACCCAAAACTAGGCCCTACTAGTGTTAATTTGTTCTTAGCTTATCAATAAGCTATAATTGCTTATCCAGACCTGCAACAACTTATTCTTTGTGATAGATCTTCATTATTTGACCCATTTGATTAGACTGGAGCTTATTGGACTTTGACTTTGACTTTTTCTAGAAAACCAACTTATTTGACTTTTTCATAAGTGCTTATTTGCTTTTTCCAGATTATTGAGTGTGCTTATTGAAAGTCTTTTTGTTGATTTAGCTTACTGAAGTCATTTAAAAGCTTTAGAAACTTGAATCAGCTTTTGGGGTGGCCTAGAACTCAAAAACGACTATTTTGACGTTTTCTGTAGATTGCTTTTTGCATTTTCAGGCTTATTCCTTTGGCTTATTTCAAATTTCTTTTTATAGAAGTCTTATTTAGGACAAAAGAAGCTTGTGTGTCTAATTTGAGCTTATGGCATTAGCTTATAGCTTAATGGGCCAAAAAGCCCATTAAGAATAAGTTGTTTGGTATAAGCTTGCTTATTTCACATTTTCAGCTTTTGGGCCTTTGGAATAAGTTGTTTAAAATCAAATTTTGACTCAAGTAGTGCTTTTTGGGCCATTTTTACAAACTTTTTCTTATTGGGCCAAATTTGGCCCATTTAGGAGTCTGTTTTGGGTTTAGCCCATTTTCTAGGCCCATTAATGGTATTTAGGTAATTTCAACTTCATTTCTGTGTTATTTAGGTTAAATTAAGCTAGTTTGCAAGTTTTTAGAGTTTTTTAGGATTTTTGAATATTTATTAATATTTTAATATTATTTTATTATTCAAAATTAAAAGTCTGATTTTCTAAGTTTTTATATTTTTCCTAGATTCTAGACACTTAATTAGGAATTTTACAACTTTCTAAATATTTTTAGGGTTTTCCAATTATTTTCTAGAATTATTTGAAGTTTTTATAGCTTTTAATAGTTTTTAATTGTTTAAAAATAGTTTTTAGTGGTTTTAAAATTTTGAAAAATACGTTTGAGCTTAATTAGGTTATTTTAAAGGTTTACAAACTTTAAGATCTTGATTTGGACTTTTTATTAGTTAATATTGATTTTTAGGGCTTTAATTAGCATTAAAAAGTTAATATTTAATTAACTAAAAGGTTTTAGCAAGTTTGGATTTTTTGTAAACCCTTAGAATAATTTTAGTGGATTTTTAGGAATTTTTAGAGTAAAATTTTAATTTTGGTGCTTTTTACGGTTTTACGTGTACGCCTTTATCGTCTTAGTGTAATCCGTCTTCGTAACCGTCATTCTCTTCTTATCCCATTTCTATTTTCTTTCTCATAACAATATAATCACAAAGTTAATCATTTCATTAACACAACACACAAGCCTCCTTGGGAAACGAACTTCTCATTGGTCATTAATGCTTGGTTTTCCTAAACTGACACTTAATATTTTCCACTATTTTACGCTCTTTTCCTAAAGGGTAGTAAAAAGGCTACATAAATTTTGGCGCCACTGCCGGGGAGGCGTGTTGTGTTTTGATTTGGAAATTGTTATTTTTATATACTAACCATAATAGTATTTGTATTAGTAGAACTCTACTAATACGTATTTGTCGATTTTCGTTTTTTGTGTGAATAATATTACTATATTGTATACGTAGAACAATAAATTCACAAGTACTCCAAATACGTGAGAAACCACAACCTTGACTTGGGAGGTCATTACCCAATCATTGTATTCGAATCTCAAACCAAAGAAAAAGGCAAAAATAGATAAATACTTTCGTGAAGCTCAATTTTGAAAAATACAAACTATAAGGTGGGTATAAGGCGGATATTATAAAATATATCCTAAGGAAAAAGGCTCTTAAGTGCTTCGCGCCACCTCGTTTCCCAGCTTGCTTTTGAGTATTTGATTTTGAGAGCTAATCGAGGGTTTTGCCGCCCAAAGTATTATTAAGTATCATATATACTTTCTTGGTTTCATTGATTAAACCCTCTTGAACGTTTTGGTATTCCACCAATGTTCTAAAGTCATCGAAGGCGTTCACTTCACGTGATCGTTTTCATTCCTTGAGGCTTCTTTAATCAAGAGATTTGATTAAGGAGGAGATTTGTAGATTTTTGTCTACTGAATACATTCATCAAAATCCAAAAAAGGTTAATACAATCAAAAACCACAAAAAAATTGAAAAAATACAAAACACCAAAAAGAATCCTCTTTGCTCGTCCCCTCGTTGTACGTGAATGCTAACTCGTAATCAAGCAAGGCGTGCACGTAAACGAAAGAACAAAACTCCTACTCCTAATCTTTCTAGTGAGGAGTCTCCTATTGACGAACCCATTTTAAGAGAAGCACCAACCATGGCGAATCGAACTATGATGGAGTTACCTCAAGCACCCACCGAGGGTTATGGAGAGGCTATTGTGATTCCCGCTATCCTTGCGGAGAATGTTGAAGTGAAAACGGGTTTGTTGTCGATGATCCAAAACAACAAATTCCGTGGTGATGAGAAGGACAATCCACACAACCATATCCGCCAATTCAATCGTCTTACCGCCACTTGCAAGTTTAAGGATGTCTCGAATGACTCGATTAAGATGATGCTTTTTCCGTATTCCTTAGCGGGGCCCGCTAAAATTTGGTTGGAGAAAGAGCCACCCAATTCTAACAAGAGTTTAATGAAAGTTTTTCCGCCCTCTAAGACTACGCACTTGAAAGACGAGATTTCAAAATTTTAACAAGAGTTTAATGAAAGTTTTTCAACGGCTTGGAATATGTTTAAGGAAATGTTACATGAATGTCCTCATCACGGTTTTTCCGTCTTGCATCAAATTGACACGTTTTACAATGGACTTAATGATCATGAAAGGGATTATTTAAATGCCGTCGCGGGTGGTAATTTTTTTTGTAAAACGGTTGAGGAAGCTTTGGTGATAATTGAGAATAGATCTAAGGTGTATAGTCCTCGTAGCACGTCTAGTGTTCGTAAGGCTTCTTCTTCGGCCTCACCTTCTTTGTCTACTACCATCGATGCTTGCCAAATTGAGGCGAACTTGGATGATAGGTGTGAAAACACCCATCTTTTCTACCACTTAAATTACAATAATAACCGGACCAAAAAGTGTATTTTATGTCTTTTATGTCGGAATTATGCGTGGTTTGTGTTTTTGTTGTGCTTTTGGACGAAAAGGTGAAAAGTGGAGAAAACACGGGCATTCACGGGCATTTACGGACTTTTGTTGAAGAAAAAGATGAAAAGACGAAGTCAAGAAGTCAAGAGTGCAAAAAGAACGGAAGTCCCAGACCAAATCTGAAGATTTATCGAAAAAAAAGTCGAAAGACGGAAGTTTATCAAAAGCCGAGGAACTCGAGTCTATTTTGTTGAAGAATTAAAAGACGAGTTCAAGAGAAATACCGAGCCACAAGTCATCAAAGTCCAAGATTAACAAAAAGATTAAGAAGGAAGGACTTAATGGCGCAATTAAGAAGAAAGGAAGGAGAGGAGGAAGCTTCCTCTAACCATCTTCCTAATCACCTATAAATACTTCTCATTTTCATTCATTTGTTCTTGTTGACTAATCGTGACAATTAGTTCTTCCACCTTTACTTTTATGCACCTTTAATTACTTGCACCTTTAATTACATGTCTTGCACCTTATTTACCATTTAATTTCAAGTAAGTTTTTCTTTTAATTCTCGCACCTTTACTTTATCTTGTTTATCTCATTCTACCTTTCTTTAATCCTTGATTTATAAGCTTTTTGTCTCGTTTATTTGTTTAAAGATTTCATTTTTATGCTTTTGATTGTTTTAAACCATTTATTTTCATAGCTTATTTTGTTTATTTTCAAGTTTTTAAAGTTTTTACAAAAGTTATTTTCGTATAAAAAGTGGTTTTTCGTAAAGTTTATTCATTTCTTGTGTTAAAAGTTGTTAAAATTCAACCCAGTAGCTTATTTTCATACGGTTTACCTTAGGATTTCGTCTAGTGCTTATTAGAATCATAGCTTATTTTTCTAGCTTATCTCCATTTTCCTTTACTGTATTCCGATTGGGGTAGATCGGAAAAGGGTTTGTATATTCCGACCATAGCTACATTGCTTGGTCGGAAAAGGGTTTCAACTTTCCGATTTGGGAGACTTTGGTATTCCGACCAGAAGAGTCTTGGGTATTCCGATCAGGTAAGTGACAGATATTCCGATTGGTGCTCTTTTCTTCATTCCGATCGAGGTGTTATTTTGGGTATTCCGATAGGGATAGGTGACAATATTCCGATCAGGGGTTCCGAACAGCATTCCGACCAAATCTATCCCATATTCCGATTGGGGTAAGTGACATATTCCGATTGGTTTTCTGATCAATATTCCGATTTGAGGGTAAGCTAACATTCCGATCAAGGTCTGATCAGAATATATTCCGACGGTGGGTTTATTTTTCATATTTTGCCTTGTCTAATTTTTAGCTTATGTTTTTATACTTTGTCCATTTTTAATTCTCGTCACACTTTTATTTTTAGTCATTTAGTTATTTTACTTTTCAAAGTTTTTAAATACCGATTGCACCTTTCCTTTAAATAGACTTAGATTTAATTTTATGTCAATTTACTTTAAAGACATTTACTTTAATTGTTTTGCACATTTTCATATACTACAACGACAAACTTTTTGTTTCACCAAAATAAAACTGAGTCACACATTAAACACAAGTTTATCAATTCGAAAAGACATACCACAACGAACTAAATTTTCATACGGGGTGTCAAAAGCCTTGTATCAAATGGCGCCGCTGCCGGCTCTTTTTGTAAAGATTAACGGTTTTCTGTGAAAGACGCGTTGCTTTTTGGGATCCGTTCATTCGTGAGCGTTATTTTCTTGCCTTAAAAAAAATTCAAAAACCCATAAAAATTAAAAATTGATAAAAATCCATAAAAATTAAAAATTTCAAAAATCCAAAAAGATTTTATCTTTATTGTGTATATATATTGTCTTTGTGTTTGGTTTCTTTTTCTTTTGCATTTTCAGGTGTATGCGTACTAGATCTTTGAATTATCAAGAGCCCGAGACTCAAGAAGATTTAGCTATGTCAGGTGTTAACAACAATAATCATCCACCGCACCTCAACAATAACAACAATGTTCTTCCACAGCCCGATCTTCGGACAATGGAGGAGCTTTGTCAACCTACCATGTTTGGACGAGGAGGACCGATTGCGCCGATGCAAATCAACGCTCCTGATTTTTCGTTGAAGCACCACATGATTCAACAAGTGCAAACAAATCCTTTTAGAGGATTGCCTGATGATGATGCCAACAAACACCTCGACAAGTTCATTACAATCACCCAAAGCATGAAGTTGGCTGGTGCCACAATGGATGAACTTCGCCTACAACTCTTTCCACATACTTTATTACATCATGCCGAGAAATGGTTTGATCGTCTCCCAAAGAATTCTATTCATACTTGGGATGACATGACTCAACGCTTTTTGTCGCGCTACTTTCCACCATCTATGGTCACAAGCCTTCGCAATCAAATCAGCGGTTTCATGCAAGACCCTGATGAATCTCTTTTTGATGCTTGGGAGCGATATAATGTCTTGATTGATCGTTGTCCAAACCACAACATGCTCCCTGTGACCTTAATAGACACTTTCTACAACGGTTTGACTTTTCGAGATCGTGATACGATTAATGCAGCCGCCGGTGGCACATTCATGAAAAGGAGACCCGAGGAGTGTAGAGAGCTAATTGAGAACATGACTACTCACCACAAAAACTGAGATTCCTCTGCTTCTTCAAGGAACAATCCGAGAGTCAATGTTTCCTCCACTTCAGCAAACCCTGATATGACCGAACTCACCCGTGTGCTGACTGAAATGAGCAGAAGTATGCAACTCTTGGATTCAAACCAACAACAACAACAAGTTAAAGCTGTTGCTACTCCTTGTGAAACATGCGACGGTCCACACCCATACACCGATTGTCCTTCGACACAAGGAAATCCGGAAAATGTGTATGCAGCTTATGGTAATTATTCACTGGAAAATTACCAAGCTCGACCTCAAGGGGATAGAAATCTGCTGAGTTACCGATCAAACAACTACCTTTCACCCGGTTTTTCTCCTCAACCAAAACCCCACCAACAACTACAATAGAAGCAACCAAATCCCACCTAGAGCTTCTAATCCTTATCACCCACCCGCTCAACAACTCCCACCCATTAACCCCGATGTTGACACCATCATGAGAACCCACGGTGAGCAAATCAAGAACCTGTAGAGCCAAATTATCAATCTGAAAGGAGATATTACCAAGCAAGGAAATGAGATTAGATCCGAACTTCGAGATAATCTTCAATCCTCCATCAGCACTCAAACGAATGATATAAGGAATATACTGGCTAGTTTCTTGCCCCCTGCTCAACCTTCTACTTCAAGTTCTCTACCTTCAAACACCGTCACTAATCCGCGAGCCACTGTGAGTGCTATTACTACGCGTAGTAGAATTACCATTGTCGATCCACCAATCCCACCCCCATCATCTACACCTCCTCCACCACCATTTATCCCTACTCCTCCTACACCTAGTAGATGTGCACCATTACCGTCTCCGCCTCGTCATGACGATGTACCCAGTAAAGAAACCTTCAACATCCCAACCTTTACTTGCTACACCCGCACCTTCAACACCTAAACCCAATATCCCTTATCCCTCTCGTTTAGGCAAGACCAAAATGCTAACCAAGGATGACTCTGAAGTGACACGCTATGTGAAGATGATTTCTCAGATGAACTTCAACATTAGCTTTCTTGAAGCACTTGTCCACATGCCCAAATTTGTTAAAGCATTTAAGGAATTGCTAAACAAGAAGGAGAAGCTGATTGAACTCGCCAACACACGCTTAAACAAAAACTGCTCTGCAGTTATTCTCAAAGAACTTCCGGAAAAGCTTGGAGATCCTGGTCGTTTTGTGTTGCCTTGAGTTTTCAACAAAACTGAAGAATTTACTGCCCTTGCTGATCTCGGGGCTAGTATTAATTTGATGCCATTGAGTGTTTGGAAAATACTGTCATTACCCGACCTCACTCCAACAAAGATGACTCTTGAACTTGCAAATCGCACTCTCGCTTACCCCGTTGGTATAGCCGCAGACGTGTTTATTAAAGTTGGAACATTTACTTTCCCGGTCGACTTTGTCGTTGTTGATTATGAAATGGACCCTCGTATTCCTTTAATACTTGGTCGGCCATTCTTGAGAACCGGACGAGCTTTAGTAGATGTGGCCGAAGGTGAGTTAATCTTAAGAGTCGGGGATGATGCACAAGTTTTTAAAATGGGGAAGCTTACTAGCAAATCCTTTGGAGGCCGAGAATCAGTGAATATGATTAATGTGCATGATGACTTTGTTGTCTACGACAATCCTCTATTCGATTCTTCCATTGATAATCCACTTTTTGAAGATAATGTGGATGATTCTCGCCCCAATTTGGACGCTTCTCCCATTTATGATTCTCCACCGGTCTTTGATGCTTATGATGATGATGATTCTAGCTCAGATTCGGATGATTTTGATGATTGTACTTCTGAGTATCCCGACCTGCCCACGTATGATGATTTCGATGAGGCTGATACTCTTTCGAGCGATTCTTCACATGATGAAAATCCTCCGCCATCACTCGATCCTACTCTGGACGATTACTCATTTGAGGAAGACTTCTCTGCATTTCTCAACACTTACTTCCCTCATGAGAGTGATGCACCTCCTTTGGACTTTAAAGATTATCGTCTTGATCCTACTTTGGATTTGAAGCACATTCTTTCAAAGGAGAAGAAACCGGTCGACACCAATATCCGCAACACGTATGAGTTAACACCTCTTTGTCCCCCGTCTGAGGACGAGGTTGTGCTTCTTCGCGGATCTTCTTCACACTCTGCTGAGCCTGAGTGCTATTTTCCCTTAAAGGAAAAGGTGTTCGACCCCGGTATTGACATTCTGCAGCCATCTCAGCATCCACCTGATGAAATAAAAGGAAATATCTTTGGAACTTATGGAAATCTACTTGCACCACTTCAACCTTGCTTCCACCGTGCTCCATCACTGCTTAAGGGAACCGTGCCTACTCTTCTTTCGCTTGCCTTGTTCGCCTTAAGCTTGTTCTATTTGATGGACGAAAACTATGTCTTTAATCCTGGTGGATATGTTTTCTGCTTCTTCCTATGATGATCAAGGTCGAGTCAGGCTCACGACTCGGTTAACAAAAATCAAGCGCTTCTTGGGAGGCAACCCATGCATCTATCTTTTCGCTTTCTTTATCCTAAGTGTAGGGGAGACCCGTTGGTTTGCTTTCCTCTCCTCACTTCTTACAATCAGGGATTCAAGCTTCAATGATCCACTCTTGATGATTCTTGACGACCTGTGCTTCCGTGTTCCATTATCCCGGTTCTATCCTAAACTCTTTTCATTCACTATTTTATATTTTCTCAATATTAAAATAGGAATCTCTTTAGTTGTCCTTTCCTTAGCGAGATTTAAACAAAGTGCACAATGTCCTAAGTGTAGGGGAGTTTACTCCCACATGCTTAAACATTGAGGACAATGTTTATCTTAAGTGTAGGGGGGACTTCTATCGAAGTTAAGTGGTCTTTTCCTTGTATTTATACTCATTTTAACAGGAAAATCAATTTTTCGACATTTTTCAAAATTTTTGATCTATTTTGGCCTATTAGTTTTTCCTATTTGTATAGTTATTTTCCTTCTTTGCTAGAATAGATGTTTAATAAGTGGTTTTTATTTTCAAACGTTTTGAATCTTTTGACTCAACCCGAGTTTACTTTTCTAAGTTACTCTAGCTAGTATCCTTAACGTGTTTAAGTCAAGTTTTGCTAGGCTTTTATATAGGGAGCTATAAAACGCGAAAGTCTTAACTCTCACAGGTTAAGAACAAGAACTTTTCGCAAGTTCCTATAATTGATCCTAGAGAGTCGTTTATCAAGGGAACTTTAAAATGCGATTTCTAAACTTGAAAAAGTCTAAGAATTTGCAAGATCCTATAGGCGACTCGAAAATCCAAAACTTTGATTTAATAGGCTAAGCATCCACGAGTCTCATTCTTTGAGATTTTAAACTGTGGAGAACGAGAGATGATAGAGCCAATTATAAGTCCGGTATTCTTTCAGGGATTTATGTGAGTTAATTATAAGCCTATTCTCCCATCGCTTGCTTATAATTTATCTGCTAATAAATAAAGTTGAACGATTTGAAAAGTTACTTAGCTTCTAGCCCAAGATCGTTTAAAAGTTGCTCGGTATGGATTAGAGTTCATAGCCAAGGCATAACTTATTGAAGCGGGATGCGAAGATTGGAAAGTCCGAAAAGGCCCTAACAAGGCATGAGGGCTATATTTTGTTGCTAAAGATCCAAAGTGATGTGAAGAATCATTTATCAAAAATCAATATGAAGGATCGAGACACACGACGTAAAGCAACAACTCCCCAAAAGTCATGGAGAAGTGTATCCGAAAAGACCCTAACAAGGTATGAGGATAAATAGATCCAAGTCATAAAAGGAGGCGGATCGTTGTATATCAAAGTCCAAAATAAAGATTGAAGAAAAATGAAGAAGTCGTGGTCCAAGTATGAATCTCTCAAAAACTTCAAGTGAAGAAATTCCATTATGAAGAGAAGACCATAATTTCATGAACGTCTCTCAAGATTTGAAGTATGAAGTCGCTGCCAAATATCGGTCCGAGAAAGGTCTCAAATCGCGAAACGATTTATGCCAAGATATGAACTTTATGAGGTCCCGAGAAGCAGTTTTAAAAGATTTTGTCCTTTAGATAACTATTGATTAAATCGTTCACCTTATTTTCAGACTTAATAACTATCGAAATAAGTCAAACAATGCATCCTCGTGATCATTCAAGACAATAATAAAATATAAGAGATACACCTAGGAATAAGGGAGTCTAAGTGAATAATTGGCCCACATGAGTTCGTGTTAGTTTACTAACTTATAATAATAATGATCTTGTTTTTAAGCTTGGTTTGGAGAAAGTGAAAACTTGAGGATGATGATCATTCATAACATTTCCAAAACCCAAGGTATGTTTTTGATTTCTTTACTTTGAATGTTTATAGATTTCTATCACTTTAATAAAGGCCAACGTGGATTGATTTTGATGAAAAATGTAAAGGTGCTTTGTAACTAATGAATTGCATGAGGACATTGCAATGGTCAAGTGTAGGGGATTTGATAGGTGTGAAAACACCCATCTTTTCTACCACTTAAATTACAATAATAACCGGACCAAAACGTGTATTTTATGTCTTTTATGTCAGAATTATGCGTGGTTTGTGTTTTTGTTGTGATTTAGGACGAAAATGTGAAAAGTGGAGAAAACACGGGCATTCACGGGCATTTACGGACTTTTATTGAAGAAAAAGATGAAAATACGAAGTCAAGAAGTCAAGAGTGCAAAAAGAACGGAAGTCCCAGACCAATTCTGAAGATTTATCGAAGAAAAAGTCAAAAGACGGAAGTTTATCAAAAGCCGAGGAACTCAAGTCTATTTTGTTGAAGAATTAAAAGACGAGTTCAAGAGAAATCCCGAGCCACAAGTCATCAAAGTCCAAGATTAACAAAAAGATTAAGAAGGAATGACTTAATGGCGCAATTAAGAAGAAAGGAAGGAGAGGAGGAAGCTTCCTCTAACCATCTTCCTAATCACCTATAAATACTTCTCATTTTCATTCATTTGTTCTTGTTGACTAATCGTGACAATTAGTTCTTCCACCTTTACTTTTATGCACCTTTAATTACTTGCACCTTTAATTACATGTCTTGCACCTTATTTACCATTTAATTTCAAGTAAGTTTTTCTTTTAATTCTCGCACCTCCCTTTACTTTATCTTGTTGATCTCATTCTACCTTTCTTTAATCCTTGATTTATAAGTTTTTTGTCTCATTTATTTGTTTAAAGATTTCAGTTTTATGCTTTTGATTGTTTTAAACCATTTATTTTCATAGCTTATTTTGTTTATTTTCAAGTTTTTAAAGTTTTTACAAAAGTTATTTTCGTATAAAAAGTGGTTTTTCGTAAAGTTTATTCATTTCTTGTGTTAAAAGTTGTTAAAATTCAGTCCAGTAGCTTATTTTCATACGGTTTACCTTAGGATTTCGTCTAGTTCTTATTAGAATCATAGCTTATTTTTCTAGCTTATCTCCATTTTCCTTTACTGTATTCCGATTGGGGTAGATCGGAAAAGGGTTTGTATATTCCGACTATAGCTACATTGCTTGGTCGGAAAAGGGTTTCAACTTTCCAATTTGGGAGACTTTGGTATTCCGACCAGAAGAGTGTTGGGTATTCCGATCAGGTAAGTGACATATATTCCGATTGGTGCTCTTTTCTTCATTCCGATCGAGGTGTTATTTTGGGTATTCCGATAGGGATAGGTGACAATATTCCGATCAGGGGTTCCGAACAACATTCCGACCAAATCTATCCCATATTATGATTGGGGTAAGTGACATATTCCGATTGGTTTTCTGATCAATATTCCGATTTGAGGGTAAGCTAACATTCCGATCAAGGTCTGATCGGAATATATTCCGACGGTGGGTTTATTTTTCATATTTTGCCTTGTCTAATTTTTAGCTTATGTTTTTATACTTTGTCCATTTTTAATTCTCGTCACACTTTTATTTTTAGTCATTTAGTTATTTTACTTTTCAAAGTTTTTAAATACCGATTGCACCTTTCCTTTAAATAGACTTAGATTTAATTTTATGTCAGTTTACTTTAAAGACATTTACTTTAATTGTTTTGCACATTTTCATATACTACAACGTCAAACTTTTTGTTTCACCAAAATAAAACTGAGTCACACATTAAACACAAGTTTATCAATTCGAAAAGACATACCACAACGAACTAAATTTTCATACGGGGTGTCAAAAGCCTTGTATCATTGGAAAACAAAATCTTTGATAAGATTAAAGGTCTTTTGATTGAATTCAAAGTAGGAGAACCAAGTGCTCCCGCTACGGCTAAAGCGGTTGAGGTTTCATGCATGTATTGTGGTGGAGGTCATGATTTCTCCGAGTGCATTACCAACGGTGGTAACACTTCGAGTGCCTACGCGGCCACGGGAACTTACAACCAAAACGATCAAGTTACCCGCTCTAATCAATTGACTCCACCGGGTTTTGGTTCAAATCAAAATGCTAACAACAACTATCGCAACAATCAAGTTGGTTTCAAAAACAATTACAACAAGGGAAACTATGGGAATCAAGGTGCTAATAATCAAGTTTCAAACAAAAATCAAAACGATTTTCAAAATAACAACAAAGGTTTGCAAACGTTGAAAGATCTTCCAAATTAATTTGTTGAATACGCTAATGGGAATGAGGCTAGGTTTGACAACATTCAAAGAGAAATCATTAGCCTAAGATCCGAGTTTAAGACCGACTTGAAGAAAGAGTTGAAAAATGAATTAGCAAATGAACTTAAGATCCATACCAACAAGATGGAAGGGAATGTAACAAGGTTACAACAAAACCAACAAAAAATGGAACAAAGGCAACATGAGATTAAACAAGAAATGATTAAAGCCGAGAAGAGGCAATCCATGTTTGAAGATAAAATCTCATCTATGTTTGAGGCAATTATGTGTAAACCGTCTTCGAGTAGTCTTCCTAGCAACACCGTATCAAACCCTAAGGGTGAGATGAAAGTGATTACCACAGGTAGTGGTAAGACACTTTAGGAACCGACTCCTCAACCAATTGCTCCTACGGAGGAGGCAATTGAGGAAGAACCCGAGGTGGTGGTCCAAAAGGAGCATGTCCCAATCCCACGAAGTACCGCTCATGCCACACCTACGGTTGACCCATTACCCATATTAGAACCCGAGATTCCAAAGGCTATGCCTATGCCTCAACCCATACCACCTTTGCCCTATCCATCGAGACATAGAAAGGAGAAACGTCAAGAGCGCGACAATTACCAATTTGAGCTTTTTATGAAAATGTTTCGTGATTTGCACTTTATGTGAGTTTTGCCGACGCTTTGGTCATGATGCCTCGATTTGTCGCTAATTTTAAGAGTATGTTGAACAACAAGGAGAAATTGCATCAATTGTCTAGTTGTTCGTCGGTTTATCTTAATCACATACCTCAAAAAGTCGGTGATCCCGGTAAATTTTTGATCCCTTGTGCAATCTAAGATATGGAAGAATGCTTTGCCTTGGCCGATCTTGGTGCTAGCATTAACTTGATGCCACTTGAAATCTTCAAGTCGCTCAATCTTCCTAATCTTACTCCTTTACTAATGTTTATCGAGTTGGCCGACCATTCCACGATTCCCGCATGTGGATTGGCGGAAGACGTTTTTGTGAAAGTGGGAAAGTTCTACTATCCCGTAGACTTCATCGTTGTTGATATTCCCACGGATCCTCAAGTTCCTCTCATTTTAGGTCGTTCGTTTTTAGATACGTCGATGTTCATGCTAGAAAGATCACCTTACGTTTCAACGACGAGGAACTTGTTATAAACGCAACTCAAAACTCTCAAATTTCTCATGTTTATTCCGTTGCAACCATAAACCTCGTTGATATGATTGACGTGGTTTGCGAGGAATTTTCACAAGAAGTTCTAGGTTTTGGTGATGATGAAAATAGTGGCAATCCCACTATGTTAGATCCAATTCTTGATAACTCGACACCAACCTTCACTCCATTTGAAGGTGGTGGTTTTACGTTGAAAGAATTCGATGTTCCACGTACTTGTAACGAAGACCTCGACAACGATGAGGACTTCTCGATTATCAAGGATTTTCTTAACGATTTCCCATTTCCTCCACCCGAGGAGGTTATGAGTATCGAGCCCAAATCTTCAATTGAGGAACCACCTATCCTCGAGTTGAAAGATTTACCTCCTCATCTCGAATATGTCTATTTGGAGGAGGGCGACAAGTTGCCGGTTATTATTGCGAAGGAACTTTCGGATGATGAAAAAACCGCACTTGTCGGTGCTCTAAAGGATCACAAAGGGGTAATTGCGTGGAAGTTATCCGACATTAAGGGGATCGATCCCAAATTTTGTACCCATAAAATCTTAATGGAGGAGGATTACAAGCCGCAATCCAATGTCAAAGGAGGGTGAAACCCAAAATTCATGACGTCATCAAAAAGGAAGTCCTTAAACTCCTTGACGCGGGAATGATTTACCCTATTTCCGATAGCCCTTGGGTGAGTCCTATTCATTGTGTCCCTAAGAAGGGAGGAATGACCGTTGTGCCAAACGATGCCAAGGAGTTAATTCCCACTAGACTCGTGACTGGATGGAGAGTGTGCATTGACTATCGAAAGTTGAATGAAGCCACTCGAAAAGACCATTTTCGCTTGCCCTTCATGGACCAAATGTTGGATCGTCTTGCGGGAAACGATTTCTATTGCTTTTTAGATGGTTTTTCCGGTTACTTCCAAATCCCCATCGATCCTCGTAATCAAGAAAAAACTACGTTTACGTGTCCATATGGAACGTTTGCCTATCGTAGAATGCCATTTGGACTTTGTAATGCACCGGGAACCTTTCAAAGGTGCATGATGGCTATTTTTCATGATATGATCGAGAAGACAATGGAAGTCTTCATGGATGACTTTTCCGTGTTTGGTAATTCGTTCACTTCGTGTTTGTCAAATCTTGAGAGAATGTTGAAACGTTGTGAGGAAACCAACCTTGTGCTCAATTGGGAAAAGTGTCATTTTATGGTTAAAAGTGGAATCGTCTTAGGGCACAAGGTCTCGAAAGCGGGGATTGAGGTAGATCAAGCTAAGGTAGACGTCATCGCCAAATTACCTCATCCCAAAACCGTTAAGCAAGTTAGGAGTTTCCTAGGCCACGCGGGCTTTTATTGTCGATTCATCAAGGATTTTTCAAAGATCTCTCGACCTATTACACATCTTCTTGAAAAAGAGGCACGTTTTGTCTTTGACGAAGATTGTGTACGAGCCTTTGAAATCCTTAAGAGGAAACTTACCGAAGCTCCCATTCTGGTTGCTCCCAATTGGAACCTCCCCTTTGAGCTCATGTGTGATGCTAGTGATTACGCTATTGAGGCCGTATTGGGGCAACGTCATGAAAAGCACTTCTTGCCTATTCACTATGCTAGCAAGACGATGACCGAGGCTCAACTTAAATACACTAAAACTTTGAAGGAGTTCCTTGCCGTGGTGTATGCATTTGAGAAATTTCGACCTTATCTCGTCTTGACGAAATGCATAGTGTATACGGATCATTCGGATATCAAGTATCTTATGGCTAAATAAGATGCTAAGCCAAGATTACTTCGTTGGATTCTCCTCCTTCAAGAATTTGATCACAAAATCGTTGACAAAAAGGGAGCTGAGAATCTAGCGGCCGATCATCTTTCTCGTTTGGAAGATCCTCACCAAAGTGTTTACGAGCCCAAGGAAATCACTGAAACATTTCCGCTCGAGACACTTGGTGTAGTGAATTGATGAGACTGCAATTATACATAGTCTCATCGTCCAAATCAGGCTAAAAACGCTTAAAATATCATTAGAATACCCCTATATATGCTTGTATTTGTGCATTGTGTATTTTAGGTATGGGTATCGTGAAATCAACAAAAGATCACAAGAATGAAGCAAAAACGAACACGGGAAACGAATCCGCACAATGAACCGGACCCGAGTCATGAATTTCCTTTGAAGTCCTTGAAGTTTTGAAGATTGGCAAGATTGGTCCCTCTACTTTTGAAGACTTGTCATTTTAAACCCTTGTAGAACTCTAATATTGCATATGGGTCACTAAAATGACAAGAATGTACATCATTAGCCCTTTAAGATTGGTCAAATTGCATTTATAACCCTTGGAAAAGTTTATCAAAACCTTTTGTGGCCAAAGTTGGAAAGTGCAAACTTCCATTACAAAGGAAGTTGGATTTAAAACTGATTAAACTTTATATAGCAAGATTTTGGGACATGAAGGGCCAAAGTTGACTAGACAACATAACTTCACCAGCCATTCGTTGACCTACACATCACCACCACTCCACATCACCTAAACCCCACTATATACTTAACCTGTTTTATTTATTCGGTCAACTTTGGTCAAACATTTTACAAACGAGGGAAACAGGTATTAAGCCTCTAATCACAATCTATCATCACTGTTTATCCTCCCTCACCTCATAAACCCTAGTTCTTAATCTCTAATCAAACAAAGGGGCAAGTAAAAATTGCATTTACCATTGTACAATTAACCCATTACCCATTAAATCCCTTCACCCAGAAAACGACATCTCTGCCACCTTGTCCCCTCACCAGCTATCACATGTCACGGGTTGGCTCGCACAAGAAGGATTGTTGACCAAATCAACGAATGTTATTCATTCCTTCATCCCAAAGCCTAGCTGAACGACCAAGATCAGGGAACAACATCAACATCAGTTCTCAAGATCACATGTTGGCCATTTTCGAATTTCACATCAAGGGTACATTTGGGATTATTAGCATTAGGGTTTGTTTTTTTATTATTCTAGATTCTTCTGTATGCTATTATATAAAGCAGCATAGGGTTTAGTTTTAGTTTGTTCCAGATTTTCTCTCAGAATTGTAATCCTTTTTAAGTTTAATGAAAATTGGTATTTTTGAGGTAAATGTAATTCCGTTTCGATTATTTTAAAATTGGTACACTGAGGAGATAAATCTGAGTTCCATTTTTTTTACAAGTTTGTTTTGAGTTACTTTTCTGTTTGAGAAAGATTTCAAGGAGGTTTCAAGTGTTTCAAGTTTTGAGTTTATGAAAGGTTTTCATAAAAAGTAAAAAAAATCAGATTGGTATTGTTTGTTACTTGTGTTTTAACAGGTTGGAAAGCTTGTACACGTGCATGTACATAAGCTCATTTCCAAAAGGGTATGGATGTGTGCCCTTTAGGTACGTTTTCTTGCATTTTCTATCCAAGAATGTGAAGTCATGTGATGTTGTGTTTTTGTTAATTAAGCGAGAAACATTTGAGTCTAATCTGATATTTGGTTGATAATGAAACACAATCTGTTATAAAAGTTGGTTGTTTAAAGGTTCTACAAAAACCTGTTTTGTAAAAAAATCCATGCCTAGAAATATAAGGTGTGTTTGGGATAACTTGGTGTGGACTGTGTATACCACGTTCAGGCCAAGTTGAGCTCTGCACAGCTTTAAGAGGTATAGGTAAGTGGTTTTAGACAAAAAGAGTTGAGGTTTGTTTAGGAAAATTTGTTTTCCAAATTTGTTCGAAAATCCTGTAGGTTGGATTAGTCTTAGTGTATTTAGGTCTTAGAGTAATTTATTTAAGTTTTTATTGCTTGAATTGTGCCTTTTAAAGTTTGTTTATGCTTCTTTCATCTGGTTTCAGTTTCTATTATCT
This sequence comes from Glebionis coronaria, assembly GCA_025667525.1. Taxonomy (NCBI): domain Eukaryota; kingdom Viridiplantae; phylum Streptophyta; class Magnoliopsida; order Asterales; family Asteraceae; genus Glebionis; species Glebionis coronaria. Next base: position 277,176,270 of record CM046879.1, read on the forward strand.
TGATTCGCTGTCATATAAATTTTCAAAGTGTAGATTTCCATATTATTTTATTTTACGTAGTGTTTGGATCTGCCTAGATTTTTATCATGGCTTTGGGTTAAGGCTTAAGTTCTAGTCAGTTAGTACGCGTTAGTCTAGGATTGTACCTCAGTTTTCGGTAGTTTGGGGTGGCTAGAAGTCTCATTCTTGTGCCTTAAAATCCATCCAATTGCACTTTGCATCAGCAAAGTGCACATTCTCATAGTAGAAGGATAACCAAGGACTGTGAGAGCGTAGTACTCATAATCGAGGCTTGAAATTTGACCCAAATCTAGATTTAGGTCTGTGTTTGCTGTGCTTTATATGGACGTATAGGTTTCTTAGGGTTCGACAGGTCTAAATAGACTTAGGGCCCTAGCCATGTGCTTTAGTTTAAGATTAGCGTAAGTCCAAGTTTTGGTAGGTTTTGATTGCCTTAGAATCATTGTGTGCATACAACTTCAACAACCAACGCATTCTCACTATCTACCATCAATAGGCTTGTGGCGAGTTGTTTGGATGTTTTGAAATTATAAATCTGGTTATATGTTAGCTCGTAGTGGCATCTAGGTTTATGAATCATTTTTTAGGATAGGTCAGTTAGTAGGTAAGAATTAGCTAGCTAAAAATCTAACCAAGTGGTCAAAAGGTTCAGCGAACAGCAATTTCAGTCTGCCTAAGATAGCAGCAGCTACTGTTGGCTCAACCTTGGGATTTTCATGTCGATATCTTGGTGTTTAGCTAGATTTTTGGTTAATTTACTCCTAGAATAGCTAGAAAGTAAGTTGTTAAAGTTTTGATGGTAAAAAAATTGCATATTAAGACCACTGTTTTCACAGTTAGCAGACCTCGGTTCACCGACAGATTTTTAGGATTCTTTATTTGCGCTTTTAGGTAGGTAAGTTTGGTTCATCATTAGGTACATAAGGTTGCTACCACTGCTTATTGATTGGTGACTGCAGATTTTTAGCTACTTATTCTGAGGTTGTTATGATTTGTGGGTGCCCTTTAGCTAGTACTTTATAAGATTTGTTATTCGGAGAGCCCTTTATACTATTTGAGCCCACATCTTAGTGCCGGTAAGAATCTGCCTGAAATTGGGTTCTCTATAGGCTGCTTAGTATATTATTGAGTATCTGTGTGCTTATTATTTGTGGCGTTTATTGTTGAGTTGCGTATTTGCTAAGTCACAAAACATAACTTGTCTAGAAGCCCACTGTTTTCTCTATAGTTAGGGTGCCTGCTTGTTGTTTATAGCTGCTACTGTTCATCAGTGCATATAATATTTGATCTTTGATTTTCTGCATAATCTTGATTCCAGTGTGCTCTCGTGTTATTGTTGGTGTGTTAATGTTATTCATCACAAATAAGCAACTGCTTATTTGTGTTGTGTCTAAAAAACTGAAAAGCAAAAAAAAAAAAGAGAAATAAGCTGCCAAAAAAGGGTGCTGTCTGCTGTCAAGAATTAAATCACAAAAAGTGTAAACAGTGGGTCTTGAACCCCTGACCATGTAACAAGCTGCAGACACAGCACAACACTGAGCAACCATCTGATCACTTGGCATTCTTTGTTTTCTAACTCTCTCCTTTTTCTTTTATACAAACATACAATTAACATTAATTAAACAAAAAAAATAATAAGAACAAAAAACTGGGCAGCAAGGGGGTTCGAACCCTCGACCTTGTGCACTCCACAGGCGTAACTTGCAACTCCATAACCATCTGCACTAGCTCCCTTTCTTGTCGTATTTTACAAACTCTTTTATCTATACCTTTTTAATGTTTTTTTTTTCATTTATAAGCTTTTTTAACTTATTTCGCAGCTTATTTGATAAGTTGTGATTCTCACTTTATTTTTCCCTCAAACCTTGTTAGATTTTAGACTTTTCGTTTTTTTTAGATTTTTCCAAAATCGTTTAGTATTTTTTAAAGTATTTAATTAGTTTAAATCATTTTTAATTCATAATAAATGTTTTAAAAGTCGAAAAAATGTAATTCCTTTTTCGAAAATTTTATTTTGTCATTTAGAATGTAGGAAAAATCAATTTGTCTTTGTAGAATTCATAATTTAATAAATTTCTTAAATGTCGCGATTATACTTTCGTTATAATTTTTGTTTGCTTTCGTTATTTGGATTTTTAGCCCATTTGTAGTTTTAATTTAGTTTTTATTTTTCTTTTTAAGTTTAGTAAATTTATTTTTAATTAAGTTTTAAAAATCTTCAATCTTTTTAGTTTTTCGTCGTTTTCTAGATTTACGTTATTTTCACGTTTTTACGTCGTAGTTTGTTTTTAGAGTAATCCGTCTTACGTTTTCTTTCCTTTTCGCACTTCAAAAATGTAATAACTCAAATAAATAACGTCTATATTGTTGGCTAAACACCATACCTCCTCGAGAACGAACTCGATTGTCGTCTTTACGTTTTTCCTAAAACGTATTGATTAATACTTACCACGACTTAGCGTTTGTATTACTTTTTCCTAAAGTTAAGTAAAACGACTAAAAACACCGCATCAAAAATGGCGTCGCTGCCGGGGAGGTGTGTTTAGCCATACTTATTTATCGTTTTTGTTTGAGTGTTTACGTTTTATCGTAAATACTTCCTTTTATTTTTCTATACTATTGGCCATACAAGTAAATACGTGTTAAATTGAACCCAATTAACACAAAATCGTTTTCTCGTTTTTATTGTGCATAATATATTGTATTTACGTAGAACAATCAACACACAATAATTATCCAAATACGCGAGAAATCGCACCTAAATAGTTGAGCGTTCCGGTCACTATTGTTGTATCGAATTCAAACAAAAGTCAAAGGCAAAATAGATAAATACTCTTAATTGGTTTAATCTCGATAAATACAAACTATAAGGTGGGTATAAGGCGGTTGTATTTCACGACCTAAGGAAAAAAGGCTCTTAAGTGCTTCGCGCCGCCTCGTTTTCTCCGCTCGATTGTGCGTATTTTGAATGTGACGATTAATTAGGGGTTTGCCACATCAAGTATTATTAATCTATTTTTGTGAGTTTTAATTATTGAACCTTGAAGCGTTTTGGCGTTCCGCCAACGTTTCAAAGTCGACGAGGGTTTTTACTTCACGTAATTACCTTCATTCTTCTTGGATTCATTAATCGAGACCATTTATTAGTGGATAGTTTTTGTAGATTAATTTCTACGTAATACACCAAAATTCCAAAAAAATTAAAAAACCAAAAACACAAAAAGATTCTTCGATTTTTTTTCTCTATTTGTCATAATTCTCTTCTTTCACCCTCTAAAACGTTTAATTCTCGAATCTACTTTCTCGTTGCATCATGTCGAATGAAGGTGGATATTATTCGTGTCCATATTTTGGAGGCCCGCCCGATGGTGCCAATTGTTTTAATTGTAAGGTTATTGGAGGTCGAGAGGGTTATATCTATAACTCCGCCCCATGTGATCGTGGTGACAAGTTTCGATCTTACGACCAAGATCACCCATCGTCTTCGTTTTATTCATCATATGATTCGTCTTATAATTGTGATCAAAATGATGAGATGAATCAAAACGCCTTTTGTGACTATGTGAGACGTAATAATAAAAACTTAACGATGATTCAAGAACAAGTTACGAATCTTAAGGAACATTACGAAAAACAATTGGAAACTCAAAAGGAATTTTACTTAAAGGAAATGGCCTCCATGAGAACCGAGTTGGAAAACGAATATGATGCCGCTTCTAAAGAACAAGAACGTTTATTTGACCTAATTGACGAGAGATGGGATAAAATTGTTGATAAAGTTGTGGAGGCTTACACTAATGAGCGAAATGAACTTCTCTCAACGATTGAGACCTTAGAGAAAAAAGTAGCTTTATACGAGTCGAGTTCTTCATCGAATGTCAACAATCCTAATCTCAAAGAAGAGGTTCAAGCCATATCGACTCCTAAGACTCGTACGTCTCGTATTGATCCCTATCTCTCGAATTTTAGAGTCGTGCAACCTTCATCGTCTTGTAAGAACGTAGAGGAAACGAAAACGTCATCTCACGAAGTTTTGAAAAATGTTTTTAAAAATAAACCAAAGGAAAAACTCGTAGGATACTTAGGAACGTTGAATCTTGTACCTTCTAAACCTAATTTTTCTAATGAGGATGAAATTATTGAGGATTTTCTAAATCAATATACACTTAATTTTGATGAAGAAATTCAACTAATGATTTTGAAAAAGAAAAATGTGACAAGGTTTTAAAGGAAATCGTCGACCCCTCGTTTTTACAAGATGAACGAAAATTAATTCCGAAGGGACGTGTTAGTAGTTTTGCTAAAATGTTCGAGAACCCACGTTCGATCCCTTCGAAGGACAAAGTTGAAACCGTCAAGGCAAAATCGTCACGAGGCGAGCCTTTTACTCCTAATCCCACATCGAGTGAGATTTTGGATTTATCATGTGAGAAGTCCGCCGATGGCCTTGCTCACATCGATACGTTTTTCGATGTCGAGGTCGAAACGACAAAGGCAAAATATTCAATCGAAGAGCCTTCTTTTCATAGTTTCACGACGGTTGGAGCTAGCGACTCGATTATCAAAAATTTTATTGCTCAACCTCTTCCACGAGGAAGAGAAGACGTTTTTGATCCCGATGGCGATTTTTCCGAGATCAAACGTATTCTTGATGATCCGCCTTCAATTTTTGAGTTTGATGAAGACCGTTGCGTTAGCCCGGAGGGGGATATTTTATTAATCAATTCACGTTTTAAAAATTTGAATCCTCCTCCCGCCTTCAAGATAAATGTGAAAATTTTAAGTGCGCCTAGAATTGTTTTGGAAAAACCAAATATTTTCAATTTAATCAACTCGGGTTTTCGTAACAATGAGTTAAAAAATGAAAAAAGGAATGATTTTAAAATCAATTTTAAAGATTTACCAATGTTAACTCCGTCATCACCTCACTTAATTGAACTTGCTACAAACGCGTCAACTTCTTTTGACGACGTTTTGTGTGGACCTAGTGTGGGGGAAGCCCCATTTGTTTCCTTACACTTCTCCACCGAGGACGAGATTTTTGACCCCGGTATCACGTTTAAGATAAAATCTCGGTCTTTTACGGAAGTAGTCACTAGAAGATCCTTCTACACTTACGGTATGAGTTTACCTCGAGTAACTCGATTTTTATTGTTGATCCCAAACTTAGATCGATTTAGCTTTATGTATACGAGATTAGATCAAGTACTACACTTAGAGAAACCTTTGTATATGCTTATGATAATCTAAGTGTTATGCAGAATTAACACTTAAACAAGAACACACAATGATATAAACAAACTTTCACTTTGATTAATGATATCAAACTTGCTTACAATGAAAGTAGTTTACGAATGAAAACTTATATCAAACAATAACCTAAAGGTCTTCTTTTATAGACATAAGAAGCCTTGTACAATAATCTACGTATCGGCTATTCTAGGTAAAGATAAATATAGAAAATACATTGTTGTTCCTATCTTTACTAGAAGTAATCTAGAATACAATAAACGCGTAGAGTATATCTTCCCATCAGTGGTTGTCTTCAATGTATCAACGCTTGAATTTGTCTTGTCAACGCTTGAGCTGTCAGCGCTTGTTTTGCTTCTGTCAACGCTTGTTTTACTCTTGTCAGCGCTCAAGTGATCTAGCCTTAATTTATTCCCAACAATCCTCCCCTAAACTTGATATCCACTCTTATGATCAAGTTTCTGAATAAGCATTAAGGACTAGGAGGAATATTACAAACCTTCTCATATTGGTAATAAATAAATCTGATCAAGTCTTTTGCCACGTCACTTGAATAATCAATTTCCAGCTGAGTGTTCTTCATCTTCTCCAAGATATCCTTGGATATGAAATACTGACCATCCACAAGTAGATACTCAGTAAACTTTGTAGAACTCAAATGGTAAACACCAGCAGCTGAATACAATCTCCATTGAAGACCACTGAGGTCATCTTCAAGATCCTTCCAAATAGCAGGATCCTCATCTTTTGGTCCACACATTCTCTTGAATGTGGACCACAGTTTTATTCCATTAGCTGAAGTTGGTGCTTCAGCCTCAAACTTGGTCTCCAGCAACCTCCATAGGTCTACCAAGTCTTCTCTATCACAACTTGCAAAAAAATATATAAGAGTGGTGAAAGTGTGTACTTCTTTGCCATACCTGCCAATCTTCCAAAATCCACATTCATCTTCTTCATAGCTCACAATTGGATTTCTGGAATCTAGTGGTAACACTTGCACCATATCTGAAGCTTCTAATGGTGAGAGCTTGAGACTCTTTCTTATGACAGCTTCACTTGGATATAATGGATCCATATCTTTGGGAAACTCAAGAGGAACTCCCTTTTTCACTGGTCTGGGAACAAACATTGCCTTCTTGAGCTCCATTTCTTCTGCAAGTTCCTCCTTTCTTTCATCAGAAAGAAGTCTGAGAGTGTTTGCTTCCTGCACTCTAACCCAGATGTGATAAGCCTTGCATTCTAACTCATCAAATGTCAATGCCCTCAATTTCTGATAAGTCCATCCTACTCCATGACATCTGAGCAACATGCAGTATAACTCCCTTCTATCCCTTTTCAACTCTGAGAGAATATTGCTTGCCTTGTGTTTCAAAATTACCTGGCAATCCTTTTGAACTCTGAGGAGAATCTCCAAACCCCATATTTGATCTGAAATGGTCAAGTGTGGATTCTCCATACATCTTTCTTCCTAAGCATTATACATTTGAACCACCTCTGGCATATCAAAGTCAACCTGCAATTTCAACTCTCTCAATTTCTCCTTGGCCAACTCATCTCCATACTCAAGTCTTTCTGGTTCTATAATCATAACACTTGAGTCTGAGCTAGCTCCATCACTTCCTTCTTCTGAAGTAACAACAAATGGTGACTCTTTCACCTCCTTTCTGTCTTGTTCCATGATTTGTGCAGCCAACCTTCTATCAAATTCAACTTGAGCTGCATCCTTTGGAACAATCTCTTCTACCATAATACCCTTACCCTTATCTAATGGATCAATTTTTGGTAAGGTAGATGGTGATACATGTGAAGAAACCTCCTTGATGATGGATGATGACTGGGATACATCATCCTCATGTGCAGGTCTGTCAACGCCCAATTTTGCTGTGTCAGCGCCCAAAATATTTCTGTCAGCGTCCAAATTCTCCTTGTCAATGCCCAAATTTCCTGCCTCAGCGCCTTTTGCAATTTACTCTAACGTGGCTGTAAATGATAAATTCAAGTTGGTAGGAGAGACTAAGGACGTATCAAAACCTGTTTGTTTCTTCAAACTTGTAAGGGCCTCAGCAACATCCAAGGATTGACCATCATGGCTGCCCTTATCATTCACATTTATTGGATCTTCCTCCCCTTTGGAAGATTCCTCCACCCCTCTCCTTGCACTAGCAGTCTCCAAAACAACAATCCTCTCCCTCAATTGCTTGAGTTCAAGGCCTTGTGAGCTGACAACTTGTACCAAGTCTGCATTTTGCTTTTGCAAGCTCATGCAGACTGCCGTCAATTCAATTAGGGTCATTGGTTCGAATCTGCCCTCCTCTAAAATGGGGATTTGACCTCCCAAGTCAGATTCATTGGGCATGGATGAGGACTTAATGATGGTGGGACTACCTTGGCCAGCTTCTAAGCCAGAACCAATAGATCCAGCCTCATCCATGTCACCAGCCACACTTGTGGTGGTGGTTCTCTCTGCTACATGGCTAGGACCACCAGAGGAGAACACTCCAGTAGTCCTTTGGCGTTTCATCAACCTATATTCAGGGGGTGTAGAAGATGATGTGGATTTGGTGGATGTGGGTTGGTTAAGGGGTGTTTGGGTGTGTGAAGGTTGTGTGTCAACGTTGGAAATAGGCACATCAACGCCAACATTTAACGTGTCAGCGTTGAAGGGTTCTTGGTCAAGTTGCATATGTTCAGGTGAAGGTAATGGGTCAGGTATTGGGTCAATTTGGGGTTGGGGGTCTGGTTGGGGTTGAGCTGCTGCAATTACAGCAAGCATAGCTTGGGTTAAGGTTAGGTCACGATGGGGGGGGGGGGTGAGTTCATCTTCATAAAAATAGCTTTCTTTTGCACAAGGATCTCATAAAAATCATTATGATCCCTTGTGTAGTATCCTTGAACATCAAAAACCATTTGTAAAAATCGGGGATAAGCTAAAGTCATTTTGTTCCCCTTATCTTTACACATGCCCTCAAAAATCATTTTAGAATAATTAAATTTTTGCCCAGTTGCAATACACACAATAGCACTAACAATAGATCTATTTATCTCATTGTGTGTAGTGCATTTGGGACTCAAACATTGAAGGAGGACATGTATGAGGTACTTCCAGGCTGGGGGAAACTCTTGTTTATGATATTTGTTTAAAGTTCCTTCATCAGGAAAAGGATAACCCAAAGCCCTTAGTCCTTGTTCTATTTCTCTAATGGGAAGGGTGGCTATACCATCAGCATCATCAAGATGCAAGGCTTGGCGTACCAAAGCCTCAGTAACCACCCAAGGTCTCCCATGAACAATAGAAGTCAATGTAGTCACTCTATTAACTGTTGAGGAACTAACAGTGTTCCAAAACTGTTTAATATATGTGACTGGAATGAGTGGTGCATGAGAAAGAGCATACCTAATAGGATATGCGTTCAAATACGCCACCATTTGTGTGTATTGGGGAAACAAAGCATCATCATTTCAATATACGCGATCATGCTGTGTTGGCTTCTGAACCCCAATTCCAATTCTGATGGTTTAAACTTTGGTGCCATTGTTGAAAGCTGTTAAAATTGATTGATGAAGATGAAGTTGATAAGAGAAAATTGTGTTAGACAAGAAGTATAGGTACCCTGTTTAAAAATAGGAGCCAAATTTATAGGAGAACAAAATGCATGTGATTTGCCCAAAAATAGGCAAGTATTTTCAAAATGTAATCATGAAAATATTGAAAAATTATAAGTTTATCTCATGCATTAAATGGAAGGTAACAACTCCCAAAATTACGGCCTAAAAATATGTCAAAAAGTAACAACTGGGTAGGACCCATTGAGTGTCAACGGTCAAAAATAACATATCAACGCCCAACGGCTATAATCTTGTCAACGTTTGCCTATAGCCATGTCAGCGTCTAAATTGGTCACAACAACGCTTGGAAAAATACTTGTCAGCGTCCAAAAATAAAAAAATGTTTAAAAATGAAAAATGACCTTAACAAAGTAATTTATCCTAGAGAAGATAACCAAAAAGCTGATAATTATTATAGGGCTACAAGCAATGTCCAGTTATGCACACTTGCTTAAGCAAGATAGACATAACAGTCCTCTAGTGTCCCTTGCTAACCAAAACTCTTAACAACCAAGTTACCTTATAAAATTCCTTGTTACTCCCAGGTAAATTCCATAACAAAATTATTCCCAAGTCTCCCAACAGACCACAACCAATTCTAGGCCAAAAATGTCTTGGCAGCATGCATAGTATATCAACTTTGCATGCTATAGTGCCTCATGATTTAGTAAAACTAACTCATACTCACCTGTGGACACAATCTAGAATTGTGATAAGAGTATCATATGGATACCCAAACAACCTAAAGGTTCCTAAAAACCTCCCCTTAAACTAGGATACACAAGTTGCCAAAAATATGCATGAACATAAAAATTTATGTCAAGATAGGAATTAAAAATTCCAACCATCATCCATAAATAAAAGCTTGTCCAAATGCTTCTCCATTGATCCATAAGCAACTCTGTATCCAATGGTATACTGCTAACACCATCTGCACATTTAGATTGAAAACCACAAAACTAACATTGTTGCTGACAACGCCCCGATAACACATGACAGCGTTGAGGGAAGCTTTGTCAGCGTTAGACAATTATATTGTTGACAACGTTACAGAACCACTTATCAGCGTCCAAGCAACCTTTGTTAGTGTTAGAAAAATATTGTGGAAAATCTAAATCATCAATAAGACTAATAACAATGCATCATCCTGTACATACTTTTATAAAAAGACTCCAAAACACATATTATGTGAGATTGATCATTCCAATACTTGTTACCAAGTATTGAAACCTCCCAGCATCAGAAGGTTTAGTTAGTAAATCTGACACATTTTCCTTAGTGTCAACCCTATCTGGTTGTATTAAACCTTTTTCAAAACAATCTCTTATAAAATGGTGTCTAATTTCTATGTGTTTAGTTTTAGAATGATGTACAGGATTCTTAATGATGCATAAAGTGCGGTTATTGTCAACAAATATCTTGGTATGCATGAAATTATACCCATAGTCCAACAGCTGGTTCTGAATCCACAAAACTTGTCCACAACAAGCAGCTTCAGCCACATACTCAGCCTTAGTTGTAGAATTAGCCACCACTGTTTGTTTCTTGCATTGCCAAGATATCAACCTGCTCCCAAGAAACTGACATCCACCAGTTGTGGATTTCCTATCAAATTTATCACCTCCATAGTCACTATTTGAATATGTAATCAGCTCCAATGGTGAATCCTTTGGGTACCACAAACCAAGACTAGGATAGCATCTCAGGTACCAAAAGATCCTCTTCACAGCATAAAGGTGACATTTTTTGGGAGTCACTTGATGGCGTGCACAAGCACACACAGCAAACATGATGTCAGGTCTGGAGGCTGTAAGGTACATCAATGATCCAATCATGGACCTATAGTGCCTGACATCAACATCTTTCCCATCTCCAATCTTTCCCCAAGGGTGTTCTCTATCCATAGGAGTAGTAGCCCTCTTTTCATGTGGAGAAAAGCCAAACTTCTTCAAGATCTCAACCACATATTTATCCTGGGAGATGAAGATACCATCTTCTTTTTGCTGAACTTGTAAACCAAGAAAGAATTTCATCTCCCCCATAGCACTCATCTTAAATTTGTCTGTCATAAGCTTGGAGAAATCCTCACATATATTTGGATCAGTAGACCCAAAATGATGTCATCAACATAGACCTGGATAAGCAACACATCCTTGCCTTTCTTCTTTGTAAATAGTGTCTGATCTATGGTGCCCCTTTTGAATCCATTGTCCACCAAGCAGGTAGACAAAGTACCATACCATGCTCTAGGGGCCTGATGAAGTCCATACATAGCCTTTTTGACTCTATACACCTTGTCTGGATTCTCTGGATCCTCAAAACTAGGAGGCTGCATCACATATACCTCCTCAACAATTGTTCCATAGAGGAAGGCACTCTTGACGTCCATTTGATAGACAGTGAATCCCATGCAGGATGCATAGGCTAAAAAGATCCTGATAGCTTCAATCCTTGCAACTGGTGCAAAGACTTCCTCATAGTTTATCCCCTCCTCTTGTGTATATCCCTGAGCCACTAACCTTGCCTTGTTTCGGACCACAATTCCTCTTTCATCTCTCTTGTTTCTTAGAACCCATCTTGTCCCTATAGGTCTGACATATCTGGGACAATCAACCAGCTCCCAGACATCCTGAATTGCAAATTGGTGAAGCTCATCCTGCATTGCTTCCACCCAACTTGGTTCTTTGAGAGCATCAAATATTTTCTTGGGTTCCTGTTGTGATAGAAAACAGGAAAACAAACATGCTTGCACAAGAGGGATATCAACCTTCTTGTGTATATTGGCAATAAACCCACCAAGTCCTTGATGAGATCTTCTAGTCTGAACTGGAGACATAATATCACCAATGATTTGGGAAGTAGGGTGATTCTTCATAGTGGAAGTGAGAACTCCTCCTTCAAAAAGTCTGGTGTCCTCAACCTCATTCTCCATATTGCCAATATCTTCTTCATCAGACTCTCTTACATCAACATAGGGATGACCTTCTTCATGTAAATTGGAAGGTTCACCTTGTTCAAAAGTGGAAGAGAAAAGATGTGCAAAAGTGTTGTCAACGCCTGAATCTTGGTTGTCAGCGCTTGGGCTAACAACGCTTGAACTGTTGTTGTCAACGTCTGAATTGGTCTTGTCAGCGCTAGATTTGCCTTTGTCAGCGCCTGAAGGACCATGCATGTTTGTATCTGGTGGTACTTGGAGACCACCATTATCTTTACCAGCAGTAACAACAGCAGCAAAAGCATTTGTCCAAATGGGGATTGTAACATATTCTTGTATAGGAGATGTCTTTTCTGCTTGTGATCCAACCTTTTCATGAACTTGTGTACCTGAAACATCAACAACTTGTTCCTCCACAACATTTGAAGTTACCTTCACAATGTCTGGATTAGTGACAGGCATATAATTTAAAGTTCTAGATAAAGGTTCCAAGTCAAAGAACCAATTAGGACCACTTTCAGGATCACTAGGTTTATTTTCTAAAAACCTAACATGTACTCTTTCAAGTATACGTTTTTCCTCTTTAAGATAAACCCTATATCCCTTGCTCTGCACTGAATACCCCATGAAGTAGCCTTCATCACCTTTTGCACTAAATTTACCTAAGGCATCACTAGTGTCCAAAACTACTACATGACAACCAAAAGGTCTGATAAAACCAATATTAGGTTTTCTTCCCTAAAGTAACTCATAAGGTGTTTTGTTCTGAATTTTGTTAACTAATGCTCTATTTTGAACATAACAAGCTGTATTAACAGCCTCAGCCCAAAAGGCTATAGGAAAATGAGCATCAGCCAACATTGTTCTGGCTGCTTCAATTAGGGTTCTATTTTTCCTCTCAGCAACCCCATTTTGCTGTGGGGTTCTTGCAATACTAAATTGCCTAGTAATTCCTTTCCTGGCACATAAATCATCTAGCTTCTTATTCCTAAATTCTCCTACATTATCACTCCTAAGCATTTTATCTTCATTGCCAGTCTTTTTCTCAATCTGAGTGATAAAATCAATTAGAATATCAGTTGTGTCACTCTTCATAGCTAGAAAGAATGTCCAAGTAAACCTAGAAAAGTCATCTGTGATAACAAAGCAATATGACTTACCATTCAAACTTTCTATATTGGTTGGACCAAAGAGGTCCATATGAATCAAATGAAGAGGTCTAGAACTAGAGTGCATCAGTTTGGACTTGAATGAGACCTTGTGCTGCTTGGCTTTAAGACATGCAACACAAGAGTGGTCATTGTGGAAGGCCTTCTCAGATAAACCATCAACCAAGCCAAGTCTCACAAGCCTATTTATATTCTTAAAATTTATGTGCCCTAGTCTCCTGTGCCACAAATTACTCTCATCTACTGAAGCTTTAGCATAAAAACAAGACATATTGTTATTCATTTTAATCCCATTCAGATTCACATTGTATATGTCTTTATGCCTAGGTGTTCTATACTCAATATATTTCTCATCAGGGATCTTATAATCCTTGCTTAACACCAAACACTCAGTATCAGTAAACAGAACTTTATTCTTGTTATCACAACTTGTGATACACTAAAAAGATTATAATCAAGTTCTTTTACCAGAAATACGTTTTCAAAACGTAAGTTCTTGGTGACAAGGGTTCCTTTGCCTTTGATAGTCCCATATCCGCCTCCAAAGTAAACCTTATCACCATCCTTAATGGGAGTGAAGTTGGTCAAATAGTCTTCCTTCCCTGTCATGTGCCTTGAGCATCCACTATCCCAATATCCATAATCATTGACCTGTCTTTGAATGACCTGCACATAAAGAAAACAAATTAGTTTTCTTTGGGAACCCAAGCCTTAGAAGACTTGGATTCATCTGGTTTTTCAATAAGAATAGACTTTGTTCTCACAACAACCCCATTTTCATCCTTCTTAGGATGAAATACCCAGTTAATCCCAATAGGTTTTGTAATGACCTTTGAAATGTAATTAAATCTGTTGCAGGTCATTGAAATCCCATTATCATTAGGTTTTTGATCTTTCTTGGGTCTCCATGTTAAGCTTGAAGAAGCTTTGGACCCCTTACCTTGTGGTTGCAAATATTTTGGTCTGGTCACGTTTCTGTCAGCGTTGGAATTGGTCTTGTCAACGCTGAAATTACCCTGTCAGCGTTGAACCTAGGGTTTGCTAAAGAAACCCATTGCCTATTAGACCAAGTGTTTGTCTTTTAAAATGGTCTTTTTCCATGAGTGTTAGACCTTCTATTGAAGAATGGGGTAGGTCTAACAACTTGTGGACTTTGCTGCCCACAAGGTTTGGGTTTGACAACGTTTGACTTTCTAACAACGTTGACTTTGTTCCTGTCAGCGCTGAATTTGTTCCTGTCAGCGCTGGCTTTGGGAGCGTTGACACACTTGTATGCCAAGTGTGAAAAGCTACCACAAGTGTAACAAGCTTTTCTAGACACAACCCTAGGTCTAGAAAAGAAGAAGCCTGTTCCATTATTGCTAACTTGGCTCTTGGGTGACCTAGTATTCCTATACATCTCTGCATACTTAATGCTAGGTTTTCTATCAGTGTTGGAGCCAAGATCAACAGCTTTACCAGTGAGTGGATTAGTAACCTTAATGGGTGTTGACTCATTGGGAATTTCACATAGCAAGCCACCCTTAACTAATAAAGTAGGGTTAGATTTCTTCCATTCATTCAGGTCAGTCAACTTTTGTTGATACTCTTCAACTGGGGTGACAACTCTTGGGGGAGGAATGAATTCCTCCTCTTGGAGTTCTGGCAAACCAGTCCAAGATAGGTCCTTTTGTTAGACACCATAGAAGTCACCAGCTGGTGGTGGAACTACAGAGTAATCATTCATCCCAATCCCAGTCATGTCCTTAGGATCTCTTTGTTTACTCACACAGTCTCCTAGGGTTTGTGTGGCTCTATCAAATCTTTGAATTTTAAGGCCAACATTATCTTTATTCTTAATGGCTTCATCTAATTTAGCCTGTAACTCACCATTAACCCTTTCCATGATGTTTCTAATATCCATACTAGCATTTAACTCATGTTTTAAGATATTTATTTTATCTTTTAAGTCAAATTCCATTTTCTTGTATTCAGAAACTGTCTTCTCAGTTTAAGTGAGAGCTAGTTGGTAATTAGACAGCTTGCATCTCTCAGTATTCATATCATCTAATAATCTTAACACCTCTTTGTTAAGTCTTTCAGTATTTAACCTACAACTTTTACTACAAAAAGCATCATCATATACCTCATTATCAGATGAAGAGGAGGAGTGTGCCATGAGAGCATATTCAACATGCTCTTCTTCTTCAACTTCAGCAACCAAAGCTTTATCCTCTTCTACATTCTTAGCCAGATAGCTCCAATACCATCCCATTCCATCAATTCCTTGAACTGCAACCATGGCTTTAGGATCCTGAGCTTTAACAATTTGACTTGAGGGTTTACCAACATCAGATCTTCTAGGAGATCTGCATTCCCTCATGAAGTACCCCATACGATGATAGTTGTAGAATTCAACTTTGGATTTATCAAATCCAGCTGTGTCTTTTGCATTGAAGGTCATCTTCTTCTTAAACCTTCTGTTCCACCTGTTTTCTCTTATACTAGCAAGAGCCATGTTCCACTTAATGTCCATCTCTTCCAAGTGCTCATCACTTATCTGCTCAAGGTCCTCATATGTAATCACTGAACCATTGGGCAAAGAAGCAATATAAGCACATACAGTATCCAGATCCAAACCAGCAGGTTTAACTCTTGGTGATTCACTTTTGAATGTGTCAGCGTCTGAAAAGGAGACGTTGACAGGACATGTTCCAGCGTTGACACATGATGATCCAGTAACTGGATGCATGTAGGAGTCCTTTTGATTTAATTGACCTTCACTATGAGAAAGAAGGCCATGTTACTGTTGGTGGACTTGCTTCCATGCTCTAAAAGAGTTTCATCTTCCAACAGCCCCAGTTTGTTGTAGATATCATCAAACGTGGAACTTTTGTGAGTATTATTGGCAAGAATAGATCTTGCCTCAATCTTCCATGCCTCACCAAGACTTTTAAGAAAAGTAGCATTGATGTCAACATCACTAAGTTGTGTCCCCATGAAGGACAATTTGCCTGTAATATCAAGCAATCTGCTTCTCACACTACTGAGTTTTTCATTAGGTTGAGCCTTGAAGACAGCATAATCATGCATGAGTTGCTTCTTCTTCTCTTCCTTAGTATCTTCGTTGCCACCATATGCAACTTCAAGAGCTGCCCAAAGGTCCTTAGCAGATTCATAACCTCTGTATTTATGCTGGTTCTCTTGTCCCAAAGAGAGTTTCAGGATATTTAGGGTTTTCATGTCAACCCTTTTCTTTGCTATGTCTTCAGCAGACACAGCTCTACCATCATCAGGTTTTTCCTTCTTGTCTGCTTCTGAACATCCAGCAACAGCTGTTCTTGCAGCAATGACATTAGCAATCTTTTGAGCCTTATTGAATGTGTTTCCATATTCAATAATCTCCCAGAGTGTATAGTCATAGATCCCTAGATATTGCTCAAAGTTGAATTTCCACAATTCAAAGTTGGTTGCATCAAGCATAGGAATCTTGATGTTTGGTAAGGGTGAGGAGGAGGAGGTTATTTCTGGAGTTGACATGATGTTGTTAGGGTTTTTGAGAAAATTAGGGTTTTGGTGATTTTTAGGGTTCTTGTGTTCTTTAAGATCATAAGTTCCTCAACAAGCTCTGATACCACTTGTTGATCCCAAACTTAGATTGATTTAGCTTTATGTATACGAAATTAGATCAAGTACTACACTTAGAGAAACCTTTGTATATGCTTATGATAATCTAAGTGTTATGCGGAATTAACACTTAAACAAGAACACACAATGATATAAACAAACTTTCACTTTGATTAAAAATATCAAACTTGCTTACAATGAAAGTAGTTTACGAATGAAAAATTATATCAAACAATAACCTAAAGGTCTTCTTTTATAGATATAAGAAGCCTTGTACAATAATCTACATATCAGCTATTCTAGGTAAAGATAAATATAGAAAATACATTGTTGTTCCTATCTTTACTAGAAGTAATCTAGAATACAATAAACGCGTAGAGTATATCTTCCCATCAGTGCTTGTCTTCAATGTATCAACGCTTGACTTTGTCTTGTCAACGCTTGAGCTGTCAGCGCTTGTTTTGCTTCTGTCAACGCTTGTTTTACTCTTGTCAGCGCTCAAGTGATCTGGCCTTAATTTATTCCCAACATTTATGCCCACCCAATGTCCCACCTTTATCTTCTCATCCTATTTTCTTGTGTCCCTTTGGGACGATGATGTTGAAAGTCGTGTTGTTTCGTTTATCATCCAAAAACGAAGACACGATCTTTGATCTCGGTATACAGGCTTTGCCTTTATTCACGGTTGCTTTTGGGCCTTGATTACATGTAAGTCCCACCAAAAATGACCGAACCATGATTATCCCTAAATGATCACATTTATGGGGATTCGAGTTGAGCTTTTGACTCGGTTATCAAAAACAAGGTGCCTCGTGGGGGAGACCCATGCTTATCCATGTACATATTATTGCTTTCTAATTAGTTTAATGTTAGGGGATTTGTGCCCTTCCAACCTTTGTTCCGTGGTTGTTCGTGATTGTGATTCATTAGGTACATTGTCATCATTGAAGCCTCTCGTGTTCGTTTTGCGGATCACTCGAGCTTCGATCGTTGCCTTTGGAGATTCCGATATCCGATGATATCCTTTTATGTTCTAACGTTTATCTTATTAGCATAATTCATAAAAGGCTTTTAGGTTATTCGTGTTACCCTTTCCATGCTCGAGATTAAGCCTTCGACTACGTCTCTAGTATGGGGGTGTTTCACCCCTAGACACGAAACATTGAGGACAATGTTTAGTTTTAGTATGGGGGGTGAGTAGATACTTCACCTTGCTTACATCAACACACAATCCAAAATTTCATCTTTTTGCTATCGTTTTGTTACAAATAAGGCTAAAAATTGCCAAATTTTAAATTTTTTCTTATTTTTCATAAGTGTTTAAGACACGAATGTAGGTTTTCCGATGGTGAGAATAAGAATAATTTTTGACTCGACCGTGCGTGTTGAGCACTTAGCTTCGATTCCTTAACTTTTTAGGCTAAGTCTCTTAAATGAGGACGAGAAATGATAGAGTTATTTATAAGTCTCGTAATCATCACGATCTCATGTGTAGTAATTATTAGCTTATTCTCCCCACGCTTTTGCATAATAAATTGTTAATAAATATTGATTTAGCGGTTTAGTCACTATTGTTGGTTTCTAGTTTGTTTTAGTAGCTTCCATGTAATTAAATTGGGAAAACATTAAGGTATCGCCAGCGTCAGGGTTTTGAAGTATTGGCACCCGAATAATCGAAAGCTTCACCTAATAATAAGATTTCAAGTGCTCACCTAAATTAAGCAAAAATTTGAAGCTCACAAGGCCGAAAAATCTATGCCCAAATTGAAAGTGAATCAAGCCTTAATCTTCGAAGCTTTAAAGATCCAAAATTCGCTTTAGCGTGAGGATATACGTCTTTGGCTAATAAAACCACCGATGAGGCGGATAATAAAAGGCAAGGCAAGACCGAAGGCATAATAAAAGCTTCATGGCGAAGTTGAATAAAAGATGGAGGTAAACCAAAGATAATAAGGCCCTTCCGTTAGGGGGCGTATAAAAGTCTTGGTAATAAGTCTCATGTTCAAAACCGTTATAAAACCGTGTTTATCGATCCTTCTTGTTGACTTAGTTTTTTAACATCGTTGTCTATTATGATGAATTATTAATTTAATGATTTTGGTTACACCGTTAAAACTCTATTTTTAGACTTAATCTCTATTCACGCATAAGTCAATGATGTATCCTCGTGATCATTAAGACAAAATAAAATACAAGAGATACCAAGTAGGAATAAGGGAGTTTAGGTTCGTAATTAACACTCATGAGATATGATCGTGTTGCTAACTTATAATAACAATGATCTCGTTACACGCTTAGCATGGAATTGGGTGAAAATCGAGGATGACGAACTTATCTCTTTGAGGCATTCACGTGTTCTTATTCTTTGACCCTAAAAGTCATGTTCTCGTGATGAAAACATTACATTAGGTCTAAAACGCATGTAGTAGTTTATTTAAGTTTATGTTTTCAATAAATGTCATCATAAAATGAATTTTGGAGGTGCTAAGATACTTAATTCTAGCATTGTGTGGGGACACGACAATGGTTTAGTATGGGGGAGAAGCCACACAAGGAACCGTACTCGATCATTGATTTTCCAAAAATACCCTTGAAGTTTTGAAAAATTTCAAGATTGGTCCCTCAACTTTGGAAGATTGACACTTTATACCTCTACAAATTCATAAATCAACAAGGAGTCCCTAAAATTTGAAGACATGTCAAGTAAAGCCCTCGAAGAATGCCAAATGAACAAAAAAGGTCCTTGTGGAAAGTTAAGAACTTGCATGTGCCAAAAATGACAACTATGTCATAGATTTTACAAAGGAAATGAGTTAAAAGCTGGAATTAACTTGCTATAAACATATTTGCAAAGACAGGGGGCCAATTGTGGACAAAACAAACCCAAACCCACCTTTAGCCCAACCCACACATCACTTTAATGTATGGTTTAAACCAATTTTGGTTTAATTTACTAAACATGGGAAACAAACATCACTGTTATCATCATCATCCCCTAATCCCTTCATAAACCCTAAATACTTCCAGATCCAATTAAAGGAAAAACAAAGGGGAAACTCAAATTAACTTAGTGGGAAGTTAATTAAGCTCAAGTAATATCTATACCATGTGCAAGATTCAAGCCACATCATCAAGGGGGACCTCTCCAGCTCATGAAGATCACGGGTTCACCACAAGACTCCAAATCCTTTGACCAATTGGACGTATAGGATCATCTACCTTGACTCCCACATCAAATCCAAGGTTTAGATCTTCTCAGATGTCGACATTCACCAAGAACCTTCAAGAAGGAAATTCAAAAATCAGCATATTCGAAGAGCATATGCCAAGTGTAATTTGGGACTTTTGATTCGGTTAGGGTTTATGTTAGAACATCTCTTCATTTTGTATATATAGCATAGAAGTAGCAGCACTTTTTTTTGTTCCAATTTTTCTCTTAAAAAATTTGTAATCCGAATTTTAGATGAATGAAAATTGTGTTCCATTTATTTTTCTTGCAATCTTTTAAATACCTGTTATTTATTTTTCATGCAATTTAAATTTTATTGTCATTTAAATTTCAGTTTGTCCTCTAAGTTTTCTCAAATCAGGGGTTTCTCTTTTAGTTAACTGTTCATTAAGCACGTAGGATAAGCCCACTGACAATGAGCTTGTGTTATAGCTTATGAGTTTGGTTTTACTGTTTGTCAAGTATTACACACCTTTACAACTTTATTTTCAAAATATGTTAAGTTCACTTTCAATAGAGAAAAAACCAACAAATCTTTCTCAATATACTGTAGCACAAGCTACTTTGGTGTTTGCTGACAACAAACCCTATTTGTGAGTTTTTGAATACGTGACAAGTGTTGAGAGGAGGTTTGGAGGTGTTTTGAGTTGTTGCTGCGTGAAGATCATTGGTGTTCTTTATGTTCCATCTTTTTTGGGTGACAAGCTGTGATATAAGCTATAGGGGTTTGTGGAAGCTTAATGATCTTGAAAAGTGTGGTTGAAGCGCTTATTTGTACGAGTGTTAGAAGCCTTCAAGCTTTGGACCCTAGGTATAAGAGTGCATCTTAGTTTATTGGTGGGTTTCAAGTGTTTCAAGGTTTAGAGTTGCTGATTTCTGGTTTGAAGAAATACTTTTCAAGTTTTTGGTGGTCTGTTGGTGGATAAGCTGATTTTTGAGTGGTTAAGCTGGTGAATAAGCTGGATTTGCTAAAAATGATGTTTATGAGTTGTAGGTCGGGTGAACAAGAGCTGGACCCCTTGTAAGTATCACTTCTTAAGTTTATAAGCTTATACTTATAACTCTGCTTATTGCTTATGCTTATCACTCTTGAGCTTGTTTGTTATTTGCTTTTTTTAGTTGTTCACTTATGCTTCTTATTTGCTTAATAATTTGATATGCCGTGTTGAGTTGTTTACTTTTTGCATTTTTGTACTTTGAAGTTAATTTCTGTCATTAGCTTAGGATTGCCGTTTATGTTTTATTGCCTCATTTATATAAGGTTAGTAGTAGTGTATTTAAGCTTTTGTTTAAGTTTTATAAACATCGAATAGTTTGGATCTTAAGTTTTCTGATATCATGACATCATTAGGTTACATAGGACTTTTGATTCTGAGTTAAGTTTTTTTTGGTATGTTTTACTCTTGTTTCTTATTCGTTATATGCTACTTGATTGAGCTTCATTACTTGTTATAGGTCAGTAACTCATTAGGGTTGAATTGAGATCACAATTTGAACCATATTTTCCCTTTTTCTGCATATAAACATCAGAAGCTCTTGTTGTTTCCTTTTGCGGTTTTAAGTATTGTGATTCTTGATTTAAGTAGTTCTAGGATAGATTGTATTCTGCACTTTATAAAATTTGAGGTTAGAAGCTTATAGGTCAGCTTATTTTTTTAGTCAAAGTTCATATTTAAGCCTCAACCCTGCATTGTTACTGTTCACCAATTCTTGTTATTTGTTTTCTTTAATTTTAAGTGTTGAACATTAGCTAGTGTATATATACTGCTGCCTATCTGAGGTGTTCAACTCCATCAGGTGTATCTTGTTCATAGTTACGTTTTAGGCTTGGAAATCCTTGTCACACATAGAGTTAGTATAAAGCTTAAACTGTCTTGAGAAATTTCTATGTTTAGAGTTGTTCTAAGTGCTTAATTTTAAGCTCACAGTTGTCCTTAGATAGGTTTGAGAGCGCTAAGTTCTTGCATTAGTTGCTGCCCATTTTGTTCGTATATGTTTTTTTTTAGTTAGCTATGTGTGTGATTACGACTTATTAGTGATAGGGTTTGTGTCTTCATTCTCATGCTTATTATTGTTTATCAGCCAAAGTAGCCAACTGCTACTTTGGCTTGCTGCTGATCCAAAAATAAGCAACAACAATCTGACAAAAAGTAGATGCAGGGTTTGAAACCCTGACCTTAGAGGATTAAGAGACGCAACACAAAGAATCAACCAGCAACCATCTGCTCTAGTCGACTTTTGTGTTACTCTTGTGATTGTTGATGGTTGTAAAATTACCCCTTTAGGAAAAGGAAGGTAAATAGGGCAAGTGAGCACGACGATATAGGAAAACCGTGTGTAAATGACCCAAAGTGAGTTCGTTCTCAAGGAGGCTAGTGTGTTATGTGTGTAATGATATGGATTAATTTGTGATTATATTTGAGAAAGAAAAATAGAAAAGGGATTAGAAGAGAATGACGGTTATCAAGACGGATTAAACTAATTCTAAAAAGGCGTACACGTAAAATCCTAAAAACCACCAAAATTAAAATTTAAACCTAAAAATTTCTAAAAATTACCAAAAATCCCTAATAATATTCTAAGAGTTTACAAAAAATCAAAACTTGCAAAAACCTTTTAATTAATTAGATAATGACTTTTTAATGCTAATTAAAGCCCTAAAAATCAAAATTAATTATTAAAAAGCCCTAAACAAGATTTTAAAGTTTGTAAACCTCAAAAATACTCTAATTAAGCTAAAAACTATTTTTCAAAATTTTAAAACCAATTAAAACTATTTATAAACAATTAAAAACTCCTAAAATCAATTAAATCTTAAATTAATTATAAAAAATAATTAAAAGACCTAAAAAATAATTGGAAAGTTGCAAAAATCCTAATTAAGTGTTTAGAACCTAGGAAAAATATAAAAACCTAGAAAATCAGACTTTTAATTTTTAATAATAAAATAATATTAAAATAATATTAAAAATCCAAAAATTATAAAAAATTCTAAAAACTTGCAAAGTAGCTTAATTTAACCTAATAAACTCAGAAATGAAAGTGAAATTACCTAAATACCCCTATTGGGCCTAGGAAATGGGCCAAACCTAAAACAGTCCCTTATTGGGCTTAATTAAGGCCCAATAAGAAAAAGTGTTCAAATTAAGCCCAAAAAGCACAGGTTGACTCAAAATTTGATTTTAAACAACTTTTTCCAAAGGCCCAAAAGCTGAAAATGTGAAATAAGCTAACTTATAATAAGCAGCTTATTCTTAATGGGCTTTTTGGCCCATTAAGCCATAAGCTGTTGCCATAAGCTAAAATTTTACACAAAAGCTTCTTTTGACCTAACAAAGACTTCTGCAAAAAGAATTTTCAAATAAGCCCACTTAATAAGCCAGAAACAAGTCACAAACTTATTCACAAAACGACAAAATAGTCGTTTTTATGATTTAGACCACCTCAGAAGCTGATTCAAGTTGCAAAATATTTCTTTTGACAAAACTAAGCTTAAAAACCAAAGACCTTTCAAATAAGCACACTCAATAAGCTGGAAAATCAAATAAGCACTTATGTTAAAAGTCAAACAAGTTGGTTTTCTAGTAAAAAGTCAAAGTCAAAGTCTCATAAGCTCCAGTTCACTTAAATGGGTCAAATAATGAAGATCTATCACAAAAAATAAGTTGTTGAAGTCAGAATAAGCTAGAATAGCTTATTTATAAGCTGATGACAAAATTGCACTAGCAGGGGCTAGTTTTGGATGTTGAGCAGTGGAAACTTTTTCCACTGCTTGACTATTTTGACTTTTTGTCTTTAGTGACCTTTTTGGAGATTCAGATTTCACAAAGGCACCCCAATGATCTTTGGATCAAAAGGAGTCAATCACAATCAAAATAACACAATCACTAACACCCAATTGATACAGTTTAATCAATCATTCATCAAACATGATACAGACATGAACAATAAGCAGTTTAGCACTTAAGAGCAGTTTTAGCACAAATCAGCCAGCCAAATTCAACCATATGCACACAAAAGCTATAATAAACTCCAATAAGCAAGTCTAAACAGGTTTCATGCACTGGTTCAAAGAATTAAGCAAGATTCAAGCAATGAAAGTTACTGATGAACACTAACACATGCAATTTTCTACTTTTGCTTATGTATTTGACACACAAGCCAATTTCAACACCTCAAATCTTTTAAACAGGTTATATTAACTTTGTTTAAACCACTTTTATCCCTAAGCATGCATACACACTAAGTGTTCCCAAAATCCTAGGTCAAAACAAGCAGAAATAAGGTCTATATAGCAGATTGATTGATTCAAGTGTTCAAACCCAAAAACTTACAGCAAAACACTCTCAAACAAAGGTATAGCAGATACAAAGCATAAACAACACCTTCCCTCAACACAATAACAAGTTACAAGCATAAGCCAGTAGACCCAAACACCCCTTTAACTTTTTCAAATCAAAATTTTCAAAAGCACAATGAGATTTCAGGCCAACCAAGCATCAATTAACACTCAAACAAGTATAATAAACAGATTCAAGAAAGAACAAACCACAAAATTCACAAGAACAACAGTTTCATACAAATATCACCAAAAATCACAATTTAATCAGATTTGGAGATTAAGTATGCAAACCTCATGGATGTACATCCACACCCACGAATTTTGAGCTTATGTGCTAGCAAGAACAAGCACAAGCTTCCACAATAAGCCTGCTAAGATTGAACAAGGGTTAAGCACAATATCATAAAAATCAGAAACTTTGGAAAACTTGATTAATGCAAACTTGTTACCCCACACTTGATTATCCCCAAGTTATAAGCCTCACCACACCTTAACCAACTCAGTTAGGATGCTATGATCAGCCCTATAGCCCAAGAATTCCAATATTGGAACAAGACTTAGCAAAATATCAAGAAAATGAGGAAATATGCAAACTTTTGCACACTCCTCTTTTGAAAACAGGTTTAGAACTTCAGGAACTAACAATCATATAACAAATGAAAGCAGTAAATAAGATTGGCCAATGACTTTTCTTCAAGATTTCAAACTCAATTTCATTAACTTAGAAATAGGATTTACAGAAACTTGAACCAAGGAAAAATCAAAAGCAAACTGAAATGTGAAGGCCTAAGTGGCTTTATATAGAGCCTTATAAGTTCTACTATGCTAAGAAACGTGTAAACCCTAATGCTTAAGTCCCAAAAATGCCCTTGAGGTTTTTGTCTTCTTTGGGGAATCATGTGACTGAATTTGTCATGTAGTTGAGGTGTGAGCTGTTGAAATAACATCAAGGGCTTAGAATGAGCTTAGGATGCAAGCAAGATTGTGAGGCGTTGGATTGCTGGCATAATCTTGTCTTCTTCCTCAAACGTGTAGCAGGGCATGTCCCATGTGGCATGTGGGGTAAAGTGGCATGTGTTTTTAAGGTTGGGATATGATTAAGGCATGCTTAATCATTAATCTAGAGGTTTATGAGGTTTAATTACAAGTGAATTAAGAAAACCCAATTTGTGTTCTTGGTGAATAGTTGGGCGTTTAATCTGAGTTTGGGTTTTAAAAGATGTTTAGCGCCAGATTATTAAACTAACAAAGATTAGTTTAAATCTGTTATGGGTGGGAAGTGATGTGGCCAATTGAAGAGAGCTGATTGGTGGGATGGAGTAAGTGGGACACTTGTCACCATTTGGTAGGTTAAGGTAAGTATTATGTCTGGCCATGATAAGTCCCTCACCTTCTTTTCTCTTTTCACTTGCAATTTAAATAACCAAATCCGGATTTCCTTTGTTAATAAACTTTCACTTTTCACACTTTTGCCCCAAATACTTTTCCAAAGTATTTTCAGGGGTATTTCTTGCCATATTGTGATACTTGAGGGGCTGTTTTGGTATTTTGTTCAATGATAATGGTCTAGACTTGCATAATTGACATTTTGGAGGACTGAAATTGCCAAGTCTTGATGATTGAGGGACCATATTTGCCAAATGTTGAAAGTTGAGGGTCCTTTTTGTAATTTTGAGATTTTCAAAGGACCAAACTTGTCATTTCTTGTACTTTGAAGGACTTTATGATGTATTTGACTTTGTGGATGATATTGGTTGACAATTTAGCTTTGTTGATGGGCTAAACTTGCCAATTCTTCAAAGTTAAGGGTCCTTTTTGTAATTTTGACAAACTTTAGGGACCAAACTTGTAATTATGAGGATACAAGGGTATAAAGTGTCAATTCTTCATAATTGGAGGACCCTTCTTCATAATTCTTCAAATCTTCAAGGGTTGATCTTTGGAAAGTCTTCATTAGGGCTTGGTTCATTATGCGGCTTCGTTTCCCGTGTTCGTTTTTTGCATGATTCTTGTGATCTTTTGTCATTATCTCAATATCCGTACCTAAAATACACAAGCAACAAACACAAGCATATATTTGGGTATTTTGATGATATTTAATGCATTTTAAGCCCAATTTGGACGATGAGACTATGTATAAAAGCAGTCTCATCACTCCCCCATACTAAACCATTGTCGTGCCCTCACGCAATGCTAGAATAAAGTATCAAAGCATCTCCAAAATTCATTTTATTCACTTAATTGAACGATAAACTAGCTACACTACTACTATTACTACTACTTGTGTTATAGACATAATGTATGATTTTCATCGCAAAATGGGACGTTTAGGTTCATAGAATAAGAACACGTGAATGCTTCGTTAGAAATAATTTCATCGTCCTCGATTTTCACCCCAATTCCATGCTAAGCGTGCAACGAGATCATTGTCATTATAAGTTAGTAATGCTAACACTACTCATATGCCCTAATTACGTACTTATCCTCCCATTATTCCTAAGTTGTATCTCTTATATTTTATGATGTCTTGAATGTTTCACGAGGATACATTGTTTGACTTATGCGATAATAGAGATTTAGGTCTAAAAATAGAGGCCTAACGGTGTAACTAAGACCATCAAATCAATAACCCCTCATAATAGACAACGATGTTAAAAAATTAAGTTTGACAAGAAGAATCGATAAACACGGTTTTATAACGGTTTTGAACATGAGACTTATTACCAAGACGTTTATATGCCCCCTAACGGAAGGGCCTTATTATCTTTGGTTTACCTCCATGTTTTATTCAACTTCGCCATGAAGCTTTTATTATGACTTCGGTCTTGCCTTGCCTTTTATTATCCGCCTCATCGGTGGTTTTATTAGCCAAAGACGTATATCCTCACGCAAAGGCGAATTTTGGATCTTTAAAGCTTCGAAGATTAAGGCTTGATTCAAATTCAATTTTTGCATAGATTTTTCGGCCTTGTGGGGCTTCAAATTGTTTGCTTGATTTAGGTGAGCACTTGAAATCTTATTATAGGGTGAAGCTTTCGATTATTGGGGTGCCAATACTTCAAAACCGTGACGCTGGCGATACCTTAATGTCTTCCCAATTTAATTACACGGAAGCTACTAGAAAAGACTAGAAACCCAACAATCCTAACTAAACCGCTAAGTCAATATTTATTAAGCAAAAAATATTTACATGCGAAGGGAGAATAAGCAAACAACGAGAACACATGAGTTTTTGAAAGAATACGAGTACTCTACGTTTAGCATAGTAACTTATAATTAACTCTATCATTTCTCGTCCTCATTTAAGAGACTTAGCCTAATGTGTAGTTAAGGAATCAAAGCTAAGTGCTCAACACGCACGGTCGAGTCAAAAATTAGTCTTATTCTCGCCATCGAAAAACCTACATTCGTGTCTTCAAACACTTATAAAACCTGAGAAAAATTTAAAATTTGGCCATTTTTAGCCTTATTTTGCAACAAAAATGATAAAAAAAACGATAAACTTTGGAAAGCATGAAGGTTTGGCAAGGCAAGTTTCTATTCACCCCCCCATACTAAAGTTAAACATTGTCCTCAATGTTACGAGTCTAGGGGTGCAAACACCCCCATACTAGAGACGTAGTTAAATGTCTAATCTAGCATGGAAAGGGTGTAACCAATAAATTAATAGTCGTTTATGAAGTGTGCTAAAAACCTATGGTTAGAACATCAAAAGGATATATCATGGATATTGAGAAATGTCTCCAAAGTAAACGATCGAGTGCTCCCATAAAACGAACACGAGAGGCTCCAATCGTGAAGATCATGATCTAAAAACCACAATGCACAAACAACCACGGAACAAAGGTTGGAAGGGCACAAATCCCCACACGTAAGCTACATTAGAAAGCGATAATATGTACATAGGATAAGCATGGGACTCCCCCACGAGGCACCTCGTTTTTGATTACCGAGTCATGAGCTCGACTCGATCCCCTCAATACTAATTATCATTGGGGAAGGTGACTTAGTCGAGGTAGTTCAAGGATGGAACTTCCCCGCCAAAGTAGTGCTTCAACCTATGTCCATTCACCTTGAAGTTAGGACCATCATCTTGAGCTAGCTCGATGGTCCCATACGGAAACACTTGAGTCACGGTGAATGGACCGGACCAACGGGATTTCATCTTACCGGAAAAGATTTTTAGTCTTGAATTAAAAAGTAAAACTTGATCCCCAATGTTAAAAACCCGGTTTTTAATTTTTGAATCATGCAACTTTTTAGTTTTCTCTTTATAAATCAATGAATTTTCATAAGCAATGTCTCTCAATTCATCCAATTCATTCAATTGCATTTTCTGGTGTTTTCCCGCGGTCTCCATATCATCATTACAATGCTTTAGGGCCCAATAAGCCTTGTGTTCTAACTCGATAGGCAAATGACAATTCTTTCCATACACAAGCTTATAGGGAGTGCACCCAATGGGCGTCTTATAAGCGGTCCTAAAGGCCCATAAAGCATCGTCTAACTTATGCGACCAAGATTGTCGATTTTCCCCTACGGATCTCTCCAAGATCCTCTTCAAAGCTCGGTTTGAAACCTCGACTTGCCCAATCGTTTGTGGGTGATAAGCCGTAGAAAGACGATGTGTAACCCCATATTTCCTTAAGACTCTTTCGAATTGGTCATTACAAAAATGGGTTCCACGATCGCTTATGATCGCACGAGGGGTTCCAAACCGAGCAAACAAGCTTTTCAAGAATTTAACTACCACACGAGCATCATTAGTGGGCAAGGCCTTCGCCTCCACCCACTTAGAAAGGTAGTCAACCGCAACGAGAATGTACTTATTACCACGAGATGATGGGAACGGCCCCATAAAGTCTATGCCCCAAACGTCAAAGATCTCACATACTTGAATGATATTTTGTGGCATTTCATCTTTTTGTGAGGCTTTTCCTTGTCGTTGGCATGCATCACACGATTTCACAAGATCTTGTGCATCTCGGTAAATAGTAGGCCAAAAGAAGCCGGCATCAAACACCTTTTTAGCCATGAGATTAGCACCGTGGTGACCACCCGTGGGTCCCTCATGGCAAGCTCTAAGGATGTTAGAAGCTTCGGTGCCAAATTCACAACGTCGGATGATTTGATCTGCACACGTCCGAAACAAGTAAGGGTCGTTCCAAAAGTAGAACTTGACGTCACGAAAGAATTTTCGTTTTTGTTGAGTCGTCATACCCTTAACGATGAAGTTACCCGCATGGTAATTTGCGAAGTCCGCAAACCATGGGGTAGAAGAATCAAGCTTAGAATTCACTACACCAAGTGTCTCGAGCGGAAATGTTTCGGTGATTTACTTGGGCTCGTAAACACTTTGGTGAGGATCTTCCAAACGAGAGAGATGATCGGTCGCTAG
This sequence comes from Glebionis coronaria, assembly GCA_025667525.1. NCBI lineage: Eukaryota > Viridiplantae > Streptophyta > Magnoliopsida > Asterales > Asteraceae > Glebionis > Glebionis coronaria. The sequence continues at coordinate 277,205,826 of CM046879.1, forward strand.
ATTCTCGGCTCCTTTATTGTCAACGATGGTGTGATCAAATTCTTGAAGGAGGAGAATCCAACGAAGTAATCTCGGCTTAGCATCTTGCTTTGCCATTAGATACTTAATAGCCGAATGGTCCGTATACACTATGCATTTCGTCAAGACGAGGTAAGGTCGGAACTTCTCAAATGCATACACCACGGCAAGGAACTCCTTTTCCGTTGTAGTGTATTTAAGTTGAGCCTCGGTCATCGTCTTGCTAGCATAGTGAATAGGCAAGAAGTGCTTATCATGACGTTGCCCCAAAACGGCCCCTATAGCGTAATCACTTGCATCACACATAAGCTCAAAGGGGAGGTTCCAATTGGGAGCAACAAGAATGGGAGCTTCGCTAAGTTTCCTCTTAAGGATCTCAAAGGCTCGTACACAATCTTCGTCAAAGACAAAACGTGCCTCTTTTTCAAGAAGATGTGTAATGGGTCGAGAAATCTTCGAGAAATCCTTGATGAATCGTCGATAAAAGCCCGCGTGGCCTAGGAAACTCCTAACTCCCTTGACGGTTTTGGGATGAGGTAATTTGGCGATGACGTCTACCTTAGCTTGATCTACCTCAATCCCCGCTTTCGAGACCTTGTGCCCTAAGACGATTCCACTCTTAACCATAAAATGACATTTTTCCCAATTGAGCACAAGGTTGGTTTCCTCACAACGTTTCAACATTCTCTCAAGGTTCGACAAACACGAAGTAAAAGAATCACCAAACACGGAAAAGTCATCCATGAAGACTTCCATCGTCTTCTCGATCATATCATGAAAAATAGCCATCATGCATCGTTGAAAAGTTCCCGGTGCATTGCAAAGTCCGAATGGCATTCTACGATAGGCAAACGTTCCATATGGACACGTAAACGTAGTTTTTTCTTGATCACGAGGATCGATGGGAATTTGGAAGTAACCGGAAAAACCATCTAAAAAGCAATAGAAATCGTTTCCCGCAAGACGCTCCAACATTTGGTCCATGAAGGGCAAGGGAAAATGGTCTTTTCGAGTGGCTTCATTCAACTTTCGATAGTCAATGCACACTCTCCATCCGGTCACGAGTCTAGTGGGAATCAACTCGTTGGCATCGTTTGGCTCAACGGTCATCCCTCCCTTTTTAGGGACACAATGAATAGGACACACCCAAGGGCTATCGGAAATAGGGTAAATCATTCCCGCGTCAAGGAGTTTAAGGACCTCCTTTTTGATGACGTCGTGAATTTTGGGGTTCACCCTCCTTTGACTTTGGATTGTTGGCTTGAAATCCTCTTCCATTAAGATTTTGTGGGTACAAAACTTGGGATCGATTCCCTTAATGTCGGATAACTTCCACGCAATCGCCCCTTTGTGATCCTTAAGAACATCGATAAGTGCTGTTTTTTCATCATTCGAAAGATCCTTCACAATAATAACCGGCAACTTGTCGTCCTCCTCCAAATAGACATATTCGAGGTGAGGAGGTAAATCTTTCAACTCGAGAATAGGTGGTTCCTCAAGTGAAGATTTGGGCTCGATACTCATAACCTCCTCGGGTGGAGGAAATGGGAAATCGTTAAGAAAATCCTTGATAATCGAGAAGTCCTCATCGTTGTCGAGGTCTTCGTCACAAGTACGTGGAACATTGCATTCTTCCAACGTAAAACCACCACCTTCAAAAGGAGTGAAGGTTGGTGTCGAATTATCAAGAATTGGATCCAACATAGTGGGATTGCCACTAGTTTCTTCATCACCAAAACCTAGAACTTCTTGTGAAAATTCCTCGCAAACCACGTCAATCATATCAACGAGGTTTATGGTTGCAACAGAATAAACATGAGAAATTTGAGAGTTTTGAGTTGCGTTTATAACAAGTTCCTCGTCGTTGAAACGGAAGGTGATCTTTCTAGCGTGCACATCAATTAAAGCCATAGACGTATCTAAAAACGAACGACCTAAAATGAGAGGAACTTGAGGATCCGTGGGGATATCAACAACAATGAAGTCTGCGTGATAGTAGAACTTCCCCACTTTCACAAAAACGTCTTCCGCCAAACCACATGCGGGAATTGTGGAATGGTCGGCCAACTCGATAGACATTAGTGAAGGAGTAAGATTAGGAAGATTGAGCGACTTGAAGATTGCAAGTGGCATCAAGTTAATGCTAGCACCAAGATCGGCCAAGGCGAAGCATTCTTCCATGTCTTGGATTGCACAAGGGATCAAAAATTTACCGGGATCACCGACTTTTTGAGGTATGCGATTAAGATAAACCGACGAACAACTAGACAATTGATGCAATTTCTCCTTGTTGTTCAACATACTCTTAAAGTTAGCGGCAAATCGAGGCATCATGACCAAAGCATCGGCGAAACTCACATTAAGGTGCAAATCACGAAACATTTTCATAAAAAGCTCAAATTGGTAGTTGTCGCGCTCTTGACGTTTCTCCTTCCTAAGTCTCGATGGATAGGGCAAAGGTGGTGTGGGTTGAGGCATAGTAGGCATAGCCTTTGGAATCTCGGGTTCCAATGATGGTAATGGGTCAACCGTAGGTGTGGCATGAGCGGTACTTCGTGGGATTGGGACATGCTCCTTTTGGACCACCACCTCGGGTTCTTCCTCAATTGCTTCCTCCGTAGGAGCAATTGGTTGAGGAATCGGATCCTTAAGTGTCTTACCACTACGTGTGTTAATCACTTTCATCTCACCCTTAGGGTTGGATATGGTGTTGCTAGGAAGACCACTTGACGACGGTTTACACATTATTGCCTCAAACATAGACGAGATTTTATCTTCAAAATTAGATTGCCTCAATACGGCTTCGGTTTGCCTTTTCTCGGCCTTAAGCATCTCTTGTTTAATCTCATGTTTCCTTTGTTCCATCTTTTGTTGGTTTTGTTGCAACCTAGTGACATTTCCTTCCATCTTATTGGTGTGGATTTTAAGTTCATTAGCTAACTCATTTTTCAACTCTTTCTTCAAGTCGTTTTTAAACTCGGATCTTAGGCTAATGATTTCTCTTTGAATGTTGTCAAACCTAGCATCATTCCCATTAGCATATTCAATAAACTCACTTGGAAGATCTTTCAATGTTTGCAAACTTTTGTTGTTATTTTGAAAATTATTTTTGTTTGAAACTTGATTATTAGCCCCTTGATTCCCATAGTTTCCCTTGTTGTAATTGTTCTTAAAACCAACTTGATTGTTGCGATAGTTGTTAGCATTTTGATTTGAACCAAAACCCGGTGGAGTCATTTGATTAGAGCGGGAAACTTGACCGTTTTGGTTGTAATTTCCCGTGGGCGCGAAGGCACTCGAAGTGTTACCACCGTTGGTAATGCACTCGGAGAAATCATGACCTCCACCACAATACATGCAAGAAACCTCAACCGCTTTAGCCGTAGCGGGAGCACTTGGTTCACCAACTTTAAACTCAATCAAAAGTCCTTTCAACTTATCAAAAATCTTGTTTTCCAAGTTTGCCTCAATTTGGCAAGCATCGATGGTATTAGACAAAGAAGGTGAAGCCGAAGACGAAGCCTTACGAACACTAGACGTGCTACGAGGACTATACACCTTAGATCTATTTTCAATTATCACCAAAGCTTCCTCAACCGTTTTACACAAAAAAATACCACCCGCGGCGGCATTCAAATAATCCCTTTCATGATCATTAAGCCCATTGTAAAACGTGTCAATTTGATGCAAATCGGAAAAACCATGATGAGGACATTCATGTAACATTTCCTTAAACCTATTCCAAGCCGTTGAAAAACTTTCATTCAATTCTTGTGAAAACTTTGAAATCTCGTTTTTCAAGTGCGTAGTCTTAGAGGGGGGAAAAAATTGGTTCACAAACTTAGACACGAGATCCTTCCACGTCAATATAGAATTGGGTGGCTCTTTCTCCAACCAAATTTTTGCGGGCCCCGCTAAGGAATACGGAAAAAGCATCATCTTAATCGAGTCGTTAGAGACATCCTTAAGCTTGCAAGTAGCGGTAAGACGATTGAATTGGCGGATATGGTTGTGTGGATTGTCCTTCTCATCACCACGGAATTTGTTGTTTTGAATCATGGACAACAAACCCGTTTTCACCTCGAAATTCTCTGCAAGGATTGCGGGAATCACAATAGCCTCTCCATAACCCTCGGTGGGTGCTTGAAGTAACTCCATCATAGTTCGATTCGCCATGGTTGGTGCTTCTCTTACAATGGGTTCGTCAATAGGAGACTCCTCACTAGAATTGTTGGGAGTGGGAGTTTTGTTCTTTTGTTTACGTGCACGTCTTGCTTGATTTCGAGTTAGCATAAACGTCACGTACAACGAGGGGATGAGCAAAGAAGATTCTTTTTGGTGTTTTGTATTTTTTCAATTTTTTGTGGTTTTTGATTGTATTAACCTTTTTGGAGTTTGGTGAAATGTATTAAGTAGACAAAAATCTACAAATCTCCTCCTTAATCAAATCTCTCGATTAAAGAAGCCTCAAGGAATGAAAACGATCACGTGGAGTGAACGCCTTCGATGACTTTAGAACGATGGTGGAACACCAAATCGTTCAAGAGGGTTTAATTAATGAAAACCAAGAAAATATATATGATACTTAGTAATACTTTGGGCGGCAAAACCCTCGATTCACTCTCACAATCAAATACTCACAAGCAAGCGGGGAAACGAGGCGGCGCAAAGCACTTAAGAGCCTTTTTCCTTAGGATATATTTTATAATATCCGCCTTATACCCACCTTATAGTTTGTATTTTCAAGATTAAGCTTCACGAAAGTATTTATCTATTTTTGCCTTTTTCTTTGGTTTGAGATTCGAATACAATGATTGGGTAATGACCTCCCAAGTCAAGGTTATGATTTCTCACGTATTTGGAGTACTTGTGAATTTATTGTTCTACGTATACAATATAGTAATAATATTCACACAAAAACCGAAAAACGATAATACGTATTAGTAGAGTGCTACTAATACAAATACTAATTATGGTTAGTATAAAAACAACAATGCCAAATCAAAACACAACACGCCTCCCCGGCAGCGGCGCCAAAATGATGGTTGTAAAATTACCCCTTTAGGAAAAGGAAGGTAAATAGGGCAAGTGAGCACGACGATTTAGGAAAACCGTGTGTAAATGACCCAAAGTGAGTTCGTTCTCAAGGAGGCTAGTGTGTTATGTGTGTAATGATATGGATTAATTTGTGATTATATTTGAGAAAGAAAAATAGAAAAGGGATTAGAAGAGAATGACGGTTATCAAGACGGATTAAACTAATTCTAAAAAGGCGTACACGTAAAATCCTAAAAACCACCAAAATTAAAATTTAAACCTAAAAATTTCTAAAAATTACCAAAAATCCCTAATAATATTCTAAGAGTTTACAAAAAATCAAAACTTGCAAAAACCTTTTAATTAATTAGATAATGACTTTTTAATGCTAATTAAAGCCCTAAAAATCAAAATTAATTATTAAAAAGCCCTAAACAATATTTTAAAGTTTGTAAACCTTAAAAATACTCTAATTAAGCTAAAAACTATTTTTCAAAATTTTAAAACCAATTAAAACTATTTATAAACAATTAAAAACTCCTAAAATCAATTAAATCTTAAATTAATTATAAAAAATAATTAAAAGACCTAAAAAATAATTGGAAAGTAGCAAAAATCCTAATTAAGTGTTTAGAACCTAGGAAAAATATAAAAACCTAGAAAATCAGACTTTTAATTTTTAATAATAAAATAATATTAAAATAATATTAAAAATCCAAAAATTATAAAAAATTCTAAAAACTTGCAAACTAGCTTAATTTAACCTAATAAACTCAGAAATGAAAGCGAAATTACCTAAATACCCCTATTGGGCCTAGAAAATGGGCCAAACCCAAAACAGTCCCTTATTGGGCTTAATTAAGGCCCAATAAGAAAAAGTGTTCAAATTAAGCCCAAAAGCACAGGTTGACTCAAAATTTGATTTTAAACAACTTTTTCCAAAGGCCCAAAAGCTGAAAATTTGAAATAAGCTAACTTATAATAAGCAGCTTATTCTTAATGGGCTTTTTGACCCATTAAGCCATAAGTTGTTGCCATAAGCTAAAATTTTACACACAAACTTCTTTTGACCTAACAAAGACTTCTTCAAAAAGAATTTTCAAATAAGCCCACTTAATAAGCCAGAAACAAGTCACAAACTTATTCACAAAACGACAAAATAGTCGTTTTTATGATCTAGACCACCTCAAAAGCTGATTCAAGTTGCAAAATGTTTCTTTTGACAAAACTAAGCTTAAAAACCAAAGACCTTTCAAATAAGCACACTCAATAAGCTGGAAAATCAAATAAGCACTTATGTTAAAAGTCAAACAAGTTGGTTTTCTAGTAAAAAGTCAAAGTCAAAGTCTCATAAGCTCCAGTTCACTTAAATGGGTCAAATAATGAAGATCTATCACAAAAAATAAGTTGTTGCAAGTCAGAATAAGCTAGAATAGCTTATTGATAAGCTGATGACAAAATTGCACTAGAACGGGCTAGTTTTGGATATTGAGCAGTGGAAACTTTTTCCACTGCTTGACTATTTTAACTTTTTGTCTTTAGTGACTTTTTTGGAGATTCAGATTTCACAAAGGCACCCAAATGATCTTTGGATCAAAAAGAGTCAATCACAATCAAAATAACACAATCACTAACACCCAATTGATACAGTTTAATCAATCATTCATCAAACATGATACAGACATGAACAATAAGCAGTTTAGCACTTAAGAGCAGTTTTAGCACAAATCACCCAGCCAAATTCAACCATATGCACACAAAAGCTATAATAAACTCCAATAAGCAAGTCTAAACAGGTTTCATGCACTGGTTCAAAGAATTAAGCAAGATTCAAGCAATGAAAGTTACTGATGAACACTAACACATGCAGTTTTCTACTTTTGCTGATGTATTTGACACACAAGCCAATTTCAACACCTCAAATCTTTCAAACAGGTTATATTAACTTTGTTTAAACCACTTTTATCCCTAAGCATGCATACACACTAAGTGTTCCCAAAATCCTAGGTCAAAACAAGCAGAAACAAGGTCTATATAGCAGATTGATTGATTCAAGTGTTCAAACCCAAAAACTTGCAGCAAAACACTCTCAAACAAAGGTATAGCAGATACAAAGCATAAACAACACCTTCCCTCAACACAATAACAAGTTACAAGCATAAGCCAGTAGACCCAAACACCCCTTTAACTTTTTCAAATCAAAATTTTCAAAAGCACAATGAGATTTCAGGCCAACCAAGCATCAATTAACACTCAAACAAGTATAATAAACAGATTCAAGCAAGAACAAGCCACAAAATTCACAAGAACAACAGTTTCATACAAATATCACCAAAAATCACAATTTAAGCAGATTTGGAGATTAAGTATGCAAACCTCATGGATGTACATCCACACCCACCAATTTTGAGCTTATGTGCTAGCAAGAACAAGCACAAGCTTCCACAATAAGCCTTCTAAGATTGAACAAGGGTTAAGCACAATATCACAAAAATCAGAAACTTTGGAAAACTTGATTAATGCAAACTTGTTACCCCACACTTGATTATCCCCAAGTTATAAGCCTCACCACACCTTAACCAACTCAGTTAGGATGCTATGATCAGCCCTATAGCCCAAGAATTCCAAGATTGGAACAAGACTTAGCAAAATATCAAGAAAATGAGGAAATATGCAAACTTTTGCACACTCCTCTTTTGAAAACAGGTTTTGAACTTCAAGAACTAACAAGCATATAACAAATGAAAGCAGTAAATAAGATTGGCCAATGACTTTTCTTCAAGATTTCAAACTCAATTTCATTAACTTAGAAATAGGATTTACAGAAACTTAAACCAAGGAAAATCAAAAGCAAACTGAAATGTTAAGGCCTAAGTGGCTTTATATAGAGCCTTACAAGTTCTACTATGCTAAGAAACGTGTAAACCCTAATGCTTATGTCCCAAAAATGCCCTTGAGGTTTTTGTCTTCTTTGGGGATTCATGTGACTGAATTTGTCATGTAGTTGAGGTGTGAGCTGTTGAAATAGCATCAAGGGCTTAGAATGAGCTTAGGATGCAAGCAAGATTGTGAGGTGTTGGATTGCTGGCATAATCTTGTCTTCTTCCTCAAACGTGTAGCAGGGCATGTCCCATGTGGCATGTGGGGTAAAGTGGCATGTGTTTTTAAGGTTGGGATATGATTAAGGCATGCTTAATCATTAATCTGGAGGTTTATGAGGTTTAATTACAAGTGAATTAAGAAAACCCAATTTGTGTTCTTGGTGAATAGTTGGGCGTTTAATCTGAGTTTGGGTTTAAAAAGATGTTTAGCGCCAGATTATTAAACTAATAAAGATTAGTTTAAATCTGTTATGGGTGGGAAGTGATGTGGCCAATTGAGGAGAGCTGATTGGTGGGTTGGAGTAAGTGGGACACTTGTCACCATTTGGTAGGTTAAGGTAAGTATTATGTCTGGCCATGATAAGTCCCTCACCTTCTTTTCTCTTTTCACTTGCAATTTAAATAACCAAATCCGAATTTCCTTTGTTAATAAACTTTCACTTTTCACACTTTTGCCCCAAATACTTTTCCAAAGTATTTTCAGGGGTATTTCTTGCCATATTGTGATACTTGAGGGGCTGTTTTTGTATTTTGTTCAATGATAATGGTCTAGACTTGCATAATTGACATTTTGGAGGACTGAAATTGCTAAGTCTTGATGATTGAGGGACCATATTTGCCAAATGTTGAAAGTTGAGGGTCCTTTTTGTAATTTTGAGATTTTCAAAGGACCAAACTTGTCATTTCTTGTACTTTGAAGGACTTTATGATGTATTTGACTTTATGGATGATATTGGTTGACAATTTAGCTTTGTTGAGGGGCTAAACTTGCCAATTCTTCAAGTTAAGGGTCCTTTTTGTAATTTTGACAAACTTTAGGGACCAAACATGTAATTATGAGGATACAAGGGTATAAAGTGTCAATTCTTCATAATTGGAGGACCCTTCTTCATAATTCTTCAAATCTTCAAGGGTTGATCTTTGGAAAGTCTTCATTAGGGCTTGGTTCATTATGCGGCTTCGTTTCCCGTGTTCGTTTTTTGCATGATTCTTGTGATCTTTTGTCATTATCTCAATATCCGTACCTAAAATACACAAGCAACAAACACAAGCATATATTTGGGTATTTTGATGATATTTAATGCATTTTAAGCCCAATTTGGACGATGAGACTATGTATAAAAGCAGTCTCATCAATTGTACAGTTAGTTAGATTGTTTAATCCAGAAAAAGAAGATACAAGAATATCAGCCAAAAAGTGCAGGAAGTGGGTATTGAACCTACGACCTATGCAACACGAACAGACGCAACATAACACATCTTTACCATCTGCTCTATTAGTATTGTTTGTTAATTGTTGCTTTCTTCTTTCGTTTATACAGTTTTTTTTACTCAGCTTATAATAATAGAAAAAAAAAGCAAAAAGTGACAGGAGAGGGTCTTGAACCCCTAACCACAGCACCCAAACATACGCAACACTACTCTTGTTAACCACCTGCTCTCTTAGAGTTTTTTTGTAAACTTTCCTTTCTTTTTTTCTTTATACCTTTTTAATTTTTCTTTTTAGTTTTTTTATATATAATAGTTGTAGCTTATTCATAGATTTTCAAGCTTATTGGATAAGCTGATTAGTAAAACTTATTTTCCTAGGCTTTTCATTAACTTAGGCATTTTTCGTAATTTTTTGGGTTTTTTATAAAATAGTTTGATATTTTTAAATCATTTAATTAGTTTTAATCTTAAATAATTCATAAAAATTATTTAAAAGTAAAAAAAAAAATTTCTTTTTTCTAAAATTTTTATTTGTCATTTAGGACGTAGAATAAATAAATTTGTTTTTGTATAGTTTAAATTTCATAATTTTATTTCTATTATTTATTTTTAAGATTATTCTCATTTTAAATTTTAAAAAAGTTATAAAAAAATAGTAAAAAGTGTTTTAAATTTTAGAAAAATATTTTTTAGCTTTTATATAAAGTAATTTAGGTTTACAAATAAAAAGTTTTCATTTTGTCCTTTTCTTAGTTATTTTAGTTTTCAAATTTTTCGGTTTGCAGATTTTTCTTAACTAGAATTTTTAGGACTTTTTTGTAATTTTTAATTATTTTTTAAGTGAAATTTTTCGTTGGGTCGCGTTTTTACGTTCGTTCGTTTGAGTATTTTCGACCGTTTTCAACGTAACTCGTCTCCGTTTTCTTTTCTTTCTTTCTTTCCAAAAACGTAATCACTCGATTAAATAACGTCTATATTGTTGGCTAAACATCATACCTCCTCGAGAACGAACTCAACGACGAGTATTCACGTTTTTCACAAAACGTGATACTTAATACTTACCCGCTTTTGTGTTGCTTTGTTTTTTCTAAAATAAAGTATATACAAAAATACAACATCATGAATTCTAAGCTTGATTCTTCCACCTCATGGTTTGCGGACTTTGCAAATTACCATGCGGGTAACTTCATCATCAAGGGTATGACGACTCAAGAAAAACGAAAATTATTTCGTGACGTCAAGTTATACTTTTGGAACGACCCTTACTTGTTTCGAACTTGTGCGGATCAAATCATCCGACGTTGTGTATTTGGCACCGAAGCTTCTAATATCCTTAGAGCTTGTCATGAGGGACCCACGGGTGGTCACCACGGTGCTAATCTCACGGCTAAGAAGGTGTTTGATGCCGGCTTCTTTTGGCCTACTATTTACCGAGATGCACAAGATCTTGTGAAGTCATGTGATTCATGCCAACGACAAGGAAAAGCCTCACAAAAAGATGAAATGCCACAAAATATCATCCAAGTGTGTGAGATCTTTGACGTTTGGGGTATAGACTTTATGGGGCCGTTCCCATCATCTCGTGGTAATAAGTACATCCTTGTCGCGGTTGACTACCTTTCTAAGTGGGTGGAAGCTAAGGCTTTGCCCACCAATGATGCTCGTGTGGTAGTCAAGTTTTTGAAAAGCTTGTTTTCTCGGTTTGGAACCCCTCGTGCGATCATAAGCGATCGTGGAACCCATTTTTATAACGACCAATTTGAAAGGGTCCTAAGGAAATATGGGGTTACACATCGGCTTTCTACGGCTTATCACCCACAAACGAGTGGGCAAGTCGAGGTTTCAAACCGATCTTTGAAGAGGATCTTGGAGAGATCCGTTGGGGAAAACCGACAATCTTGGTCGGATAAGTTGGACGATGCTTTATAGGCCTTTAGGACCGCTCATAAGACGCCCATTGGGTGCACTCCCTATAAGCTTGTGTATGGGAAAAATTGTCATTTGCCAATCGAATTGGAACACAAGGCTTATTGGGCCCTAAAGCATTGTAATGATGACATGGAGACCGCGGGAAAACACCGGAAAATGCAATTAAATGAATTTGATGAATTGAGGGACATTGCTTATGAAATTTCATTGATTTATAAAGAAAAAACTAAAAAGTTGCATGATTCTAAAATTAAAAACCGGGTTTTTAACATTGGGGATCAAGTTTTGCTTTTTAATTCTCGTTTGAAAATCTTTTCCGGTAAGTTGAAATCCCGTTGTTCCGGTCCATTCACCGTGACCCAAGTTTTTCTATATGGGACCATTGAGCTAGCTCAAAATGATGGCCCCAATTTCAAGGTGAATGGACATAGGTTAAAGCACTACTTTGGCGGGGAAGTTCCATCCTTGAACTACCTCGACCAAGTTACCTTCCCCGATGATAATTAGTATTGAGGGGATCGAGTCGAGCTCATGACTCGGTAATAAAAAACGAGGTGCCTCGTGGGGGAGTCCCATGCTTATCCTATGTACATATTATCGCTTTCTAATGTAGTAACATGTGGGGATTTGTGCCCTTCCAACCTTTGTTTCGTGGTTGTTTGTGAATTGTGAACTTTAGATGATCATGATCTTCACGATTGGAGCCTCTCGTGTTCGTTTTATGGGAGCACTCGATCGTTTGTTTTGAAGACTTTCTCAATATCCATGATATATCCTTTGATGTTCTAACCTTAGGTTTTTAGCACACTTCATAAAAGGCTTTAAATTTAACGATTACACCCTTTCCATGCTAGATTAGGCATTCGACTACGTTTCTAGTATGGGGGTGTTTGCACCCCTAGACTCGAAACATTGAGGACAATGTTTAACTTTAGTATGGGGGGGTGAATAGATACTTTCCTTGCCAAACCTTTACGCTTTCCAAAGTTTATCTTTTTGTTTATCGTTTTGTTGCAAAATAAGGCTAAAAATGGCCAAATTTTAAATTTTTTCTCATGTTTTATAAGTGTTTGAAGACACGAATGTAGGTTTTCTGATGGCGAGAATAAGAGTAATTTTTTACTCGACCGTGCGTGTTGAGCACTTAGCTTTAATTCCTTAACTTCACATTAGGCTAAGTCTCTTAAATGAGGACGAGAAATGATAAGGTTAATTATAAATTACTATGCTAAACGTAGAGTACTCGTATTCTTTCAAAAACTCATGTGTTCTTGTTGTTTGCTTATTCTCCCTTCGCATGTAAATATTTTTTGCTTAATAAATATTGACTTAGCGGTTTAGTTGGGATTGTTGGGTTTCTTGTCTTTTCTAGTAGCTTCCGTGTAATTAAATTGGGAAGACATTAAGGTATCGCCAGCGTCACGGTTTTGAAGTATTGGCACCCTAATAATCAAAAGCGTCACCCAATAATAAGATTTCAAGTGCTCACCTAAATCAAGCAAACAATTTGAAGCCCCACAAGGCCAAAACATCTATGCAAAATTGAAAGTGAATCAAGCCTTAATCTTTGAAGCTTTAAAGATCCAAAATTCGCCTTAGCGTGAGGATATACGTCTTTGGCTAATAAAACTACCGATGAGGTGGATAATAAAAGGCAAGGCAAGACCGAAGTCATAATAAAAGCTTCATGGCGAAGTTGAATAAAAGATGGAGGTAAACCAAAGATAATAAGGCCCTTCCGTTAGGGGGCGTATAAAAGTCTTGGTAATAAGTCTCATGTTCAAAACCGTTATAAAACCGTGTTTATTTATCCTTCTTATTGACTTAATTTTTTGACATCATTGTCTATTAGGAGGGGTTATTGATTTGATGGTCTTGGTTACACCGTTAGGACTCTATTTTTAGACCTAAATCTCTATTATCGCATAATTCAAACAATGTATCCTCGTGAAACATTCAAGACAAAATAAATAATAGATACAACTTAGGAAATTGGGAGGATAAGTACATGATTAGGGCATATGAGTAGTGTTAGCATTACTAACTTATAATGATAATTATCTCGTTGCACGCTTGGCATGGAATTGGGGTGAAAATCGAGTACGATGAAATTATTTCTAACGAAGCATTCACGTGTTCTTATTCCATGAACCTAAACGTCCCATTTTGCGACGAAAATCAAACACTATGTCTAAAACGCAAGTAGTAGTAGCAATAGTAGTAGTGTAGCTAGTTTATCGTTCAATAAAGTGAATAAAAATGAATTTTGGAAGTGCTACGAAACTTTATTCTAGCATTGCGTATGGAGGAGTGATGAGACTGATTTTATACATAGTCTCATCGTCCAAAAAGGGCTTAAAATGCATTAAATATCATCAAAATACCCATATATATGCTTGTGTTTGTTGCTTTTGTATTTTAGGTACGGATATTGAGAAAATGACAAAAGATCACAAGAATCATGCAAAAACGAACACGGGAAACGAAGCCGCACAATGAACCAAGCCCTAATGAAGAATTTTCCCAAGAAAACCCTTGAAGATTTGAAGAATTATGAAGAAGGGTCCTCCAATATGGAAGAATTGACACTTTATACCCTTGTATCTTCATAATTACAAGTTTGGTCCCTAAAGTTTGTCAGTATTGCAAAAAGGGCCCTCCACTTTGAAGAATTGGCAATTTTAGTCCCTCAACAAAACTAAAATGTCAATATTTATCATCCTCAAAGTCAAACATACCAAGAAGGACTCCAAGTTACAAGAATTACAAGATTGGTACTTTGAAAATATCAAAATTACCAAAAGGACCCTTGACTTTGAAGATTTGGCAAAATTGGTCCCTCATCAAACATGAATTGGCAATTTACGTCCTCCAAAATGTCAATCATACAAGTTTAGACCATTATGCTTGAAGAAAATACCAAATCAGTCCTTCAAGAATCAATAATTTGCAAGAATTACCCCTAAATTCACTTTACAAAACTTTTTGGGGCAAAAGTGTGAAAAATGAAAAGTTGTTACAAAGGATTTAGGCGTTGATGGAGTTTCTAGCTGAAATGACAAAGGGAAAAGAAAGGAGGGGCTAAACATGGCAGACATCAAATATACCTTAACCAGTGAGGGGGTGACACGAGCCCCACTCACCAAAATCCACCAATCCCATTCCGACATTCATCCACCTCATCAATCCACTCACAACAACTTAAACTAATATGGGATTAGTTTATTTAAAACGCGCTAAACACAAGATTTAAAAACTCAAACAGATCAAAACTTGCACTATTCATGTTCTTCACAAAATTGGGTTTTCTTAATCCGTTTGCAATTAGCACCCAATAACCTCCATATTATTGATTAATGACCCCTTAATCACATCCCAACCTCAAAAATACTTGCCACCTCACTCCTCAGTCCCACATGAGATCCCCCTGCTACACCTTTGGGCAAGGAGACAAAATAGTGACAGGGAATCAACCACCCACATTCCATCTTACTCCTCAAGCACATTTTGGACCATTGGATGCAATTTAAACATGCTAGCTCCCACAAAACTCCAATTCAGTCACATGATTCAACATAATGCCAAAAGATCACAAGGGCATTTCTGGGACTTCACAAGCTAGGGTTTACGTTTTTTTAACTTAACTAGTTCATTGTATGCCTATATAAAGGCCTTAGTTCATTACATGTAAGCTTGCTCTTGAATTTTCAGTTGTTCACTTTTCTGTAAATCCATATTCATATCAATGAAATGTGTTGGAAATTGTTGAAGAAAGCTCAAGTGCCACTCTTATAATCTGTTTGTTATTGTTCTTTGTTCATTATTCTTGAATCAAAAACCTGTTTTTAAAAGGAGTGTGCAAAAGTTTGCACATTTTCCACTTTTCTTGATATTTTGCTAAGTTCTTGTTCAAACCTTGGAATTCTTGGGCTATAGGGCTGATCATAGCATCCTAATATTGTGTTATCAAGGTGTGGTGAGGCTTATAACTTGGGGATAATCAAGTGTGGGGTAACAAGGTTGCATTAATCAAGGATTTTTACTTTTTCTGATTTTCATATTGTGCTTCTAACTTTGTTGATTCTTAGCAGGGTTGTTTAAGGAAGCTTGTACTTGTTCTTGCTAGTACATAAGCTCAAAATTCGTGGGTGTGGATGTACATCCATGAGGTACACACCCTTAATCTCAAAATCTGAAAATACTTTGGATATTTGTGATATTTGAGTGTTGCTTGTGTTCTTGTGAATTTTGTGGCTTAATCTTGCTTGAATCTGTTGTTCTCATCTCTTATTGTGTTAATTTGGGCTTGGGTGGTCTTAAATATCACCATTGATTTGAAAATTTTGATTTTGAAAAGTTAAAGGGGTGTTTGGGATTACCTGTTTGAGATTAAATCTTGTTATTGTGTTGTTAGAAGTGTGTATTTGTGGTTGTTATCTGCTATATGCTTGGTTGAGAGTTGTTTGCTGCAAGTTTTTGAGTTTAAAACCTTGAATCACACAATCTGCTATAACTTGTTGATTTTAACTGTTTTTGACCTAAGATTTTGGTAAAATCTAGAATTTGTGCATGCTTAGGTTAAAAGTTGTTTAAACATCATTATTATAACATATTTGATAGATTTGGAGTTTTGAATCTGGCTTGTTGGTCGTGCATCAGCAAAGTATAAAACTGCATGTGTTAGTGTTCATCAGTAACTTAAGGTGCTTGAATCTTGCTTAAAACTTTGAATCATTGCATGAAACCTGTTTAGACTTACTTATTTGAGTTTATAATAGCTTGTGTATGCATTTGGTGCAATTTGGTTGGCTGAATATTGCTAAAACAGCTTATAAGTGCTTAACTGCTTATGTGTTCATGTCTGGGCTAGATATGGTGCTTAATTGAATTAATTGTACAAATTGGCGTGTTGGATTGTTGATTTCTTTGTTTGTATTGACTCCTTATGAACCAAAGATCATTTGGGTGCCTTGTTGAAACTTGAATCTCCAAAAAAGTCACTAAAGACAAAAAAGTCTACAAGTCAAGCAGTGGGAAAAGTTCCCACTGCTCAACACCTAAAACTAGCCCCTGCTAATGTTAATTTGTTCTCAGCTTATCAATAAACTATAATTGCTTATCCAGACCTGTAACAACTTATTTTTTGTGATAGATCTTCATTATTTGACCCATTTGATTAGAATGGAGCTTATTGCACTTTGACTTTGACTTTTTGCTAGAAAACCAACTTATTTAACTTATTCATAAGTGCTTATTCGCTTTTTCAAGATTATTGAGTGTGCTTATTGAAAATCTTTTTGTTGATTTAGCTTATTGAAGTCATTTAAAAGCTTTAGAAACTTGAATCAGCTTTTGGGGTGGCCTAGAACTCAAAAACGACTATTTTGTCGTTTTCTATAGATTGCTTTTTGCATTTTCAGGCTTATTCCTTTGGCTTATTTCAAATTTCTTTTTACAGAAGTATTATTTAGGACAAAAGAAGCTTGTGTGTCTAATTTGAGCTTATGGCATTAGCTTATAGCTTAATGGGCCAAAAAGCCCATTAAGAATAAATTGTTTGGTATAAGCTTGCTTATTTCACATTTTCAGCTTTTGGGCCTTTGAAAAAAGTTGTTTAAAATCAAATTTTGAGTCAAGTAGTGGTTTTTGGGCCATTTTTACAAACTTTTTCTTATTGGGCCAAATTTGGCCCATTTAGGAGTCTGTTTTGGGTTTAGCCCATTTTCTAGGCCCATTAAGGGTATTTAGGTAATTTCAACTTCATTTCTATGTTATTTAGGTTAAATTAAGCTAGTTTTCAAGTTTTTAGAATTTTTTAGGATTTTTGAATTTTTATTAATATTTTAATATTATTTATTATTAAAAATTAAAAGTCTGATTTTCTAAGTTTTTATATTTTCCTAGATTCTAGACACTTAATTAGGAATTTTACAACTTTCTAAATATTTTTAGGGTTTTCCAATTATTTTCTAGAATTATTTTAAGTTTTTATAGCTTTTAATAGTTTTTAATTGTTTAAAAATAGTTTTTAGTGGTTTTAAAAATTTGAAAATTACTTTTTAGCTTAATTAGGTTATTTTAAAGGTTTACAAACTTTAAGATCTTGATTTGGACTTTTTATAAGTTAATATTGATTTTTAGGGCTTTAATTAGCATTAAAAGTTAATATTTAATTAATTAAAAGGTTTTAGCAAGTTTGGATTTTTTGTAAACCCTTAGAATAATTTTAGTGGATTTTTAGGAATTTTTAGAGTAAAATTTTAATTTTGGTGCTTTTTACGGTTTTACGTGTACGCCTTTATCGTCTTAGTGTAATCCGTCTTCGTAACCGTCATTCTCTTCTTATCCCATTTCTATTTTCTTTCTCATAACAATATAATTACAAAGTTAATCATTTCATTAACACAACACACAAGCCTCCTTGGGAAACGAACTTCTCATTGGTCATTAGTGCTTGGTTTTCCTAAACCGACACTTAATATTTTCCACTATTTTACGCTCTTTTCCTAAAGGGTAGTAAAAAGGCTACATCAGGAACACCTTCGTACAGTCTTGCAGATTCTTCGTCAGAAGCAGCTGTATGCCAAGTTCTCCAAGTGTGAGTTATGGTTATGCAAGGTGGCATTTCTGGGCCATATTGTATCTGCAGAGGGGATTACCATGGATCGTGAAAAGGTTGAAGCTATTACCAAATGGCCGAGACCTACATCTGCAACATAGGTCAGAAGTTTTCTGGGTTTAGCTGGCTACTACCGCAGGTTTGTGGAGAACTTTTCATGGTTAGCCTTACCTTTGACTAAGATGATGAGGAAAGGAGAGAAATTCGTCTGGACGGAAGAACGAGAGAAGAGCTTTGAAGATCTTAAGCAGAAGTTAGTGACTGCACCTATTCATTACTCTCCCATCTGGCTCAGGTGGATTTCAGATCTATAGTGACGCCTCAGGAAAGGGTCAAGGTTGCGTTCTCATGCAACATGGAAAGGTTATTGCATACGCATCACGACAGCTGAAACCTTATGAAGAAAACTATCCTACTAATGATTTGGAGCTTGCGGCAGTTGTTTTCGCATTAAAGATCTGGAGACATTATTTGTATGGTGAATCATGTGACATATTTACCGATCACAAGAGTCTCAAGTACATCTTCACCCAGAAGGAACTGAACATGAGATAGAGGATATGGTTAGAGCTATTGAAGGATTACGACACCAACATTCAATACCATCCTGGTAAGGCGAATGTGGTGGCAGATGCTCTAAGCAAAACGGTCGGGTATGATTGCTGACATTTAGATTACAAAGAAGATCATCCGTGACCTAGAGATGACTGATATTGAGTTTTGTGTACGAGGACAACACGGTTACTAGGCTAATCTTAGGGTGGAACCAGACTTACATTCTAGGATTAAGGAAGCTCAGAAGGACGATGGTGAGATTTGGGCTATCTTTCAGAACCTTGATCAGCAGACGTAGTTTCGTGTTGATGATGACGGTATCTTATGGCATGGCACTAGACTAGTGGTTACTGATGACTCTACACTTAGGGAAACTGTGTTGACTGAAGCTCACATCTCTCCATTTACCATACATCCTGGTTCTACCAAGATGTACCACGACATCAAGCAACATTTTTGCTGGAGTGGTATGAAGCAGGATGTCACCACCTTCGTTTCTAAATCTATGATCTTCCAGCAGGTTAAGATCGAACACCAGCGAGCTAGTGGTTTACTACAACCCTTGGATATTCCAGCATGGAAGTGGGACAAAATCTCCATGGATTTTGTTATTGGTCTTCCTGTGACTCAGAGGAAGAACGACGCCATCTGGGTTATTGTTGATAGATTGACTAAATTTGCTCATTTTCTGCCGATCCGCAAGGAGCATCCGGTCAACAGATTGGCAGACACTTTTCAGAAGGAGATAATGAGACTGCATGGTACTCCATCAGAAATCATCTTTGACAGAGATCCCCGTTTCACATCACGTTTCTGGCAGAGTCTACAGAAAGCTTGGGGCACCAGACGTAAGCTCAGCACTGCCTTTCATCCTCAGACCGACGGACATTCGGAACGTACCATTCAGACATTGGAGGACATGTTGCGAGCGTGTCCTCTAGAGTGGTCAGGAAGCTGGGATGATTATATCTATCTAGTTGAGTTTGCATATAACAACAGCTGACACGCTAGCATTAAGTGTGTACCTTTTGAGATGTTGTATGGAAGAAATTTTCGCACCTTAATCTGCTGGGATCAGGTAGGCGAACGACTGATTGAGTGTCACACCCCACCATGGCGGAATATGGGACGCGACGCATGGATATCATCACAACAATAGCGTGTCCATAGAGAACTATATGAATTAGAAATGTCATAAAAGGTGACACAAATGTCATGACAATATCTCATCAATGCAGGAGTCTAGGTAAGTAGGTAACAGTCCTACCTCTTACCCAAGACAAACAAATAACACAAAAAAATCAACATATAGGTTCATAGTATCACTTATTGAAACAAACAGAAAAATAAACTAAGAAGGAACGGAGATCTCCTTCTAAATGCATTCCTACGCGACTCCAATCCTAGCCACATATGTTCTCACGCTTAACCACTTTATCACCTGAAAGAGACACTAAAACACGTCAACATAATGTTGGTGAGAGTCATAGGTTTAGATTCCAACCGAAAATAGATTATAATAAGTTGTGAACAACCATAAACCACTAAACATATGGACAACGTGCTACAAGTATGCATTAACAACTAACATTCAAGATCAATCATTCCAAACCAAATCCAAGGCTCCCAGCCTTACCAAACACCATGGTACCATAGGCGCCCATACACCTATGTACCAATCCTAAGGCCCCGCCTTGTCATTATCCATTGGTCTCATAGATGCTCACACATATATGTACCTCCCCAAGGCCCCGCCTTGTCAACAACCCCTTGGTACCAAGTCAAACCACAATAAATGAGACGGTATGTGTCCCCCGATTCAAATCATAAACACAATGAAGAATCACATAGCAGTTAATCACATAAGTGCACCCACATGTCCATCACAAACCATAAAAACATTCACAACATTAGTTACAAAACCATACCGTGTCTCTTCCATCCCATCTGTAAGTCAAATCATTTATAGCTCATAAAAACATGGGACTTTGAAACTCACCTGATTGAGCTTCTCCAAAAATCCGCGCACTAGCAAAAATCTAACAAACAAAAGCACACAATCAAAACATGAACCAAACACTAAGATGGCTCTGATACTAGCATTTTGCTATGGTTCAGGATAAGTTCTCGGTATCTCCTCGAATTGATAACAGCTCAAAGTGGAATGATTTGTTCTTGGTGACAAAAAGTGGTTTGGTTTTCTATTCTATTGAAAAGATAAATGAATGAAGTAACGAAATAAAACTAGCAGTTAAATTAAACACTTAAATAATAAGCCAGCAAAATAAACTTACTGGAATCTAGCTCTATTCGGAATAATTTGCCATGCGGAATAAACAATCTTTATGCGGAATAACGGGGCTACTCGGAATAAATACCATGCGGAATAATGAATGTTATACTGAATATGAGACAATGCGGAATAAAAACACTCTATGCGGAATACAAGGTATACTCGGAATAATGGACAATTCGGAATAAAAATCCTATGCTGAATAAATGAGACAATGCGGAATACGATGGTTACTCGGAATAAATAAATATTCCGAATAAAGGAAAAAAGAAATTAGGCTATGCGGAACAAATGAATATTCCGAATAAAGGAAGAATTAAACAGACTATTCAGAATATATATATATTCTGAATAGGGGACAAAATGAACAGCTTATGCGGAATAATCTGGGGACGAAGAGCTGCAACAGATATTTTAACAGGGGACAAGAATTTTATTCAAATCGATCCAAATAAACAAAACGGTTTAACCAAATTAACCACAAATCATCTACTAACTACAAGAATCAAATCCCAATCATAAAAACACAAATTCAACAACTTTTTAAGATCAAAACTCAACTAAATAAGAACTTAGGAACTTTGAATAAAAAGATGATGATGAACAAGAGGAATGAAAAGATTAAAGGAAGCTTGTATTTATGATTAAGATTCAGTAAACAAAAGGAAAGGATCAAACTTACAAGATTAAAGAAGAAAATCAAAGAGATGAAAACCACTCCTTAAGGGAGATGGTTTCCTACGAACTAGGAAAAATGTAACTGAAAGAAAAACTAGATGCCAAAAATTGTGAGGGTGATTCCCTTATATAGGCTAAGTGGTTGGTTGGTGAGTGGGCTTTCTCCCTTTCTTCTTGTCTTCTCGTCTTTTCAGAAAAGTTGACGTTTTCGATTCTGATTCGGGATCTATCGACGATTAAATTCAATTCGTCTTTTAATTTCTTCGTTTAATAGACTTGAGTTTCTTCGACATATGTAAATCTTCTATCTTTGGTCCTTTTCTCCAATAAATCTTTAAATAGGCCCATTGACTTCAAATCTTTTGCGTCTCTTGGACAATAGACTTCGTCTTTAGTCTTTTTCCTTGATAAAACCCGTGCAATCCCATGTTTTCTTCAATAGTCATCCGGTTTACTCTGAAAACACAATAAACACAAAAACCACGCATAATTCCAAACAAATGATATTAAACACGCATTTTGGTCTTGTTTTAGTAAGAATTAAGTGGTAAAAGGATGGGTGTTTTCACACCTATCAAATCCCCTACACTTAACCATTGTCATGCCCTCATGCAATGCTTAGTGATAAAGCAAATTTACACTTTTCTCATAATCAATCAACCTTGGCCTTATTAACATATTACTAAACAAAAATTAAAGTACTAAGTGAAACCAAAACTTTAAAGTAAACAAAAGGATGGAAATAACTTGCAAAGAGATCAAGGACTTACATTAGGGCTTTGGTGCTGCGAAGATCTATCATCCTCAAGTTTCATGTTCCCCAAACTAAGCTTAAAAACGAGATCATTGTTATTATAAGTTAGCATATCAAACACCTACACACATGGATTAATTAAATGCTTAAACTCCCTTATTCCTAGGTGTATCTCTTATATTTTATTTTTGTCTTAGAATGATCATGAAGATGCATTTTTGGACTTATTTCGATAGTTTATTTAGGCTGAAAACAAAGTAGGACGATTTGATCAATAGTTAGCTAAAGGACAAAATCTCTTAAAACTGCTTCTCGGGATATCAAAAAGTTCATATCTTGGCATAACTCGGTTCACGATTTGAGACCTTTCTCGGGCCGATATTTGGCATGTACTTCATACTTCATATCTTCGAGAGACGTTCTTGAGATAATGGTCTTCTCTTCGTTAATAGAGTTTCTTCTCTTGGAGACTTTTGAGGGGTACTCCAACTTTGTTGACCACGACTTCATGATTATTTCTTCAATCTCTAATTGGGATTTTGAGATACAACGATCCGCCTCCTTTTCGAACTTGGATCTATTTATCCTCATACCTTGTTAGGGTCTTTTCGGATAGACTTCTCCATGATCTTTATGGGAGTTGATTGCTTTTCGTCGTGAGTCTTGATCCTAATATTGAATTTAGGAATAATGCTTTTCACATCACTTTGGATCTTCAGCAATTAAATGGAATCCTCATGCCTTGTTAGGGCCTTTTCGGACTCGCCAATCTTCGCGTCCCGCTTCATAAGTTATGCCATGGCTATGAACTCTTATCATTACCGAGCAACTTTTAAACGATCTTGGGCTAGAAGCTAAGTAACTTTTCAAATCGTACGACCTTACTTATTGCAGTTAAATTATTAGCAAGTGATGGGAGAATAGGCAAATAATTACACCAAGTGAGCTTGCGCAAGAATACCGACTTATAATTGACTCTATCATTTCTCGTTCTCAACAATTTAAAATCTTAAGTAATGAGACTCGTGGACACTTAGCCTAATAAACCAATTAAGGTCTACATGGTTAAGGATACTAGCTAGAATAAACTTGGATAAGTCTATTCGGGTTGAGTCAAAATAATCGCAACGGGCCTAATATGTCAAAGATTTCAAAACTAGCTACACCACTTATTAATATTTTTGACTTTATTGCGGGATATATACATATGAAAGCAACGATAAAAATTTAAAAATTACGACTAATTGGCCAAAGTTAATTAAAAATTTGAAAAATGTTGAAAAAGATGATTTTCCGGTTAAATGAAGGCATTTTCATGGAAAAGTCCACTTAAAACTTCGATAGAAGTCCCCCTACACTTAAGATAAACATTTTCCTCAATGTTTAAGCATGTGGGAAAAGTCTCCCCTACACTTACGACATTGTGCACGTTGGTTACCTCAAGTTAAGGAAGAGACGACTAAAGTGATCAATTTCAAATGTGAGTATGAAGAAAATTGAATCACGATAGTTGAGAGATAGAACCGGATTTCGGATAACACGGGAGCACGGTTCTTCATAGATTCCAAGAGTGCACTTATCCCTATAATCACATCACCACACAAATACAAACACCTATAGAGGTCCCCCTACACTTAGGCGGTTAAAACAGAAAAGGATAGATACTCGGGTTGCCTCCCGAGGAGCGCTTGTTTTTGATAACCGAGTCACGAGCCTGACTCGACCCAAAATTAGTTCATGGGGAACATGGTGAGGGATGGAATCATCTCCTGAGAGATGTCCTCACCAAAGTACAACTTCACTCGTTGGCCATTCACCTTAAAATTAGGTCCATTAGGTTGAGCGAGCTCGAGAGTACCATATAGAAAAAATTTGGGCAATGGTGAATGGGCCGGACCAACAAGATTTCAGCTTGCCCGAAAAGATTTTCAACCGAGAGTTAAAGAGTAAAACTTTGTCTCCAACTTGGAACTCTCGGTTCTTAATCTTAGAGTCATGAATGAGCTTAGTCTTCTCCTTATAGATCAAAGAATTTTCATAAGCATCATTAGGGAGTTCATTCAGCTCATTGAGTTGGATCTTGCGTAGGTCACCGGCTTTGTTGATATCGAAATTAGCCCACTTCAAGGCCTAGTAAGCCTTGTGCTCCAACTCAATGGGGAGGTGGCACGCTTTCCCGTACACGAGACGATATGGTGTACAACCAATCGGAGTCTTGTAAGCGGTACGAAAAGCCCACAAAGAATCATCAAGTTTATCAGCCCATGAGGCACGATGCTCTCCCACGGTTCTTTCCAGAATTCGCTTTAATCCTCGATTGGATATTTCAGCCTGGCCATTAATTTGTAGGTGGTAGGCGGTGGAAAGACGATGATTTACACCGTACTTAGCCATGACTCTAGCAAATTGGTCATTACAAAAATGAGTCCCGCGATCACTAATAATGGCACGAGGCACACCGAATCTAGCGAACATCGATTTCAAAAAGTTACAAACCACCCTTGCGTCATTAGTGGGTAAAGCTTTGGCTTCAACCCACTTTGAAACGTAGTCAACGGCTACAAGGATGTATTTGTTTCCTTTAGAAGAAGGGAATAGCCCCATAAAGTTGATACCCCAAACATCAAAGATTTCACATTCCTGAATGAAATTTTGAGGCATCTCGTCTTTATGTGTGATCTTGCCTTGTTTTTGGCAAGCATCACATCGTTTAACCATCTCGTGAGCATCACGGTATATGGTGGGCCAATAAAATCCCGAGTCAAAAACTTTTTTGGCGGTGTAGTTGGGACCAAAGTGACCACCGGTGGGTCCTTTGTGGCAAGCGTCAAGGATTTCTAAAGCTGCCGGTCCATCAACACAACGGCGAATAAGCAAGTCGGCACATTTTTTGAATAGGTAAGGGTCGTCCCAGAAATAATGTTCAACATCTTTAAAGAACTTTTTCTTTAGTTGGGATGTTAATCCTTCCTTGAGAATTCCACCCGCCAAGTAGTTTGCAATATTCGCAAACCACGGGGTTTCATCAGCAGTCGAGTTGATAGACATTAAGGTCTCCAAGGGGAAAGAATCATTGATTTCTTTGTTCGGATGATCCCCTTGGTAAGGATCCTCAAGTCTACTGAGATGATCCGCGGCTAACTTTTCTGCTCCTTTTTTATCGCGAATTTCGATTTTAAATTCTTGGAGTAGCAAAACCCAGCGAAGAAGTCTTGGTTTGTAATCTTGTTTAGTTAACAAGTACTTCAACGCGGAATGATCGGTGTAAACGATTGTGGTAGAAAGGACAAGATAGGGGCGGAACTTTTCAAAAGCATAGACAACAGCTAAAAGCTCTTTTTCGGTTGTTGTATAATGCAATTGAGCCCCCGTCATTGTCTTGCTAGCGTAGTGGATTGGTTGGAAGTGTTTATTCACTCTTTGGCCCAAAACCTCTCCAATAGCAAAGTCACTAGCATCGCACATCAACTCGAAAGGCAGCTCCCAATCAGGTGTAACCAAGACTGGTGCCTTAGTTAGCTTATCCTTAAGCGAGTTGAAGGCTTCAAGACACTCTTTGGAAAAGATAAAAGTAGTATCTTTTTCCAAGAGGTGGGTCATCGGGCGAGCGATTTGATAAAAATCTTTGATGAATCAACGGTAAAAGCCCGCATGACCGAGAAAACTTCTCACACCCTTCACGGTTGAAGGTGGAGGCAACTTAGCGATAACATCGACTTTAGCACGGTCTATTTCAAGACCGGCTTTGGAGATCTTGTGTCCTAGCACGATGCCCTCTTTTACCATGAAATGGCATTTTTCCCAATTAAGAACAAGGCGAGTGTCTTCACACCGCTTCAGCATACGTTCTAAATTGGCAAGGCAAGCAGAGAAAGAATCGCCATAAACCGAGAAATCATCCATGAATACTTCCATAGTGTCTTCCACCATGTCATGGAAGATAGCCATCATACACCTTTGGAATGTCCCAGGAGCATTACATAAACCAAAAGGCATGCGTTTGTAAGCAAATGTTCCATAGGGACAAGTGAATGTGGTCTTCTTGGTCTTTGGGATCGATGGGAATTTGAAAATACCCGGAGAAACCGTCTAAGAAGCAGTAATAGTCAATACCAGCTAGACGTTCGAGCATTTGATCCATGAAGGGAAGAGGAAAGTGATCTTTTCTCGTGGCATCATTGAGCTTTCGATAATCGATACAAACTCTCCACCCAGTAACGAGACGAGTGGGAATCAACTCGTTGTGGTCATTGGAAACAACGGTTATTCCGCCCTTCTTGGGCACACAATGGACGGGACTTACCCAAGGCGAATCCGAGATAGGGTAAATCAAGCCGGCATCTAGAAGTTTGATAACCTCTTGTTTGATGACGTCATGAATGCGAGGATTAACCCTTCTTTGACTCTGGATTGCGGGTTTAAAGTCATCTTCCATGAGAATCTTGTGAGTACAAAAGTTTGGATCAATTCCGCGGATATCGGAAATTTTCCAAGCAATTGCCTTCTTATGATCTTTAAGCACGGCGATGAGGCGAGTTTTCTCTTCATCTTTCAAGTCCTTCGCGATAATGACGGGCGACTTCTTCTCTTCTTCAAGGAACACGTACTCGAGATGAGGCGGCAACTCCTTCAGTTCTAAATCCGGAGGATTTTCGATGGGAGGCGTTTTCAAAGTCGGAGCATCGATAGCAATAACCGTAGGAGATGGTGGAGAAATATTGTCTTCTTTAAGAATGTTCTCAATGAGGCGAAGATCTTCATCCCAATTTGTGGTAGAATCGTCATTAGCTAAGTTCACATCTCCCATGGTGGCTTCCAAATCTTTCCAAAGGAAATCACTTTCTCCAAATAGAGATAGTGATGAGTCAATAGAGGAAACGGTCTCAACATTGGGAAGAGAGGTAGGAATACTTTTACAAGCATCTTTGAAGTGTTCTTCACAAGCCTCATCAAGAACGTCAATACAATTAACACTCTCGAATGAAAAAGGCTGTTTAGACAACTTTCCCATGTTGAAGACAATTTTATCGTCACCCACTCTCATGATAAGCTCACCAGCTTCAACATCGATGAGAGTGCGACCGGTCCTCAGGAATGGACGACCTATAATTAATGACACACGAGGTTCCATATCGTAGTCAACGACGACGAAATCGATAGGAAAAGTGAATTTGACGACTCCTACAAAGACGTCTTCGGCTATCCCTACTGGATAAGCAACCGTACGGTTAGCTAATTCCAAAGTCATTTTGGTGGGGACTAGCTCAGGGAGAGATAATTGCTTCCAAACGCTTAGAGGAATTAGATTAATACTGGCACCTAGATCGGCTAGGGCCATGCAATTCTCTACTCCCGGGAAGTTACAAGGGATTAAGAAATGACCCGGATCACCAAGCTTGGTTGGCAATTTCCTTAAGAGCACTGCAGAGCAATTCTCATTAAGTTGGGTGTTGGCAATATCAAGAAGCTTCTCCTTGTCACTAAGAAGATCTTTGAACATTTTTGCATACATAGGCATGGGAGCGAGAGCCCCAGCGAAGGAGATATTGAAATTCAGTTGTTTAAACATTTTAAGAAAGTTCGAAACCTGAATATCGTCCTTGCTTTTGAGCTTCTCTTTCCTGAACCTTGAGGGATAAGGTATATCGGAAGAAGAGGAAGGCTTTGGGATCGAAGGATCACTCACATCCTTGGGTGGAGGAGGGGTAGAAGTAAGAGGTGGAGAAATTGGGGAAGGAAAAGGATGAGGAATAGGAGCAGGTGACTCATTCTCCTTAGTCACAACCACCGGTGAAGGTATAGGAAGCTCGGGTTCCTTGGTACCTTTGCCACTACGAGTGGTGATTGCTTTCATCTCCCCTCTTGGATTCGCAACGGTGTTACTCGGGAGAGTACCTGAAGAAGAGGGTTGATTACCTTGGAAGAAACTAGCCATCATATTCTTTAAGTCATTCGTTTGACTATCCAAAGTGTTTCTCATGTCAGCTCTCAGATCGTTCCCTTGTTTCACCAGGTCTGCTTTCAAGTTGAGCACTTCCCGCTGAAGATTTCCCACGATCACATCGTTAGTCCTCATGTAGGTTTCCACTTCTTGGTGTAAAGCGGTGGGTTGGCTGGGAGGAGCATTGTATGCGGGTGGTTGATAAACAGGTTGCTGGTAAACTTGGTTGTTTCTTTGAGGTGGTTGTGGTTGTTTGTGAGGTGGTATGTATGGTGTACGAGGTTGTTGTTGTTGTTGAGGAGGGCGATTGAGGGTTTGTTGTTGGTTTAGGTTGTTAGGAGGAAAACCAGGTGGTGAGAGATAGTTGTTAGAGCGGTAGCTAAGCAGGTTGCGGTCACCTTAAGGTCGAGCTTGATAAGCAGGTTGAGGATAGGTACCGTATGCTGCATTCACATTCTCAAAAGGGTAGTCTTGGGTGGCGGTACAAGTGGTGTAAGAGTGAGGACCCCCGCATATCTCACATGGTTGGCTAACAGCATTGACTTGAGCGTCTTTAGCGTTTCTAGCGTTGATTCTGTTGGTGTTGCTGGCGGTTTGGGTAGCAAGCGATTCAAGAAGCGCAGTGATTTTGTCAAGTCGCTTATCGCTGTCACTAGTACTAGCACTAGCGACATTGGTCCGAACACTCTTGGTTTGCACACGAGACTTATTCTCAATGATATCCCAAGCAGCATTGGAAGTCTTAGCCAAAAGATTACCCCCCGAGACACTGTTTAGTGAATCTTGGTCATTCATGTTTAAACCATTATAAAAAGTATTAATTTGGTGCACTTTGGTAAAACCATGTTGTGGGCATTTTCTTAAAAGGTCTTTGAAACGGTCCCAAGATTCGCTAAACGACTCATCGTACTTTTGTTCAAAATTGATAATTTCATTCCGCAAAGCGGTAGTACGAGAG
Source organism: Glebionis coronaria (assembly GCA_025667525.1). NCBI lineage: Eukaryota > Viridiplantae > Streptophyta > Magnoliopsida > Asterales > Asteraceae > Glebionis > Glebionis coronaria. Next base: position 277,234,921 of record CM046879.1, read on the forward strand.
GGTGGGAAAAAGTAGTTGATAAACTTGGTCTCCAAATCCGTCCACGTAAGAATACTCTGTGGCGGTTCTTTAGCAAGCCAATGTCGGGCTTGTCCCTCTAAAGAAAAGGTAAAAAGTTGTAAACGGATTACCTCTTGTGGAACACCATTGAATTTGACCGTATTGGTGAGTTGCAAGAATCTCTTGATGTGGTCATGTGGATCATCAATGGTACGCCCCAAGAATGGTTGAGCGGAAACCATCTGGATAAAGCCGGATTTGAGCTCAAAGTTGTTGGCTGCAATCGCGGGTATGACAATTGGATCATTGTTGTCATCTACATGTGCTTGCAGAAGTTCAATCATTGGGCGATTATCCGGAAGAGGCTCATTGTTGTTGTTGTTATTATTGTTGTTGAAAGGTGGGTTGTTATTGTTATTATTATTGTTTTGAGGTGGGTTATTGTTGTTGTTTTGTACACCGGCCATGTCTAAGTCTTCGAGAGGCTCGGACTCTTGATAAGACGTTGATCGTGTACGCATGCACCTGCAAAAGAACTAACAAGGCAAAAACAAAGCAGAAATATTTTTGGTTTTTATGTTTTTAATTTTTTTGTATTTTTGAAAATTATATTTTTTAGGATTTTTATAAATTTGTATGAAAAAGTAACGTTCACGGGGAACGGATCCCAAAATCCAAGTTCTCACAAAAAACTGTTGATCTTAACGAGAAGAGCCGGCAGCGGCGCCATTTGATACTAGCATTTTGCTATGGTTCAGGATAAGTTCTCGGTATCTCCTCGAATTGATAACAGCTCAAAGTGGAATGATTTGTTCTTGGTGACAAAAAGTGGTTTGGTTTTCTATTCTATTGAAAAGATAAATGAATGAAGTAACGAAATAAAACTAGCAGTTAAATTAAACACTTAAATAATAAGTCAGCAAAATAAACTTACTGGAATCTAGCTCTATTCGGAATAATTTTCCATGCGTAATAAACAATCTTTATGCGGAATAACGGGGCTACTCGGAATAATGAATGTTATACTGAATATGAGACCATGCGGAATAAAAACACTCTATGCTGAATACAAGGTATACTCGGAATAATGGACAATTCGGAATAAAAATCCTATGCTGAATAAATGAGACTATGCGGAATACGATGGTTACTCGGAATAAATAAATATTCCGAATAAAGGAAAAAAGAAATTAGGCTATGCGGAACAAATGAATATTCCGAATAAAGGAGGAATTAAACAGACTATTCGGAATATATTTATATTCCGAATAGGGGACAAAATGAACAGCTTATGCGGATTAATCTGGGGACGAAGAGCTGCAACAGATATTTTAACAGGGGACACGAATTTTATTCAAATCGATCCAAATAAACAAAACGGTTTAACCAAATTAACCACAAATCATCTACTAACTACAAGGATCAAATCCCAATCATAAAAACACAAATTCAACAACTTTTTAAGATCAAAACTCAACTAAATAAGAATTTAAGAACTTTGAATAAAAAGATGATGATGAACAAGAGGAATGAAAAGATTAAAGGAAGCTTGTATTTATGATTAAGATTCAGTAAACAAAAGGAAAGGATCAAACTTACAAGATTAAAGAAGAAAATCAAAGAGATGAAAACCACTCCTTAAGGGAGATGGTTTCCTACGAACTAGGAAAAATGTAACTGAAAGAAAAACTAGATGCCAAAAATTGTGAGGGTGATTCCCTTATATAGGCTAAGTGGTTGGTTGGTGAGTGGGCTTTATCCCTTTCTTCTTGTCTTCTCGTCTTTTTAGAAAAGTTGACGTTTTCGATTCTGATTCGGGATCTGTCGACGATTAAATTCAACTCGTCTTTTAATTTCTTCGTTTAATAGACTTGAGTTTCTTCGACATATGTAAATCTTCTATCTTTGGTCCTTTTCTCCAATAAATCTTCAAATAGGCCCATTGACTTTAAATCTTTTGCGTCTCTTGGACAATAGACTTCGTCTTTAGTCCTTTTCCTTGATAAAACCCGTGCAATCCCATGTTTTCTTCAATAGTCATACGGTTTACTTTGAAAAAACAATAAACACAAAAACCACGCATAATTCCAAACAAATGATATTAAACACGCGTTTTGGTCTTGTTTTAGTAAGAATTAAGTGGTAAAAGGATGGGTGTTTTCACACCTATCAGGCTCATCAACCCATGATGGACATCTAACCTTATCCCATATATATACCTCATTTATATGCTCTAAGCATCTCATTACACCCCTCTATAAAGCCCTTAACTTAGTTTACTTCATAACCCGTCTCGTTAACATTTTACCCAAAACAGTACCGGTTTTTAGGTCTCCAAACTATAAGCCAAACGCCAACCTAACCATACCCATGATCTCTGTAAAAGAAACCCTATGCCCTTACATACTTAAGCTAACTTCTCCCTATTGCCCCAATCCTAAAGCTACTGTTAAGGCCCCGATATATATATATATACTTCTGCCTATCCGCATATTACCGATTTGAACATACAAAAAGTTTGTTATGATTAGGGGGTCTTAACCTAAACCATTTACTTAGCCACCCTTCAGGTCTCTTATTTAATATATAAACTAACTACCATGCTCATTAGAGGGCTCAAGTGTACTCATAAGTACCCCAATCACCTTAAAACATTAAATTAAACCCGACTGATTTCAAAACTGTTTTGACCTCCGACTGTTTGACCTGTATTTGATCCACTTCCCGACCTCCAATTTAGTTCTCTTTTCTTTAATTTGAAAGCAAATGAAATTAACTTTCCATGGATAATTGGATCGAACCATGAAAGTTCTGAGAACTCCAGATATGATCAAAACAATGGACCAAAAATTCTGCCCAGTTTTTAGTTACGAATTCAAATAAATTAACCTAATTAATTACCCATAACCCACTAACTACAAGCCCTAATTCACCGAATCATTATAATATCATTAATATACAGATTTTAATTTAAAACCTAACCTAAATCCATCATAAGATGATTGAGAAAGAATTAAAAACAATTAAATTAAAAAGGGTTATAAAGATTTACCTTTGATTTATGAAAACCCCAAAATTTTGATGAAACCCTAGTTTTTATTATTAATGCCGCGACTTCAAGACTACAGGAGAAAATAAATATGATTTTTGGTTGTGAATAAAATAATATATAGGGTGTGGGTGAATCCTAGTCCAACCCAAGCCCAACTTCCTTTTTTTTCTCTTCCCTTTTCTTTTGATCGTCCCATAACCGACCCCCCATATGTATATTTTTATTATTTTTTATTTTTTTATTGTTTATTAATATATTATTAACATTAACTTAAATTATCTTAATTTATTACAACCCCTAAGACCTCCCAAATCTCAAAACCGTAAAACTAGTCAAATTTTACGCGTTTACCGTAAAAGACGTAAAATATAAATGTTTTTAAAAAAAATATTAAATTTTGAAATAAACTTTATAACTAAGTCCTAAATGACTTAAAACCATCCCGAAAAATACTCACATGACTAAACACCTTACCCGATACCTCTAAATACTAAACCCCAAATCCTAAAAAAATACAATTTACTATAATACTTATACGTATACGTAAACACCAAAATAACACCATTTCATTTCATAGTCACTAATTGTGAGCTCATGAACATGAAATAACCGTTCCTCGATTTACTTATGAGTACCTCATACCCATAAACGTTATCCACACCAACCTCGTTCACGCAAAATAACATGTAAACACGCAAATCACATAGACACACCTAAATTAACCTTAAAATAAGACCAAGTGACGAACCTCAAAACCATGGTTGTCACATCACTCCCTCCTAATAGAAATCTTGTCCAGAGATTTACTCCTTAGAATCGTCATTAACGATTAGCTGAGGATAATTACTCCTCATAAATCATTCACGTTCCCATGTGAACTTTAGTCCACGTTCCAAATTCCATCTACCCATAACTACGGTATATTACCCTTTTTATCTAACGTCCTAGCTTCACGACCCAAAATCTCTATCGGCTATTCGATAAAACGAAGACTCGTATCCATACTAATATCATCTAACGGTACTTGCAAGTCAGTTCTTGCTAAGCATTTCCTCAAGTTTGATACATGAAATACGTCATGCACACTACTCAATTCCTCCGGTAATCTCAACCTATACGCCACTAGCCCAATCCTTTCAAGGATTTCAAATGGATCCACAAATCTAGGTGATAACTTCCCTTTTCTTTCCAAACCGCATCACCCCTTTCCATGGTGAAACCTTTAGCATAACTTTATCTCAAATCTCAACGGCTTACGCCTCTTGTCCACATAGCTCTCTTGTCGGTTTTTTGCTATTTTCAACCTCTACTTAGTCACTGCCACCACCTCCATAGTTTTTCGATCCACCTCCGGTCCAATACGTTGGCCGCTTCTAACTTCATCCCACTGTAACAGTGATCCACCTCATCTCCTATGAATTAACTCCAGCATTTTCTACTACAATTCCTATCACCATACCTAACGGCTTCTATCCTCTACGGATTTTCCATCATTCGGAAGTTCTCACAACCTTAAACACATCCATTGGTATATGCAGAATTGCATAACCAAAAGCTTCCCATAATATTCACAAGAAACATGTCATAACCACCACCTCATCCTTGCTTTCCCATGCTCGACACCAAGTAACTAACCATCCTTCATACTAACATGTGTTACACCTTTTCTCTAGGTGGACGTTGCATTGTTCGTGACTACTAACCTCTTGCTCTAACGATTTCTCTTCAATATCACCCCACTATCTTCACAACCTCTTGCTCCCTCGAATCATTCTTCCTCCATACTACTTTTTGCTTGTCTCTCCACAATCTTAATTTCCATACCATCTTATATCTCATCTTCAGCCTATAATTTAGGTGTTTCCTCTTTTACTCCTTACATCCTCATCAATGTGGAATATGCCCCTCTCACCGGTGACTCTCTCTTTGTAGGAGAATTCTTCCTAATATAATGCGTTCTCCAACTATCTCCAAATCTCACGCCAATGCTCTAGGCATCTTTCTCAATTACCCCTATAGTATGCTCATACCAAACATTAGTCTATCAACGGTATACTACGCTTGCTTCCCATCGTTTCTTACCTTGCCATAATCCTTCATAAGGCATTCCATACATATTAGGCTAACTTTTACGCAAAACCCTCTATTCCATCACATCCGTACGCAATCCTTCCAACTTCTCAACTACGTGACTTCTTATTCCTCTTGAAATATGAGATGAATTAGTTAGTCTATCGACTATCACCCAACTCTCGTCGTACTTATTCCTCCACCCCATTATGTATCCCTTTCACCAACTTCGTCCTTACATCGCCCTTTCTAAGCTACTCCTATCTATGTAGGAAGTATAGTCTACGTCCCTTTTCTCCATATGATTGTCCATGCCACGCAACATAATTGTTGACGCGTTCTCTGCTTTATACAACTCGACTCGTTTAACCTACATCCTTCATTCAAACCACCCTAATATGTCATCCATATAGTTCAAGTTCGTCTCAGCTTCACTTCATTCTTCTTATTCCATGTCTCATCAACCATGCTTGCCTTTCCCAGATGGTACTTGGCCTTGCAATTTTCTTTCATCACTTAACTCTACCCATCACCTTTTCCAAATGTTCAATCAAGATGATTAAATATGTGTTGGAGACGTTCATGATCTGTATAGATCATTATCTACGTCTCGTACCCCAAATGCCTCTAGCATTCTAGGCAGATATAACAATCCAGCTCCATTAACTAAGTCTATCTAGTTCTTCCAAATCTTTAGTTCCCACAACGTATAAACAACCGCCTTTCTTTGTCGTTCTCGTATAGATACAAATCCTTGCTCCACGTATCGTCATGCTTCGCGAATTCATCCAGTCCTTCCAATAATTCCAAGATTTGCTCATTATCCAATCCACCTCTTCAGCCTCCAAAACGCTTCCTCACCCTTCTTCACTTTGCCCCTTGCTGGTTCCACGATATGCCATCATCTCTGACTACTCGTCCTGGCCAACTTAATCCTAAAACTCACCCTTGAAAATCTCACGTATAATTCCCTTTCCTAACAACTCCAAAACCAGTTCATAATTCGCCTCACTCTCCTTCTTAGATTTGAGTAGATCAAGATGTCGTCGATGCTCCCGATGACAACTCGTTTATATATTGTCATGCACCCCCGGTTCATTGACTCCATGAAAACTGCTAGCGCCTCGGCGAAGCCAAAATCATAACCGTAAACCCAAAGCGTTCATACAACATCCTTAGCAGTTTCAACTACGTCCTCCTTGCACCCTCTCTTAGAAGCAATACGAATAAATTTCTACCTCGTTCTACTCGCGAGAATCTACACGTATTCTACAAGACCAATACTTCATTTTATCAGACCACTCAACCGCTTTTTACAGCCAATCTACTACTAAGCAACTAAAATTTGACATTGCATCCGTTGCAATTTCTAACAACTCTTGCTCTTAAAATCATTCCATCAACAATTTCCTTGGAAATGCACTAACTACAACTCCTCTCACTTCTCCTACTTGCTCTATTTATGGTTCTACCTCACAGTAATAGGCAAACCTACTAAATCTCAGGAAATTTTCGGAAAACTTACATGACTTACGAACAATAATAAATACCTTTGAGGTATTAAATCCCCTTCCAACACTCTCTATGGCTCGTTACTTGTGCCAATATCCATACATTTTACAAATCTCTATTCATCTCCCTTGGCACTCCTAAGAGACCTCATGACCACATTAGTTCGTCTACGAACTTTTAACTCTTTTATCCCCACTAAGGGCATTCCAACCATTCTCTCAGGGCCACCTACTTAATCGTGTAGGCGCGACCAAGTCTTTCATATGTCTACCTGAACGCTCCGAATCAATACGAACCCAAAACTACATCCTGAATCCACTGGATACGATCAACGAATCAAACCCACGGATAACTAACGACATTTCACGTGCACGAGTTAAAACAGACCAAAACCACGAAAACTCAAAAGGAAAACTCAAACATGTACCAATTCAAATGACTCATGATAACGAAAAATGATCCAAGAAACACTTAATGGCAACCAAAACAACTTATGCCCCACGACATATTATTTAAACCGTGCACAAGATCGACTTTTCCAAAAGAATATTTTTTTTCTTTCCTCATCACATCTATGTGACTCAAACAATCTACAAACAACCTTCTAGACGATCTCAAAACTCAACTCCAAGACTAGGTATCCCGTGCATCCCAAATCATAAAAAAACTACTATTCAAAACTCAACCTTGAACCCGTCACTTGTACCAAAATTTCGATCAAGCTACTGACACCCCATGATTATACATACCAAATATTTGAAAAGTACATTCCGAGTACATAATTTTAGGCTTTTGAATCACCCAAAAAGCTTTAAAAACGAACAAGTTATGACCAAAACAGTTTTATACTAGTTGTTTTAAAAAAAAACTAAAGAATCCTCTTAGTAATTAACGTAATCCTTTTTAAATGAAAAGAAATAAATGTATGTGAAATTTTCATAAACTTTGTTTAGTCTTGCATAAATAATTATAAATGACGTATATTGATTAAGCTCACTTATATAAACTATTTAAGTAGAAAGAAATGTTATTTTGCTTTATTTTAAAGAAAGTCTTTTAGAATTTGAAATAAATAAGTGTTGATTAAAAAAAATTCTTATGTTACATCTTGTTTCAAACACGACTCCAACACCTTACCCTTGTTTTACCGAATACAACCAACTATATACCTCTATAGTAGATTTCCAAGTCCCTTTTTTTCAATATATACCGACCAAAAGAAATGTAAGACCCAACACAAAATATTTCATTATCTCAAAAGAAATCCCAAGTTATTTCAATAGACTTAAAACCAAGAACACCATTTTAAAACGTACACGTGAAATACGAAACTCAAAGAATACGCTACAACAGAGGTTTAATATAAAAAAAAGCGATCTAGCCACCCTCCTAAGGATACAATCGATAATTGTAGGGGATCATACATTTATAGGCATATTGGGATACATATACTTAAATCCGTCTAACATCTACTATACAAGCATGTACTAACCCTCTTTCATGCAATCATACTTAGGAATCCATTGAAGTTGTGGTACTTGTATAACTATGTTGGCCACCATACTTATACAATTACCCTTCCCCAATGCACTCCTTCCTATGATGACACTTATAAGAATTAATACAACACATAACACATATATCCATCTACTCACATAAGCTCATAACCACATAACCAAAAAAAGTCCAAAACTCCATCCATTAAAATAACATAGTCAAAATCTTGAAATACATAAATCCATAGTCTAGCTAAAACAGCATAGACTAAATCCAAAATGAAAACATAATCAGTTATAAGTCATGTCGCCCATAAGATTGGAAACAGCTTAAAATCCTTCATATCCACCTACTCCTAATAACTCGAACCACCACATGATTCTTAGGGAACATGACTTAAACATCAAAAGAAAAATACTATACCACATGTACATAAAATAACCCAACAAAAGATAGAAACTACCATGTACCAAATTATGTACTATAATGTACAATTTAAGCAAAATACAACAATGACTAGCGTGGATGATTATGGTTCAACCAGCACTAGTCACAACCTGAAAAGAAAATAACATGTGGCTAAGTGTGAACTACTATGGTTCAACCCATACTAGTCAAAACTTGACAAACATCGCAAGTAAAAACCAATAACATCCAAAAAACTTTAATTAATATAAAATGCACACATACTCCTATGACGCCTATATGTAGGGACCCTTAAGCTATATACTAGGTTACTAGACTAGGCAACCTAATTCTCTATAACCATTGGCGCTCTGATACCATTCTGTCACACCCCACCATGGCAGAACATGGGACGCGACGCATGGATATCATCACAACAATAGTGTGTCCATAGAGAGAACTATATGAATTAGAAATGTCATAAAAGGTGACACAAATGTCATGACAATATATCATCAATGCAGGAGTCTAGGTGTGACAATCCGTCAATTTATGGTTGATATTTTATTCTCAAGTATTATTTGAAAACATTATTTTGATGTTATATTATGAACTCACTTATTTTTGGGAAGAAATTTGGATTTACGTCTTGAAGTAGCATCGACTACGTCTAAACCGGAGGATTCTACGTTATGTGCTTACGTTTACATACACCGTTTTGGTGACAGTCCGACATTCTAGGAAATAAATTTATCCGGGAATATTATTTTGGAATTTTAAATTTGTGTTGGTTTATAAACTCACAAATTTACGAGAAGAGATTAGGACTTACGATTATAATTTAACGTCCTTTACGACTAAACCGGAAACCTTAGGATTACGTATTTATGTTTTCGAACTTTGTTTTTGACGAGACAATTTTTATTAGATTCGTTTTGTGCCGTTGATTCATAATTTATAAAAACGTTTTTCGTATAACGACCCGAGGGCACGAAAATCGAGGAAACTAGAATCGAGGAGTACCCATAAATTAGTGGGATGGGACAAGTTTTACACTTGCCCACCCCACTATATGGATGGCTAGAATAGATCCACCAACACCCTTAGGTGTCAAATTTTCTTAAACAAGTCTCACACTTGTCATATAAGCTTAATAAACAAGCTACTTCTTCCACCAAACCACAAAACCACTCACACAAACCATTTAACACATTCATACATGCAAACCACTATTTTTCTCTCCTCTCTCTAAAAAAATTTGTCCCACTCTCACCCTAAATAACCCTCATTTGATGAATTTAACCACAATATCATGTGTTATTCACACATATGTTGAAGAACCTTTGAAGATGTGAAGATTGGAGGTGATCTTAACCTATGAAAAGGAGTTTTCATGAGGTTAAAGGGCTTAATTCATGGAGGTGTTCATCTATCCAAAGGACCCAAGAAGTTTCCTTGCTAAAGTTGAAGATTTGATAACAAGAACCAAGTCTTGTTCATCAAAAACCTCATCTTTTCATCACTAATGGTGGTATAAAGATTGTTCTGCCTATCCTTTTGTTATTTTGATTATGTAATCTTGTAATTTATTTATTTATGTATATGTATATGATGATGAATGATGATTAAAAATATTATGTGGGGATTTGGTGTTGATAGATTTGATAAACATGGGTAAAAAGATGGAAAAACCACATGTAAAAATGGTTAAATCTTGCTTAATAAGATGGCTGTATAAAAACAGTAAGTAACCAAATTATAAAGTGATAAAATGGTAAAGTGGAATCAATATACAGTAAGTATTAGGTGTTATACACATGTGAGAGTTGGCCATGCAATGGAATCATCAAAATGAGTGAGATATGATCAAAACAAGTTTAGAGTGCAAATCTGCCTACACTGTTTTGGACAAATTTATGAAAATATTTAGAGGTTGATTCATCAGTAGCTATACTGGAATGAAATGAAGAACATATCATTTAGTTTCTTTGATAAAAATTTGAGGTCCTATCTCATTATAGAACTCTAGATATGGACATTTTAGTGAACTTAAAATTTAGGACTGATTTTGTGAAATTAAAGTTTAATATTATTATATAAGCACTCAAATAAATATAGTATAAAATGTGAATTAAAACCCACTAACTTATATATTTCATTTATATAAATATGTATAAGGATAAATGAATGGACATTATATAAAAATGGTAGTTTGGTAAGTTTTATAAGTTATAAAAACTATAAACATGATTTTTACGTCTTTTCGGCTAATACCGTAAAATTAACGTTTTTCGTCAATTAAAACTTAGACGATCGGACCCGTCTAATATAAACTTTTATAAACTCACATACTGATATATGAACTTATATAACAAGTAAAAACCGATAAAACTCGAGCTTTACAACATATAGACATTAACGGGCCAAAGTAGCCTTATTGGACTATAAACCCGACTAGTTAGTAAAACACTTATAAATTTACTTATTGGGCTTAACCCACTTGGGCCCAACATGAAAAGTGTAAAATGGACTAATAGAAAGTATTGGGATTGTAATAGGCTTATTGGGCCTAAAACATGTAAATAAGTGAAACTAGTAAAACTAGTATAAAAATGTTACCAACACATAAACACTATAATGAATGAGAATGTATAAACCCACTTGATCATCATCATATATAAAAAATCATCATATGTATTCATAATTGTTATTTTGATAAAGTAATTGGACAAAAGTCTAAGACGAGTATTATTTGTATAGGTATCCGTGATTGAAGCACGTACCGTACATCCGAATTGCCGATAACCCGCTTTCCAACATCAACGTGAGTTCATAGCCTCGCAATCTTTTAAATGTTTTTATGAAATGTTTTATAAACCCGCGAGGGAGATAACATGTTAGTTTTTATGAAATAGGACACTAGTTGTCCCGATTGCTTGTTTATTGATTTGGACCCGAATGATTGTATGACCCGATGAATGATTTTATGACCCGATAGATAAAAGGAAATGGATTATTAAAGTTAGGTTATGTCACTAAAAGTCCCATTAGCATGAATTGTGAACTATCGGGATTTGGTAGACGCTTATGCATATAATAGTACTATTTGGGGACGATCACCCCAGTTCGCGCCTTGACGGTTGATCCCCGTCGTGCCACATTGATTGGTAAGCGAATTTATGTATGAGAAGATTTACACAAGCGTGATTATTGTGACGACACGCTAATTTAGATGGGCAAATTGAGTTTTGGGCTAGCTACTCGTTGTTTATTGTAGTAAGGTAACAATGTCATGCGGCTTATAATAATCCAAAATAACGAAATACTGCTATACGCACCGAATTACGATATATTGCCTGACTAGCAATACGGGGTCATATTATTGATATTATGTTTGTGTTTTGGTTTTACATAACCATATTCATATAACGGTTTTTATTTAACTCTACACGACGTTATAAAACGTATTGTATGATATTTTTAACGACAATGGTTCGTATAATGATTTTGAAGGCGAAAGCCTATATTATGATTTTTGATAAGGATTTGTATAAAATGATTTTGGCTATTTTATGGCCTATTACAATGATTTGTACAAAATGATTTTCGGTAATAGTTTTATACCGATGTTATATTGATGGATTTTACTAAACTCTATGAATTCACTCGACGTTATCGCTGACCATTTCTTTTAACATGTTTTATCTCAGGTACTTGAAGGTAATTCTTGGGAAGACAACAAGAATTCATGGCCCGCAGTTAAATAATAATTTCCATTCAAATGCTTTGTAAAACCTGTATGAAATACAATGACTTGGGACCTATGTAAATTTGATATTTATGAATAGAAATGCTTTATTATTAAACGACGCCATTTTTAAGCGTTGTCTATGATGTGAGTAATGTGCTACCCCGTAACACCAACGAGTCTTCCGCTGTATTGAATTGTATAAATTTGGGGGTGTTACTGTTTGGTACCAGAGCTCTCATTATAGAGAACGAAAGATTTTAAAACTAAGGTTTTGATTAAAACATTTCAAAATCTTTTAACTATAAACATTTTTCTAAAAATGTCTAAAAATCTTTTGACTATAACGGTGCCAAAGAATTCCCGAGTTACCGACAAGGCCAGACTGAGAAGTGTTATTTTAGTATATATATATCACTTGGATTATATATATATGATGTAATTTTATTACATGATTGTTTGATGATTATTTTGATATTTATACGAGGTATTTATACGACGTAGATTGTCACAAGGAACCCTAAATCCCCTAGTAAATTAATCTAAGCTATTCCTGTAGGAAATCTAGCTATTCCAGATCTAAACCAAGTTGTGGATATTTATGATCCCAACAAAATGGTTGATATTCGTAGAAATGTAGATATTAGTTGATTGTGATATTGAAGAAGAATTGGCGAGATTAAAACTGATATCGATGTCATGACGATCTTTCCTTATAGAGTGGAGTTTGACAAAACGTTACCACCTGGAAAGGTGTCATCTGATTCGTTGTCACCCAATTCTTAAATTTGAAGTCGAAAGGGTGAATGTTGCACTTGAGGCTGTCATTGGAACCATTACCCAAAAGCCTCATGCCACAAGTACCTTTCCGAGAAGTCTAATTGGATGATCGAGTCATTTCATACTAGTGACTCATTTGGTAACTATTGATGTAAGAGATATAGGATTGGAAATTAAGTGTTGATTCATATCGAGCTTTTATTGCCTTATTAAGGTCTAAGAATAAGGATTGAAAGTATTGGCGAATGAGGTAGGATATCGCATTGAGTATGATTTGGTTGAAACTTGAATAACGTAAAATTTAACTCGTATGGAATAAGAAATTGTTAAGAGGAAGTTGTTGAGTCCTGTGATTGAATTATAAGGTTTTAAATGATCGTTAGTTCATGTTAAGGGTTGTTCCTAGACCATTGTCCAATGATGAGGATGCCCAGTGTCCAATAAATAAATTGAATAAATCTTCTTCCGAATTGGGACCGATGGATCTTCCCGGACAGGTGGGACACCTAATGACTCTTGTAGATTAGTATTCATTGTGGTATCTTTTAAAAATAATCCCTAACTTAACTGAGACATCAGTTGGTAGGATGAGTCTTGGAATTGTATGACATAGTGACACTTAATGTGTTACGGTACAATTTTGACTTGTTTGTGATTAATGAAAAGACTACCATTGATTGCTAAATTCTACATGTATCGATGTTATCTATCCTTTATTGCTTCATCCTAATGTCCGCATTAGTGATGCAACCATTGAACAAGTACTCATCTTGATTTGAGTTACGTTGTGGATTATTCTTTTAGAGCACCAGAAAGGTCATGAACCTCATGATTATTTGGCTAAGCTCATTTCTTATTATATTGTAGTTAGTTCTTGGTGAACAACTTTTCATCACTCTTTTGCAGATCACTGATTATTTTTATAAGATAAAATAGTATCCCTTGAGAAAAATTGAATTTTCATCACTACAAGGATTATTCAAAGTAAGATTTATAAGTGATCGTTATCGAAATGAAGTTGTTTATAAAACACCTTGGAAATCTTAATTGTTTTCATAACAAAGAAAATCTTTGTAAATTTATTTTTGATTCTTGTTTAAGAAATAAGCATGAAAATGTTTTTATTATAAACATGATGATAAAATTTTGACGAACTGAGTATTGCATCGTTAATCTTGAAATTGTATATAGTTGGGCGCCTACATACAATTTGGAAGAGACCATGCAAGGTTGATTAGTAGTCACCATAAATTGATTAATAAACACTACATTTTCTTTGAAGTTGTGAAAGATTAAATTTAATGAGATCTGCAAGAAGTGCAATAATAAGGACATATTATTAGGGACACCTACATATGTGCCCGTACTATTTATTCTTCTGAGTCGAATTTACTCATCTGTGGAAATTATCTTATTTGACAATTGACAATTCTTTCTTGTCCAATTCTCCCGTATTGAGATTCTTAGGAAAAGTATTTGATTACCGAATGTTGATACCCGACTGGATGTATCGACGTTCCTATCATTTCTTTTGATTAAGATTTCATTTGAATGACCTGGGTAACGATCCGAGGAGCTTTCGAATGCGTACTCAAATTAATGAAAACATGGGATATATTCATATTCGTTAATGTTTTCGTCTGTATCTGATTTGAAATTCTCTCGCGTAGATTATGCGTTCACCTTACACTTTTAAGGTTAGTTATGTCTCCAGATATCCTTGAATTGTGAAGGATTATGAGTTATTATTAGTCTTTTGAGAAGTTCACCTCTTATCAACGGTAATGAAACTGGAAAGTTGATAGTGCCAGTAGAATGAATTGATTGATTATGACATGACGACATTGTCTTAATTGTTGGGAACTCGAGTAGAATTCCCCTAAAAGATAAGATGTTGATTATCAAAAGTTATTTAAATAATTCTTGATGGATGACCATATCCGCATTTAGACTTGAAATTTATACTGTGAGGTTGTGAATTAGTCATAGATATTATAATCTAGAAAGAACCTAATATGAATTATTAAAAAGATGTTTCTGTTATCTGAAACTTTAGGAGGTATTTATTAGTGAATTACCTAGAGTTTCGCCATTAAGGCAAGTTGAAATTGGTATTGATAATATTCTCGGTGCTGCACCTGTGACATGTGCACTGTACTTCAACACCATCTGAATCGAAAGTGTTACCGTACAACTGAGAGAGTTGTCGGAGAAAGCTTTTATTCTACCAAGATCGTCATCATGAAGAGCTATGGTGTTATCATTTCTTATATTTATTAATTACCGTGAACTAAGTAAATTGACGATTAAAATCTATATCCACTACCTGAGATGATAGATTTGTTCGATCATTTACAAGGTTATAGCATATGTTCTAAAGATTTGATCCATGGCATGGTTATCATCTACTTCGCATCTGCGAAAAAGATTATCTATTCCAATCACTACATCCAGAACATGTAATGAATATTATGAGTTTCATGTTATGTCGTTTGGATTGACTAATGCACATGTAGCATCCATAAATTGGGTGAATCACGTGTGTAGGATGTAAATAGATAAATTCATGCTTGCGATCATTAAGGACCATGTGTTTGTTTATAAGAATAAGAATGAGTTAATAATTAGTTATAGACTGCCCTAAATTGGCCAAACAATAAAAACCTGTACCTTAAATATTTAACATGTGATTAAAGACTAAATCCTTTACATTATTTGACGGTGTGATTAATAAATAATGGAATCTATAATGACTCTTCAAAAATTAAGAGCCCTTTTAAGACTTTGGATTTACCAAAAAGAAAGTGCAAATGTGTTTTGACAAATGTTTTCACAAAGGATTTTTAAGGGATTATTCCCTTATACACAGAACATTTAACTAAACTCCTGTTTAGGGGTAAATGTTCGTGTATACCTCAAGACAACCTAAGAGGGACTGAGGAAACCGTTAAACCATGACTTAAAAAAAAAGTTGAAACGACATTTTTTGCTTTTCAACTAAGAAAATTTTGACCAAAGTATAAACAAAGATTTTTCGAACATTTACGGATCTTATTAATTATTTTAATTATTTTCGATAAATCAACAAAAATCTTGTTAATTAAATTCGAATTTATTTTGAAAATTTTTATATAATGGGTCGAACTAAGAAATTTAAAATTTTTACGTTTACGTTTCATGAAATTTAATATTTATTATTTAATTACTTGTAATAATTATCGACGCTTTAGACGTCCGATTGAGCAAAACTGATAAAAATGATAGTTGAGACGAAACTAAAACTTAGAAAATATGAAGAAATAATTTCTGAGTAAATTGTAGACATGAAAATTATTTCATCAGGAAAGATGCATATAAATGGTGACGCATTATATAGATAGGATAAAGAACCAATTAGGACATGTTCCTTAATAATGAAGGTGCAAAATAAATTGCCGAACAATTTAAAAATAACTAATGTTTGTAAGAAGGATAATATAGATAATAAAGGGGTTCGCGGCTAATATGAACCATTAGAATTGAGGAGCCGATGGCGTTAAATGTATAAAAGGCCACTTGCGGTTGCCTAAATATGGAGATTTTGAGATGTAGTCATGTTGGAGTCTCGTAAGTATAATTATTCTATTCATGTCATTTCTGACTAAATGTATCTTTATCTGAAGAAGTTGTACTAATGGCAAATTATGAAGGCAGACATCGCCCCATACATTAGTAAACGTCTAACTATTGCAAAGGTCATCATCTGAATTTGATTCAATTTGGGTCATCGTCGACAGACTGACCAAATCTACTAATATCATTCCTGTTAATGATAGATTCTTGATGAAGAAATTGACTCTTTTGTATTTAAAGGAGTTATGTAAAGCATGGTGTGCCTGTTTCGATTATCTCTATCAAGATCCTCGCTTCGCATCGAATTTCTAGAGATTTGCTTAGAAGTCATTGAGAACGAATCTTGATGAGGGTACTATACCACCCCAATCGAAGGGACGAGGTAAAGTAACGATACAAAATACTATAAGTGTTGTTTCATGTTTGAATGATTGACCTTAGGTAATAAACCATATAATCGTTTTCATTTGGAGAGATTATCATTGAAAACTATCGTATTAGGATCGAGATCGAATCTTGTGAGGATATATATTAGAGCATCTGTAAGCAGGAGTTGGGATGAAGACACCCGACATACACCCATTGTGACTTGGACATGTCTTTTAGGTTTAAGGTTTCCTATGATGGAGAACCTAACCTTACAAAATACTCGACCCACGGTAGTGGGCAGAAGGTTATGTGAATATGAAATGTAGATCTTGAAGTGCCGGATGGGTAGCGAAGTTATGCCAAAAATTTTACTTTGGAAAAACGAATAGATGATCTGAAAGATCATGGGAAATAAGTCCCCGTTGAATGGGACCATTTAGATGATGTAAAAGTTGGTTTGAAAGGCATATAAGCTGGATCTACCCTAGGACTTCAAGGGCTTCGTGAATTATGATTCGTATATCTAACTTGATGAAATGTCGATCAAGTGAAAATCTGATTACTTCTTGATGAAGTTTAGATCGGCGAAAAGTTGCATTCATCAAAAACCCGTGAACATCATGGATAGAGAAAGTAAGTCAACATTTAGCCTGATCTTATTCCTGTATTTATGTTTGATGAAACTCGCGTATTGTAATGAATTACACTTGTGAGAAAAGACCGAATGTGGAGGAAATACCCACATGGCTTTAACTCTATAAGAAGCGAGTAGTAAGGTATAATGATCTTTGAGGACAAAGATCCTGTTTAGGGGTAAATGTTGTGACAATCCGTCAATTTATGGTTGATATTTTATTCTCAAGTATTATTTGAAAACATTATTTTGATGTTTTATTATGAACTCACTTATTTTTGGGAAGAAATTTGGATTTACGTCTTGAAGTAGCATCGACTACGTCTAAACCGGAGGATTCTACGTTACGTGCTTACGTTTACATACACCGTTTTGGTGACAGTCCGACATTCCAGGAAATAAATTTATCCGTGAATATTATTCTGGAATTTTAAATTTGTGTTGGTTCATAAACTCACAAATTTACGAGAAGAGATTAGGACTTACGATTATAATTTAACGTCCTTTACGACTAAACCAGAAACCTTAGGATTACGTATTTACGTTTTCGAACTTTGTTTTCGATGAGACAATTTTTATTAGATTCGTTTTGTGCCGTTGATTCATAATTTATAAAAACGTTTTTCGTATAACGACCCGAGGGCACGTAAATCGAGGAAACTAGAATCGAGGAGTACCCGTAAATTAGTGGGATGGGACAAGTTTTACACTTGCCCACCCCACTATATGGATGGCTAGAATAGCTCCACCAACACCCTTAGGTGTCAAATATTCTTAAACAAGTCTCACACTTGTCATATAAGCTTAATAAACAAGCTACTTCTTCCACCAAACCACAAAACCACTCACACAAACTATTTAACACATTCATACATGCAAACCACCATTTTTCTCTCTTCTCTCTCAAAAAATTCGTCCCACTCTCACCCTAAATAACCCTCATTTGATGAATTTAACCACAATATCATGTGTTATTCACACATATGTTGAAGAACCTTTGAAGATATGAAGATTGGAGGTGATCTTAACCTATGAAAAGGAGTTTTCATGAGGTTAAAGGGCTGAATTCATGGAGGTGTTCATCTATCCAAAGGACCCAAGAAGTTTCCTTGCTAAAGTTTAAGATTTGATAACAAGAACCAAGTCTTGTTCATCAAAAATCTCATCTTTTCATCACTAATGGTGGTATAAAGATTGTTCTTCCTATCCTTTTGTTATTTTGATTATGTAATCTTGTAATTTATTTCTTTATGTATATGTATATGATGATGAATGATGATTAAAAATATTATGTGGGGATTTGGTGTTGATAGATTTGATAAACATGGGTAAAAAGATGGAAACACCACATGTAAAAATGGTTAAATCTTGCTTAATAAGATGGTTGTATAAAAACTGTAAGTAACCAAATTATAAACTGATAAAATGGTAAAGTGGAATAAATATACAGTGATTATTAGGTGTTATACACATGTGAGAGTTGGCCATTGATATGAGTGTTTTTACTCATATCATTTGTTACTTTAAACAATGAAATATTGCATGATTTATATCAAATATGCCTTGGATATGCTCGTTTCTTGTTTGAATGTGTGTAGGTACCAAGTTCGCGAAAATCGACTAAAATCGACACGAGATTGATGAAAAAGATCGAGGAAGCCAAAACCGAGCTCAACTTTAGCGGATTTAATAATTTGTCAAGAAAATGGGCCAAGTGGGACCCACTGCTGCTTAATGGGCTTGAAAGCCCATTTATGGGATAATGAATACATTTTGAACAAAGCCCAAATTCAAGGCCCAAAATGGATTGTTAATATAAACGGATAGAAATAAAGGTTTTTGGGCCCAAACTTTCTCAAGCCCAAATTGGAGAAAAAGAGAAACGAAGGAATGCATATAAGGATAATATTGGGCTTTAGGGTTTTTTTTTTGGTTAAAACGTGTGTATTTTAAATAAACAGATAAAAACTACGCATCTTTATTCCATTCACACGTTTGTTTCCCTACACGTCATTCACACGTTTTCACCACTCATTTTACCCACCAAACGTCCATTCATTTTTCATACACCAATAATAAAGTAAACCGTACATCCACCCACTCACTCTCATTATTAAATAACCTTCGATGTTTACTAGGTGAAACAGTTTCACCTTTCTTCCCCAAACTTTTCTCACACAAAAACCTGTAAAAAACTCTACTGTACCCAAACCCTAAGTCCGAATAATTCCTTTAATATTTGGGGCTTTTCAGGAAATTAATTAATTCAAACCAAAGGGAATAAAACCCCCTTGGTTTAAGGAAGAGAAGAGATGGATTGAGAGTGCTACGTGGCTATTTCTTATTGGATGCTACACCTCACACCACCAATCCAGCCAATCACAGGCCAAAGAAGAAACACAACTAGCACACGGATGCCACGTTGGTGATCCGTGTGCTATTTGGAATCATCTCAGCCATCCATTTGAAGAAAGAGAAAGAAAATCAAGATCAAGGGCTTAGAAGAAAAGGGAATATCCCTATGGAGATCCGAATATTCGCACCAAGAGCCTCGGGGGTTGGCTATAAAAACCCCCAAATTACTTGTATTTTATCATCCATTTTTTTACTTTATTGTTATTCTGTCAAAAATAGTGTAGAAATTGTTCTTGTATTTTTACTTTAAATCTTGTAATTCCTTTTGAATATTAATAAAAGAATTAGTTTAATTTTGCACAAGGTGTCTCGTTTTCTTTTACTGCTTTAAGCTCTTATAAATATATTCTATTACTATTTTACATTAATAACAATTAATGTATTAAACTTAAACTAATTGATAGTTTAAGTTTGATATTGAAAGTCAAAATTGGATAATATTTTTCCCTACTGGAAAAGTATAAATTTTAGATGATTTTTATGGTTCGATTAATGGAGATGGTAATGGTGACGTTTGATGACGACGGTGGTGTTACTTTCGGTTCATAAGCCAGCTCAGCGCTGTGCTTCGACTCAAAGGTTTCGACAAAAGGTGCTCATTTCCTTTTATTTTAATGTTTATAGTTTAGATTTTATTTGAATGATTAACTGTTTTGGATGCTTGATTAATTTGAGTATGCTGGTTTCTGATGGATTGATGTTAAGAAGTGATATTTAGTAATCTGATATTGTTCTTAGTTGACTTTGTTTGCTGTTAAATTGATTCATTTGCGTAAATGAATAAGTTGGATTGCTAATGGTAGCTACTGATTTGTTAGATTGGTATAATTGTTTTAAATAGTTCTGATTAGGTGCTTTTGGTTCTTGTATTTGCTTAGATGAATTTATTTTTCCATTAACTTTGCATCTTATCGTTCCTGAAGCTGATGAAAATTTGTTTTTCTGAAAATGTTCATAAGTTGAACTATTTGAAAGGAGTCTAGTTTGCTAATCAGTTAAGTTGTCATAAGTTTTGAGTTAAACTTATTGAACGAATGAGTCTGCTTATTTGAGTGTAGCTGATTTGAGAGTAGTTTGTTATAAGTGTCTGCTAGTGAGCTTTCCATTTCTTACAAAGATGTTTTTGTTTTGGATTATTGAATGTTGCTCATTATCATTTAACTGTTGTAATTCTAGAGTAGCTTTCTGTTTTAAATGTCCAGGATATGCCTGAATCTTTGCTGAATAACGATTGTTCTTACTTTAATTTGCATTTGTTACTTGCTTAATTGAAGAATTGAATTTAACTGCTGAACTTGTTTCTTATTGCTTGGTATTTTTGCTTATTTTGTTTATTCAAACTGCTTATCAGAATCATTCATTTGATAAGTCGCAAATAAGCTGTCGTCCTCGCAGTTTTCTCATAATAAGCTATAAGCTTCTCAAAGTCTTTCATAAGACTGACTGTCAAAAAGGAAATTAATCCAAAAATTATGTCTCGAGTGGGATTCGACCTCGAGACCTGCTGCTTGTAGACCATGCGTGTTTGCCATCTGAGCTATAGGCTCTTTTGATTTTATCTTCATTTATGTTATTAATATAGTATAAGTAAGTTTGGCAGTTTTTGTTTTACTTTAATCACCATTTGTCACGTTTTATTTCTTTTAATTTTATATTTTTAATAAAAAAAATAGTTTCAGAATATAAAGAAAATAAATAAATAAAAAAAAATAATAAAATAAAATAAAAATGTTTTTAAATTTTAATTAGTTTAATTTTAGATTTAATTAAATATAGTTTTTAAATAATTTGTTTAAAATAATTTTAAATAATAAAGTAAATTAGTTTAAAAGTTATCTCCTTAAGTAGAATTAATATCTTTAAGATTTTTAATTAGTTTAATTTTTAATTTGTTTTAAGTAATTGTTTGTAGAATTTTAAATAGGCGGGGGTTACGATTCATGCACTTTAGGGTAATTTTAAATAGCTTAAAATTCGTAGTTTTTAATTGTAGTTTAAAATCCACAAACCAATTCAAGTCGATTGTCCAAATCAAAGCAAAACGTCTCAAATTCATAAGATCTTCGTGTACAACGAACTCGACTCACCCATGTGTTTAATTGAATTCGTCATTGGTAATATTGGACTATTACTTTTTCCTAAAGGTAATTTTCTAATTTACCTATAACGTATATCAAATAAATTTTTGATGTGTCGTGGATAGTATAGTGATTTATTTGATATACGTTATAGGGTAAATTAGAAAATTACCTTTAGGAAAAAGTAATAGTCCAATATTACCAATGACGAATTCAATTAAACACGTGAGTGAGTCGAGTTCCTTGTACACGAAGATCTTATGAATTTGAGACGTTTTGCTTTGATTTGGACAATCGACTTGAATTGGTTTGTGGATTTTAAACTACAATTAAAAACTACAAATTTTAAGCTATTTAAAATTACCCTAAAGTGCATGAATCGTAACCCCCGCCTATTTAAAATTCTACAAACAATTACTTAAAACAAATTAAAAATTAAACTAATTAAAAATCTTAAAGATATTAATTCTACTTAAGGAGATAACTTTTAAACTAATTTACTTTATTATTTAAAATTATTTTAAACAAATTATTTAAAAACTATATTTAATTAAATCTAAAATTAAACTAATTAAAATTTAAAAACATTTTTATTTTGTTTATTTTTTTTTTTAATTTATTTTCTTTATATTCTGAAACTATTTTTTTATTAAAAATATAAAATTAAAAGAAATAAAACGTGACAAATGGTGATTAAAGTAAAACAAAAACTGCCAAACTTACTTATACTATATTAATAACATAAATGAAGATAAAATCAAAAGAGCCTATAGCTCAGATGGCAACCACGCATGGTCTACAAGCAGCAGGTCTCAAGGTCGAATCCCACTCGAGACATAATTTTTGGATTAATTTCCTTTTTGACAGTCAGTCTTATGAAAGACTTTGAGAAGCTTATAGCTTATTATGAGAAAACTGCGAGGACGACAGCTTATTTGCGACTTATCAGATGAATGATTCTGATAAGCAGTTTGAATAAACAAAATAAGCAAAAATACCAAGCAATAAGAAACAAGTTCAGCAGTTAAATTCAATTCTTCAATTAAGCAAGTAGCAAATGAAAATTAAAGTAAGAACAATCGTTATTCAGCAAAGATTCAGGCATATCCTGGACATTTAAAACAGAAAGCTACTCTAGAATTACAACAGTTAAATGATAATGAGCAACATTCAATAATCCAAAACAAAAACATCTTTGTAAGAAATGGAAAGCTCACTAGCAGACACTTATAACAAACTACTCTCAAATCAGCTACACTCAAATAAGCAGACTCATTCGTTCAATAAGTTAAACTCAAAACTTATCACAACTTAACTGATTAGCAAACTAGACCCCTTTCAAACAGTTCAACTTATGAACATTTTCAGAAAAACAAATTTTCATCAGCTTCAGGAACGATAAAATGCAAAGTTAATGGAAAAATAAATTCATCTAAGCAAATACAAGAACCAAACGCACCTAATTAGAACTATTTAAAACAATTATACCAATCTAACAAATCAGTAGCTACCATTAGCAATCCAACTTATTCATTTACGCAAATGAATCAATTTAACAGCAAACAAAGTCAACTAAGAACAATATCAGATTACTAAATATCACTTCTTAACATCAATCCATCAGAAACCAGCATACTCAAATTAATCAAGCATCCAAAACAGTTAATCATTCAAATAAAATCTAAACTATAAACATTAAAATAAAAGGAAATGAGCACCTTTTGTCGAAACCTTTGAGTCGAAGCACAACGCTGAGCTGGCTTATGAACCGAAAGTAACACCACCGTCGTCATCAAACGTCACCATTACCATCTCCATTAATCGAACCATAAAAATCATCTAAAATTTATACTTTTCCAATAGGGAAAAATATTATCCAATTTTCACTTTCAATATCAAACTTAAACTATCAATTAGTTTAAGTTTAATACATTAATTGTTATTAATGTAAAATAGTAATAGAATATATTTATAAGAGCTTAAAGCAGTAAAAGAAAACGAGACACCTTGTGCAAAATTAAACTAATTCTTTTATTAATATTCAAAAGGAATTACAAGATTTAAAGTAAAAATACAAGAACAATTTCTACACTATTTTTGACAGAATAACAATAAAGTAAAAAGATGGATGATAAAATACAAGTAATTTGGGGGTTTTTATAGCCAACCCCCGAGGCTCTTGGTGCGAATATTCGGATCTCCATAGGGATATTCCCTTTTCTTCTAAGCCCTTGATCTTGATTTTCTTTCTCTTTCTTCAAATGGATGGCTGAGATGATTCCAAATAGCACACGGATCGCCAACGTGGCATCCGTGTGCTAGTTGTGTTTCTGCTTTGGCCTGTGATTGGCTGGATTGGTGGTGTGAGGTGTAGCATCTAATAAGAAGTAGCCACATAGCACTCTCAATCCATCTCTTCTCTTCCTTAAACCAAGGGGGTTTTATTCCCTTTGGTTTGAATTAATTAATTTCCTGAAAAGCCCCAAATATTAAAGGAATTATTCGGACTTAGGGTTTGGGTACAGTAGAGTTTTTTACAGGTTTTTGTGTGAGAAAAGTTTGGGGAAGAAAGGTGAAACTGTTTCACCTAGTAAACATCGAAGGTTATTTAATAATGAGAGTGAGTGGGTGGATGTACGGTTTACTTTACTATTGGTGTATGAAAAATGAATGGACGTTTGGTGGGTAAAATGAGTGGTGAAAACGTGTGAATGACGTGTAGGGAAACGAACGTGTGAATGGAATAAAGATGCGTAGTTTTTATCTGTTTATTTAAAATACACACGTTTTAACCAAAAAAAAACCCTAAAGCCCAGTATTATCCTTATATGCATTCCTTCGTTTCTCTTTTTCTCCAATTTGGGCTTGAGAATGTTTGGGCCCAAAAACCTTTATTTCCATCCGTTTATATTAACAATCCATTTTGGGCCTTGAATTTGGGCTTTGTTCAAAATGTATTCATTATCCCATAAATGGGCTTTCAAGCCCATTAAGCAGCCGTAGGTCTCACTTGGCCCATTTTCTTGACAAATTATTAAATCCGCTAAAGTTGAGCTCGGTTTTGGCTTCTTCGATCTTTTTCATCAATCTCGTGTCGATTTTTGTCGATTTTCGCGAACTTGGTACCTACACACATTCAAACAAGAAACGAGCATATACAAGTCATATTTGATATAAATCATGCAATATTTCATTGTTTAAAGTAACAAATGATATGAGTAAAAACACTCATATCAAATTCCCCCATGCTAAGCAATTGCCGTGTCCTCACGCAATGATAAAATAAAACTATATCTACACCATTATTCAACTTTTGACATTTTATTTTGCAAAGACATAAAATAACTTAAAGGATCATAAAAGCTCAAATAGATTCATCGTCCTCGACTTTTCACATTTCCATGCCAAGTGCAAAAACAAGATCATTGTTATTATAAGTTGGTAAACAAACACGAATTCATGTGGGCCAATTATTCACTTAGACTCCCTTATTCCTAGGTGTATCTCTTATATTTTATTGTTGTCTTTAATGATCACAAGGATGCATTGTTGACTTATTTCGATAATTTATTAGGCCGAAAATAAAGTGAACGATTTAATCAATAGTTAGCTAAAGGACAAAATCTTTTAAAACTGCTTCTCGGGCTCTCATAAAGTTCATATCTTGGCATAACTTGTTTCGCGATTTGAGACCTTTCTCGGACCGATATTTGGCAATGACTTTATACTTCCAACCTTGAGAGACGTTCACGAAATAATGGTCTTCTCTTCATAATATTTCTTCACTTGAAGTTTTGAGAGATTCATACTTGGACCACGACTTCTTCATTTTTCTCCAATCTTTATTTGGGACTTTGATTAACAACGATTCGCCTCCTTTTTGGACTTGGCTTCATTTATCCTCATACCTTATTTTGGTCTTTTTGGATAGTCTTCTCCATGACTTTTTGGGAGTATTTGCTTTTCGTCGTGTGTCTCGATCCTTCATATTGATTTTTGATAAATGAATCTTCACATCACTTGAGATCTTTAGCAATAAAACATAGCCCTCATGTCTTGTTAGGACCTTTTTGGACTCTCCAATCTTCGCATCCCGCTTCAATAAGTTATGCCTTGGCTATGAACTCTAATCCGTACCGAGCAACTTTTAAACGATCTTGGGCTAGAAGCTAAGTAACTTTTCAAATCGTTCAACATTATTTATTGCAATTAAAATTTATTAACAAGTGATGGGAGAATAGGCTCATAATTAACTCACATAAATTCGTGTAAGAATACCCAACTTATAATTGGCTCTATCATCTCTTGTTCTCCATAAATGGATACTTAGCCTATCAAATCAAAGTTTTGGGTTTTCAAGTCATCTATAGGATCTTGCATCTTCTTATACTTTTGCAAGTTTTAGAATTTGCGTTTTAAAGTTCCCTTGATAAACGACTTTCTAGGATCAATTATAAGAGCTTGCGAAAATTTCTTGTTCTTAACTCGTATGAATTAAGACCTTCGCGTTTTAAAGCTCCCTATATAATAGCCTAGCAAAACTTAATTCAAATACGTTAAGGAAAAGCTAAGGTTAAAAACCGAGTCGAGTCAAAAACTATTCTTATTGAAAGCCTACATTTGTGTCAGAAACACTTATTTTCTTTATTAAAACTTAAAAACAATACTAAAAATTTAAAATTTTATTGAAAAATGAGAAAACTAATACGTTTGGACACGACAAAAGCAATTGCAAGCGATTATATCGATTGACTCCCCCATGCTAAAACCAAACATTGTCCTCAATGTTTCTTAGCTCAAGAGTAACACCCCCTTGCTAAAATACGAAGAGTCTAATGCAAACTCCTAGCATGGAAAGAGTACGCAAATCTATAAGCCGTTTATTAATTATGCCTCAAGATAAAATGTTAATCAATAAAAATCAAGGGTAAAGAAAGTGTGCCCCTTTTTGGCATTCAAAGAATAGAAGATCAAGTGGACCGGAAAAAACCGAACACGAGAGTCTTCAAAGATTAGGGTCATACCTAAGATCACAACACAACAAAACACGAGCACGAGCTTGAAAGATCAAGCCTTATTAGGTGTTAGAAAATAGAAAGAAGATAGAATACTCGTTTTTGTTCACCGAGTCATGAGCTCGACTTGATCCCCGCATTCATTGGTCCTTAGGGAAAGTGGTGAAAACCGGCATAATAGGATAAAATCCATCATGAAGCGCGATGCCGGGGTCAAAGATCTCATCCTCGTTGTCGGATGACAAACGAAAGGATAAAACTTCAACATAAATCTCTAAAACGAGATGGTAGTCACAAACAATCGTATGGATAAACCATGCTCCACGAGATAAACTCGCACCAAGATGATCGAAAAATGTTTCAATTATTGCATCGGTGAAAGTCCGAGATTTCCCTAAATCGACGATTCCGGGATCGAATACCTCGTCCTCGGTGGAGAAAGGAATAGACAACAAGGCGTCGTTCCCCCATGCTAATCCTAAGTCATATGAAGCACATAATAATGGTGGGATAAAAGTCTCAACCATGGTGGTTTCAACTTGCATGACTTTGTTGACCTTTTCACTCTTAGGAATGTGAATAAAGGGGTCATGGTACTCAAAACGAGTCGCATGAAAAACCCGCACATTAAGATCAAAGCGAGTGGGAAGGATAATAGGAGCAAAAGTAATTTCTCCCCCCGGGTCAACATTGTCATCATCATAAATCGGGTGATCAAACCAAGTATCTTTATCACCGTCATTAGACTCTTCCTCAAATTCTGAAGGAAGGTCCATGGAAAGTAACTTATCAAACTCCCTAATGAAAAGATCATCATCACAAAGGTTGTGAGATGTAGGAGGTATGATGTTCTCAAAATCCTCTTGAAACAATGGATTATTGTTCAATGAAACTTCAAAGAGAGGATTTGAGCAAGTCACTAAAGTATCATCATTCTCATTAGAAGGCAATTCATCGGCGAATTCCTCGAGAATGGTAGGTAAAACACAAGAATCACACTCGATCTCGAGATCGAAAACGTCTTCACTTCCCCGTGGAAGTGGATCAACAAGTTCATCGACAAACTTATCGAATGAATAATCGCTAACCTCACTCGGTGTGAAGTTAGGAATCAAAGGCTCTTCAATGGAAGATTTTGCCTTAGGAACATCAACATGATCCTTAGAAGAGACTGAAAACGAGTCCATTTTCAAAGATTGTTCAATTAAAGCAATATCACTCTCGGGATCAAAATTCTCACTAATAAACTCACTAGCATCAAATGGCTCCCTCAAGTAATCATCAATTTGTTTTTCAATCTTAGCACTATCATCCTCGTGTGGATTGAGTGGAGATGAGGTAACATTACAACATGATTCAACAAAATTAGGTTTATCAAGTTCAACACTTTCCAATTTCTTAGAAACCAATCTTGGAATTTTTTCCGGTTTGAAAATCATATGTTTATCCCCATATCTTATTTTAATCTCCTTCTCCCTCATATCAACTAAAACACCAGCCATACACAAAAATGGTCGTCCTAAAATTATAGGCACACGAGGATTTGGCTCATAATCAATGATAGCAAAATCGGCTAGGTAAATGAACTCCCCCACTTTAACAATGACATTTTCCGCTATACCAACCGGATGGGTGGTAGTACCATTAGCAAGCTCAATGATCATTCGAGTAGGCCTAAGTGGTTCATAATAAATGGTCTTCCAAAGAGCTAGGGGCATTACGTTAATACTAGCTCCTAGATCGGCTAGAGCTTTGTATTCCCCAAGCTCATCAACAACACAAGGTATCAAAAATTGACCCGGATCTTCATATTTCTTAGGAATGAAATCAAAGAAATCCGAAGTACTAATCACATTCAAAGTAGCCTTGGTGACTTTAAGAAAACTTTGCTTAGGTGGAACATAAATTTTCTCGATCACTCTTGCCACATTATCATCATCATAAACGGTTATGGCCTTAAGCTCTCCCCTCGGGTTAGGAATGGTATCACTAGGTAAGCAACCCGAAGAGGATGACGGTTTAGACATAAATCCCTCAAACATCGAAAGCAATTTATTTTGACTTTGTTCCAAACTTTGGTGCATACGATTTTGACTTTGCTCTAGCCTTTGTTGATTAAGCTCAATCTTGTTGTTTTGCCCTTTAATCGTATTTTGAAAATCGAGTCTCAAAGTATTAATTTGCCCTTGGATGTTATTTTGAAAAGCTTTCATATTTGCCTCATTTGACTTGATATAGCTTGACAAATCATTTTGATTATTCCCTTGAAAACCTTGATTGTTTTGATTAGCATTAAAACCATTTCCTTGATTTAAATTCCCTTGGTTACCACGGTTAAAATTATTCCCATTGTTTCCATTGTTGTACCTATTTTGAACCGGTGGAAAACCCGGTGGAGCAACATGACTTTGACGAGGAACTTGACCGTTGGAGCCATAAGTTCCCGTCGCGGCAAAAGCACTAACTTGATCAAAACCCGTGTTTAAACAAGCATAATTAGGATGTGCTCCACCACATGATACACAAAAACTCTCAACCATATTAATGGATCCATGAGGATTCTTCCTAATCTCATTCAAAATAGTGTCAATCTTAGAATCCAATCTAGCAATCTCGGTGTTTTTCTTAAAAAATTACCACCCGCGGCGGCATTTAAAGAATCTTGTTCAATCATATTAAGCCCATTATAAAAAGTATTTATTTGATGCAATTCCGAGAAACCGTAGTGTGGACATTGTCTCAACAAATCTTTAAATCTCTCCCAAGCAACCCCAAACGATTCATGCACTTTTTGTTCAAATCTAGTGATCTCATTCTTAAAGTGTGTTGTTTTGGAAGGTGGAAAGAAATAATTCATAAATTTTGACACTAAATCATCCCAAGTTAAAATCGAACCATGTGGTTCTTTCTCATACCAAAGCTTAGAATTACCCTCGAGCGAGTACGGAAAAAGCAAGAGCTTAATTGCGTCATTCGGCACATCTCTAAACTTGAGAGTCGAGGTAATTCGAAGAAAATTCCGAATGTGAGAGTGGGGGTTATCGGTCTCATTGCCACGAAATTGGTCGGTACGAATGAGCGATAGAAGACCCGTTTTAATCTCAAAATGATCTGCCAAAATAGCCGGCACAACGATTGCTTCCCCATACCCTTCGGTGGGTGTACGGAGCAATTCCTCCATTGTTCGGTTATCGGCCATCTCTACAACAATAGGTGGAATCTCGGGTTCCACTATTCGTTGTTGACGATTTCTATTTCTACGAGGAATATTTTCAAGCCTATTAAAATCAATCACAAGACGTGAAGAAAGTAATTGCATACACTACAAAGACGAGAATTTAGAGGATTGAAGAAAAGAAATTAGACAAGAAAGAAGATTATTTTTGGTATTTTATTTGGTATTGTTCAATCAATAATGATAGATAAAAACAAGGAATAAGGATAACTACTATGGAAGTAAATTACCCTCGGTCGACTTTGAAACGATAGGTGAAAACCTAAACGTCTCGAGGTTCAATAAGTAAACAAAAAAAATAAGATTTATTACTACTTGAGTCGGCAAACCAATAATAGGTTGTCCCTCTCAATATACGCACAAGCAAGCGGGGAAACGAGGTGGCACAAAGCACCTAAAAACCTTTTTCCTTAGACGGCCTTTTATAGCACGTCGCCTTATACCCACCTTATAGTTTGTATAAATCGAGTTCAAACTTCTTATTAGTATTTATCTATTTTGCCTTTATTTTTGTTTTGGGTTCGAATACAATAGCTAGGTGATGAAATCCCAACTAAGGCTTATTTGAAAAGTATTTAAAATTATTGTGCTACGTAATACAATATATTATTCACAAAAAAACGAGAAAACGATACATACTACTTAATAGAAAAATAACAAAACTTTCCGAGGATGGAAAGGGTCTTCAAATCCACGATTAACAAATCTCCACAAAAGCGAATCGTACACAAGATCCCCGGCAGCGGCGCCAAAATTTTTGATCTTCGTGTACAACGAACTTGGTTCACCCACGTGTTTAATTGAATCCGTCATTGGTAATATTAGTCTATTACTTTTTCCTAAAGGTAATTTTCTAATTTACCCTATAACGTATCCAAATTATCACATATACTATCCACGACACATCAGCCGTGCAATGGAATCATCAAAATGAGTGAGATATGATCAAAACAAGTTTAGAGTGCAAATCTGCTTACACTTTTTTGGACGAATTTATTAAAATATTTAGATGTTGATTCATCAGTAGCTATAAAGAAATGAAATGAAGAACATATCATGTAGTTTCTGTGATAAAAATTTGAGGTCCTATCTCATTATAGAACTCTAGATATGGACATTTTAGTGAACTTAAAATTTAGGACTGATTTTGTGAAATTAAAGTTTAATATTATTATATAAGCACTCAAATAAATATATTATAAAATGTGAATTAAAACCCACTAACTTACATATTTCATTTATATAAATATATATAAAGATAAATGAATGGAATTTATATAAAAATGGTAGTTTGGTAAGTTTTATAAGTTATAAAAACTATAAACATGATTTTTACGTCTTTTCGGCTAATACCGTAAAATTAACGTTTTTCGTCAATTAAAACTTAGACGATCGGAACCGTCTAATATAAACTTTTATAAACTCACATACCGATATATGAACTTATATAACAAGTAAAAACCGATAAAACTCGAGCTTTACAACATATAGACATTAACGGGCCAAAGTAGCCTTATTGGACTATAAACCCGACTAGTTAGTAAAACACTTATAAATTTACTTATTGGGCTTAACCCACTTGGGCCCAACATGAAAAGTGTAAAATAGACTAATAGAAAGTATTGGGCTTGTAATAGGCTTATTGGGCCTAAAACATGTAAATAAGTGAAACTAGTAAAACTAGTATAAAAATGTTACCAACACATAAACACTATAATGAATGAGAATGTATAAAACCACTTGATCATCATCATATATATAAAATCATCATATGTATTCATAATTGTTATTTTGATAAAGTCATTGGACAAAAGTCTAAGACGAGTATTATTTGTCTAGGTTTCCGTGATTGAAGCACGTACCGTACATCCGAATTGCCGATAACCCGCTTTCCCACATCAACGTGAGTTCATAGCCTCGCAATCTTTTAAATGTTTTTATGAAATGTTTTATAAACCCGCGAGGGAGATATCATGTTAGTTTTTATGAAATAGGACACTAGTTGTCCTGATTGCTTGTTTATTGATTTGGACCCAAATGATTGTATGACCCGATGATTGATTTTATGACCCGATAGATGAAAGGAAATGGATTATTAAAGTTAGGTTATGTCACTAAAAGTCCCATTAGCATGAATTGTGAACTACCGGGATTAGGTAGACGCTTATGCATATAATAGTACTATTTGAAGACGATCACCCCAGTTCGCGCCTTGACGGTTGATCCCCGTCGCGCCACATTGATTGGTAAGCGAATTTATGTATGAGAAGATTTACACAAGCGTGATTATTGTGACGACACGCTAATTTAGATGGGCAAATTGAGTTTTGGGCTAGCTACCCGTTGTTTATTGTAGTAAGGTAACAATGTCATGCGGCTTATAATAATCCAAAATAACGAAATACTGCTATACGCACCGAATTACGATATATTGCCTGACTAGCAATACGGGGTCATATTATTGATATTATGTTTGTGTTTTGGTTTTACATAACCATATTCATATAACGGTTTTTATTTAACTCTACACGACGTTATAAAACGTATTGTATGATATTTTTAACGACAATGGTTCGTATAATGATTTTGAAGGCGAAAGCCTATATTATGATTTTTGATAAGGATTTGTATAAAATGATTTTGGCTATTTTATGGCCTATTACAATGATTTGTACAAAATGATTTTCGGTAATAATTTTATACCGATGTTATATTGATGGATTTTACTAAACTCTATGAATTCACTCGGCGTTATCGCTGACCATTTCTTTTAACATGTTTTATCTCAGGTACTTGAAGGTAATTCTCGGGAAGACAACAAGAATTCATGGCCCGCACTTAAATAATAATTTCCATTCAAATGCTTTGTAAAACCTGTATGAAATACAATGACTTGGGACCTATGTAAATTTGATATTTATGAATGGAAATTCTTTATTAATAAACGACGCCTATTATTAAGCGTTGTCTATGATGTGAGTAATGTGCTATCCCGTAACACCAACGAGTCTTCCGCTGTATTGAATTGTATAAATTTGGGGGTGTTACAGTTTGGTACCAGAGCTCTCGTTATAGAGAACGAAAGATTTTAAAACTAAGGTTTTGATTAAAACATTTCAAAATCTTTTAACTATAAACATTTTTCTAAAAATGTCTAAAATCTTTTGACTATAACGGTGCCAAAGAATTCCCGAGTTACCGACAAGGCCAGACTGAGAAGTGTTATTTTAGTATATATATATATATCACTTGGATTATATATATGATGTAATTTTATTACAAGATTGTTTGATGATTATTTTGATATTTATACGAGGTATTTATACGACGTAGATTGTCACAAGGAACCCTAAATTCCCTAGTAAATTAATCTAAGCTATTCCTGTAGGAAATCTAGCTATTCCAGATCTAAACCAAGTTGTGGATATTTATGATCCCAACAAAATGGTTGATATTCGTAGAAATGTAGATATTAGTTGATTGTGATATTGAAGAAGAATTGGCGAGATTAAAACTGATATCGATGTCATGACGATCTTTCCTTATAGAGTGGAGTTTGACAAAACGTTACCACCTGGAAAGGTGTCATCTAATTCGTTGTCACCCAATTCTTAAATTTGAAGTCGAAAGGGTGAATGTTGCACTTGAGGCTGTCATTGGAACCATTACCCAAAAGCCTCATGCCACAAGTACCTTTCCGAGAAGTCTAATTGGATGATCGAGTCATTTCATACTAGTGACTCATTTGGTAACTATTGATGTAAGAGATATAGGATTGGAAATTAAGTGTTGATTCCAACCAAAAATAGATTATAATAAGCTGTGAACAACCATAAACCACTAAACATATGGACAATGTGCTACAAGTATGCATTAACAACTAACATTCAAGATCAATCATTCCAAACCAAATCCAAGGCTCCCAATCTTACCAAACACCATGGTACCATAGGCGCCCATACACATATGTACCAATCCCAAGGCCCCGCCTTGTCATTATCCATTGGTCCCATAGATGCTCACACATCTATGTACCTCCCCAAGGCCCCGCCTTGTCAACATCCCCTTGGTACCAAGTCAAACCACAATAACTGAGACGATACATGTCCCCCGATCCAAATCATAAACATAATCAAGAATCACATAGCAGTTAATCACATAACTGCACATACAAGTCCATCACAATCCATAAAAATATTCACAGCATTAGTTACAAAACCATAAAGTGTCTCTTCCATCCCATCTGGAAGTCAAATCATTTATAGCTCATAAAAACATGGGACTATGAAACTCACCTGATTGAGCTTCTCCAAAAATCTGCGCACTAGCAAAAAGCTAACAAACAAAAGCACACAATCAAAACATGAACCAAACACTAAGATGGCTCATCAACCCATGATGGACATCTAACCTTCTCCCACATATATACCTCATTTATATGCTCTAAGCATCTCATTACACCCCTCTATAAAGCCCTTAACTTAGTTTACTTCATAACCCGTCTCGTTAACATTTTACCCAAAACAGTCCCGGTTTTTAGGTCTCCAAACTATAAGCCAAACGCCCACCTAACCATACCCATGATCTCTATAAAGGAACCCTATGCCCTTACATATGTCAGCTAACTCCTCCCTTTTTGCCAAACCTTAAAGCTACAGTTAAGGCTCCGATATATATATATATATACTTCTGCCTATCCGCATATTACTGATTTTGAACATATGAAAAGTTTGTTATGATTAGGGGGTCTTACCCTAACCCATTTGCTTAGCCACCCTTCAGGTCTTTTATTTAATATATAAACTAACTACCATGCTCATTATAGGGCTTAAGTGTACTCCTAAGTACCCCAATCACCTTAAAACATTAAATTAAACCCGACTGATTTCAAAACTGTTTTGACCTCCGACTGTTTAACCTATATTTGACCCACTTCCCGACTTCCAATTTAGTTCTCGTTTCTTTAATTTTAAAGCCAACTGAATTACCTTTCCAGGGATACTTGGATCGAACCATGAATGTTAATAGAACTCCAGATATGATCAAAACAATGGACCAAAAATTATGCCCAGTTTTTAATTACGAATTCAAATAAATTAACCTAGTTAATTACCCATAACTCCACTAACTACAAGCCCTAATTCACCTAATCATTATAATATCATTAATATACATATTTTAATTTAAACCCTAACCTAAATCCATCATACGATGATTGAGAAAGAATTAAAAACAATTAAATTAAAAAGAGTTATAAAGATTTACCTTTAATTTATGAAAACCCCAAAATTTTGATGAAACCCTAGTTTTTCTTATTAATGCCGTGACTTCAAGACTCCAGGAGAAAATAATATGATTTTTGGTTGTGAATAAAATAATATATAGGGTGTGGGTGAATCCTAGTCCAACCCAAGCCCAACTTCCTTTTTTTCTCTTCCCGTTTCTTTTGATCGTCCCATAACCGACCCCCCATATGTATATTTTTATTTATTTTATTTATTTATTGTTTATTAATATATTATTAATATTACCTTACATTACCTTAATTTATTACAGCCCCTAAGACCTCTCAAACCTCAAAACCGTAAAACTAGTCAAATTTTACGCGTTTATCGTAAAAGACATAAAATATACAGTTTTAAAAAAAATCTTAAATTTTGAAATAAACTTTATAACTAAGTCCTAAATGACTTAAAACCACCCCAAAAATACTCACATGACTAAACACCTTACCCGAGACCTCTAAATGCTAAACCCCAAATCCTAAAAAATACAATTTACTATAATACTTATATGTATACGTAAACACCAAAATAACACCATTTCATTTCATAGTCACTAATTGTGAGCTCATGAACATGAAATAACCATTCCTCGATTTACTTATGAGTACCTCATACCCATAAACGTTATCCACACCAACCTCGTTCACGCAAAATAACATGTAAACACGCAAATCATATAGTCACACCTAAATTAACCTTAAAATAAGACAAAAAGACGAACCTCAAAACCACGGTTGTCACATTGAGGGTCCAGAGATGATTGATGTGACCAATGAAAAGGTCGCTGTCGCCAAGGCGAAGATTCAGGAAGCTCGTGCTCGCTAGAAGAGCTATGATCATAAACGTCGTAGAGATGTATCTTTCAACTTAGGTGATCACGTTTTCCTCAAGGTATCACCTGCACGGGAGTTAAACGTTTTGGAATCAAAGGGAAGCTCAGTCCTCACTTAATCAAACTGTTCGACATCATAGAACGCGTTGGTGAAGTGTCATATCGTTTCGCATTACCGCCTTAGTATCCTCTTGATCAGATTCGAGAGGATCTTTCATATGTCGAGGAACCCACGAGAGTTCTCGAGCGACAAGATCGTGTCATGCAAAGGAAGACGATCCCTTTCTTCAAAATCCTCTGGAGGGATCATCCTGAGCGGGAAGCCACTTGGGAGACGTGGGAGTCTATACGGGCTTCTTACCCTCATTTCCAGTTCTGATTCGGGTATGTTTCTTTTAGTTTATGTTTTCTCCAATTCGAGGACGAATTGTTCTTTTAGAGTGGAAGAGTTGTAAAACCCGCATTAAAATACCATGAACAGTAAACATGAACAGTAAATACATGAAAATACGATAAAATTAAACTTTTCATTTATAATATATTTCACGTGTCACAATATTAAAGAACATGTATGCACGTATATACATATTATAAATGTGTTACGATCACGATAATTAAATTCACGATAACCAAAACACGAACATATACGACATAATATTTTGTACTTAGGAAAACTTCGGTTTTGCTTGTGGTCCTTAAGGGTGTTGCGGCCAAAGAGAGACAAAAGGGAAAGATGGGCCTTTTGGCCCATGACCCATGTTAACCAAATAATAAGAAAACACAGGGATATGTTTCTCATAATTTTAGGTTACAGAAAAACAAAACCTTGCCTCCCTTCTTCTCTCTTGCCGCCGGCCACATTGATCACCTAGGGGTGTTCGAGACGATTTTGCTACTTGATTCTTTGTGTGTACGTGTTCGTGATAACAACCTTTTCTTCCACGTGTTCGGTATAATCAAACCTTTCTTTTTTGTTATTAATTCTTTTATGAATTCATGTTATTATTTTAATTAATCTTAAAAACAAATAAAACATGGGGATTAATAAAATCAAGGATAAAAGGGGGGTGTTTTGTGGTTGTTGTTCGGCCGATACCCACAAACCGAGAGCCGAAGCTCTTGGCGTGGCTACAACACCACCACCGAGACCATTAAAGGTCTCGGCTTGGGTTGGGTTGGCTCGAATGCAAGCAAGGGACTCTGACCGCGAGTCGGGGTATGGTTTTGTTTGGGTTTCGAGGCTAACCGAGACCACTAGGGTCTCGGTGAGGCTCGTATAACAAGAACAGTTGGAATCGGTGATGAACCGGTGGGAACCGGTGTTAAACCGGTGTAAACCGGTGGAGAACCGATGGGTGTTGGGAATTAATTTGATGAGACAAATCAAGAATAATGAAACAAGAAGGACTTATATGTAATTATCAAGATTTACAAGAATATGGAGCCCTTTCATACAACAAGGAGGACTTATTAGAAAAAGATGGAAGGACTTCTAGTGTAATTAGATTTCTTGTAAAGAGGGTTATGTGTAGTATATAAACACACACCCTGGATAGGTTTAATCATTCAATTATTCACAATGTAAACCTAAAGTGTCTTCGTGTTCTAGGCGTGGGATTAAATGTATACACGCCTAGAGGTTACTTGTAATCGTTTAGTGCAACTAATCGTTTGGAATAAAGTAAACGTTGGAGAGAATTCGTTTGTTGTTTAAACACCTTGTTTATGTATCTTGTTTAAATCCGCTATGTTTATCATATGAACGAGATGCATATCCTAGTAAGCTTAATCGTTCCGTGAATAATGGTTTCCATAATTGGTATCAGAGAGGGTGGCTCTCGATACTAGGAATCAACAAGGTGTTCGAGTCGAAGAATGGTGAAAAAGAAGAAAAACCCGTCTAGGGTTTTATGGTCGAATCTTACTGTGCAGCCGTTTTTAAACACCGATATCTTCTTCATTAACCGTTGGATCGTCGTGAAATTTTTGCGGTAGGTTCTAGAAACATGTGTCTTGAATCTCATCGGAGTGATCGTTTATCTGATTTGTTATGGGTGAGTTATAGCTCGTCTAAGTTGGCTGTAGAGAGAGGCATACAATTTTCTGTTTTTGTTTTTATTGAATAAAGATTTAGGGTTTCTTCTCCTAAACCCTAGATCGATTCTAAAAAGAAAAGGTATCCAGATTCGTGAGGTTTTATGATGATCAATTCTTAAACCCTAGGTTAGGGTTTTGGTTTAAAAAATCATATTTTTAGGGTTTCAAGAACCGTAGATCTCGTAACAAGTATGAAGATTCGATGCTGTTTGCTTATTGCACTTTATGCTGCTGTTGTGGCCACAATTCATGTTGCTCGTATCGTCTTCTGTTCAGGGGTATGAGCAGATACTTCTTTTTGTAGTACAATTTATTCACGTTCATTATTGTTTGATTTTCACCATTATAAAGAAAGATGCAAAGTGATTTGGGAATAAAATAGTCAATGACAGAAGACGTGAGGTACTCTCCATGTGGACAAGGGATTCTTCTGATAATATTGTTTTTCCACATGAGGTACAATCAAGGTAATATATTATAGTATATCGTAGCAATATATTCGGAGTATGGCTGTTTGGGCTTTCGATTGTATAAAGCAGAAAGAAACGCATGATTGTTTACATGCGTTCATTGTTTAAAGTTTATTTTGTGGTCCACAATTGATATTGGAGTACTATAAACTAGCAGCAATATCAAAGACGTGAATAATGCTACGATGTGTGATTGAAAACATCACGTGGAAAAGCAAATAAGTGGGTGTTTTGTTAATGTTGATGTTGATGTGAGTAAAAAGTAGCAGCAATTAAAGCTAATGATTAAAGTACAATCATATACTAGCTTTCACGTGGGATATTAGGTACAAAAGAAAAGGAATAAGAGGACTAAAAGAATGGGGTATAATATTTTTAGCCGTTGTCGAGAGTTATGTAGCCACAGATGGTGTCAGTGGCTGAGCCGATCCACTGACAAGAATAAAACACACGCTGATACAGAAGACGCTGACACGTTGTAATTTAGACGCTGACAACGTGTTGTCCGATATATGGTTTTTAAGCGCTGACACGTATCGTCCGATATCGGACCATATATACAGAAGATATATTGGATGACTCAGGATCTCGGACAGAACTATCTGTTAAATGTTTTATGGCTCGTTTTTGAAGATTGTGTTTGATACAATAAAGTATTATTTGATTATGTGACAAGGCTAACCTTGCGGTTACGTGCCGACTTGGATTAGAAGCAGAACGCCGACAGAGGCAGCAGTTGCATAAAAGAAGTGGATGATATTGTACTTAGATGATTTTCATTGCAAATTGGAGGTTTCGATCAAGACGACTGATTATTGCTTATTTGGTGTTGGAGTTGTTTTTCGCAGGTTTATATTTTATCATATCTTAAAGTGGTGAATCCATGCACTGACTTTAAAGATAACTTGTTCGTGCTTACACGGTTGGTGACGAAGACTTGTCATATCTAGCAAACTTACATTGCTATCACTTGAAGGAGTTACATTATCATGCTCAGTGTCTCACAAAGGATGAGGATTTTGACAAGAGATCGAGGTCTGCTTATACTT
The DNA here is from genome assembly GCA_025667525.1 of Glebionis coronaria. NCBI lineage: Eukaryota > Viridiplantae > Streptophyta > Magnoliopsida > Asterales > Asteraceae > Glebionis > Glebionis coronaria. The sequence continues at coordinate 277,275,076 of CM046879.1, forward strand.
TAACGTTTTCATATAAGTTCGACGTAACATGGATAGTGCAAAATATAAGGTACAAGCTTGGGAGATTCCACTTCTTCAACAAATAGGTTATATTTGTTTTTCTTCATTCGTAATCTACAATTAGAGTCTACATGGTTCGTGATTCATTTACATGCACCACTCAAGGGGAAGCGTTTATTAGTTGTTTATCTTTCGAAGACCCCTATTGGATGAGACAAAAAGGGGAAGAAGATTCAAAGATCAAGGTATACAACTTATTTTTATGTGGTGATATGTTTTACAAGAAATCTTACTTTAAGGGAAGCTTGTTTCATTCGTGAAAGATCAAGATTTGAAGATTGGTTTTGTCATCATCAAATAGGGGAAGATTTTTGGGAATTAATTTGATGAGACAAATCAAGAATAATGAAACAAGAAGGACTTATATGCAATTATCAAGATTTACAAGAATATGGAGCCCTTTCATACAACAAGGAGGACTTATTAGCAAAAGATGGAAGGACTTCTAGTGTAATTAAATTTCTTGTAAAGAGGGTTATATGTAGTATATAAAAACACACCCTGGATAGGTTTAATCATTCAATTATTCACAATGTAAACCTAAAGTGTCTTCGTGGTCTGGGCGTGGGATTAAATGTATACACGCCTAGAGGTTACTTGTAATCGTTTAGTGCAAGTAATCGTTTGGAATAAAGTAAACGTTGGAGAGAATTCGTTTGCTGTTTAAACACCTTGTTTATGTGTCTTGTTCAATTCCGCTATGTTTATCATATGAACAAGATGCATATCCTAGTAAGCTTAATCGATTCGTGAATAATGGTTTCCACAATGGGAACCGAGCCCGGCAGCGGCTAGCTGTGGCTCGGCAGCGGGTAAACGGCTCAGACAGTGGCAACCGGCTAGGCCGGGTAGCCACTGTCGAGGGTGTTTGTCTCGGCTTACATGTGACGCACGGGTGCGGGCTCGGGTTAATATTAAATCACGGGTTCGGGTTTCGTGAAAGCATTAAAAATTAGAAAATATATTTAATTAAATTATTTCTAGATTATTTACTTTAATTAAATGCATGACTTAGGTTAATATTAAAATTAATATTTCATGTATAACATAAAGTATTTTACTTAGCTTAATTTAATTAAAACATGTATTTTAATTAAATTCTTATAATGTATAGTTTAATTAATTAACCAAGTTATTTTATTAATAAGCTATAATACTTGAACCATGACTTGTATTTTACTAATTATACTTTACTTGACATTAATAATCCAGCTTATTTCTAATTATGGAAACTTACTATTTTTGGAAACTTTCTATTTTTATAAACTTACTATTTATGGAAACCTGCTATTTTTAGGAAGTTACTTAGTACTACAATACAAGTATTATAATATCATACTACATGAATAAAAACAACATAATACAAGAATAACTAAAGTTAACACTTAAAACAGTTAAAACCTGACTGAACATGAATAATAAGCTAAGAACACACAGAACCAGTAAAACACATGTAATTTAGACAACTCATACACGTCCCTATTCTTATGTATTATTATCCGTCAAGGCAGAGTAGATTCTTTAGCGTTAGCTTCTACTGGACACAAGGTACGGATTTCTCGTCCTTCAGTAAGGACAATCTCTTCCTTTATTAGGCTTTCCCGTATGCAGCCAACTGTTTTCCCCAGTAGTTACAGATTTAAATGCTTATGTTTTATTAGTTACCTTAGCCATATACATGCATGCCAGTTTCACCTAGTTATGGAGGTACCATAACCATAACACTAGAGGCACTAGTGTTATGACTTCACCAATGCGGAGTGATAGCTCGTGGCGTCGCTTTCAGTTATTTCACATTTATTTTTATATTATCATGTGGGACGTATGGGTGCTTCCTGGTTAAAGTTTCAGTCAGGATTTCATGGTGAATGTGGTGTGTGCCTTGCATCCTTCACAAGGAGCTGATCCCTCCTACCCATTACCATTTAATTAGAGGCATCCCCTCAAATTTACATGATGAGGTCACCCCTCCAAGTATTCATGCACGTTGTTCACCTCATGACCTATTTTGGCTTTTGGTATATTAAAATAATACAGATTTTCATAAGTAACATAAGGTATGATTTCAGAACTAAAACCAGTAAACATGACATACATCTAGGTTTCCCAGGAGTTATTCATTTCTGTTGCTTTCATGCTTTATATGCTCTTTTATGCTTTCATACTCTATGTTTATATGCTTCATTATATATTCGTGCACTGGGCGTTATACTCAGCCGTTTTCCATTTCCATGTTCCCAAACGGCAGGTACCCATGGTCGCAAGTAGGATCTCAAGAGTATGTGCATTCGGATGGAAGCTATCCAGCCTTCTATATCTTATGCATTTATCATAATTTGACTTACTTTATTTCATGTTGGACATTGTTTAGTCCTTTTCCTTTACAGTACTTATATTTGCTTGTGTTGAGTTACTTAGACTACCGATGTTGTTTTTGGTAGTTCTATTTATGGTCATGAATGTTTAGACATTTACCTTGCATGCTTTGATGACACGCCATATATTACTGTGATATTCCATTTTAACAGATGGGGTGTTACAATTTACCTTTACTTTATATGGTGGATTAGAATTAGTGTAGAGTGTTTAATAATAGTACATAGTCATTTTGTGGTTATATTGCTTGAAATATTAGTTTATAAGGGATTTCTAGGGTTTCTATGGGAATTTAGGGTATCCTTGTTATATTTGAGTTGTTCTTATTCATTATTTATTCATATGATAATTTTAAGAACTCAGACTTGATATATACATATTTTTTACATCTGATTGTGGTAAATTACACCTCTTGCTTAGGAAAACAAAAGAGCGTAAATGAGCGGTAAGTATCGAGTGATGATTTAGGAAAATCAACACTAATGACCCTTAATGGTATGAAAGTTCGTTTCCCAAGGAGGTATATGTGTGTGAGAAATTTGTTAAATGTTTGTGATTAATGATTGGTTTAGAAGGGGATGAGAAAAGAAAATGACGAAGACGTAAAAATAAAAATAAACACTACTAGAAAGTTAAGACGTAGAACCTTAAAAATCACAAAAATAAAAATAAATTCTAAAAATTTCCAAAAATTCACCAAAAATCAAAAATAACAAACTAAGAGTTTACCAATGATCAAAACTTTTTCAAACCTTTTAAATAATTAAATATTCAACTTTTAAATGCTAATTAAAGCCCTAAAAATCAAATAAATATTCAAAAAGCCCAAATAAAGATTTTTCAATTGGTAAACCTCTAAAATGACCTAAAAAGATTAAAAACTATTTTTAGAAATTTTGAAACTAATAAAAACTATTTAAAATGATTTAAAAACTATTAAAACTTAAAATAATTATAAAAATTAATCTAGAAGAGATAAAATTATTCTAAAAGTTGCTAAATTCCTATTTTAATGTAATTAACCTAAGAAAAATGTAAAAAGTTGGTAAATGTGAAATTTCAAAAATAATAATAAAATAATAATAATATAATATTAAAAATCCAAAAATTATAAAAAATTCTAAAAACTTGCAAACTAGCTTATTTTAACCTAAATAATAAGATAATCAAAGTGAAATTACCAAAATACCCCTAATGGGCCCTCAAATGGGCCAAATCCAAAATCAGTCAACACAAATGGGCTTTTGGGCCCAAAAAGTCAAGCTTGGCCCAATTGACTTGGAAAAGCCCTATCTGACTTAAAATTCAATTCTAAGAACAAAACTCTAAAGGCCCAAAAGCTGAAAATGAGCTTATCACAGCTTATTGAACACTCAGCTTATTCTTATTGGGCTTTTCAGCCCATTAAGCCATAAGCTAATGCCATAAGCTCTAATTTGACACACAACCTTCTTTTGGGATGCTTATGAGATCTGTAAAAAGAATTTTTGAAAAAGCTCACTCAATAAGCCAGAAATAAGCAAAGAAAAATTTCACTAAAAGACAAAATAGTCGTTTTAGAGATTTAGGGCACCTCAGGACTTGATTCAACTTGCAAAGCTTTCAAATGGACTCAATAAGCAAAAACAATCAACAAAAATCCAATAAGCATAACCGATAAGCCAGAATAAGCACAAATGAACTTATGTAAAAGTCAAATGGGTTGGTTTTCTAGTCAAACCTTAAAGTCAACCACCCAAATGCTCCAGTATGAACAAATGGGTCAAAATATGAGCACCTATTACAAAAACAAAGTTGTTGCAGGTTGGAATAAGCTATTATAGCTTATTGATAAGCTGACACCAGTTTTACACTATCAGTGGTAACCAGCAGGGGAAAGGAGTTCCCACTGCTTTGACTATTTGACCAAGCTTATTTGAGAGTTCTGATTTGATAAAATTGGAAACAAAGGCACCCTTGTGATCAATGAATCACAAGGAGTCAATAGCAACAATAAAATCACAAATTGGTTCACACAATAAGCCACAATAAGCCAAATAGTCACCAGATATGCACCAGATATGGAAATAAGCAGTTAAGCACTTAATAAGCAAATTTAGCCACAATAAGCCAACCAAACTTAATAGGATGCATGCACAAGCTAAATAAACTAAGAACAAACACAAAGCAACAAGAATCAAACACTGAATCAAAGTAAATAACAAGATCAAAGCACTAGAAGTTACTGATGAACAATGAACATATGCAGAAACAAGTTTGCTGATATACTTGACACTTGATCCAATTTCAAGCTTCAAAACCTTCTTCCCTGATGTGATTAACTATGATTTAGCACTTGTTAGTCCTAGACTAAGCTTAGATCTAGGTGTCCTCAAAATCCTAGCCAATTTTACCAAGTTTTAAAGATTTTATAGCCAAATAATGAATCTATGTGATCAAACCCACAAAACCTATAAACAGATGAACATATGCATCTAACAAACAGATACCAACACTTGCAACCACAATACAAGCACTTAGCAAACCACAATCCCAATTCAAGTAGTAGACCCAAACACTCCTTAATCTACCACTTATCAAAGAAACTTGTGATTTTAACTAATAACCTACTGATTTTAATGATCAAAAATACTTAAACAATAGCAACTAACACAATCAAACTCAAAAATCACCAGCACAAACAACAATACTCAAAATCAAAGCAACAAATTCAAAACAGCCGTAAACATGAAATTTTTAGGGGAATCTTAACCAATAGATTATACCTGCCTTCCACAACATCCTAGGAAGGCCAGCTATGCTCCTTGGACCTTGTTCAACAACTAGAACAAGACCAAGGTACTTCAACAAAGATGATCAAAGCCTGCTGATGTTCAAAGCAGAACAAGGCTATGATTATGATATGTCTTCAACACAAGCAACAAACAAACTCAACCAAAGGCTTAGAATCCTTCTCAGGCTTGGTGTCAACAAGCTTGAAAGAACTCAAGGCTTAAGGCTAAGGGTTAGTACACAAATATAAGCCAAATTCAGAAACAAGGACTTCAAGGTATTCAAACCTTAAAAACCTTATGAAACAAGATGTGCCTTAACCACAAGATTAAGGTAGGCCTTAACAATCAAATGGAACTCAGAATTAGGCTACTCAAACACCAAACTTTTAATTAAATCAAAAAGAGATTTCAAAATTTCAGAAATTCAAATTTTATTTAAACTTAAAAAGGAATTACAAAGATGATAGCCTAAAACTGGAACAAAGGGACTCTCACAAGTTGAGGTGTCCTTTTATAGGCAAATGCTTGGCTATCACTATTCACAAACCCTAGATGTGAATTTCCCTAAATGCCCTAAGTCCTTGAGTGCGTTTGTTGTTGATGAGCTGTCCAAAGTGATCCCAAACGTTCATTTTAGCTTTGGAATGAAGCATTGATCCTTAGCTGTTGATCTTAACACGTGGCATGACTTGGAGGGCAAGTACTCATGTGATGGGTGAAACGGTTTGAATGGTGGGGTCCTTTGGGTGAGTGGGAGTGTGAGTTTAAGCATGGGATGGATTCGTGTGAAGGTTAATTGTGTTTTGCTATAGGTAATTGTAAAAACCCCCTTGTTGGTAAAAAGTAAAAACTGGGTTCATACATGTGAACAGTGACACGTTTGATTCGTTTTCTTAGGGAGAAAGATGTTTGGCGCGTGTTTAGGGATTTAAACTTATAAACTTGGCAACCTTGGTCCTTTTTCTTTCTTTCTCTTGTCTTCTGTGTTTAAAAATCCATCAGCGTCCAAATCCTTTGTAACAACTTTTCACAACTTGTCATTTTGTGCACAAAACTTTCCAAAAGGTGTATCAAGGGTTAATTTTGGAACTTTTGCATATTTGAAGGACTGATCTTGGACATTTTTGATCTTCAAAGGTCTTCAATGTATCTTTGGCTTGATGAGGGACCATATTTGACAATGTTGAATAGTTGAGGGACTAAACTTGCCATTTCTTCAAAGATGAGGGACCTTTTGTGTAATTTTGACAAACTTAAGGGACCAAACTTGTAATTATTAATATACAAGGGTTTTAAGTGTCATTCCTTCAATAATTGAGGATCAATCTTGTTCGTCTTCAAGTCTTCAAGGGTATTTGTTGAGTATTCCATGATTAGGGCCCGGTTCTTTGTACGGCTTCGTTTCTCGTGTCCGTTTTTCCTTGTAACTTGTGATCTTTTGTCTTTTTCACAATATCCATACCTAAAATACACAAGTAAACAAACACAAGCATATATATGGTATTTTTATGACATTTTAATGCATTTAAAGCCCGAAAAGAACGATGAGATCATGTATAAATGCCATCTCATCACTCCCCCATACTAAGCCATTACCGTGCCCTCACGCAATGCTAGAATAAAGTATCAAAGCATTACCAAAGTTCAATTTTATTAACCTTTATTGAAGAGTAAAAAGACTTGCAACATACTACGAAGATGTGTAAAGACATAATATATGATTTTCATCACAAAAAGTGACTTTTAGGGTCAAAGAATAGAAACAAGTAAATATCCCTTAGAGTAAACTTCGTCATCCTTGATTGTCATACATTCCATGCTAAGTGAAAAAACAAGATCATTGTTGGTACAAGTCACAATGCTAACACTACTCATACGTCCAAATTGTGTAACACTTTTTCTCCCCGCAATCCTAGTTATTATAAAAGAAATGGGTTACTAGCATTTTTTATCTATTTGTCATGGATCACAAGTGATTCATATTTACTTATTTGAGTATTTATTAGTCCGAAAGCAAAGTAGCACGATTTGATCAATAGTTAGCCGAAGGACAAAATCTTTTAAAACGGCTTCTCGTGTATCTCCTTAAGTTCCTATCTTGGCATAACTTGTTTCACGATTTGAGACCTTTCTCGGACCGATATTTGGCATGTACTTCATACTTCAAATCTTGGGAAGACGTTCTCGAAATTATGGTCTTCTCTTCATATATTTGGAAATTCTTCACTTGACGTTTTTGAGAGATTCTTCATATTGGACCACGACTTCATCATTTTTCTTCAATCTTTACTTTGGATTTTGATATACAACGATCCGCCTCCTTTTCGGACTTGGATATATTTATCCTCATACCTTGTTAGGGTCTTTTTGGATAGACTTTCTCCATGATCTTTAGGGGAGTAATTGCTTTTCGTCGTGTGTCTCGATCCTTCATATTGATTTAGGAATAATGATACTTCATATCATCTTTGGATCTTTAGCAAAAATAGAGCTCCTCATGCCTTGTAGGGCCTTTTTGGATAATCGCCAATCTTCGCGTCCCGCTTCAATAAGTTATGCCTTGGCTATGAACTCTATTTAACCCCGAGCAACTTTTAAACGATCTTGCGCTAGAGGCTAAGTAACCTTTCAAATCGTACGACCTTACTTATTGCAATTATGATTTATTCCTAATGCATTGATCTTATGGGAAGAAAAAGCCACAATTAAAAACATATGAGTTTTTGAAAGAACATTTTCATGTTCTACGTTTAGCATGATCACTTGTCTAACTCTATCATTTCTCGTTCTTCACTATATAAAGACCTCTAATTAAAGAGACTCGTGAATACTTAGCCATGCAAGTCAAAATTAAGCCAAATTTGGATTAGCTTTCATTAAGACTATATCAAATCAAAGTTTTGGGTTTTCAAGCCACCTATAGGATCTTGCACTTTCTTTGACTTTTTCAATTTTAGAGAATGCGTTTTAAAGTTCCCTTGATAAGTGACTTTCTAGGATCAATTATAGGAACTTGCGAAAAGTTCTTGTTCTTAACCCGTATGAATTAAGACTTTCGCGTTTTAAAGCTCCCTACATAAAAGTCTAGCAAAACTTGAATTGAGTGGGTTAAGGAATGTAAATGGCTCCAAATGCCCATCAAGTCAAAAATTAACTCTTATTCTACCCATCGTAAAATATACATTCGTGTCTTAAAAACACTTATGAAAAACTAAGAAATTTTTTAAAATTTGGCCATTTTTAGCCTTATTAGCAAAACAACACATTGAAAGTTGGAAAGCGTGAGGGCGTAGCAAAGCAAGTATCTATTCACCCCCCCCCCCCCCCCATACTAAAAGTAAACATTGTCCTCAATGTTTCGAGTCTAACGGTGGAGCACCCCCATACTAGAGACGAAGAGTCGAATGCTTAGGATCTAGCATGGAAAGGGTGATTAACAATATATCTAAAGCCGTTTATTAAGTATGCTAAAATATAATTGTTAGAACAACAAAGGATATGCCATGGATTCGTGAAAAACTTCTTCAAACGAATGATGTAGGCTCACGTAAACGAACACGAGAGTCTTCAAGCGTAGATAATGATGATGATCTAGATAACACAATCACAAACAACCACGAGACAACGAGTTGAAAGGTTACAAGTCCCCTTATTAGTGAATAGTGAGCATAAAAGATAAGCATGGGATCTCCCCCACGAGGCACCTCGTTTTTAATTACCGAGTCATGAGCTCGACTCGATCCCCTGAATGCTAATTATCATTGGGGAAGGTAACTTGGTCGAGGGCAACCATTGAAGGAATTTCCTCACCAAAGTAGTGCTTAAGCCTATGTCCATTCACCTTTAAATTAGGACCATCATCTTGAGCTAGCTCAATGGTCCCATAAGGAAACACTTGTGTAATGGTGAACGGACCCGACCAACGAGATTTCAATTTCCCAAAAAATATCTTAAGACGAGAGTTAAAAAGCAACACTTGATCACCAACATTAAAAACCCGGTTTTTAATCTTTGAATCATGAAACTTTTTAGTCTTTTCTTTAAATATTAATGAATTTTCATAAGCATTATCTCTTAATTCATCCAATTCATTCAATTGTATTTTCCGGTGATCTCCCGCGGTCTTCAAGTCAAAGTTTGCATGCTTAAGGGCCCAATATGCCTTGTGCTCCAACTCAATGGGCAAATGACAATTCTTCCCATAGACTAACTTATAAGGAGTGCAACCGATAGGTGTCTTATAAGCGGTCCTAAAGGCCCATAAAGCGTCATCGAGTTTGTCGGACCATGAAGCACGGTTTTCTCCAATTGACCTTTCTAAAATCCTCTTCAAAGCTCTGTTCGAAACCTCGACTTGCCCACTCGTTTGCGGGTGATAAGCCGTAGAAAGACGATGCGTAACTCCATATTTCTTTAGAACCTTTTCGAATTGGTCATTACAAAAATGGGTTCCATGATCGCTTATAATAGCACGAGGGGTTCCGAATCGAGAAAATAGTTGCTTCAAAAACTTCACTACCACACGAGCATCATTAGTAGGCAAAGCCTTAGCTTCCACCCACTTAGAAAGTTAGTCCACCGCGACGAGGATATATTTGTTGCCATGAGACGATGGGAACGGCCCCATAAAGTCTGTTCCCCATATGTCGAAAATCTCACATACTTGAATTATGTTTTGCGGCATTTCATCACGTTGAGACGATTTTCCTTGACGTTGGCACGAATCAAACGACTTTACAAGTGCGTGTGCATCACGATAGATAGAAGGCCAAAAGAAACCGGCATCGAACACTTTCTTAGCCGTGAGATTAGCACCGTGGTGACCTCCCGTGGGTCCCTCGTGACAAGCTCTAAGGATATTAGATGCTTCGGCACCAAACACACAACGTCGAACGAGTTGATCCGCACAAATCCGAAAGAGATAAGAGTCGTCCCAAAAATTGAACTTGACGTTACGAAAGAATTTTCGTTTTTGTTGTGTCGTCATACCCTTGATTATGAAATTGCCCGCATGGTAATTTGCAATGTCGCCAAACCATGGGGTTGTGTCTTTATAATTCACTACACCGAGAGTCTCAAGAGGAAATGTTTCGGTGATTTCCTTGTTCTCGAAAACATCTTTGTGAGGATCTTCTAGACGAGAGAGATGATCGGCCGCTAGATTCTCGGCTCCTTTTTTGTCAAGCACGGTGACATCAAATTCTTGGAGGAGGAGCATCCAACGAAGCAATCTCGGCTCAGCATCTTGCTTAGCTAAGAGATACTTGATAGCCGAATGGTCGGTATACACGATGCTTTTAGTTAAGACGAGATAAGGTCGGAATTTCTCAAAAGCATAGACCACGGCAAGGAATTCCTTTTCCCTTGTGGTGTACTTTAATTGAGCCTCGGTCATCGTCTTACTAGCATAGTGGATAGGACGGAAATGCTTGTCATAACGTTTCCCTAAGACGGCCCCTATAGCATAATCACTTGCATCGCACATGATTTCAAAGGGTATTTCCCAATTAGGAGCAACAAGAATAGGAGCTTCGGTAAGTTTCTTTTTGAGAGTTTCGAAAGCCTTAACACAATCCTCATTGAAGTTAAAAGGAGCATCCTTCTCGAGAAGGTGTGTCATAGGTCGAGAAATTTTTGAAAAGTCCTTGATGAAACGACGATAAAAGCCCGCGTGGCTTAGGAAACTCCTAACTACCTTAACGGTTTTGGGATGAGGTAACTTGGCAATGACGTCTACCTTAGCTTTATTGACCTCAATCCCCGCCTTTGACACCTTATGTCCTAAGACGATTCCTTGTTTACACATAAAATGACATTTTTCCCAATTAAGCACGAGATTGGTTTCTTCACAACGTTTTAACATTTGCTCGAGATTAGATAAACATGATGTGAACGAATTACCAAACACCGAGAAGTCATCCATAAACACTTCCATCGACTTCTCGATCATATCGTGAAAAATCGCCATCATACACCGTTGAAACGTACCGGGTGCATTACAAAGTCCGAAAGGCATCCTACGATAAGCGAATGTTCCATAAGGACACGTAAAAGTAGTCTTCTCTTGATCACGAGGGTCGATAGGGATTTGAAAGTAACCGGAAAAACCATCTAAAAAGCAATAGAATTCATTTCCCGCAAGTCGCTCCAACATTTGATCCATGAAGGGCAAAGGAAAGTGGTCTTTACGAGTGGCGTCATTTAACTTTCGGTAGTCAATACACACCCTCCAACCGGTCACAACACGAGTGGGAATTAACTCGTTGTTTTCATTTGGCACAACGGTCATTCCTCCTTTTTTAGGGACACAATGGATTGGGCTCACCCATGGGCTATCGGATATAGGATAAATCATTCCCGCGTCAAGGAGTTTAAGGACCTCCTTTTTAATGACATCGTGAATTTTGGGATTCACCCTTCTTTGACTTTTAATTGCGGGTTTGTAGTCTTCCTCCATTAAAATCTTGTGAGTACAAAATTTTGGGTCAATACCCTTAATGTCGGATATTTTCCACGCAATTGCCCCTTTATGAGACTTAAGAACTTTCAAGAGCTCGGTTTTTTCATTATTAGCAAGACCTTTTGCAATAATAACCGGAAACTTGTCATCACCTTCCAAGAATGCGTATTCAAGGTGAGAAGGAAGATCTTTCAATTCAAGGATAGGTGGTTCCTCGATTGAAGATTTTGGTTCAACACTCATAACTTCCATCGGCGAAAGAAATGGTGGAATAGAAATTTCATCACTAATCAACACCTCATCTTCATTGTCGATTTCATTTGAAGTGAGATCGCCTCCTTGGAATGGAGTGAGATTTGGTGTGGAATTAGCAAGAATGGGATCCAAAATAGTTGGATTGCCACTTGACGAGCTATTGGAAAAACCTAACACTTCTTGTGAAAACTCATCGCAAACCACATCAACGATGTCAATGTGATTGATGGTAGCGATTGCATAAACATGAGAAGGTTTCGAGTTTTGAGTAGCGTTTATAACAAGTTCCTCTTCGTTGAATCTCAAAGTGATAGTTCTCGCATGAACATCGATAAGTGATCTCGAAGTATCTAAAAATGAACGACCTAAAATTAGAGGAACTTGAGGATCCGCGGGGATGTCAAATACTATAAAATCAACGGGATAGTAGAACTTCCCCACTTTCACGAAAACATCTTCGGCAACTCCACATGCCATAATCGTAGAATGATCGGCCATCTCGATGGACATGTTCGAAGGAATGAGAGCCGGAAGCGAAAGCGATTTCCAAATGGAAAATGGCATCAAATTAATGCTCGCACCAAGATCGGCCAAGGCGAGGCATTCTTTCATATCTTGTATGTCACAAGGAATGAGAAACTTTCCGGGATCACCAACTTTTTCCGGTATGCGGTTAAGATAAACCGAAGAACAATTAGCAAGCTTTGAAAGCTTTTCCTTATCGCTCATCATACTTTTAAAAGTGGAAGCGAAACGAGGCATATATAACAACGCGTCGGCTAAACTCACATCAAAATGCACTTGTTGAAACATTTTTATAAAAAGCTCGATTTGTTGTTTGTTACGTTCTTGCAACTTCTCTTTGTTTCGTCTTGAAGGGTAGGGTAAAGGTGGTGTGGGTTGGTCATTAGGCAACGGCCTTGGAAACTCGGGTTCCACAATTGGTATTGGTTCAACCGTAGGTGTGGTATGAGCGGTACTTCGTGGGATTGTAATGTGCTCCTTTTCGTCCATCACCTCGGGTTCTTTCTCGATTCCCTTCTCCGTAGAAGTACTTGGACGAGAGATTGGTTCCTTGAAAGTTTTACCACTTCGTGTAGTAATAACCTTCATTTCTCCCTTCGGGTTTGCAATGGTATCACTAGGAAGACCACCCGAGGAATAGGGTTTACACATGATTGCTTCAAACATCTTAGCCATTCGGTCCTCAAATTTTGATTGCCTAGCATCCGCTTTTAATAACTCTTGCTTAATCTCATATTGTCCTAATTCCATCTTTTGTTGATTTTGTTGAAGACGTTGGACATTTCCTTCTATTTTGTTTGCATGAGTTTTAAGTTCATTAGCAAGTTCATTTTTTAGCTCGTTTTTCAACTCGGATCTTAAGCTAATCATCTCACGTTGCATGTTATCAAATTTAACATCATTTGCTTTTGCATAATCCAAAAATTCTCCATGCAAATTTTTAGTGTGAGCATTTTGAAAACCTTGTGTAGTGTTTTGAAAATCACGGTTTTGGTTTTGATTAGAAATTTGTCCATTCCCACTTTGATAATTCCCTTTGTTGTAGTTGCGTGAATTGCCTTGGTAATTACCTTGGTTGTTGTTTCGATAATTGTTAACATTTTGGTTTGGTGGAGCTTGATTGGCGGGAACCTTGGCCGTTTTGGTTGTAAGTTCCCGTTGCTACATAAGCACTTGAAGTGTTACCATCCGCGGTAATGCACTCGGAAAGATCATGAGCTCCTCCACAAGATAAACAACTCTTAGCAACCTCTTTAACCGAAGCGGAATTGGAAGCTTCTTGAGCCTTCCAATGGGACATTAGATTAGCAAATCTATCAAAAAACCGATTTTCTTCATTAGCTTCATCATGTAAGGCGTTAATGCTACGAGACGATTGTGACGATGATGACGAACCCAAATTGGCAACACTCGGTGTGTTACGAGGGCTATAAACCTTAGATCTATTTTCAATGATTTGTAAAGCCTCATTTGTCGTCTTGCACAAAAAATTACCACCCGCGACGGCATTCAAATAATCTCGTTCATGATCATTAAGCCCATTATAAAAAGTATCCACTTGATGTAATTCCGTAAAATCATGGTGTGGACATTCATGTAACATTTCTTTAAAGCGTTCCCATGCCATTGAAAAACTTTCATTATTTCTTTGCACAAATCGTGAAAACTCATTTTTCAAGTGTGTTGTTTTAGATGGTGGAAAAAACTTGTTCACAAACTTAGAAACGAGATCGGCCCATGTCAAAATCGAATTTGGCGGTTCTTTCTCGAGCCAAATTTTAGCGGGTCCATCTAACGAGTATGGAAACAACATCATCTTAATGGCGTCATGTGGAACATCCTTAAACTTGCTAGTGGCGGTGAGACGGTTAAAATTCCTAATATGGTAATGCGGGTTGTCTTTCTCGTGACCTCTAAACTTATTTGCTTGCAACATCGACATTAAACCCGTCTTAATCTCGAAATTCTCCGCAAGGATGGCGGGAATCACAATAGCCTCTCCAAAACCCTCGGTGGGTGCTTGTAGCAACTCCATCATAGTACGGTTAGCCATGACGACTTCTTGTTCTACAATAGGTTCAACAATTGGAGGTTCTTCAACAATCAACGACTCTTGATTGGCTTGCTTTTGAAGACGTTTACGAGCTCGTTTTGCTTGATTACGAGTGATCATAAACTTCACGAAGAATGGGAGGTGAGCAAAGAAGATTTTTTTTTTTTTGTGTTTTGGATGATATTTAATTTTTTTTTTGGATTTTGGTGTATCTTCGTAGACAACAATATACAAAATCTCTCCTCGAATCAAACTCTTGATTAAAGAAGCCTCAAAGGAATGAAAACGATCACGTGGAGTGAACATCTTCGAATGACTTTAGAACTTTGGTGAAAACCAAATTGTTCAAGAGGTTTTAATCACAAAGAAACCAAACAAATATATTATACGTAATAATACTTTGGGCGACAAAACCCTCGATTAGCCTTCAATCTCAAAATACTCACAAGCAAGCGGGGAAACGAGGCGGCGTGAAGCACTTAAGAGCCTTTTTCCTTAGGGTATATTTTATAATACCCGCCTTATACCCACCTTATAGTTTGTATTTTTCAAAATCGAGCTTCACGAAAGTATTTATCTATTTTTGCCTTTTTCTTTTTGTTTGAGATTCGAATACAATAATTGAGTGATGAAATCCCAATTAAGGTTGTGTTTTCACACTTTTGTAGATATTGTAAATTTATTGTGATACTTAATACAATATAGTAATAATATTTGTACAAGAAAAACCAAGAAAACCGATAATACGTATTAGTAGAGTTCTACTAATACAAATACTATATATGGTTAATATTAAAAATAACAATACAAATTAATCACGACACACCTCCCCGTCAGCGGCGCCAAAAATGATTGTGGTAAATTACACCTCTTGCTTAGGAAAACAAAAGAGCGTAAATGAGCGGTAAGTATCGAGTGATGATTTAGGAAAATCAACACTAATGACCCTTAATGGTATGAAAGTTCGTTTCCCAAGGAGGTATATGTGTGTGAGAAATTTGTTAAATGTTTGTGATTAATGATTGGTTTAGAAGGGGACGAGAAAAGAAAATGACGAAGACGTAAAAATAAAAATAAACACTACTAGAAAGTTAAGACGTAGAACCTTAAAAATCACAAAAATAAAAACAAATTATAAAAATTTCCAAAAATTCACCAAAAATCAAAAATAACAAACTAAGAGTTTACCAATGATCAAAACTTTTTCAAACCTTTTAAATAATTAAATATTCAATTTTTAAATGCTAATTAAAGCCCTAAAAATCAAATAAATATTCAAAAAGCCCAAATAAAGATTTTTCAATTGGTAAACCTCTAAAATGACCTAAAAAGATTAAAAACTATTTTTAGAAATTTTGAAACTAATAAAAACTATTTAAAATGATTTAAAAACTATTAAAACTTAAAATAATTATAAAAATTAATCTAGAAGAGATAAAATTATTCTAAAAGTTGCTAAATTCCTATTTTAATGTAATTAACCTAAGAAAAATGTAAAAAGTTGGAAAATGTGAAATTTCAAAAATAATAATAAAATAATAATAAAATAATATTAAAAATCCAAAAGATATAAAAAAATTCTAAAAACTTGCAAACTAGCTTATTTTAACCTAAATAATTAGAAAATCAAAGTGAAATTACCAAAATACCTCTAATGGGCCCTCAAATGGGCCAAATCCAAAATCAGTCAACACAAATGGGCTTTTGGGCCCAAAATGTCAAGCTTGGCCCAATTGACTTGGAAAAGCCCTATCTGACTTAAAATTCAATTCTAAGAACAAAACTCTAAAGGCCCAAAAGCTGAAAATGAGCTTATCACAGCTTATTGAACATTCAGCTTATTCTTATTAGGCTTTTCAGCCCATTAAGCCATAAGCTAATGCCATAAGCTCTAATTTGACACACAACCTTCTTTTGGGATGCTTATGAGATCTGTAAAAAGAACTTTTGAAAAAGCTCACACAATAAGCCAGAAATAAGCAAAGAAAATTTTCACTAAAAGACAAAATAGTCGTTTTAGAGATTTAGGGCACCTCAGGACTTGATTCAACTTGCAAAAGCTTTCAAATGGACTCAATAAGCAAAAACAATCAACAAAAATCCAATAAGCACAACCAATAAGCCAGAATAAGCACAAATGAACTTATGTAAAAGTCAAATGGGTTGGTTTTCTAGTCAAACCTTAAAGTCAACCACCCAAATGCTCCAGTATGAACAAATGGGTCAAAATATGAGCACCTATTACAAAAACAAAGTTGTTGCAGGTTGGAATAAGCTATTATAGCTTATTGATAAGCTGACACCAGTTTTACACTATCAGTGGTAACTAGCAGGGGAAAGGAGTTCCAACTGCTTTGACTATTTGACCAAGCTTATTTGAGAGTTCTGATTTGATTCAATTCGAAACAAAGGCACCCTTGTGATCAGTGAATCACAAGGAGTCAATAGCAACAATAAAATCACAAATTGGTTCACACAATAAGCCACAATAAGCCAAACAGTCACCAGATATGCACCAGATATGGAAATAAGTAGTTAAGCACTTAATAAGCAGATTTAGCCATAATAAGCCAACCAAACTTAACAGGATGCATACACAAGCTATATAAACTAAGAACAAACACAAAGCAACAAGAATCAAACACTGAATCAAAGTAAATAACAAGATCAAAGCACTAGAAGTTACTGATGAACAATGAACGTATGCAGAAACAAGTTTGCTGATATACTTGACACTTGATCCAATTTCAAGCTTCAAAACCTTCTTCCCTGATGTGATTAACTATGATTTAGCACTTGTTAGCCCTATCCTAAGCTTAGATCTAGGTGTCCTCAAAATCCTAGCCAATTTTACCAAGTTTTAAAGATTTTATAGCCAAATAATGAATCTATGTGATCAAACCCACAAAACCTGTAAACAGATGAACATATGCATCTAACAAACAGATACCAACACTTGCAACCACAATACAAGCACTTAGCAAACCACAATCCCAATTCAAGCAGTAGACCCAAACACTCCTTAATCTACCACTTAGCAAAGAAACTTGTGATTTTAACTAATAACCTACTGATTTTAATGATCAAAAATACTTAAACAATAGCAACTAACACAATCAATCTCAAAAATCACCAGCACAAACACCAATACTCAAAATCAAAGCACCAAATCAAAACAGCCATAAACATGAAATTTTTAGGGGAATCTTAACCAAGAGATTATACCTGCCTTCCACAACATCCTAGGAAGGCCAGCTATGCTCCTTGGACCTTGTTCAACAACTAGAACAAGACCAAGGTACTTCAACAAAGATGATCAAAGCCTGCTGATGTTCAAAGCAGAACAAGGCTATGATTATGATATGTCTTCAACACAAGCAACAAACAAACTCAACCAAAGGCTTAGAATCCTTCTCAGGCTTGGTGTCAACAAGCTTGAAAGAACTCAAGGCTTAAGGCTAAGGGTTAGTACACAAATATAAGCCAAATTCAGAAACAAGGACTTCAAGGTATTCAAACCTTAAAAACCTTATGAAACAAGACGTGCCTTAACCACAAGATTAAGGTAGGCCTTAACAATCAAATGGAACTTAGAATTAGGCTACTCAAACACCAAACTTTTAATTAAATCAAAAAGAGATTTCAAAATTTCAGAAATTCAAATTTTATTTAAACTTTAAAAGGAATTACAAAGATGATAGCCTAAAACTGGAACAAAGGGACTCTCACAAGTTGAGGTCTACTTTTATAGGCAAATGCCTGGCTAGCACTATTCACAAACCCTAGATGTGAATTTCCCTAAATGCCCTAAGTCCTTGAGTGCGTTTGTTGTTGATGAGCTGTCCAAAGTGATCCCAAACGTTCATTTTAGCTTTGGAATGAAGCATTGATCCTTAGCTGTTGATCTTAACACGTGGCATGACTTGGAGGGCAAGTACTCATGTGATGGGTGAAACAGTTTGAATGGTGGGGTCCTTTGGGTGAGTGGGAGTGTGAGTTTAAGCATGGGATGGATTCGTGTGAAGGTTAATTATGTTTTGGTATATGTAATTGTAAAAACCCCCTTGTTGGTAAAAAGTAAAAACTGGGTTCATACGTGTGAACAGTGACACGTTTGATCCGTTTTCTTAGGAAGAAAGATGTTTGGCACGTGTTTAGGGATTTAAACTTATAAACTTGGCAACCTTGGTCCTTTTTCTTTCTTTCTCTTGTCTTCTGTGTTTAAAAATCCATCAGCGTCCAAATCCTTTGTAACAACTTTTCACAACTTGTCATTTTGTGCACAAAACTTTCCAAAAGGTGTATCAAGGGTTAATTTTGGAACTTTTGCATATTTGAAGGACTGATCTTGGACATTTTTGATCTTCAAAGGTCTTCAATGTATCTTTGGCTTGATGAGGGACCATATTTGACAATGTTGAATAGTTGAGGGACTAAACTTGCCATTTCTTCAAAGATGAGGGACCTTTTGTGTAATTTTGACAAACTTAAGGGACCAAACTTGTAATTATTAATATACAAGGGTTTTAAGTGTCATTCCTTCAATAATTAAGGATCAATCTTGTTTGTCTTCAAGTCTTCAAGGGTATTTGTTGAGTATTCCATGATTAGGGCCCGGTTCTTTGTACGGCTTCGTTTCTCGTGTCCGTTTTTCCTTGTAACTTGTGATCTTTTGTCTTTTTCACGATATCCATACCTAAAATACACAAGTAAACAAACACAAGCATATATATGGTATTTTTATGACATTTTAATGCATTTAAAGCCCGAAAAGAACGATGAGATCATGTATAAATGCCATCTCATCAACATCAAATAGGCATATGTTGATGTGGCAATTGTGATAGTGAGATCCATAAGTCAGTCATGTAGTATAGTGAATATTCAAAAATTTCTGAGTAAAATCACCTCTCTATTTATGAACATGGATATTACATTAACCAAAAGTACTGGATGTTATAGTTATTACAACCATTAGAGATTCTGAACAGAAATGAAATAAGATTCCATGGAGGGTGTTATCAGTTATCACACACTCAGAAGGGGTATAATACGACCTAAGTCATTGTCGACCATTTAATCAGCCTACACGTGTTCTTTCATCCGAAAGGTATTCTATCAATAATCATATCCGATATAAATTTCACGTTCACCTTCACGTTTACATCTCACGTTCACATTATTATATTATTTCAATCCATATTTGTGTTGTCTCATGATTTAAGTTCACGTTCGCATTCATGACATTGTTCACATTCAAATTCGTGTTCCATCTCACGCTATACGTTTCATAGCTTGTTACCGAATACGGACACAAAAAGCTTAAGAAACCAAACTCAAATTTAGCACAGCTTTTCCATACCTAGTCAGACGTTTCACGTCTTAGGCCGCATCGTTTGGCATTCTTCCTCAGTCAGCATACGTTCATTATAGGTCCTAGTATTACGTTCACAGTATGTTACAATTATCACATACATGATATAATTCATGCACAACGTTCCTCATATAATCGCGAACCACGTTCACAATTGCTCACGTAGCACGTTCACAATTGTTCACGTAGTTCTCCCCTATATATTTTCAGCAGCTTGCTTAGAGATATAAATATTATATTTTCAGGATATTTGTACGTACCGTTTCATGTATCCTACATGCTATGGCTTTTTCATTCTATCAGATTCAGAAAATTCATCTTATGTATGGAACCAGAAACTATCCAGCATCGTCAGGACAAGGTCATTAGGACCAAGATTTTCATTGTGTTTAAATCTGTGAAGGAGCCATTTCGAGCAGGACGCCACTCGGAACGGAGGAGTCCATCCGGAATTCTCATCCTTTTTCCTTCAATAATTCACTTAAGTTATTTCAGTCATGTTACGTTCCATGTCCTCTTCAGCTATGTCATGTTCCATGTTCAATTCAGTCGTGTCACGTTTATACCCTTCAGCAGCATTATGTTCTATTCGAGGCCGTATTACCTTTCAGCTTATATGTCTTTTCAGCTTTTATATTCTTTCAGCCTATGTGTCCTTTCAGTTTTTATAACTTCATCAGCTTATTACCTTTAATTCGAGGACGAATTTCTCCTTTTTAGAGGGGAAGAAGTTGTAAAACCACAGCATTATCGTGTCTCTAATTCGAGGATGAATTATTTTATCAGAGGGGAAGAATTGTAAAACCCGTATTTAAAATCCACGAACATAAATTATACACAGTCTCTGTTTTAGTTAAAACGTGACGTAATTAATTATTTAGTTTAATAACTAATATTAGCTATTCAGATATTAACCATTGTAAAAATCCATGAATATTAAACATACGCGGTCTCAGATTAAATTAAAGTTACGCAGTTAATTATTCTAGTCATTTCAGAATATAAAATGATAATACATTTCAAGCTTTATAAGTATTATGAAATGAATATTAATTATTACTTATTCAGAAAATAAATAATACATAAATCGAATCACGAACGTCTAAGAAATTAACGCGAAACAAAAAAAAATGCATATGATTTATTTGGGCCGCGAGTTTTAAGAAAACAATAGAAAAGAAGAAAATGTGGGTTTAGGGCCCATCCCATTTTGCAAGAAAGAAACATACGGGGTAAACCCCCTTCCTCCTTGTCTCAAACAATAAAACAAAAAAAAGACGGGGTTAGGGTTTCTGTCTGTTGGTAGCCGTCGGCTAAGAACACAACAAAAGGGGTTTTCGGGATTGATTTTCATCTTGGATTCGTGTGTATTGGTCATTCCGTTATCAAGCTTACAACGGTAATCATTTTCTTTTCTTTCTTATATCATGATTTAAACTAATTAAACAAGAACTGAAATTAATAACAAAGGGTGTCGTGTTTTTGCTTTATTCACGAAAGTCGGGACCATAAGGTCTCGGTGTGGTGGCTGTTGGCCAGCCGTGACCCATACAGGGGCGGCGTGGTGCCCTTATTTTGATCAGACGCATCCCAAAAACCCCAAACAAGGGGTATATCATCTAAACTGTGGGAAATAACGAGCTAACAGGGGTGTTTGGGGTTAACAGGCAATAAGGGGGTGTTTGGGTTTGTAAACAGTGGTGTTTGTTTAAAATAGTGGGAACAAATAACTAACGGTGGGAACCGAACACAGAATGGTGGGAACAGAGCATAGATCAGTGGGGACCATAAGTAAAGAACAGTAGAAACTGGCACTAGTCCAGTGGCTACCGTTCGTGGACATCAGCAAGGAGACCACGACACTAAGTCGTGGTGTGCTTGATTTTTGTATGAACCCGAAACATGGGTGTCTCGGGGAGAATTTTTGACTCGGGTTTTGGGGTCATGGGAAAATCATAAAGTATGAGATTATTTACTTATGATTTAATCATTTTATAAATAAAGTTTCATAACAAATTTAACCAAGTTATTTTATTACTTGAATTTAATTTTTAAATTAAATTTATTGATTGTTAATTATTTTATTTTAATTTAAAACGTGTGAATTATTTAATGGTTTATTTTCAAGGAAACTATTTTTGGAAACCTTTTAATTTTAGAAGCTTTCTATTTATAGCAGGTTACTACTTATAGTAATATCGTAAATATCAGAACACAATATAATATACAGTAACCAGAAATACAAGATATACACTAATCAATAAACATTTAAAGAACAGTTAAATTTATTAGAAATACACCAGACAATCAGATTAATCAGTTATACGCAACCAGTAAAATAATACGAGAACACGCTAAATGAATTAAGAAAAATAATAAACATTAAACAGTAAACAGTAATAAGACAACTCATTTCACGTCCCTTATTTATGTAGTATCCGTGAAGTTAGAGTCAATCCATCAGCTTTCATTCTTATTTCATTACTGGACACGAGGTATGGATTTCCCATCCTTCATTAAGGACTTCCTTCTATACATGATTAGGAGTCCCCGTCTGCAGCCAAATGTTTTCCCCAGTATATGTTCTAAGTTTTATCAGTAATCATTTTAATAACTAAGTTAAATTTGCTTAAGCTTTATATACAAGTGTTGGGAATAAAATTGACTAAGTCTACTAGTCGCTGACAAGAGATGTGTAGCCGTTGACAAAGTGTTATCAAGCCCCGACAGTTCAGGCCCAGACAAGAGATATTTAGCCGCTGTCAAGATTTATGAAGTCAACATGTTTTGATATGTTAGGAAGATATGCATGTATATTATATTTTCTATGTTTACCTCAATATATCTTCCTAGAATAGTTGACACGTTTTCTTATTGTACAAGGATCCTTATGCCTATAAAAGGAGGCCTTTAGGTTAGGGTTTGATATACGTTTTAAACTTTCATTATACACAAGTTTTATCAATCGAAGTGAAAGTTTGGTTTATATTATGTTTAACATTGTTCTTTGTTCTAAGAGTTAATTCCGCATAACACTTGGATTGTTGTTAACACAAAGTTTCTCTACGTGTTAATCTTGATTCAATCTGGTTACACACAAAGCTAATCGATCTAAGTTTGGGATCAACAACAAGCATGACCAGTTATGTACTAGTTACGGAGGTAACGTAACAATGACACTAGAGGCACCGGTGTCATGACTCCTCTACGGGGGAGTGATTTCTTGCAGGGTTCCATTTATTTCATCTTGGCCATTTTATCAGTATTATCAGCGGGGCGTATAGGTGCATCCTAGGTTATCAGTTACAGCTTATCTGGTGAATGTGGTGTGTGCTCTACATCCTTCACATTGGAGTTGATCCCTCCACCCAGCACATCATTTAGAGGTCACCCCTCTACAACATGACGAGGTCACCCCTCTATGTATTCATGCAGACGTTGTTACTGCACATGACCTATATAAGCTCTTGGCAATTAAAATAAAGTTAATGCATGTTTTCATATTTAACAGAATACAACTCAGCTTTACTATTTATAAATCAGACTTTTCAGATTATACACAGTTTTCTACTACATATTACATACCAGTCTTATAGCTTCAGTATTTGTTATGTATCTCATTCAAGTACATTCTTATCATGATTTATATCCGTTCACTGGGCGTTATGCTCAGCCATAGTTTCTTCCATGTTCTAACGGCAGGTACACCAGGTCGCTCTTAGGATTCTGAGAATACGTGCATTGGATGGAAGCTATCCAGACTTCTTTACTTTATGCACTTCATACATATATTGCCTGTTTGGACATTGTTCAGTCCTTTCTTTCAGTATCTTACTTTTCATGTTTTGAGCTTATGTTTGGATTACCGATGTTTGATTCCGGTATTTCTGTTATGGTCAGTTAATGTTTTAGGACATTTAACTTATATGCTTTAATGACACGCCATAAATACACATAATGGTCCACTTATCCAAGTAGGGTGTTACATGGTGAAACACCCCATACTAGAGATGAAAAGTTCAATGCTTAATCTCGAGCATGGAAAGGGTAAAACGAATAATCTAAAATCCGTTTATGAATTATGCTAATAAGATAATCATTAGAACATAAAAGGATATCGTCGGATATTAGAATCTTCAAAGGCAACGATCGAAGCTCGAGTGATACGTAAAACGAACACGAGAGGCTTCAATGATGACGATGAACCTAATAAATCACAATCACAAATAACCACGGAACAAAGGTCGGAAGAGCACAAGTCCCCGCATTACATTAATCTAAGAAAGCAATAATATTTACAAGCATAAGCATGAGAATCCCCCACTAGGCACCTTGTTTTTGATAACCGGGTCAAAAGCTCGACTCGAATCCCCATACATGTGATCATTAAGGGATTATCATGGTTTGGTCATTTTTGGTGGGGCTTACATGATAAACAATGCCCAAAAGAAACCGGTACTAAGGACTAAGTTCTTTGATGATGGAAAATACTGAGATCGAAGATGGCGTCCTCGTTATCATGGGATAAACGAAACAACGCCACTTCGACATGTATTAGAACTTCAAAGAGATAAAAGAAAACAGGTGAGAAATAGAAGGGTGGGACAATGGGTGGGGCAATATGATAGTTGTAAAATTACCCCTTTAGGAAAAGGATGGTAAAAGTGGCAAGTATTAAGTGTCGGTTTAGGAAAACCAAGCACTAATGACCAATTAAGTTCGTTCTCAAGGAGGCTAGTGTGTTATGTGTGTAATGATATGGATTAATTTGTGATTATATTTGAGAAAGGAAAATAGAAAAGGGATTAGAAGAGAATGACGGTTATGAAGACGGATTAAACTAAGTCTAAAAAGGCGTACACGTAAAGTCGTAAAAAGTACCAAAATTAAAATTTTTACCTAAAAATTTATAAAAATTACCAAAAATCCCTAATAATATTCTAAGAGTTTACAAAAAATCAAAATTTGCAAAAACCTTTTAATTAATTAGATAATGACTTTTTAATGCTAATTGAAGCCCTAAAAATAAAAATTAATTATTAAAAAGCCCAAAACAAGATTTTAAAGTTTGTAAACCTCAAAAATACTCTAATTAAGCTAAAAACTATTTTTCAAAATTTTAAAACCAATTAAAACTATTTTTAAACAATTAAAAACTCCTAAAATCAATTAAATCTTAAATTAATTATAGAAAATAATTAAAAGACCTAAAAAATATTTGGAAAGTTGAAAAAATCCTAATTAAGTGTTAAGAACCTATGAAAAATATAAAAACCTAGAAAATCAGAATTTTGATTTTTAATAATAAAATAATATTAAAATAATATTAAAAATCCAAAAATTATAAAAAATTATAAAAACTTGCAAACTAGCTTAATTTAACCTAAATAACTCAGAAATGAAAGTGAAATTACCTAAATACCGCTATTGGGCCTAGAAAATGGGCCAAACCCAAAACAGACCCTTATTGGGCTTAATTAAGGCCCAATAAGAAAAAGTGTTCAAAATAAGCCCAAAAAGCACAGGTCGACTCAAAATTTGAGTTTAAACAACTTTTTCCAAAGGCCCAAAAGCTGAAAATGTGAAATAAGCTAACTTATAATAAGCAGCTTATTCTTAATGGGCTTTTAAGCCCATTAAGCTATAAGCTGATGCCATAAGCTAAAATTTGACACACAAGCTTCTTTTGACCTAACAAAGACTTCTACAAAAAGAAATTTCAAATAAGCCCACTTAATAAGCCAGAAATAGTTCACAAACTTATTCACAAAAGGACAAAATAGTCGTTTATATGATCTAGACCACCTCAGAAGCTGATTCAAGTTGCAAAATGTTTCTTAAGACAAAACTAAGCTTAATAATAAAAAACCTACTCAATAAGCACACTCAATAAGCTGGAAAGTCAAATAAGCACTTATGTTAAACTTCAAATAAGTTGGTTTTCTAGTAAAAAGTCAAAGTCAAAGTCCAATAAGCTCCAGTTTACTTAAATGGGTCAAATAATGAAGACCTATTACAAAAAATAAATTGTTGCAAGTCAGAATAAGCTAGAATAGCTTATTGATAAGCTGATGACAAAATTGCACTAGCAGGGGCTAGTTTTGGATGTTGAGCAGTGGAAACTTTTTCCACTGCTTGACTATTTTGACTTTTTTTCTTTTGTGACTTTTTCTTGGATTCAGATTCCACAAAGGCACCCAAATGATCTTTGGATCAAAAGGAGTCAATCACAATCAAAATAACACAATCACTAACACCCAATTGATACAGTTTAATCAATTAATCATCAGACATGATACAAACATGTATAATAAGCAGTTGAGCACAAATAAGCAGTTTTAGCAATCATCAGCCAGCCAAATTTTACCAAATGCACACACAAGCTATTATAAACTCCAATAAGCAAGTCTTAACAGGTTTCATGCACTGGTTCAAAGAATTAAGCAAGATTCAAGCAATGAAAGTTACTGATACACACTAACACATGCAGTTTTTACTTTTGCTGATGTATTTGACACACAAGCCAATTTGAACACTTCAAATCTATCAAATAGGTTATATTGATGATGTTTTAACAGCTTTTATCCCTAAACATGCATAAACTCTAGGTTTTCCCAAAATTTTAGGTCAAAAATCAGTCAACTCAACAAGATATAGCAATTTGTTTGATTCAAGGTTTCAAACTCAGAAACTTGCAGCAAAACACTCTCAAACAAAGGTATAGCAGATGCAAAGCATAAACAACACAAACTAACAACACAATAACAAGATGCAAGCACAAACCAGTAGACCCAAACACCCCTTTAACTTTTCCAAATCAAAATTTTCAAAAGCAAAGTGAGATTTCAGGCCAACCAAGCATCAATTAACACTAAAACAAGTATAATAAACAGATTCAAGCAAGAACAAGCCACAAAATTCACAAGAACACAAGTTTCATACAAATATCACCAAAAATCACAATTTAAGCAGATTTTGAGATTAAGTATGCAAACCTCATGGATGTACATCCACACCCACGAATTTTGAGCTTATGTGCTAGCAAGAACAAGCACAAGCTTCCACAATAAGCCTGCTAAGATTTGAACAAGGTTAAAGCAAAATATCATAAAAATCAGAAACTTTGGAAAAACTTGATTGATGCAAACTTGTTACCCCACACTTGATTATCCCCAAGTTATAAGCCTCACCACACCTTAACCGACTCAGTTAGGATGCTATGATCAGCCCTATAGCCCAAGAATTCCAAGATTAGAACAAGACTTAGCAAAATATCAAGAAAATGAGGAAATGTGCAAACTTTTGCACACTCCTCTTTGGAAAACAGGTTTTAAACTTCAAGAACTATCAAGCATATAACAAATGAAAGCAGTAAATAAGATTGGCCAATGAATTTTCTTCAAGATATCAAACTCAATTTCATAAAACTTAGAAATAGGATTTACAGAAACTTGAACAAGGAAAAATCAAAAGCAAAGTCTAAATGTTGGAACCCTAAGCCTTTATATAGGCATACAATGAACTACTAGAAAGCATAAAAACATTTCCCTAATGTTGATGAAGTCCCCAAAATGCCCCTTTTGCCTTGTTTGAACTTGGAGAATCATGTGACTGCATTTTGGTTTGTAGCATGAGTTGGCATGTGAAAGTGTGATCAAAGGGTGTAGATGAAGCTTAGAATGTAAGCCAAAATATGGGACATTGGATTGCTGGCACTGTTTTGGCATCTTCCTCATGTGTGTAGCAGGGGAGGTCCATGTGGGGCATCTCAAAGGTGTAGCATGTGTTTTTGGTGTTGGGTTATGATTAAGGGATGCTTAATCATGGTTCTGGATAATATTAGGGCTTAATTTCAACAGAATTAAGAATGCCTAATTATGTTCTTGAGGTGAATAGTGCCAGGTTTAATCCATTTTTGGTTTGGATTATGTTTAAATATTTGTTAATGGCGCCAAGATTAATTTAATCTTAAACCAGGTGAGTGGGGAGTGACATGGAGGGATGGTGAGTTGCGATTGGAGGAAGGGAGTTAGTGGGGCACGTGGCATGATTTCACTGGCCTAGGTTACAATGTTGTCTGGCCAAGTTTCACCCCTCAGCTTTTTAAACCTTTTCACTTGCATATAAAACCGTCCAAACTTTATTTCCTTTGTTATCCAACTTTTTATTTTCACACTTTTGCCCCAAAATATTTTGTAAAGTAAATTCAGGGGTATTTCTTGCCATTTTTGCATTCTTTAAGGGCTGATTTGGTATTTTCTTCAATGATAATGGTCTTGACTTGTATGTTGAGCATTTTGAAGGACTAAAATTGCCAAGTCATGTTCGATGAGGGACCATTTTTGCCAAATGTTGAAAGTTGAGGGTCCTTTTTGTAATTTTGGAATTTTCAAAGGACCAAACTTGTCATTTCTTGTACTTTGAAGGACTTCATGATGTGTTTGACTTTGTGGATGATATTGGTTGACAATTTAGCTTTGTTGAGGGGCTAAACTTGCCAATTCTTCAAAGTGGAGGGCCCTTTTTGTAATTTTGACAAACTTTAGGGACCAAACTTGTAATTATGAGGATACAAGGGTATAAAGTGTCAATTCTTCTATATTGGAGGACCCTTCTTCATAATTCTTCAAATCTTCAAGGGTTGATCTTGGGAAAGTCTTCATTAGGGCTTGGTTCATTGTGCGGCTTCGTTTCCCGTGTTCGTTTTTGCATGATTCTTGTGATCTTTTGTCATTTTCTCAATATCCGTACCTAAAATACACAAGTAGCAAACACAAGCATATATATGGGTATTTTGATGATATTTAATGCATTTTAAGCCCTATTTGGAATATGAGACTATGTATAAAAGCAGTCTCATCACTCCCCCATACTAAACCATTGCCGTGCCCTCACGCAATGCTAGAATAAAGTATCAAAGCATCTCCAAAATTCATTTTATTCACTTTATTGAACGATAAACTAGCTATACTACTACTATTGCTACTACTACTTGCGTTTTAGACATAATGTATGATTTTCATCGCAAAATGGGACGTTTAGGTTCATAGAATAAGAACACGTGAATGCTTCGTTAGAAATAATTTCATCGTCCTCGATTTTCACCCCAATTCCATGCCAAGCGTGCAACGAGATCATTGTCATTATAAGTTAGTAATGCTAACACTACTCATATGCCCTAATCACGTACTTATCCTCCCATTATTCCTAAGTTGTATCTCTTATATTTTATTTTGTCTTGAATGTTTCACGAGGATACATTGTTTGACTTATGCGATAATAGAGATTTTGGTCTAAAAATAGAGTCCTAACGGTGTAACTAAGACCATCAAATCAATTACCCCTCCTAATAGACAACGATGTTAAAAAATTAAGTTGACAAGAAGAATCGATAAACACGGTTTTATAACGGTTTTGAACATGAGACTTATTACCACGACTTTTATACGCCCCCTAACGGAAGGGCCTTATTATCTTTGGTTTACCTCCATCTTTTATTCAACTTCGCCATGAAGCTTTTATTATGACTTCGGTCTTGCCTTGCCTTTTATTATCCGCCTCATCGGTGGTTTTATTAGCCAAAGACGTATATCCTCACGCTAAGGCAAATTTTGGATCTTTAAAGCTTCGAAGATTAAGGCTTGATTCACTTTCAATTTTGCATAGATTTTAGGCCTTGTGGGGCTTCAAATTGTTTGCTAGATTTTGGTGAGCACTTGAAATCTTATTATTGGATGAAGCTTTCGATTATTCGGGTGCCAATACTTCAAAACCGTGGCGCTGGCGATACCTTAATGTCTCCCCAATTTAATTACACGGAAGCTACTAGAAACCCAACAATCCTAACTAAACCGCTAAGTCAATATTTATTAAGCAAAAAAAAAATATATATTTACATGCGAAGGGAGAATAAGCAAACAACGAGAACACATGAGTTTTTGAAAGAATACGAGTACTCTACGTTTAGCATAGTAACTTATAATTAACTCTATCATTTCTCGTCCTCATTTAAGAGACTTAGCCTAATATGTAGTTAAGGAATCAAAGCTAAGTGCTCAACACGCATGGTCGAGTCAAAAATTACTCTTATTCTCGCCATCGGAAAACCTACATTCGTGTCTTAAACACTTATAAAACATGAGAAAAATTTAAAATTTGGCCATTTTTAGCCTTATTTTGCAACAAAAACGATAAACAAAAAGATAAACTTTGGAAAGCGTGAAGGTTTGGCAAGGCAAGTATCTATTCACCCCCCCCCCCATAATAAAGTTAAACATTGTCCTCAATGTTTCGAGTCTAGGGGTGCAAACACCCCCATAATAGAGACGTAGGCGAATGCCTAATCTAGCATGGAAAGGGTGTAACCAATAAATTTAAAGCCGTTTATGAAGTGTGCTAAAAACTTAAGGTTAGAACATCAAAAGGATATATCATGGATATTGAGAAAGTCTTCAAAGCAAACAATCAAGTGCTCCCATAAAACGAACACGAGAGGCTCCAATCGTGAATATCATGATCATCTAAAGTTCACAATTCACAAACAACCATGGAACAAAGGTTGGTAGGGCACAAATCCCCACACGTAAGCTACATTAGAAAGCGATAATATGTATACAGGATAAGCATGGGACTCCCCCACGAGGCACCTCGTTTTTTGATTACCGAGTCATGAGCTCGACTCGATCCCCTCAATACTAATTATCATTGGGGAAGGTGACTTGGTCGAGGTAGTTCAAGGATGGAACTTCCACGCCAAAGTAGTGCTTCAACCTATGTCCATTCACCTTGAAGTTAGGACCATCATCTTGAGCTAGCTCGATGGTCCCATACGGAAACACTTGAGTCACGGTGAATGGACCGGACCAACGGGATTTCAACTTACCGGAAAAGATTTTCAATCTTGAATTAAAAAGCAAAACTTGATCCCCAATGTTAAAAACCCGGTTTTTAATTTTAGAATCATGCAACTTTTTAGTTTTCTCTTTATAAATCAATGAATTTTCATAAGCAATGTCTCTCAATTCATCCAACTCATTTAATTGCATTTTCCGGTGTTTTCCCGCGGTCTCCATATCATCATTACAATGATTTAGGGCCCAATAAGCCTTGTGTTCTAACTCGATAGGCAAATGACAATTCTTTCCATACACAAGCTTATAGGGAGTGCACCCAATGGGCGTCTTATGAGCGGTCCTAAAGGCCCATAAAGCATCGTCCAACTTATCCGACAACAATTGTCGGTTTTCTCCACCGGATCTCTCCAAAATCCTCTTTAACGCTCGGTTTGAAACCTCGACTTGCCCACTCGTTTATGGTTGATAAGCCGTAGAAAGCCGATGTGTAACCCCATATTTCCTTAGAACCCTTTCAAATTGGTCGTTACAAAAATGGGTTCCACGATCGCTTATGATAGCACGAGGGGTTCCAAATCGAGAAAACAATTGCTTCAAAAACTTGACTACCACACGAGCATCATTGGTGGGCAAGGCCTTTGCCTCCACCCACTTATAAAGGTAGTCAACCGCAACGAGAATGTACTTATTACCACGAGATGATGGGAACGGCCCCATAAATTCTATACCCCAAACGTCAAAGATCTCACACACTTGGATGATATTTTGTGGCATTTCATCTTTTTGTGAGGCTTTTCCTTGTCGTTGGCATGCATCACACGTTTTCACAAGATCTTGTGCATCTCGGTAAATAGTAGGTCAAAATAAGCCGGCATCAAACACCTTCTTAGCCGTGAGATTAACACCTTGGTGACCACCCGTGGGTCCCTCATGGCAAGCTCTAAGGATGTTAGAAGCTTCGGTGCCAAATACACAACGTCGGATGATTTGATCCGCACAAGTTCGAAACAAGTAAGGGTCGTTCCAAAAGTAGAACTTGACGTCACGAAAGAATTTTCGTTTTTCTTGAGTCGTCATACCCTTAACGATGAAGTTACCCGCATGGTAATTTGCAAAATCCGCAAACCATGGGGTGGAAGGATCAAGCTTAGAATTCACTACACCAAGTGTTTCGAGCGGAAATGTTTCGGTGATTTCCTTGGGCTCGTAAACACTTTGGTGAGGATCTTCCAAACGAGAAAGATGATCGGCCGCTAGATTCTCGGCTCCTTTTTCGTCAACGATTTTATGATCAAATTCTTGAAGGAGGAGAATCCAACGAAGTAATCTAGGCTTAGCATCTTGCTTTGCCATAAGATACTTAATAGCCGAATGGTCCGTATACACTATGCATTTCGTCAAGACGAGATAAGGTCGGAATTTCTCAAATGCATACACCACGACAAGGAACTCCTTTTCCGTTGTAGTGTATTTAAGTTAAGCCTCGGTCATCGTCTTGCTAGCATAGTGAATAGGCAAGAAGTGCTTATCATGACGTTGCCCCAAAACGGCCCCAATAGCGTAATCACTAGCATCACACATTAGCTCAAAGGGGAGGTTCCAATTGGGAGCAACAAGAATGGGAGCTTCGGTAAGTTTCCTCTTAAGGATTTCAAAGGCTCGTACACAATCTTCGTCAAAGACAAAACGTGCCTCTTTTTCAAGAAGATGTGTAATGGGTCGAGAAATCTTCGAAAAATCCTTGATGAATCGATGATAAAAGCCCGCGTGGCCTAGGAAACTCCTAACTCCCTTAACGGTTTTGGGATGAGGTAATTTGGCGATGACGTCTACCTTAGCTTGATCTACATCAATCCCCGCTTTCGAGACCTTGTGCCCTAATACGATTCCACTCTTAACCATAAAATGACATTTTTCCCAATTGAGAACAAGGTTGGTTTCCTCACAACGTTTCAACATTCTCTCAAGGTTCGACAAACACGAAGTGAACGAATTACCAAACACGGAAAAGTCATCCATGAAGACTTCCATCGTCTTCTCGATCATATCATGAAAAATAGCCATCATGCACCTTTGAAAGGTTCCCGGTGCATTACAAAGTCCGAATGGCATTCTACGATAGGCAAACGTTCCATATGGACACGTAAACGTAGTTTTTTTTTATCACGAGGATCGATGGGAATTTGGAAGTAACCGGAAAAACCATCAAGAAAGCAATAGAAATCGTTTCCCGCAAGACGCTCCAACATTTGGTCCATGAAGGGCAAGGGAAAATGGTCTTTTCGAGTGGCTTCATTCAACTTTCGATAGTCAATGCACACTCTCCATCCGGTCACGAGTCTAGTGGGAATCAACTCCTTGGCATCGTTTGGCACAACGGTCATCCCTCCCTTTTTAGGGACACAATGAATAGGACTCACCCAAGGGCTATCAGAAATAGGGTAAATCATTCCCGCGTCAAGGAGTTTAAGGACCTCCTTTTTGACGACGTCGTGAATTTTAGGGTTCACCCTCCTTTGACTTTGGATTGTGGGCTTAAAATCCTCCTCCATTAAGATTTTGTGGGTACAAAATTTGGGATCGATCCCCTTAATGTCGGATAACTTCCACGCAATCGCCCTTTTGTGGTCCTTTAGAACATCGACAAGTGCGGTTTTTTCATCATTTGAAAGATCCTTCGCAATAATAACCGGCAACTTGTCGTCCTCCTCCAAATAGACATATTCGAGGTGAGGAGGTAAATCTTTCAACTCGACGATAGGTGGTTCCTCAAGTGAAGATTTGGGCTCGATACTCATAACCTCCTCGGGTGGAGGAAATGGGAAATCGTTAAGAAAATCCTTGATAATCGAGAAGTCCTCATCATTGTCGAGGTCTTCGTCACAAGTACGTGGAACATTGCATTCTTCCAACGTAAAACCACCACCTTCAAATGGAGTGAAGGTTGGTGTCGAATTATCAAGAATAGGATCCAACATAGTGGGATTGCCACTAGTTTCTTCATCAACAAAACCTAGAACTTCTTGTGAGAATGCCTCGCAAACCACGTCAACCATATCAACGAGGTTTATTGTTGCAACAGAATAAACATGAGAAATTTGAGAGTTTTGAGTTGCGTTTATAACAAGTTCCTCGTCGTTGAAACGTAAGGTGATCTTTCTAGCATGCACATCGATCAAAGCCATAGACATATCTAAAAACGAACGACCTAAAATGAGAGGAACTTGAGGATCCGTGGGGATATCAACAACGATAAAGTCTACGGGATAGTAGAACTTCCCCACTTTCACAAAAACGTCTTCCGCCAAACCACATGCGGGAATCGTGGAATGGTCGGTCAACTTGATAGACATTAGTGAAGGAGTAAGATTAGGAAGATTGAGCGACTTGAAGATTGCAAGTGGCATCAAGTTAATGCTAGCACCAAGATCGGCCAAGGCGAAGCATTCTTCCATATCTTGGATTGCACAAGGGATCAAAAATTTGCCGGGATCACCGACTTTTTGAGGTATGCGATTAAGATAAACCGACGAACAACTAGACAATTGGTGCAATTTCTCCTTTTTGTTCAACATACTCTTAAAGTTAGCGGAAAATCGAGGCATCATGACCAAAGCATCGGCGAAACTCACATTAAGGTGCAAATCACGAAACATTTTCATAAAAAGCTCAAATTGGTAATTGTCGTGCTCTTGACGTTTCTCCTTCCTAAGTCTCGATGGATAGGGCAAAGGTGGTGTGGGTTGAGGCATAGTAGGCATAGCCTTTGGAATCTCGGGTTCCAATGATGGTAATGGGTCAATCGTAGGTGTGACATGAGCGGTACTTCTTGTGATTGGGACATGCTCCTTTTGGACCACCACCTCGGGTTCTTCCTCAATTGCTTCCTCCGTAGGAGCAATTGGTTGAGGAGTCGGTTCCTTAAGTGTCTTACCACTACGTGTGGTAATTACTTTCATCTCACCCTTAGGGTTGGATATGGTGTTGCTAGGAAGACCACTTGACGACGGTTTACACATTATTGCCTCAAACATAGACGAGATTTTATCTTCAAAATTAGATTGCCTCAATACGGCTTCGGTTTGCCTTTTCTCGGCCTTAATCATCTCTTGTTTAATCTCATGTTGGCCTTGTTCCATCTTTTGTTGGTTTTGTTGCAACCTAGTGACATTTCCTTCCATCTTGTTGGTGTGGATTTTAAGTTCATTAGCTAACTCATTTTTCAACTCTTTCTTCAAGTCGTTCTTAAACTCGGATCTTAGGCTAATGATTTCTCTTTGAATATTATCAAACCTAGCATCATTCCCACTAGCATATTCAACAAACTCACTTGGAAGATCTTTCAATGTTTGCAAACCTTTGTTGTTATTTTGAAAATCATTTTTGTTTGAAACTTGATTATTAGCCCCTTGATTCCCATAGTTTCCCTTGTTGTAATTGTTTTTAAAACCAACTTGATTGTTGCGATAATTGTTGTTAGCATTTTGATTTGAACCAAAACCCGGTGGAGTCATTTGAACCAAAACCCGCGGAGGCATTCAAATAATCCCTTTCATGATCATTAAGTCCATTGTAAAACGTGTCAATTTGATGCAAATCGGAAAAACCGTGATTAGGACATTAATGTAACATTTCCTTAAACCTATTCCAAGCCGTTGAAAAACTTTCATTAAATTCTTGTGAAAACTTTGAAATCTCGTTTTTCAAGTGCGTAGTCTTAGAGGGAGGAAAAAATTGGTTCACAAACTTAGACACGAGATCCTTCCACGTCAATATAGAATTGGGTAGCTCTTTCTCTAACCAAATTTTAGCGGGCCCCGCTAAGGAATACGGAAAAAGCATCATCTTAATCGATTCGTTAGAGACATCCTTAAACTTGCAAGTAGCGGTAAGACGAT
Organism: Glebionis coronaria; assembly: GCA_025667525.1. NCBI lineage: Eukaryota > Viridiplantae > Streptophyta > Magnoliopsida > Asterales > Asteraceae > Glebionis > Glebionis coronaria. The sequence continues at coordinate 277,310,704 of CM046879.1, forward strand.
TGAATTGGCGGATATGGTTGTGTGGATTGTCCTTCTCATCACCACGGAATTTGTTGTTTTGGATCATCGACAACAAACCCGTTTTTACCTAAAAATTCTCCGCAAGGATAGCGGGAATCACAATAGCCTCTCCATAACCCTCGGTGGGTGCTTGAAGTAACTCCATCATAGTTCGATTCGCCATGGTTGGTGCTTCTCTTACAATGGGATCGTCAATAGGAGAATCCTCACTAGAATTGTTGGGAGTGGGAGTTTTGTTCTTTCGTTTACGTGCACGTCTTGCTTGATTTCGAGTTAGCATAAACGTCACGTACAACGAGGGAACGAGCGAAGAAGATTCTTTTTGGTGTTTTGTATTTTTCAAATTTTTTTGTGGTTTTTGATTGTATTAACCTTTTTGGAAATTGGTGAAATGTATGAAGTAGACAAAAATCTACAAATCCCCTCCTTAATGAAATCTCTCGATTAAAGAAGCCTCAAGGAATGAAAACGATCACGTGAAGTGAACGCCTTCGATGACTTTAGAACGATGGTGGAACACCAAATCATTCAAGAGGGTTTAATCAATGGAAACCAAGAAAATATATATGATACTTAGTAATACTTTGGGCGGCAAAACCCTCGATTAGCTCTCACAATCAAATACTCACAAGCAAGCAGGGAAACGAGGCGGCGCGAAGCACTTAAGATCCTTTTTCCTTAGGATATATTTTATAATATCCGCCTTATACCCACCTTATAGTTTGTATTATCAAGATTAAGCTTCACGAAAGTATTTATCTATTTTTGCCTTTTTCTCTGGTTTGAGATTCGAATACAATGATTGGGTAATGACCTCCCAAGTCAAGGTTGTGATTGCTCACGTATGTGGAGTACTTGTGAATTTATTGTTCTACGTATACAATATATTAATAATATTCACACAAAAACTGAAAACCGATAATACGTATTAGTAGAGTGCTACTAATACAAATAATAATTATGGTTAGTATAAAAACAACAATGCCAAATCAAAACACAACACGCCTCCCCGGCAGCGGCGCCAAAATGATAGTTGTAAAATTACCCCTTTAGGAAAAGGATGGTAAAAGTGGCAAGTATTAAGTGTCGGTTTAGGAAAACCAAGCACTAATGACCAATTAAGTTCGTTCTCAAGGAGGCTAGTGTGTTATGTGTGTAATGATATGGATTAATTTGTGATTATATTTGAGAAAGGAAAATAGAAAAGGGATTAGAAGAGAATGACGGTTATGAAGACGGATTAAACTAAGTCTAAAAAGGCGTACACGTAAAGTCGTAAAAAGTACCAAAATTAAAATTTTAACCTAAAAGTTTCTAAAAATTACCAAAAATCCCTAATAATATTCTAAGAGTTTACAAAAAATCAAAATTTGCAAAAACCTTTTAATTAATTAGATAATGACTTTTTAATGCTAATTAAAGCCCTAAAAATCAAAATTAATTATTAAAAAGCCCTAAACAAGATTTTAAAGTTTATAAACCTAAAAAATACTCTAATTAAGCTAAAAACTTTTTTTCAAAATTTTAAAACCAATTAAAACTATTTTTAAACAATTAAAAACTCCTAAAATCAATTAAATCTTAAATTAATTATAGAAAATAATTAAAAGACCTAAAAAATATTTGGAAAGTTGCAAAAATCCTAATTAAGTGTTAAGAACTTAGGAAAAATATAAAAACCTAGAAAATCAGACTTTTAATTTTTAATAATAAAATAATATTAAAATAATATTAAAAATCCAAAAATTATAAAAAATTCTAAAAACTTGCAAACTAGCTTAATTTAACCTAAATAACTCAGAAATGAAAGTGAAATTACCTAAATACCCCTATTGGGCCTAGAAAATGGGCCAAACCCAAAACAGACCCTTATTGGGCTTAATTAAGGCCCAATAAGAAAAAGTGTTCAAAATAAGCCCAAAAAGCACAGGTCGACTCAAAATTTGATTTTAAACAACTTTTTCCAAAGGCTCAAAAGCTAAAAATGTGAAATAAGCTAACTTATAATAAGCAGCTTATTCTTAATGGGCTTTTAAGCCCATTAAGCTATAAGCTGATGCCATAAGCTAAAATTTGACACACAAGCTTCTTTTGACCTAACAAAGACTTCTGCAAAAAGAAATTTCAAATAAGCCCACTTAATAAGCCAGAAATAGTTCACAAACTTATTCACAAAACGACAAAATAGTCGTTTATATGATCTAGACCACCTCAGAAGCTGATTCAAGTTGCAAAATGTTTCTTAAGACAAAACTAAGCTTAATAATCAAAAACCTACTCAATAAGCACACTCAATAAGCTGGAAAGTGAAATAAGCACTTATGTTAAAAGTCAAATAAGTTGGTTTTCTAGTAAAAAGTCAAAGTCAAAGTCCAATAAGCTCCAGTTTACTTAAATGGGTCAAATAATGAAGACCTATTACAAAAAATAAGTTGTTGCAAGTCAGAATAAGCTAGAATAGCTTATTGATAAGCTGATGAAAAAATTGTACTAGCAGGGGCTAGTTTTGGATGTTGAGCAGTGGAAACTTTTTCCACTGCTTGACTATTTTGACTTTTTGTCTTTAGTGACTTTTTCTTGGATTCAGATTCCACAAAGGCACCCAAATGATCTTTGGATCAAAAGGAGTCAATCACAATCAAAATAACACAATCACTAACACCCAATTGATACAATTTAATCAATTAATCATCAGACATGATACAGACATGAACAATAAGCAGTTGAGCACAAATAAGCAGTTTTAGCAATAATCAGCCAGCCAAATTCAACCAAATGCACACATAAGCTATTATAAACTCCAATAAGCAAGTCTAAACAGGTTTAATGCACTGGTTCAAAGAATTAAGCAAGATTCAAGCAATGAAAGTTACTGATGAACACTAACACATGCAGTTTTTACTTTTGCTGATGTATTTGACACACAAGCCAATTTCAACACTTCAAATCTATCAAATAGGTTATATTGATGATGTTTTAACAGCTTTTATCCCTAAACATGCATAAACTCTAGGTTTTCCCAAAATTTTAGGTCAAAAATCAGTCAACTCAACAAGATATAGCAATTTGTTTGATTCAAGGTTTCAAACTCAGAAACTTACAGCAAAACACTCTCAAACAAAGGTATAGCAGATGCAAAGCATAAACAACACAAACTAACAACACAATAACAAGATGCAAGCACAAACCAGTAGACCCAAACACCCCTTTAACTTTTCCAAATCAAAATTTTCAAAAGCAAAGTGAGATTTCAGACCAACCAAGCATCAATTAACACTAAAACAAGTATAATAAACAGATTCAAGCAAGAACAAGCCACAAAATTCACAAGAACACAAGTTTCATACAAATATCACCAAAAATCACAATTTAAGCAGATTTTGAGATTAAGTATGCAAACCTCATGGATGTACATCCACACCCACGAATTTTGAGCTTATGTGCTAGAAAGAACAAGCACAAGCTTCCACAATAAGCCTGCTAAGATTTGAACAAGGTTAAAGCAAAATATCATAAAAATCAGAAACTTTGGAAAAAGTTGATTGATGCAAACTTGTTACCCCACACTTGATTATCCCCAAGTTATAAGCCTCACCACACCTTAACCAACTCAGTTAGGATGCCATGATCAGCCCTATAGCCCAAGAATTCGAAGATTGGAACAAGACTTAGCAAAATATCAAGAAAATGAGAAAATGTGCAAACTTTTGCACACTCCTCTTTGGAAAACACGTTTTAAACTTCAAGAACTAACAAGCATATAACAAATGAAAGCAGTAAATAAGATTGGCCAATGACATGTCTTCAAGATTTCAAACTCAATTTCATTAAACTTAGAAATAGGATTTACAGAAACTTGAACAAGGAAAAATTAAAAGCAAAGTCTAAATGTTGGAACCCTAAGCCTTTATATAGGCATACAATGAACTACTAGAAAGCATAAAAACGTTGCCCTAATGTTGATGAAGTCCCCAAAATGCCCCTTTTGCCTTGTTTGAACTTGGAGAATCATGTGACTGCATTTTGGTTTGTAGCATGAGTTGGCATGTGAAAGTGTGATCAAAGGGTGTAGATGAAGCTTAGAAAGTAAGCCAAAATATGGGATGTTGGATTGCTGGCACTGTTTTGGCATATTCCTCATGTGTGTAGCAGGGGAGGTCCATGTGGGGCATCTCAAAGGTGTAGCATGCGTTTTGGGTGTTGGGTTATGATTAAGGGATGCTTAATCATGGTTCTGGATAATATTAGGGCTTAATTTCAACACAATTAAGAATGCCTAATTATGTTCTTGAGGTGAATAGTGCCAAGTTTAATCCATTTTTGGTTTGGATTATGTTTAAATATTTGTTAATGGCGCCAAGATTAATTTAATCTTAAACCAGGTGAGTGGGGAGTGACATGGAGGGATGGTGAGTTGTGATTGGAGGAAGGGAGTAAGTGGGGCACGTGGCATGATTTCACTGGCCTAGGTTACAATGTTGTCTGGCCAAGTTTCACCCCTCAGCTTTCTAAACCTTTTCACTTGCATATAAAATCGTCCAAACTTTATTTCCTTTGTTATCCAACTTTTTATTTTGTAAAGTAAATTCAGGGGTATTCTTGCCATTTTTGCATTCTTCAAGGGCTGATTTGGTATTTTCTTCAATGATAATGGTCTTGACTTGTATGTTGAGCATTTTGAAGGACTAAAATTGCCAAGTCATGTTTGATGAGGGACCATTTTTGCCAAATGTTGAAAGTTGAGGGTCCTTTTTGTAATTTTGGAATTTTCAAAGGACCAAACTTGTCATTTCTTGTACTTTGAAGGACTTCATGATGTATTTGACTTTGTGGATGATATTGGTTGACAATTTAGCTTTGTTGAGGGGCTAAACTTGCCAATTCTTCAAAGTGGAGGGCCCTTTTTTGTAATTTTGACAAACTTTAGGGACCAAACTTGTAATTATGAGGATACAAGGGTATAAAGTGTCAATTCTTCTATATTGGAGGACCCTTCTTCATAATTCTTCAAATCTTCAAGGGTTGATCTTGGGAAAGTCTTCATTAGGGCTTGGTTCATTGTGCGGCTTCGTTTCCCGTGTTCGTTTTTGCATGATTCTTGTGATCTTTTGTCATTTTCTCAATATCCGTACCTAAAATACACAAGTAGCAAGCACAAGCATATATATGGGTATTTTGATGATATTTAATGCATTTTAAGCCCTATTTGGAAATGAGACTATGTATAAAAGCAGTCTCATCACAATACAATGAGCTACTCGAGGTAGACTCACACCAAGCAAACGGAAATATTTTCCATTTATTGCATTGGTGGAAGACCGAGATTTCCCTTTACATGTAATTCCTGGATAGAATATCTCGTCCTCGGTAGAGAAATGTGAGGGAACATCAAGGGCTTTGATAGGTGTAAAAACACCCATCTTTTCTACCACTTAATTACAATAATAATCGAGCCAAAACGTGTATTTTATGTGTTTTATATCGGAATTATGCGTGGTTTGTGTTTTTGTTGTGATTTAGGACGAAAAGGTGAAAAGTGGAGAAAACACGGGAATTCACGGGCATTTACGGACTTTTATTGAAGAAAAAGATGAAAGACGAAGTCAAGAAGTCAAGAGTGCAAAAAGAACGGAAGTCCAAGACCAATTCTGAAGATTTATCGAAGAAAAAGTCAAAAGACAGAAGTTTACTTAAAGCCGAGGAACTCAAGTCTTATTTATCGAAGAATTAAAAGACGAGTCCAAAGAAATCCCGAGCCAAAAGTCATCAAAGTCCAAGATTAACAAAAAGATTAAGAAGGAAGGACTTAAGGGCACAATTAAGAAGAAAGGAAGGAGGGGATGAAGCTTCTTCTAACCACTCCCCTAATCACCTATAAATACCCCTCTTATTCATTTCACTAGTTTTTGTTGGCTAGATTGACAAACTAGTTCTTCCACCTTTATTTTATGCACCTTTAATTACTTGCACCTTTAATTACATGTCTTGCACCTTATTTACCATTTAATTTCATGTAAGTTTTTCTTTTAATTCTCGCACCTTTACTTTATCTTGTTGCTCTCACTCTACCTTTCTTTAATCTTTGATTTTTATGCTTTTCATCTTGTTTACTTGTTTAAAGATTAAATTTTTATGCTTTTGATTGTTTTAAATCATTTATTTTCATAGCTTATTTTGTTTATTTTCAAGTTTATACAGTTTTTACAAAAGTTATTTTCGTATAAAAAGTTGTTTTTCTTAAACCTTATTCTTTTCTTGTTTTAAAAGTCTTTAAATTTCAGTTTAGCAGCTTATTTTCATACGGTTTACTTTAGGATTTTAGACTTGTGCTTATTTGAATCATAGCTTATTTGTTTAGCTTAATTTGTACTTTTTCCTTCGTATTCCGATTGGAAAATCGGAAAGGGGTTTCCATATTCCGACCATAGCTCCTTGCTTGGTCGGAAAAGGGTTTATAACTTTCCGATTAGGAGGAATTTGGTATTCCGATTTGCGAGTGTTTGGGTATTCCGATCAGGGGATTGTGACAGCATTCCGATCTGAATCTATTTCTAAACATTCCGATCGAGGTGCTACTTTGGTATTCCGATTGGGTAGGTGACAATATTCCGATCATAGGGTTCTGATATGCATTCCGACCAAGTCCATATTCCGTATTCCGATCACAAGTAAGTTTATATTCCGATTGGGATTTGTCAGGATATTCCGATCGTGGGTAAGTGACATATTCCGATTGATTGTCTGATCAATATTCCGATTTGGGGTAAGCTAACATTCCGATCAAGGTGTGATCGGAATATATTCCGACGGTGGGTTATTTTCCATGCTTTCTCTTGTTTAATTTTTAGTTTATGTTTTTATACTTTGTCTATTTTTAATTCTCGTCATGCTTTTATTTTTGGTCGTTTAATTAATTTACTTTCCGTGACGTTTTTAAATATTGCACCACTTTACGTTTAATTAGATTTAGACTTTACTTTAACGCCACTTTACTTTAACGACATTTACTTTTAAGTCTTGCACATTTAAATATAAAAACAACCAAAAAAATATTTGTTTCACTAAAGAATAATAGAGTCACATAGAGAACCTAGATCAATTCGATTAGACCAACACAAAGAACTTTAATTTTTTATACGGGGTGTCAAAAGCCTTGTATTACATGGCGTCGCTGCCGGCTCTTTTCGTAAAGATTAATGGTTTTCTGTGAAAGACGCGTTGCTTTTTGGGATCCGTTCACTTGTGAGCGTTATTTTTCTTGCATAAAAATTTCAAAAAAAAAAAACCCATAAAAATTAAAAATTGATAAAAATCCATAAAAATTAAAAATTTCAAAAATCCAAAAAGATTTTATCTTTATTGTGTATATATATTGTCTTTGTGTTTGGTTTCTTTTTCTTTTGCATTTTAAGGTGTATGCGTACTAGACCTTCCAATTATCAAGAGCACGAGACTCAGGAAGATTTAGCTATGTCAGGTGTAAACAACAATAATCCACCGCACCTTAATAATAACAACAATGTTCTTCCACAGCCCGATCTTCGGACCATGGAGGAACTTTGTCAACCTACAATGTTTGGACGAGGAGGACCGATTGCGCCGATGCAAATCAACGCTCCTGAGTTTTCGTCGAAGCACCACATGATTCAGCAAGTGCAAACTAACCCATTCCGTGGATTGCCTGATGATGATGCCAACAAACACCTTGACAAGTTCATTACAATCACCCAAAGCATGAAGTTGGCTGGTGCCACAATGGATGAACTTCGCCTACAACTCTTTCCACATACTTTATTACATCATGCCGAGAAATGGTTTGATCGTCTCCCGAAGAATTCTATTCACACTTGGGATGACATGACTCAACGCTTTTTGTCGCGCTACTTTCCACCATCCATGGTCACGAGCCTTCGCAATCAAATCAGCGGTTTCATGCAAGACCCTGATGAATCTCTTTTTGATGCTTGGGAGCGATATAATGTCTTGATTGATCGTTGTCCAAACCACAACATGCTCCCTGTAACCTTAATAGATACTTTCTACAACGGTTTGACTTTTCGAGATCGTGATACGATCAATGCAGCCGCCGGTGGCACATTCATGAAAAGGAGACCCGAGGAGTGTAGAGAGTTAATTGAGAACATGACTACTCACCACAAAAACTGGGATTCCTCTGCTTCTTCAAGGAACAATCCGAGAGTCAATGTTTCCTCCACTTCAGCAAACCCTGATATGACCGAACTCACCCGTGTGCTGACTGAAATGAGCAGAAGTATGCAACTCTTGGCTTCAAACCAACAACAACAACAAGTTAAAGCTGTTGCTACTCCTTGTGAAACATGCGGCGGTCCACACCCATTCACCGATTATCCTTCGACTCAAGGAAATCCGGAAAATGTGTATGCAGCTTATGGTAATTATTCACTGGAAAATTACCAAGCTCGACAAGGGGATAGAAATTTGCTGAGTTACCGATCAAACAATTACCTTTCACCCGGTTTTTCTCCTCAAAACCAAAACCCCGCCAACAACTACACTAGAAGCAACCAAATCCCACCAAGAGCTTCTAACCCTTATCACCCACCCGCTCAACAACTCCCACCCAGTAATCCGGATGTTGAAGCCATCATGAGAACCCAAGGTGAGAAATCAAGAATTTGCAGAGCCAAATTATCAATCTTAAAGGAGATATTACCAAGCAAGGAAATGAGATAAGATCCGAGCTTCGAGATAATATTCAATCCTCCTTCAGCAATCAAACAAATGATTTGAAGAATATGCTTGCTAGTTTCTTGCCCGCCGCTCAACCTTCTTCTTCGAGTTCTCTACCTTCAAACACCGTCACTAATCCGCGAGCTAATGTGAGTGCTATTACTACCCGTAGTGGAGTCACCATCGTAGGACCACCAACCCCACCCCATCATCTACAACTCCTCCACCACCATGTGTCCCTACTCCTCCTACACCTAGTATTAGTGCACCATTACCGTCTCCGCCTCGACGTGATGAAGTTCCCACGAATAACCCTTCAACATCTCAACCTTTACCTACACCTGCACCTTCACCACCCAAACCCAGTATCCCGTATCCCTCTCGTTTAGGCAAGTCCAAAATGCTAACCAAGGAAGACTCCGAAGTGTGACGCTATGTGAAGATGATTTCTCAAATGAACTTCAACATTAGCTTTCTTGAAGCACTTGTCCACATGCCCAAATTTGTTAAAGCATTTAGGGAATTGCTTAACAAGAAGGAGAAGCTGATTGAACTCGCCAACACACGATTAAATGAAAACTGCTCTGTAGTTATTCTTAAAGAACTTCCGGAAAAGCTTGGAGATCCCGGTCGCTTTGTGTTGCCTTGCGTGTTCAACAAAACTGAAGAATTTACTACCCTTGCTGATCTCGGGGCCAGTATTAATTTGATGCCATTGAGTGTTTGGAAAACACTATCATTGCCCGACCTTACTCCCACAAAGATGACTCTTGAACTTGCAAATCGCACTCTCGCTTACCCCGTTGGTATAGCCGAAGATGTGTTTATTAAATTTGGCACATTTACTTTCCCGGTCGATTTTGTCGTTGTTGATTATGAAATGGACCCTCGTATTCCTTTAATACTTGGTCGGCCATTCTTACGAACCGGACGAGCTTTAGTAGATGTGGTCGAAGGTGAGTTAATCTTAAGAGTCGGGGATGATGCACAAGTTTTTAAAATGGGGAAACTTACAAGTACAACCTTTGGAGGCCGCGAATCAGTGAATATGGTTAATGTGCTCGATGACTTTACCGTCTACGATAATCCTCTATTCGACTCTTGCATCGATAATCCACTTTTTCAAGATGATGTGGATGATTCTCGCCCCAATTTGGACCCTTCTCCCATTTATGATTCTCCACCGGTCTTTGATGCTTATGATGATGATGATTCTAGCTTAGATTCGGATGATTATGATGCCCTTACTTCTGAGTATCCCGAGCTACCCACGTATGATGATTTCGATGAGGCTGATACTCTTTCGAGTGATTCTTCTCACGATGAAGATCCTCCGCCATCACTCGATCCTACTTTGGACGATTACTCATTCGAGGAAGACTTCTCTACATTTCTTAACACTTACTTCCCTCATGAGAGTGATGCACCTCCTTTGGACTTTGAGGATTATCGTCTTGATCCTACTTTGGATTTGAAGAACATTCTTTCTAAAGGAGAAGAAACAGGTCGACACCAATATCCGCAGCACATATGATTTAACACCTCTTTGTCCCCCTTCTGAGGACGAGGTTGTGCTTCTTCGCGGATCTTCTTCACACTCTGCTGAGCCTGAGTGCTATTTTCCCCTAAAGGAAAAGGTGTTCGACCCCGGTATTGAAATTCTGCAGCCATCTCAGTATCCACCTGATGAAATAAAAGGAAAAATATTTGGAAATATTGAAGACATGCTTTCACCTCACCATACTTGCTTCCACCGTGCTCCATCACTGCTTAAGGGAACCTTGCCTACTCTTCTTTGGCTTGCCTTGTTCGCCTTAAGCCTGTGCTATTTGATGGACGAAAACTATGTCTTTGATCCTGGTGGATATGTTTCATGCTTCTTCCGTTGATGATCAAGGTCGAGTCAGGCTAATGACTCGGTTAACAAAAATCAAGCGCTTCTTGGGAGGCAACCCATGTATCCATCTTTTCGCTTTCTTTATCATAAGTGTAGGGGAGACCCGTTGGTGTTTGCTATATCCTCTCCTCACTTCTTAATCAGGGATTCGAGCTTCTATGATCTACTCTTGATAATTCTTGAAGACCCGTGATTCCGTGTTCTACTTCTTCCTGGTTCTATCCTAAACTCTTTTCGATTCACTATTTTATATTTTCTCAATATTAAAATAGGAATCTCTTTAGTTGTCTTTTCCTTAGCAAGATTTAAACAACGTGCACAATGTCCTAAGTGTAGGGGAGTTTACTCCCACATGCTTAAACATTGAGGACAATGTTTATGTTAAGTGTAGGGGGGACTTCTATCGAAGTTAAGTGGCCTTTTCCTTATTTTTGTCCTCATTTTAACCGGAAAATCAATTTTTCGACATTTTTCAAAATTTTTGATCTATTTTGGCCTATTAGTTTTTATCTTTTTATAGTTATTTTCTTCCTTTGCTAGAATAAATCTTTGAATAAGTGGTTTTTATTTTCAAATGTTGTGAATCATTTGACTCAACCCGAGTTTACTTATCTAAGTTACTCTAACTAGTATCCTTAACATATTTAAGTCAAGTTTTGCTAGGCTATTATATAGGGAGTTATAAAACGCGAAAGTCTTAACTCTCACGGGTTAAGAACAAGAACTTTTCGCAAGTTCCTATAATTGATCCTAGAGAGTCGTTTATCAAGGGAACTTTAAAATGCGAATTCTAAACATGAAAAAGTCTAAGAATTTGCAAGATCCTATAGGCAACTCGAAAACCCAAAACTTTGATTTAATAGGCTAAGCATCCACGAGTCTCATTCTTTGAGATTTTAAATTGTGGAGAACGAGAGATGATAGAGCCAATTATAAGTTTGGAATTCTTTCGGGAATTTATGTGAGTTAATTATAAGCCTATTCTCCCATCGCTTTCTAAATAAATTTATCTGCAATAAATAAGGTTGTACATTTGAAAAGTTACTTAGCTTCTAGCCCAAGATCGTTTAAAAGTTGCTCGGTATGGATTAAAGTTCATAGCCAAGGCATAACTTATTGAAGCGGTATGCGAAGATTGGCGAGTCCGAAAAGGCCCTAACAAGGCATGAGGGCTATATTTTGTTGCTAATGATCCGAAGTGATGTGAAGAATCATTTATCGAAAATCAATATGAAGGATCGAGACACACGACGAAAAGCAAAAATTTCCAAAAATCATGGAGAAGTGTATCCGAAAAGACCCTAACAAGGTATGAGGATAAATAGATCCAAGTCATAAAAGGAGGCGGATCGTTGTATATCAAAGTCCAAAATAAAGATTGGAGAAAAATGAAGAAGTCGTGGTCCAAGTATGAATCTCTCAAAACCTCAAGTGAAGAAATTCCATTATTAAGAGAAGATCATTATTTCATGAACGTCTCTCAAGGTTTGAAGTATGAAGCCGCTACCAAATATCGGTCCGAGAAAGGTCTCAAATCGCGAAGCAAGTTATGCCAAGATATGAACTTTATGAGGTCCCGAGAAGCAGTTTTAAAAGATTTTGTCCTTTAGCTAACTATTGATTAAATCGTTCACTTTATTTTCAGACTAAATAACTATCGAAATAAGTCAAACAATGCATCCTCGTGATCATTCAAGACAAATAATAAAATATAAGAGATACCCATAGGAATAAGGGAGTGTAAGTGAATAATTGGCCCACATGAGTTCGTGATAGTTTACTAACTTATAATAACAATGATCTTGTTTTTAAGCTTGGTTTGGAGAAAGTGAAAACTTGAGGATGATGATTATTCATGACATTTCCAAAACCCAAGGTATGCTTTTGATTTCTTTACTTTGAATGTTTATAGTTTCTATCTCTTTAATAAAGGCCAACATGGATTAATTATGATAAAAAATGTAAACGTGCTTTGTAACTAATGCATTGCATGAGGACATTGCAATGGTCAAGTGTAGGGGATTTGATAGGTGTGAAAACACCCATCTTTTCTACCACTTAATTACAATAATAACGAGCCAAAACGTGTATTTTATGTCTTTTATGTCGGAATTATGCGTGGTTTGTGTTTTTGTTGTGATTTAGGACAAAAAGGTGAAAAGTGGAGAAAACACGGGAATTCACGGGCATTTACGGACTTTTATTGAAGAAAAAGATGAAAGACGAAGTCAAGAAGTCAAGAGTGCAAAAAGAACAGAAGTCCAAGACCAATTCTGAAGATTTATCGAAGAAAAAGTCAAAAGACGGAAGTTTACTTAAAGCCGAGGAACTCAAGTCTTATTTATCGAAGAATTAAAAGACGAGTCCAAAGAAATCCTGAGCCAAAAGTCATAAAAGTCCAAGATTAACAAAAAGATTAAGAAGGAAGAACTTAAGGGCGCAATTAAGAAGAAAGGAAGGAGGGGAGGAAGCTTCCTCTAACCACTCCCCTAATCACCTATAAATACCCCTCTTATTCATTTCACTAGTTTTTGTTGGCTAGATTGACAAACTAGTTCTTCCACCTTTATTTTATGCATCTTTAATTACTTGCACCTTTAATTACATGTCTTGCACCTTATTTACCATTTAATTTCAAGTAAGTTTTTCTTTTAATTCTCGCACCTTTACTTTATCTTGTTGCTCTCACTCTACCTTTCTTTAATCTTTGATTTTTATGCTTTTCATATTGTTTACTTGTTTAAAGATTACATTTTTATGCTTTTGATTGTTTTAAATCATTTATTTTCATAGCTTATTTTGTTTATTTTCAAGTTTATATAGTTTTTACAAAAGTTATTTTCGTATAAAAAGTTGTTTTTCTTAAAGCTTATTCTTTTCTTGTTTTAAAAGTCTTTAAATTTCAGTTTAGCAGCTTATTTTCATACGTTTACTTTAGGATTTTAGACTTGTGCTTATTTGAATCATAGCTTATTTGTTTAGCTTAATTTGTACTTTTTCCTTCGTATTCCGATTGGAAAATCGGAAAGGGGTTTCCATATTCCGACCATAGCTCCTTGCTTGGTCGGAAAAGGGTTTATAACTTTCCGATTAGGAGGACTTTGGTATTCCGATTTGCGTGTGTTTGGGTATTCCGATCAGGGGATTGTGACAGCATTCCGATTTGAATCTATTTCTAAACATTCCGATCGAGGTGCTACTTTGGTATTCCGATTGGGTAGGTGACAATATTCCGATCATAGGGTTCCGATCTGCATTCCGACCAAGTCCATATTCCGTATTCCGATCACAAGTAAGTTTATATTCCGATTGGGATTTGTCAGGATATTCCGATCGTGGGTAAGTGACATATTTCGATTGATTGTCTGATCAATATTCTGATTTGGGGTAAGCTAACATTCCGATCAAGGTGTGATCGGAATATATTCCAACGGTGGGTTATTTTCCATGCTTTGTTTTGTTTCATTTTTAGTTTATGTTTTTATACTTTGTCTAATTTTAATTCTCGTCATGCTTTTATTTTTGGTCGTTTAATTAATTTACTTTCCGTCACGTTTTTAAATATTGCACCACTTTACGTTTAATTAGATTTAGACTTTACTTTAACACCACTTTACTTTAACGACATTTACTTTTAAGTCTTGCACATTTAAATATAAAAACAACCAAAAAATATTTGTTTCACAAAAGAATAATAGAGTCACATAGAGAACCTAGATCAATTCGATTAGACCAACACAACGAACTTTAATTTTTTATACGGGGTGTCAAAAGCCTTGTATTAGGTTTCTCCCACACTAAAACCACACAAAGCATCGCCAAAAGGAGTAGACGAGCTTGTAGCACTCAAAAAACGTGGTGATGACAGAGTTAGACTTGTAGAAAAATCATTTAAATGAATTTTAAAATATTTTCCTTTTTCCTCGGAAGCGGCGCCAAAATGATTGTAGTCTTTTTACACTTGTTTTAGGAAAAACATATAATGGACAAGTATTAAACGTTCACGTTTTGGAAAACGCGAATGCTCGATAAATGCGAGTTTGTTCTCGAAGGAGGTGTGTGTTGTGTGCCAATTATATAAAAACAATGTTTGGATTAGTGATCGTTTTTGTATGAGATAGATTTAAAAATAAAAACGAATTACGCTAAAAATTATGCTACGACGGAAAAAACGTGAAATCGTAAAACTCGACAAAAACCGAAACTACTCTAAAATTTACCAAAATTTAAACTAAGTTAAGAAAAATGTAATTAAAACAAAAGTGAAAACCAAAATTTCCAAAACTTATTTAATTAATTTATATTAATTTTTAAAATTTAATAAAGGACCCAAAAATAAATAAAATTAAATAAAAGTTGAAATGAAAATTTAAAGATTTGTAAACCTAAATTATACTAAAACAAGTTTAAAAACTATTTTTCTAAAAATTTAACCTACCGTTTGCTATTTTTAAATTAATTTCTAAAACTTAAAATGAAAATAATGATTAAAAATTATTAAAAAATTCTGATTTTACTTCTAAAAAATCATAAACTCTATAATAATCTGATAAAAAAATGAAAAAACTAAAAAAGGCTTAACTAATAAGCTGCTAGCAGCTTATTAATTAACGAATTGGATTATTAAGATGATAATTAAGTACCCTTAAATATATGATGGTGGGAATGGGTGACAAGGAAAACCACCTAGGTTACCGGTAAGCCCTCTAGTCCCCCAACGAGGGGTCGAGGGTTCGAATCCGGGCTAGGTCGGGTTTTTGTAAAATAATTTTTTTTTATTTTTCTTGTTTAACCACTTGAAGGACAGTAATCCTATACTATAAAAACACAAATCCAATCCCAAAGCACTACGAATTAAGCTGCTATTGAGCTAAAGAATATCACAGATTTGAACTTTTTTTTCTCTTGTTCTTTGCTGTTATGACTTAACTGCTTAGGGAGGTATATGGAGCCCGGGAAAGGACTGATTGTAGTTGTTGGGCACAAACGGCACCCCACAAGCCAGTGGGCTTGTGGAAGACAAACTTACAACAAATAAACACAGACTAAACACAAATTAGCAAAATGAAAGGGCTGTTAGCATAGGCTGGGCAAACAGCGGGCAAGGTGGCTTGTTATGACCATCAATATTCTCAAACTTGCAACGCTAACCATACTAAGCCTGTTAGTACCAAATCCCTATCAATTTGGCGAATAATGAATCTATAAAACACCTAACTGATACCCAAAGTGAACCTCCTATATTCAGGCAGTGAAAAGTGGGGAGTGGTGGTGATTCGCTATGACAGTGAGCTACAAGGTTAGATTACGCCACCAAAGGACCTCAAAACTAGCAATATCAGATTATGAGGGCCTAGAACAAGCTATGTTCACCATCAAATCATCAATGTACAAACTGGGCACAATAATGGGGGTGTAGTTGTGCTAACATTGAAACAGCGGGTTCTAAGCTAATTTTATGCTTCCAAACTAAGCACTAATTACCACTATGACTTAAAACGGAATACCTCCTATACCTAAACTACTTTCTACCAAAATTTTAAGGTCTAAAAACTTCTAACAAGTGAACTAAGGCTGCTGATCTAGTTGGTGACAGCAATGGTGGACGTACTGATGCAATTGGTCCGTTGATGAGATTTGATGGGTTTTCACAGCCACATTAGTCCACCAAAACAGAATCCAAAATTCACCAATCCTATTCTAAACTACCTCCAAACTGAGACCAGGATCTTAAAAATAATCACAATCTACCCCTACTGTGTGTTGGTGATGAGACTACATTTATACATAGTCTCATCATCCAAATCGGGCTTAAAACGCTTAAAAATATCATAAAATACCCCAAAATATGCTTGTGTTTGTTCATTGCGTATTTTAGGTGCGGATATCGTGAATTCAACAAAAAATCAAAGGTATCAAGCAAAAACGAACATGGGAAACGAAGCCGCACAAAGAACTGGACAAGAATTATGATTTTCCATTAAAGTCCTTGAAGTTTGAAGATTCGTCAAGAATGGTCCCTCATCTTTTGAAGAGTTTTCACTTTAGACACTTGTAAATCTCAAATATACAAGTTAGGTCCCTAAATTTTCAAGTCATAACATTTATTACCCTTGAAGAAAGCAAAATTTGCATATTTAGTCCTTGATACAAGTTTATAAATTGAGTGTTCCAAAAATGACAAGTTAGTGAAACTTGTATCAAAGGAAATGGAGTTATGGCTTTTGAAAACCTTATTTACAAAGAAATCAGAAGTGTAGGGATGAAAACCACCAAACATCCTAATTCACCCCACCACTACCGATCCTCCACGTCCCCCAATCCATAAAACCAACCCTACCCGTTACCCTATTACCCAAACCACCCAACCCGGTTTCATTATATTAATAGTGATTTTAAACCTAATTTAATATAATAAACTAGGGAGGTTAACACTTTTTCCCCATTACCAGATTAAACACACACAGCCTCTCACACACTCATGAACTAAACCCTAAACCCTCGTTACTCACAATTAAAACTCCAAAATGTATAGATCATTGATTGATCATATCTTAACCAAAACCCAATCCTCAATCCCCAAATTTGTCCCCTCTTCTCACCACCAACCTATCCACGTGTCCCCTGTCCCCCCCCCCCTTGAGAAGAATCCAAAAAATGCCACTAGAATCAGTGGCCAAGGAGGATTGCTTACTTCTCACATTCAAATGAATGGCTATGATGCATTCAACACAGCTGGAATATCAATATCAGTCACATGACACCTCTTTTGACCATTTGAAGAATTCAAACAGCAAGGGTAAATTCAGAAGATTAGTTGTTAGGGTTTGATGAGATGGCATTTATACATGATCTCATCGTTCTTTTCGGGCTTTAAATGCATTAAAATGTCATAAAATACCATATATATGCTTGTATTTGTCTACTTGTGTGTTTTAGGTATGGATATCGTGAAAAAGACAAAAGATCACAAGAAACAAGGAAAAACGGACACGAGAAACGAAGCCGTACAAAGAACCGGGCCCTAGTTCATGATTTATCCAAGATTAACCCTTGAAGACTTGAAGATGTACAAGATTAATCCTCAAATTATGAAGAAATGACACTTAAAACCCTTATATATTCATAATTACAAGTTTGGTCCCTTAAGTTTGTCTAAATTACAAAATGGTCCTTCAACTTTGAAAAAATGGCAAGTTTAGTCCCTCAACAATTCTAAATTGCCAATTATGGTCCCTCATGAAGTCAAAGATACAATGTAGACCTTTGAAGATCAAGAATGTCCAAAATCATTCCCTCAAATATTCAAACATGGCAAAAACTACCCTTTAAACACTTTTGCAAAAGTTTTAGGGCAAAAGTGTGAAAATCAAAACTTGAATAACAAAGGAAAACGTGTTTGATGGCTGGAAAACTTGTTTTATCCATTTCATCAAAACACAAGGGCTAAACATGTGCAAATGAAACATTTGAAAGTAAATTGCGCCAAACACTTTCCACTTCCACAATAAACGGATCAAAAGGTGTTACTATTCAACTTTCACCCCCAGTTACCATTCCATTTAAACCAAAGGGTAAATCCCAATTACCCACACCCACGTGTGATTCACACATGTAGAAACCCATCCCACACACAAAACCCTCACCTCCACTCACCAAAGGGCCCCACCCATTCACACGTCAACCAATCAACATCCAACTTAGGCTCCAAGGAATGCCAGGTGTCAAAATCAACAGCCCACACTCTTTGCTTGGTTACAAAGCTAAAATGAACGATTTGGATGAATTTGGACAGCTTAAACAACAAATGCGTCTAGAAGATTCAAGGGCATTTTAGGGACTTCATACCTAAGGACTCCTCAACTTGTGAGAGAGCCTTGTTCCAGTTTTACCTTTTAAACATTGTAATTCCTTTTTGAAATTTATAAAAGTTGGTATTTTGAGAAAATTGTAATTCCTTTTTATGTTTTTGAAAGTTGGTGTTGTTTAAGGGTAATTCCGGGTTCCATTTGATGTTATAAGTGTGCTTGAATCATTTGGTTCAAGGACGTTTATGTTTGGTAAGGTTTTCAAGTTTGAAAAAAGCTTGAAAAGAGGTTTCTGATTTTGCTATTTTTGTTGTACTAATCCTTAACCAAAAGCTATAAGCTCTTACAAGCTTGTTGACACCAAGCTTGTGAAGGGATTGGAGCCTTTGGTTGGGCTGTTTGTTCATTGTGTTGAAGAAATCAAGCCCTTGAGTTTCTGCTTTGAAACATCAACCAAGGCATTCATCCATCTTTCTTGTTGAAGTACCTTGGATTTGTTCTAGTTGTTGAACAAGGTCCAAGGAGCATTGCTGGTCCTCCTAGGATGTTGTGGAGGACAGGTATAAGCTCTTGTTAAGATTCCTCTAAAAATCACATGATATTGTCTATTTTATGATTTGGTATGTGATTTGGTATGTGATTTGGTGATTTTGTGTTTGTGATTTGTGTTTTATGGTTGCAATCTGTTAGTTGTCACCTAGTGTAGCTATTTGATCTATAAAATCAGCAGGTTGTTTGAAGGATTAAGAATTTTGTTTGAAAAGTGCTTATTAAAGGATTGTTTGGGATTACTGGTTCATAAGGCCTTGTGGCCTTGTGCCCTTGGTTCTTAGGGTTTGGGAAGTCTAAACAAGTCTTAATATACAAGTTTTAGCCATTGGTTAAGTTTCTGAAAGTTTGGAAAAAGGATTTGAAGTTTTGCTAAAATCTGATAAAAAGTGTTTTGGAATTGGTTAAACACATCAGATCCAATAACTTCTTTGTTAGTTGGATCTAAGGGCTGAAATCAGGTTTGGGAATAGTTTAGGTGATAAGCTATCTATTGGTTATCTGGTTGTTGATTTTGGTGGCTTATTGAGTGTGCTATAGCTTATCAAAGTTGGCTGAAGTGGTCATTTGCATCAGCAAAGTGACCACCTCATTTGGTGCTTGCATTTGTATTTCTAGTGTAAGTCTTGTTGTTTTGTTTCTTGGATCCTGTTTATGTGCTGCTTGTGAGGATATATGGCTACTTGGATTGCTTTGTTGATAGCTTATAAGCTTACTGGCTTATTGGCTTATTTGTGCCAAAACACATCAAGTCTACCCAACTGGTAGACCTTGATTCACAAGGTTTGTACTCAAGCCTTAACCAGTAGGGTGAAAACAAAGTTTTAACACTTCATTAAGTCTGTCAACTTCCAAAATTGTGCTTGTCAGCGTTTATTTACTCTTGTTAGCATTTGACTATTGGTTAAACTTGGTCATATAGCTTATTAAATCTGTTTTGCTTATTGGTACATGCAACAACTTGGTTTTTGTAATAGAACTCATTTTTCTCAGCTTAATAACAAGTCTGGAAGGTTACAAGTCTTTTGGTTAAGCTTTTGCTAAAAAACTAGCTTATTTGGTTTTTTCAGCCAGCTTATTGGTTCTTACAGCTTATTCTACTTGGCTTTTTGTAATTTTCTTGATTGATTATTCTTAGTTAAGCTATTTGTGAGCTTTTGCAACAAACTAGAGCTTCTGAAACGCCCTAGAACTCTAACCCGACTATTTTGTCGTTTTGTGGAATTGTTCTTTGCTTATTTCTGGCTTATTGAGTGTGTTTTTTCAAAATTTCTTTTTACAGATCTCTTTAGTATCTCAAAAGAAGGTTGTGTGTTTAAGCAGAGCTTATGGCATTGGCTTATTGCTTAATGGGCTTATTGGCCCAATAAGAATAAGTTGTGTGTTCATTAAGCTGTGATAAGCTCATTTTCAGCTTTTGGGCCTTTAGAGTTTTGTGTTTAGAATTGAATTTTGAGTCAGATAGGGCTTTTCCAAATCAATTGGGCCAAGTTTGACTTTTTGGGCCCATTTAGCCCATTTGTGTTGACTGTTTTGGGTTTTGGCCCATTTGAGGGCCCAATAAGGGTATTTCGGTCATTTCACTTTCATTATTTGATTATTTAGGTTAAAATAAACTAGTTTGCAAGTTTTCAGAATTTTTTATATTTTTGGATTTTTAATATTATTTTAATATTATTTTATTATTATTTTACAAATTTCACATTTTTGCACTTTTTATATTTTTCTTAGCTTAAATACATTAAAATAGGAATTTTGCAACTTTTAGATTAATTTTATCATCATTAGATTAATTTTTATAATTATTTTACGTTTTAATAGTTTTAAATCATTTTAAATAGTTTTTATTAGTTTAAAAATTTATAAAAATAGTTTTTAATCTTTTTAGGTCATTTTAGAGGTTTACTAATTGAAAAATATTTATTTGGGCTTTTTGATAATTAATTTGATTTTTAGGGCTTTAATTAGCATTTAAAAATTAATATTTAATTAATTAAAAGGTTTGAAAAAGTTTTGATCATTGGTAAACTCTTAGTTTATTTATTTTGATTTTTGGTAAATTTTTAGAAATTTTTAGAATTAATTTTTATTTTTGTACTTTTTCCGGTTTTACGTTTAGTCGTAGTAGTAATTAATTTCACGTCTTCGTCATTCTCTTTTCTCATCCCTTCTATCCAATATTAATCTCAAACCAATTACGAATTACTCACACACATATACCTCCTTGGGAAACGAACTTGACCTTCATTAGGGTCATTTGTGCACGGTTTTCCTAAACCGTCGTACTTAATACTTTCCCTATTTACCTCCTTTTCCTAAAGGTATGGTAAAACACTGCAATCATTTTGGCGCCGCTGCCGGGGAGGTGTGTCGTGATTAATTTGTCTTGTTGTTTTTAATATTAACCATAAATAGTATTTGTATTAGTAGAAATCTACTAATACGTATTATCGGTTTTTTTTGTTTTTCTTGTGAAATTATTATTATTACTATATTGTATTAAGTATCACAATCAATACAAAATATCTCCAAAAGTGTGAAAACACAACCTTAATTGGGATTTGATCCCCTAATTATTGTATTCGAATCTCAAACAAAAGAAAAAGGCAAAAATAGATAAATACTTTCGTGAAGCTCGATTTTGAAAAATACGAACTATAAGGTGGGTATAAGGCGGGTATTATAAAATATACCCTAAGGAAAAAGGCTCTTAAGTGCTTCGCGCCACCTCGTTTCCCCGCTTGCTTGTGAGTATTTTAAGATTGAAGGCTAATCGAGGGTTTTGCCGCCCAAAGTATTATTACGTATAATATTTTTTTTGGTTTTCTTTGTGATTAAACCCTCTTGAACAATTAGGTTTTCACCAAAGTTCTAAAGTCATTCGAAGGCGTTCACTCCACATGATCGTTTTCATTCTTTTAAGGCTTCTTTAATCAAGAGTTTGATTCGAGGAGGGATTTGGTAGATTGTTGTCTACGAAGATACACCAAAATCCAAAAAAATTAAAAAATCAAAAACACAAAAAAATTGAAAATTCACAAAACACCCAAAAAGAAACTTCTTTGCTCACCTCCCATTCTACGTGAAGTTTATGCTAACTCGTAGTCAAGCAAAACGAGCTCGTAAACGTCTTCAAAAGCAAGCAAATCAAGAGACGTTGATTGAAGAACAAACTCCAATTGTTGAACCTATTGTAGAACAAGAAGTCGTCATGGCTAATCGTACTATGATGGAGTTGCTTCAAGCACCCACCGAGGGTTTTGGAGAGGCCATTGTGATTCCCGCCATCCTTGCGGAGAATTTAGAGATTAAGACGGGTTTAATGTCGATGTTGAAAGCTAATAAGTTTAGAGGTCATGAGAAAGACAACCCGCACTATCACATAAGGAATTTTAATCATCTCACCGATACTAGCAAGTTTAAGGATGTTCCACATGACGCCATTAAGATGATGTTGTTTCCATACTCGTTAGATGGACCCGCTAAAATTTGGCTTGAGAAAGAACCGCCAAATTCAATTTTGACATGGGGTGATCTCGTTTCTAAGTTTGTGAACAAATTTTTCCCACCATCTAAAATAACACATTAGAAAATTGAGATTTCAAGATTTGTGCAATGAAATAATAAAAGTTTTTCAATGGCATGGGAACGATTTAAAGAAATGTTACATGAATGTCTACACCATGATTTTTCGAAATTGCATCAAGTTAATACTTTTTATAATGGGCTTAATGATCATGAACGAGATTACTTGAATGCCGCCGCAGGTGGTAATTTTTGTGCAAAACGACCGATGAAGCTTCAAAGATTATCGAGAATAGATCTAAGGTTTATAGCCCTCGTAACACAACGAGTGTTGCCAATATGGGTTCGTCATCGTCGTCATCGTCTCGTAGCATTAATCCCTTACATGATGAAGCTAATGAGGAAAATCAGTTTTTCGATAGGTTTTCAAATCTTATGACTCATTGGAAAGCACAAGAGGCTTTGAATTCCGCTTCGGTTAAAGCGGTTGATAAGAGTTGTTTGTCTTGTGGTGGAGCTCATGATCTTTCCAAGTGAATTACCGCCGGTGGTAACACTTCGAGTGCTTACGTAGCAACGGGAACTTACAACCAAAACGGCCAAGGTTCCCGCCCAAATCAAGCTCCACCAAATCAAAATACTAATAACTATCGAAACAACAATCAAGGTGGTAATTATCAAGGAAATTCACGTAACTACAACAAAGGGAATTATCAAAGTGGGAATGGACAAGTTGCAAATCAAAACCAAAACCGTGATTTTCAAAACACTACACAAGGTTTTCAAAATGCTCACACTTAAAATATTCAAGGAGAATTTTTGGATTATGCTAAAGCAAATTATGCTAAATTTGATAACATGCAACGTGAGATGACTAGTTTAAGATCCGAGTTGAAAAACGAGCTTAAAAACGAACTTTCTAATGAACTTAAGACTCATGCAAATAAAATGGAAGGAAATGTCCAACGTCTTCAACAAAATCAACAAAAGATGGAACAAGGACAACATGAGATTAAGCAAGAATTGTTAAAAGCGGATTTAAGGCAATCAAAATTTGAAGACCGAATGGCAAAAATGTTTGAAGCAATCATGTGTAAACCCTCTTCCTCGGGTGGTCTTCCTAGTGATACCATTGCAAACCCGAAGGGAGAAATGAAGGTTATTACTACACGAAGTGGTAAAACTTTCAAGGAACCAATCTCTCGTCCAAGTACTTCTACGGAGAAGGAAATCGAGATAGAGCCCGAGGTGATGGTCGAAAAGGAGCATATTACAAGCCCACGAAGTACCGCTCATACCACACCTACGGTTGAACCAATACCAATCATGGAACCCGATATTCCAAGGCCGTTGCCTAATGTCCAACCCACACCACCCTTACCTTACCCTTCGAGACGAAACAAAGAGAAATTGCAAGAACGTAACAAACAACAAATCGATCTTTTTATAAAAATGTTTCAACAAGTGCATTTTGATGTGAGTTTAGCCGACGCGTTGTTATATATGCCTCGTTTCGCTTCCACTTTTAAAAGTATGATGAGCGATAAGGAAAATCTTTCAAAGCTTGCTAATTGTTCTTCGGTTTATCTTAACCGCATACCGGAAAAAGTTGGTGACCCCGGAAAGTTTCTCATTCCTTGTGACATACAAGATATGAAAGAATGCCTCGCCTTGGCCGATCTTGGTGCGAGCATTAATTTGATGCCATTTTCCATATGGAAATCGCTTTCGCTTCCGGCTCTTACTCCTTCGAACATGTCTATCGAGATGGCCGATCATTCTACGATTTTAGCATGTGGAGTAGCCGAAGATGTTTTCGTGAAAGTGGGGAAGTTCTACTATCCCGTTGATTTTATAGTAGTTGACATCCCCGCGGATCCTCAAGTTCCTCTAATTTTAGGTCGTCCATTTTTAGACACCTCGAGATCGCTTATAGACGTTCATGCAAGAACTATCACTTTGAGATTCAATGAAGAGGAACTTGTTATAAACGCTACTCAAAACTCAAAACCTTCTCATGTTTATGCAATCGTTACCATCAATCACATTGAATTAGTTGATGTGGTTTGCGATGAGTTTTCACAAGAAGTGTTAGGTTTTTCCGATAGCTCGTCAAGTGGCAATCCCACAATTTTGGATCCGATTCTTGCTAATTCCACACCAAATCTCACTCCATTCCAAGGAGGCGATTTTACTTCAAATGAAATCGACAATGAAGATGAGGTGTTTATTAGTGATGATACTTCTATTCCACCATTTCTTCCGCCGATGAAAGTTATGAGTGTTGAGCCAAAATCTTCAATCGAGGAACCACCTATCCTTGAATTGAAAGATCTTCCATCTCACCTTGAATACGCATTCTTGGATGGTGATGACAAGTTGCCGGTTATTATTGAAAGAGGTCTTGCTAATGATTAAAAAACCGAGTTCTTGAAAGTTCTTAAAGCTCATAAAGGGGAAATTGCGTGGAAAACTTCCGATATTAAGGGTATTGACCCAAAATTTTGTACTCACAAGATTTTAATGGAGGAGGACTACAAACCCGCAATTCAAAGTCAAAGAAGGGTAAACCTCAAAATTCACGATGTCATTAAAAAGGAAGTTCTAAAACTCCTTGATGCGGGAATGATTTATCCTATCTCCGATAGCCCATGGGTGAGCCCAATCCATTGTGTCCCTAAAAAGGGAGGAATGACCGTTGTGCCTAATGAAAACAACGAGTTAATTCCCACTCGTGTTGTGACCGGTTGGAGGGTGTGTATTGACTACCGAAAGTTAAATGACGTCACTCGTAAAGACCACTTTCCTTTGCCCTTCATGGATCAAATGTTGGAGCGACTAGCGGGAAATGAATTCTATTGCTTTTTAGATGGTTTTTCTGGTTACTTTCAAATCCCTATTGACCCTCGTGATCAAGAGAAGACTAAGTTTACGTGTCCTTATGGAACGTTTGCTTATCGTAGGATGCCTTTCGGACTTTGTAATGCACCGGGTACGTTTCAACGGTGTATGATGGCCATTTTTCACGATATGATCGAGAAGTCGATGGAAGTGTTTATTGATGACTTTTCGGTGTTTGGCAATTCGTTCACGTCGTGTTTATCTAATCTCGTGCAAATGTTAAAACGTTGTGAAGAAACCAATCTTGTGGTTAATTGGGAAAAATGTTATTTCATGTGTAAACAAGGAATCGTCTTAGGACATAAGGTCTCGAAAGCTAAGGTAGACGTCATCGCCAAGTTACCTCATCCCAAAACCGTTAAGGGAGTTAGGAGTTTCCTAGGTCACGCGGGATTTTATCGTCGTTTCATCAAAGACTTGTCGAAAATCTCTCGACCTATGACACACCTTCTCGAGAAGGATCCTCCTTTTAATTTCAATGACGATTGTGTTAGAGCTTTCGAAACTCTTAAAAGGAAACTCATCGAAGCTCCCATTCTTGTTGCTCCTAATTGGGAATTACCCTTTGAAATCATGTGCGATGCAAGTGATTATGCTATAGGGGACGTCTTAGGGCAACGTTATGAAAAGCATTTCCGTCCTATCCATTATGCTAGTAAGACGATGACCGAGGCTCAATTAAAGTACACCACAACGGAAAAGGAATTCCTTGCCGCGGTCAATGTTTTTTAAAAATTCCGACCTTATCTCATCTTATCTAAAAGCATCGTGTATACCGACCATTCGGCAATCAAGTATCTCTTAGCTAAGCAAGATGCTAAGCCGAGATTGCTTCGTTGGATGCTCCTCCTCTAAGAATTTGATGTCACCGTGCTTGACAAAAAAGGAGCCGAGAATCTAGCGGCCGATCATCTCTCTCGTCTAGAAGATCCTCACAAAGAAGTTTTCGAGAACAAGGAAAACACCGAAACATTTCCCCTCGAGACTCTCGATGTAGTGAATTCTAAAGAAACCACCCCATGGTTTGCCGACATTACAAATTACCATGCGGGCAATTTCATAATCAAGGGTATGACGACACAACAAAAGCGAAAATTCTTTCGTGACGTCAAGTTCTATTTTTGGGACGACCCTTATCTCTTTCGAGTTTGTGCGGATCAACTCGTTCGACGTTATGTTTTTGGTGCCGAAGCTTCTAATATCCTTAGAGCTTGTCACGAGGGACCCATGGGTGGTCACCACGGTGCTAATCTCACGGCTAAGAAAGTGTTCGATGTCGGCTTCTTTTAGCCTTCTATCTATCGTGATGCATACGCACTTGTGAAGTCGTGTGATTCGTGTCAACATCAAGGAAAATCGTCTCAAAGTGATGAAATGCCGCAAAACATAATTCAAGTGTGTGAGATTTTCGACATTTGGGGCATAGACTTTATGGGGCCGTTCCCATCATCTCATGGTAACAAGTATATCCTCGTCGCGGTCGACTACCTTTCTAAGTGGGTGGAAGCTAAGGCTTTACCTACTAATGGTGCTCGTGTGGTAGTGAAGTTTTTGAAGCAACTATTCTCTCGGTTCAGAACCCCTCGTGCTATTATAAGCGATCGTGGAACCCATTTTTGTAATGACCAATTCGAGAAGGTCTTAAAGGAATATGGAGTTACTCATCGTCTTTCTACGGCTTATCACCTGCAACGAGTGGGCAAGTCGAGGTTTCGAACCGAGCTTTGAAGAGGATTTTAGAGAGGTCGATTAGAGAAAACCGTGCTTCGTGGTCCGACAAACTTGATGACGCTTTATGGGCCTTTAGGACCGCTTATAAGACACCTATCGGTTGTACTCCTTATAAGTTAGTCTATGGGAAGAATTGTCATTTGCCCATTGAATTGGAGCACAAGGCATATTGGGCCCTTAAGCATGCAAACTTTGACTTAAAGACCGCGGGAGATCACCGGAAAATACAATTGAATGAATTGGATGAACTAAGAGACAATACTTATGAAAATTCATTGATTTTCAAAGAAAAGACTAAAAAGTTTCATGATGCAAAGATTAAAAACCGGGTTTTTAACGTTGGTGATCAAGTGTTACTTTTTAACTCTAGACATAAGATATTTTCCGGGAAATTGAAATCTCGTTGGTCGGGTCCTTTCACCGTTACACAAGTGTTTCCTTATGGGACCATCGAGCTAGCTCAAGATGATGGTCCTAACTTCAAGGTGAACGGACATAGGCTTAAGCACTACTTTGGTGGGGAAATTCCTTCAATGGTTAACCTCGACCAAGTCACATTCCCCAATGATAATTAGCATTTAGGGGATCGAGTCGAGCTCATGACTTGGTAATCAAAAACGAGGTGCCTCGTGGGGGAGATCCCATGTGTGACAATCCGTCAATTTATGGTTGATATTTTATTCTCAATATTTATTTGAAAACATTATTTTAATGTTACAATAAGAACTCACATATTTTTGGGAAGAAATTTGGATTTACGTCTTGAAGTAGCATCGACTACGTCTAAACCGGAGGATTCAACGTTACGTGCTTACGTTTACATACACCGTCCTTGGTGGCAGTCCGACATTTCAGAAAATAAATTTATCCGCGAATATTATTTTGGAGTTTTAAATTTGTGTTAGTTCATAAACTCACAAATTTAGGAGAAAAGATTAGGATTTACGATTTTATTTTAACGTCCTTTACGACTAAACCGGAAACCTTAGGATTTCGTATTTACGTTTTCGAACTCCGTTTTTGATGAGACAGTTTTTATTGGATTCATTTTGTGACGTTGATTCATAATTTATAAAAAGGTTTTTCATAAAACGACCCGAGGGCAAACGAGAAATACCCGTAAACTAGTGAGATGGGACAAAACACATTGTCCCACTCCACTAACTTGGTTTGGACGGCAACTTGACACCACACCATGAAGGTGGCATCAAGTTAAGCTAACACATTACAAGTGTTAGCCTAGCTTACATTTTAAGTTAACACATTCCACTACTTCTCAAAACTAGCTACTAGTTTTGTCATTACACCATTTCATACATGCAAAATCCTCCTAAAACTCTCTCAAACCCCATCCCTTGCCGTCCAAAATATAGCAACAAACACCCCATTTGATCTCTTCTAACCATGAAACACATGTTTACTAGCTCTATTAAGGAGTTCTCTTGAAGCCTTGATCATTTGGTGGCCATATTAACATCTTTGGAGGTGATTTGCTTGTGTCCTAGGGCTGATTTTCCAACATATGTTCTTGATATTTGATGGTCTTGGAGATACTTGTTGTGTTCATCAAGTTCTTGTCTTCCAAAAACAAGGAAAACACTTGGTTGGTAAAGAAGATCATCCTCTCCATTTTTCTCTTCTTATTTTGTAAAGAACAAATGTATTTTATTTCATTTTGTATATGTATATGATGTATATATGATGATAAAAATGTTGTGAGGGGATCAAGTGTTGATAGATATGATTAAAAAGGTTGATAACTATAAGAAATGAGGCTAAAATCTTGATTATTTAGTTGGCTGTGTAAAAACAGTATGTAACTAAAAGATGAACTGATAAAATTGCATGGTTTGATCCATTTACAGTAAGTACAAGATTTTATACACATGTGAGAGTTGGCCATGCAATGGAATCAAAATAATGAGTGAGATATGATCAAAACAAGTTAGGTGGTCTAATCTGAATAAGCAGTTTTGTAAGGACTGTTAAGGCATGATAAACTCAAAATGGGCAGTAGCTATAACTAAGTTAAATGTAGAACATAATATGAAGAACATGTCACCCAAAAATGAGCTTCTAATTCATTATAGAACTCTAGATATGGCAAAAATGGTGAACATGAAGATAAAAATCAGATTTTTGGAATTAATGTTTATTATTATTATATAAGCACTCACATTTTATTTTATAAAATGTATAATAAAAACCCACTAACTTATAAAACTTATTTATATAAATATATAACAGGTTAATTAAATGGATAAATTATATAAATGGTGGTGAAATAATATTTATAAGTAATAAAAACTATAAACTTGATTTTTACGACTTTTTCGGCTATTGCCGTAAAATTAACGTTTTTCGCCAAATAAAACTTAGACGGCCAAAACCGTCTAATGTAAAGTTTACAAAAGTCATATACTGATGTATAAGTAACTAATACAAGTAAAAACCGATAAAACCCGAACTATAAGAAATACGGACATTTACGAGCTAACTAAACATATTGGACTAATAATTGGACTTAATAAGATAAATACTTGTAAAAAGAACTTATTGGGCTTAACCCATTTGGGCCCAACATGGAAAGTTTAAATACTGATAATATAAGTACAAAATGGATTAAAACAAGTTAAATAACTTATAATAAGTTTATTGGACTTAAAACGTGTAAATAGGTAAAACTAGTAAACTAGTATAAAAGTTATCGACATATAACACTAGAATGAGTAAACGAGAATATGTAAACCCACTTGATCATCATATATAAATAATCATCATATGTATACATAATTGTTATTTCTATAAAGTCATTGGACATGAGTCTAAGACGAATATTATTTGTCTAGGTTTTCGTGATTGAAGCACGTACCGTACGTCCGAATTGCCGATAACCCGCCTTCCCACATCAACGTGAGTTCATAGCCTCGCACTCTTTTAAATGTTTTTATAAATGTTTTATAAACCCGCGAGGGAGATAACATGTTAGTTTTCATAAAATAGGACACCATTTTTCCCGATTGTTTGTTTATTGATTTGGACCCGAATGATTGAATGACCCGATTGTATGACCCGATAAATGATTAAAGGACCCGATAGATGAAATAAAAATGGATTATTAAAGTTAGGTTATGTCACTAAAAGTCCCATTAGCAGGAATTGTGAACTATCGGGATTTGGTAGACGCTTATACATTTAATAGTACTATTTGGGGACGATCACCCCAGTTCGCGCCTTGACGGTTGATCCCCGTCATGCCACATTGATTGGTAAGCGAATTTATGTATGAGAAGATTTCCATAGCGTGACCTTTGTGACGACAAGCTACTTTAGATGGGAAAAATTTGTATCGGGTTTGCTACCCGTTGTTGGTTTAGTAAGGTAACAATGTCATGCGGCTTATAATAATCCGACTAACGAAATACTACTAGACGCTCAGAATTACGACGTATTGCCTGACTAGCAATACAGGGTCATACTATTGATTTTGTGTTTGTATTTTGGTTTTCATAACCATATACATATAACGGTTTTTATTTTCATACAAAGTATAAGACGTATTGTATGACGTTTTTACGACATTGGCTCGTATAGTGATTTTTAAGGCAAATGCCTATGCTATGATTTTGATAAAGATTTGTATAAAATGATTTTGGCTATTTTATGGCCTATTACAATGATTTGTACAAAAATGATTTTCGGTAAAAACTTTATACCGATATTATATTGATGGTTTATTAAACTCTTTGTACGAAATGATTTTTGGTAATAATTTTATACCAAAGTTATATTGATGTAATTTATCAAACTCTATGAATTCACT
This sequence comes from Glebionis coronaria, assembly GCA_025667525.1. Classification (NCBI taxonomy): domain Eukaryota; kingdom Viridiplantae; phylum Streptophyta; class Magnoliopsida; order Asterales; family Asteraceae; genus Glebionis; species Glebionis coronaria. The sequence goes on from CM046879.1 coordinate 277,341,671, forward strand.
CGGCGTTATCGCTGACCTTTTCTTTAAACATGTCTTATCTCAGGTACTTGAAGGTAATTCTCGGGAAGACGACAAGAATTCATGGCCCGCACTTAAACAATATTTTCCATTCAAATATTTTGTAAAACTTTATATGAAATAATATGACTTGGGACCGATGTAACTTTGATGTTTATGAATGGAAATGATTTATTATTAAACGACGCGATTTTTATGCGTTGTATATGATATGAGTAATGTGCTATCCCGTAACACCAACTAGTCTTCCGCTGTACTAAGTTGTATAAATTTGGGGGTGTTACAGTTTGGTACCAGAGCTCTCGTTATAGAGAACGAAAGATTTTTAAAACTAAGGTTTTGAATAAAACATTTCAAAATCTTTTAACTATAAACATTTTTCTAAAAATGTCTAAAAATCTTTTGACTATAACGGTGCCGAAGAATTCCCGAGTTACCGACAAGGCCAGACTGAGAAGTGTTATTTTAATATATATATAACTTAGATTATGTATATATATGATGTAATTTTATTACATGATTGTTTGATGATTATTTTGATATTTATACGAGGTATTTATATGACGTAGATTGTCACAAGAAACCCTAACTCCCCTAGTAAATTAATCGAAGCTATTCTCGTAGGAATTCTAGCTATCCTAGATCTAAACCAAGTTGTGGATATTTATGATCCCAACAAATGGTTGATATTCGTAGAAGTGTATATATTAGTTGATTGTCATATTGAGAAAGAATTGGCGAGATTAAAACTGATATCGATGTCATGACGATCTTTCCTTATAGAGTGGAGTTTGACAAAACGTTACCACCTAGAAAGATGTCATCTGATTCGTTGTCATCCAATTCATAAATTGAAATCGAAAGGGTGAATATTGCACTTGAGGCTGTCATTGGAACCATTACCCAAAAGCCTCATGGCACTAGTACCTTTCCGAGAAGTCTAGTTGAATGATCAAGTCATTTCATACTAGTGACTCATTTGATAATTGTTGTTGTAAGAGCTATAGGATTGGAAATTAAGTGTTGATTCATATCGAACTTTTATTGCCCTTTTATGGATTAAAAATAAAGTTGAAGTATTGGGAAATGAGGTAGGATATCGAATTGAGTATAAAATTGGTTGAAACTTGAACAAAGTAAAATTTAACCCGTATGAAATATGAGATTGTTAAGAGGAAATCGTTAAGTTCTTTGATGGAATTATAAGGTTTTAATTGATTGTTGATTCGTGTTAAGGGTTGTTTCTAGGCCATTGTCCACTAATGAGGATGCCCAGTGTCCAATAAATAAATTGAAGAATTCTTCTTCTGAATTGGGACCGATGGATCTTCCGGGACAGGCAGGACACCTAATGACTCTTGTAGGATAGTATTCATTGTGGTATCTTTTAAAAATCCCTAACTTAACTGAGATATCAGTTGGTAGGATGAGTTCTGAGAATTGTATGACATAGTGACACGTAATGTGTTACGGTACAATTTTGACTTGTTTGTGATTAATGAAAAGACTACCTTTGATTGCTAAATTCTACATGTATCGATGTTATCTATATTTTCTTGCTTCTTCCTAATGCTCGCATTAGTGATGCAACCATTGAACAAGTACTCATCTTGATTAGAGTTACGTTGTAGATTATTCTTGTTAAGTGCCATCAAGGTCACGAACCTCATGATTATTTGGCTAAAGCTCATTTCCTGTTATATTGTAGTTAATTCTTGGCGAACAAGCTTTCATCACTTTTCCGCAGAATTCTTGGCGAACAAGCTTTCATCACTTTTCCGCAGATCACTCATTGTTTTTATAAGTTAAAACGGTATCCTTTGAGAAAATTTAATTTTCATCACTATAAGGATCATTCAAAGTAAGATTTATAAGTGATTGTTATCAAAATGAAGTTGTTTATAAAACACCTTGGAAAACTTAATTGTTTTCATAACAAAGAAAATCTTTGTAAATTTATTCTTGATTCTTATTTAAGAATTAAGCATGAAAATGTTTTTATTATAAACATGATGATAAAATTTTGACGAACTGAGTATTGCATCGTTAATCTTGAAATTGTATATAGTTGCGCGCCTACATACAATTTGGAATGGACCATGCAAGGCTGATTAGTAGTCGCCATAAAACTGATTAATAAACACTGAATTTTCTTTGAAGATTGTGAAAGATTAAATTTTATGAGATCTGCAATAAGTGAAAAATAAGGACATAGTGTTAGGGACACCTACATATGTGCCTGTAGCATCTATTCTTCTAAGTTGAATTTACTCATCTGTGGAATTTGTCTTATTCGACAATTCTTTCTTGTCCAATTATCCCGTAGTGAGATTCTTAGGAAAATTATCTGATTACTGAATGTTGATACCCGACTGGATGTATTGACGTTCTTATCATTTCTTTTGAGTTGATTTCATTTGAATAACCTAGGTAACGATCCGAGGAGCTTTCGAATGCATACTCAAATTATGAAAACATGGGATATATTCATATTCGTTAAATGTTTTCGTCTGTATCTGATTTGAAATTCTCTCGCATAGATTATGCGTTGACCTTACTCTTTTAATGGTAGTTGTGTCTCTATATATCCTTGAATTGGTGAAGGATTATGAGTTATTATTAGTCTTTTGAGAAGTTCACATCTTATCGACGGCAATGAAACTGAAAAGTTGATAATGCCGGTAGAATGGATTGATTGATTATGACATGACGACATTGTCTGAATTGATGGGAACTCGAGTAGAATTCCCCTAAATGATAAGATGTTGATTATCAAAAGTGATCTAAATAATTCTTGACGGATGCCCGTATCCTGCATTTAGACTTGAGATTATACCGTGAATGGTTGTGAATTAGTCATAGATATTATAATCTAGAAAGAAGTTAATATGAATTTATTAAAAAGATAATTCTGTTATTTGAAACTTTAGTAAGTATTTGTTAATGAATTACCTAAACTTTCTCCATTAAGGCAAGTTAAAATTGGTATTGATTATATTCCCGGTGCTGCACCTATGGCTTGTGCACTGTACGTCAGCACCATTTAAATTAAAGGAATTACCGTACAACTGAGAGAGTTGTCGGAGAATGATTTTATTATACCAAGCCTGTCATCATGAAGAGCTATGGTGTTATCATTCCTTATATTTATAGATTACTGTGACTGAGTAAACTGACAATCGAAAACGATATCCATAACTCGAAATGGAAGATTTGTTCGATCATTTACAAGGTTCTAGTGTATGTTTTAAAGATTTGATCCACGGCATGGTTATCATCAACTTCGCATCTGCGAAAAAGATTATCTATTCCAATCACTACATCTGGAACTTGTAATGAACATTATGAGTTTCATGTGATGCCGTTTGGACTGACTAATGCACATGTAGTATCCATAAATTTGGTGAATCACGTGTGTAGGCTGTAAATTGATAACTTCATTCTTGTGATCATTAAGGATCATTTGTTTGTTTATAAGAATAAGGATGAGTTAATAATTATTTATAGATTGCCCTGAATTGGCCGAACAATGAAAACATGTACCTTAAATATTTAGCATAAGACTTAAAACTTAATTCTTTACATGATTTAACCGTGTGATTAATAGATAATGGAAGCTATATTGACTTTTCAAAGATTAGAACCATTAACGCTTAGGGATTAAAAACTTAATCCTTTACATAAAATGACCGTTGGATTAATAATGGTAAGATGTATGCATATAGACTCTTCAAAAATTAAGAGCCCTTTTAAGACATTGGATTTTACCAAAAAGAAATGGAAATATGTTTTGACAAAGGTTTTAACAAAGGATTTTTGAAGGGATTATTCCGTTATACACAAACCATTTAACTAAACTTCTGTTTAGGGGTAAATTTTTGTGTATACCTCAAGATAACTTAAGAAGAATTGAGTAAAACCATTTATACCATAACCTGAAAACTTAAAACGACAATTTTTGCTTTTCAACTAAGAAAACTTTGACCAAAGTATAAACAAAGGTTTTTCGAACATTTACGAATCTTATTAATTATTTTTGATAAATCAACGAAAATCTTGTTAATTAAACTCAAATTTATTTTGAACATTTTAAATAATTGGTCGAACTAAGAAATTTAAAACTTTTACGTTTACGCTTCATAAAAATTAACTAATAATTATTTAATTAATCATAATAATTATCGACGCTTTAGACGACGGATTGAGAAAAACTGATAAAAATGATAGTTGAGACGAAACTAAAACATAGAAGATATTAAGAAAGAATTTTGAATAAATACGGTTGTGATATTTATTTCATCAGGAAGGTGATCGTAATTACTGACGCATAATATAGAAAGAATATCTGAGTGAATTGTAGATATGATAATTACATCATCATGAGAAGTGAATATAGATACTGACATATTATATAAAAAGGATAAAGAACCAATTAGGATATATTTCTTAATAATGAAGGTGCAAAATAAATTGCCGAACAATTTAAATATGAAAAATGTTTGTAAAAAGGATAATATAGATAATAAAAAGGGGTTCGCAGTTAATGTGAATCATTAGAATTAAGAAGCCGATGGTGGTACATATATAAAAGGCCACTTGAGGTTGCCTAAATATGGAAATTTTGAGATATAGTTACGTTGGAATTTATAAGTATAAGTATTCTATTTATGTCATTTATGACTAAAAGTTCCTTTGTCTGAAGAAGTTGTACTAATGGCAATTATGAAGGCAGACATCGCCTCATACATTAGTAAACGTCTAGCTATTGCAAAGGTCATCATCTGAATTTGATTCGATTTGGGTCATCGTCGACCGACTGACCAAATCTGCTAATATCATTCCCGTTAATGAGAAATGCAAAAGAGTTATGTAAACATAGTGTGCCTGTATCGAACATCTTTATCAAGATCCTCGCTTCGCATCGAATTTCTAGAGATTTGCTCAGAAGTCATTGAGAACGAACCTTGATGAGAGTACTATGTACCACCCCAATCGAAGGGACGAGGTAAAGTAACGATACAAAGTAATATAAGTGCTATTTTATGTTTGAATGAATGACCTTTGGTAATAGACCGTATAATCGTTTTCCTTTGGAGAGATTATCATCGATAATTATCGTATTAGGATCGAGATCTAATCTTGTTAGGATCTAAATCTTAGAGCATCTATAAGCAAGAGTTGAGATGGAGACATCCGACATACACCCATTGTGAGTTGGACATGTCTTTTAGGATTAAGTTTCCCTATGATGGCGAACCAAACCTTACAAAATACCCGACCCGCGAGATCTGAAATGATTGTTGAAATTAGGATTTGATTATTGACAGCCGGTAGTGGGCAAGAGGTTATGTGAATGTGAAATGTAGATCCTGAAGTGCCAAATGGGTAGCGAAGTTATGCCATAATTTTTAACCTTGGAAAAATGAATTCATGATCTGACAAATCATGAGATATAAGTCCCCGTTGTATGGGACCATTGAGATGATGTAAAATTTGGGATTAAAAGGCATATAAGCTGGGATCTATCCTAGGACTTCAAGAACCGCGTGAATTATGTTTCGTAAATCGAACATGATGGAATATCTATCAAGTGAAATTCTGATTATTCTTAGTAGAGCTTAGATCGGCGAAAAGTTGCATTCATCAGAAACCCGTGAACATCATGGATAGAGAAAGTAAGTCAACATTTAGCCTGATCTTACTCCCGTAGTTATGTTTGATGAAACTCGCGTATTATAATGGATTACACATGTGAGAAAAGACCGAATGTGGAGGAAATACCCACATGGCTTAAACTCTATAAGAAGCGAGTAGTAAGATGATCTTTGAGGACAAAGATCCTGTTTAGGGGTAAATGCTGTGACAATCCGTCAATTTATGGTTGATATTTTATTCTCAATATTTATTTGAAAACATTATTTTAATGTTACAATATGAACTCACATATTTTTGGGAAGAAATTTGGATTTACGTCTTGAAGTAGCATCGACTACGTCTAAACCGGAGGATTCAACGTTACGTGCTTACGTTTACATACACCGTCCTTGGTGACAGTCCGACATTTCAGAAAATAAATTTATCCGCGAATATTATTTTGGAGTTTTAAATTTGTGTTAGTTCATAAACTCACAAATTTAGGAGAAAAGATTAGGACTTACGATTTTATTTTAACGTCCTTTACGACTAAACCGGAAACCTTAGGATTTCGTATTTACGTTTTCGAACTCCGTTTTTGATGAGACAATTTTTATTGGATTCATTTTGTGACGTTGATTCATAATTTATAAAAAGGTTTTTCATAAAACGACCCGAGGGCACGCAAATCGAGAAAACTAGAAACGAGAAATACCCGTAAACTAGTGAGATGGGACAAAACACATTGTCCCACCCCACTAACTTGGTTTGGACGGCAACTTGACACCACACCATGAAGGTGGCATCAAGTTAAGCTAACACATTACAAGTGTTAGCCTAGCTTACATTTTAAGCTAACACATTCCACTACTTCTCAAAACTAGCTACTAGTTTTGTCATTACACCATTTCATACATGCAAAATCCTCCCAAAACTCTCTCAAACCCCATCCCTTGCCGTCCAAAATATAGCAACAAACGCCCCATTTGATCTCTTCTAACCATGAAACACATGTTTACTAGCTCTATTAAGGAGTTCTCTTGAAGCCTTGATCATTTGGTGGCCATATTAACATCTTTGGAGGTGATTTGCTTGTGTCCTAGGGCTGATTTTCCAACATATGTTCTTGATATTTGATGGTCTTGGAGATACTTGTTGTGTTCATCAAGTTCTTGTCTTCCAAAAACAAGGAAAACACTTGGTTGGTAAAGAAGATCATCCTCTCCATTTTTCTCTTGTTATTTTGTAAAGAACAAATGTATTTTCTTTCATTTTTTATATGTATATGATGTATATATGATGATAAAAATGTTGTGTGGGGATCAAGTGTTGATAGATATGATTAAAAAGGTTGATAACTATAAGAAATGAGGCTAAAATCTTGATTATTTAGTTCGCTGTGTAAAAACAGTATGTAACTAAAAGATGAACTTATAAAATTGCATGGTTTGATCCATTTACAGTAAGTACAAGATGTTCTACATATGTGAGAGTTGTCCATGCAATGGAATCAAAATAATGAGTGAGATATGATCAAAACAAGTTAGATGGTCTAATCTGAATAAGCAGTTTTGTATGGACTATTAAGGCATGATAAACTTAAAATGGGCAGTATCTATAACAAAGTTAAATGTAGAACATAATATGAAGAACATGTCACCCAAAAATGAGCTTCTAATTCATTATAGAACTCTAGATATGGCAAAAATGGTGAACATGAAGATAAAAATCAGATTTTTGGAATTAATGTTTATTATTATTATATAAGCACTCACATTTTATTTTATAAAATGTATAATAAAAACCCACTAACTTATAAAACTTATTTATATAAATATATAAAAGGTTAATTAAATGGATAAATTATATAAATGGTGGTGAAATAATATTTATAAGTAATAAAAACTATAAACTTGATTTTTACGACTTTTTCGGCTATTGCCGTAAAATTAACGTTTTTCGTCAAATAAAACTTAGACGACCAAAACCGTCTAATGTAAAGTTTATAAAAGTCATATACAGATTTATAAGTAACTAATACAAGTAAAAACCGATAAAACCCGAACTATAAGAAATACAGACATTTACGAGCTAACTAAACATATTGGACTAATAATTGGACTTAATAAGATAAATACTTGTAAAAAGAACTTATTGAGCTTAACCCATTTGGGCCCAACATGGAAAGTTTAAATACTGATAATATAAGTACAAAATGGATTAAAACAAGTTAAATAACTTATAATAAGTTTATTGGACTTAAAACGTGTAAATAGGTAAAACTAGTAAACTAGTATAAAAGTTATCGACATATAACACTAGAATGAGTAAACGAGAATATGTAAACCCACTTGATCATCATATATAAATAATCATCATATGTATACATAATTTTTATTTCTATAAAGTCATTGGACATGAGTCTAAGACGAATATTATTTGTCTAGGTTTCCGTGATTGAAGCACGTACCGTACGTCCGAATTGCCGATAACCCGCCTTCCCACATCAACGTGAGTTCATAGCCTCGCACTCTTTTAAATGTTTTTATAAATGTTTTATAAACCCGCGAGGGAGATAACATGTTAGTTTTTATAAAATAGGACACCATTTGTCCCGATTGTTTGTTTATTGATTTGGACCCGAATGATTGAATTACCCGATTGTATGACCCGATAAATGATTAAAGGACCCGATAGATGAAATAAAAATGGATTATTAAAGTTAGGTTATGTCACTAAAAGTCCCATTAGCATGAATTGTGAACTACCGGGATTTGGTAGACGCTTATGCATTTAATAGTACTATTTGGGGACGATCACCCCAGTTCGAGGCTTGACGGTTGATCTCCGTCGTGCCACATTGATTGGTAAGCGAATTTATGTATGAGAAGATTTCCATAGCGTGACCTTTGTGACGAAACGCTACTTTAGATGGGCAAAATTGGTATCGGGTTAGCTACCCGTTGTTGGTTTATTAAGGTAACAATGTCATGCGGCTTATAATAATCCGACTAATGAAATACTACTAGACGCTCAGAATTACGACGTATTGCCTGACTAGCAATACAGGGTCATACTATTGATTTTATGTTTGTATTTTGGTTTTCATAACCATATTCATATAACGGTTTTTATTTTCATACAAAGTATAAGACGTATTGTATGACGTTTTTACGACATTGGCTCGTATAATGATTTTTAAGGAAAATGCCTATGCTATGATTTTGATAAAGATTTGTATAAAATGATTTTGGCTATTTTATGGCCTATTACAATGATTTGTACAAAAATGATTTTTGGTAAAAACTTTATACCGATATTATATTGATGGTTTATTAAACTCTTTGTACGAAATGATTTTTGGTAATAATTTTATACCAAAGTTATATTGATGTAATTTATCAAACTCTATGAATCCACTCAGCGTTATCGCTGACCTTTTCTTTTAACATGTCTTATCTCAGGTACTTGAAGGTAATTCTCGGGAAGACGACAATAATTCATGGCCCGCACTTAAACAATATTTTTCATTCAAATATTTTGTAAAACTTTGTATGAAATAATATGACTTGGGACCGATGTAACTTTGATGTTTATGAATGGAAATGATTTATTATTAAACGACGCGATTTTTATGAGTTGTCTATGATGTGAGTAATGTGCTATCCCGTAACACCAACTAGTCTTCCGCTGTACTAAGTTGTATAAATTTGGGGGTGTTACACCATGCTTATCCTTTTATGCTTTCTAATAACTAATGAGAGGGGATTTGTGCCCTTCCAACTCGTTGTCTTGTGGTTGTTTGTGATTGTGTTATCTAGAATCATCATCATCTACGATTGAAGACTCTCGTCTTCGTTTACGTGAGCCTCCATCGTTTGCTTGAAGAAATTTTTCACGAATCCATGACATATCCTTTATTGTTCTAACAATTATCTTTTAGCATACTTCATAAACGGCTTTAGATATATTGTTGATCACCCTTTCCATGCTAGATCCTAAGCATTCGATTCTTCGTCTCTAGTATGGGGGTGCTCCACCTTTGGACTCGAAACATTGAGGACAATGTTTACTTTTAGTATGGGGGGGGGGGGGGTGAATAGATACTTGCTTTGCTTCGCCCTTACGCTTTCCAACTTTCACTGTTTTGTTTTGTTACTAATAAGGCCAAAATGGAAACATTTTAAATTTTTTTTCTTAGTTTTCATAAGTGTTTTTAAGACACGAATGTATATTTTCCGATGGGTAGAATAAGAGCTAATTTTTGACTTGATGGGCATTTGGAGCCCTTTACATTCCTTAACCCGCTCAATTCAAGTTTTGCTAGACTTTTATATAGGGAACTTTAAAACGCAAAAGTCTTAGCTCATTCGGGTTAAGAACAAGAACTTTTCGCAAGTTCCTATAATTGATCCTAGAAAGTCACTTATCAAGGGAACTATAAAATGCATGATCTAAACTTGAAAAAGTCCAAGAAAGTGCAAGATCCTATTGGTGGCTTGAAAACCCAAAACTTTGATTTGATATAGTCTAAATGAAAGCTAATCCAAATTTGGCTTAATTTTGACTTGCATGGCTAAGTATTCACGAGTCTCTTAAATTAGAGGTCTTTATATAGTGAAGAACGAGAGATGATAGAGTTAGACAAGTGATCATGCTAAACGTAGAACATGAAAATGTTCTTTCAAAAACTCATATGTTTTTAATTGTGGCTTTTTCTTCCCATGAGATCAATGCATTAGGGATAAAAATAATTGCAACAAGTAAGGTCGTACGATTTGAAAGGTTACTTAGCTTCTAGCGCAAGATCGTTTAAAAGTTGCTCGGGGTTGAATAGAGTTCATAGCCAAGGCATAACTTATTGAAGCGGGACGCGAAGATTGGTGAAGATCCAAAAAGGCCCTAACAAGGCATGAGGAGCTCTATTTTGTTGCTAAAGATCCAAGATGATGTGAAGTATCATTATTCCAAAATCAATATGAAGGATCGAGACACACGACGAAAAGCAATTACTCCCCTAAAGACCATGGAGAAAGACTATCCAAAAAGACCCTAACAAGGTATGAGGATACATATATCAAAGTCCGAAAAGGAGGCGGATCGTTGTATATCAAAGTCCAAAATAAGGATTGAAGAAAAATGATGAAGTCGTGGTCCAAATATGAAGAATATCTAAAAAACGTCAAGTGAAGAAATTCCAAAATATGAAGAGAAGACCATAATTTCAATAACGTCTTCCCAAGATTTGAAGTATGAAGTACATGCCAAATATCGGTCCGAGAAAGGTCTCAAATCGTGAATCGAGTTATGCCAAGATATGAACTTAAGGAGATACACGAGAAGCCGTTTTAAAAGATTTTGTCCTTCGGCTAACTATCGATTAAATCGTGCTACTTTACTTTCGGACTAATAAATACTCAAATAAGTCAATATGAATCACTTGTGATCCATGACAAATAGTTAAAAAATGCTAGTAACCCATTTCCTTTTATAATAACTAGGATTGCGGGGAAAAAAGTATTACACAATTTGGACGTATGAGTAGTGTTAGCATTGTGACTTGTACCAACAATGATATCGTTTTTGCACTTAGCATGGAATGTATGACAATCAAGGATGACGAAATTTACTCTATGGGACATTTACTTATTTATATTCATTGATCCTAAAAGTCACATTCGTGATGAAAATCATACATTATGTCTTTACACATCTTCGTAGTATTGTTGCAAGTCTTTTACTTTTCAATAAAGGGTAATAAAATTTAATTTTGGTGATGCTTAGATACTTTATTCTAGCATTGCGTGAGGGCACGGAAATGGCTTAGTATGGGGGAGTGATGAGATGGCATTTATACATGATCTCATCGTTCTTTTCGGGCTTTAAATGTATTAAAATATGTTGTTCCCATTTAATCCATAACACAAGATTATTAGAGAGAGAAAGAGAAGAAAAGTAGAAAGAGAAAGTAGAGAGAGAAGTGGAAGGTTTACACTAAAACTATGTGTTTTATGAAATGAACCAACACCCTCTTTCACATGTGAAAGAGGGTTATATACCCCACGGCTCTAAGGCCTTTGTGGGCTTCATCTTGGGCCGGGCTTGGCATTCACTTAGGCATATAGCCCCTAACAAAGACAATATTAGCTTTAAGTCCAAGCCCGCTTTTCCCGACTAACCTATTACTATACAAGACCAATAACGACTAAGATGACCTATTACATTCTTGTTTGACTATATAAAATATACGGCTAACAATCTCCCCCAATGTATCGGTCATCTTAAAAAGCATAAGATGATTGAGTGAATACATTCTTGTAGAGGAGATCTTCCTGTTTTGGTCTTGTATCTTGGTCTTGATCTTGTTTGTAACAGCTTTGTTCCTTCATGCTTTCGTGATCTTTATCTTGAGCCTTTGTCATTTGACTTTGAGTGCTTGAGATCTTCATCTGTACTCCTTGTGACTAAGATGACCTATTACATTCTTACATTCTTAGGTATCTTTATTATCGCCATCTTGTGCTCTTGTGACTTCTGAATCGACATCGGTATCACAGCTACGCCACCTTCTTGATATGCAGCAACATATATAGACACGGATAAAATGGCTTTGAACATTTCATCCTAACTCGGTAGCGTTTTACCTCCGATCGGTGAAGACCGTTAAACGATATTAAATACCGTACCTGTGATCAGGTAGATTCGATTAAGAACCTCCTTGAAAGGGTTTCCCGACGGTAGTAGCCAGTTCTCTTTACTCGACCGTCTCAAAGCAGACTGCGAACGTAAAGAGTGAATCATAAGGATAAATTATCCGTCTGATTAGAGTCGTCAATTCAAATTTCCTGGAACAAGTTTGATTCTAAAAGAATCGCACCATTGTTGCTTTCCAGTTTGTCACAAGCTTGATTCATAGAGAATCTTGCGAGTTACCTACCGCAGTGCTGTTTGATGTTGACACTGGAAGGATTTCCATTCGTCACTGTGAACACTAATGAGTGTCACTCTGAATGTTCTGGCAAGATCACATGGATTTTGCGAAGAAACCTGGAATCAAGTTTGAATCAATTAAGAATCGAAACTTAGTTGCTTTCCAGTTCTCACAAGTTTGATTCGTGTAGAATCGCATAAGTTACCTACCATGAGCTTGTTTAATGCTGGCTCAAGCAGGATTTCCATCTTCATTGTGAATCGTATCACTCAGATGTTCTAGCAATATCATAAGGATAATGCGTAGGACTCGATTGTGTCCTAATGAGATGATAAATTGATCTCGTTTGGCTCTAGACTCAATAAGTGCATTTTTGGTAATCGTAGGCTGGAGCAGACTGCCAGCTTTTCAATATTAACTGACTCGGAGTGAGAAAGTCAATAGATACGTGTTGATCTCCGTGACAATGAGGCAAGTTTCTTTTGAGATAAACTCGAATGGCTGGGGAAGGGTTGTGCATCGCATCACTGGGTCCATGACACTTGTCTTCAAAAGATGTGTTAACCCGGTTTCTACCTATGTTGCATAGAATATTCAACTCCTTCAATGCTTACCAATACGTCATCATTAGACCCTTGTTGTGATTGTTCTAGTGCTAACTTAAGTAATTGATCCGCATTCAGCTTCATTTCACTCCATCTTTCCTAAGGACAACTATTTCCAGCTATGGAGTGTCCTTGGGTAGATCTCTCCGGTTCTGGTTGGATCATAGGACTTTGTTTCCTATCCTAAACCACCTTTTGACTCCATCGTTCCGTCGTGGATAGTAGGTTGTTTTGGGTAAAGATAGTAACCATAAAAACCATTGAAAACCATTCAAAGTGCTTGATAAAAATCAAAACTTTTAACACTTTGAAAGTTTTATCTTTTCGAAAAGCTCCCCTACACACATGCATCGATATACGAAATAGTTTGGCATGTAAAGGAAAGAGTTGCACTTGAGTCTTTAAGATCACATGTTGCGATATATTACATTTTGATCACATTTTCTCCCCTATCTCTAATATAAAAATATAATATTAGAGATACCAATTGATTAAAATATGACATTTTCTAAAAAAATCGACGGGAGAGAAACATGTGAGCACGCATGAATCATGGAACATTTTCAGTCGGGTCGCTCCCCCTCAACAATATATGTGTGTCTTGAGACAAAATTTGACAAAATTTTAGAAAAACGACACCACAAAGTATGTTGAGGTACGGAGTTGAGATGCCTTTTCCGATATAATATATTACATTTGACAATTTCATATCAATTTCGGAATGTGTTGGATACATAAAATATGACAATTTTAGAGATGTACCCAACAACATTAAAAGGCTTGATTTTAAAACGCTCCCCCTCAAAAATTGATCAAAATAACATATGACAATTTTGAGATATAAAAACCACTTATGAGGAAGGGAGTGTTGAACACACAATTTTGAAAGATTTAGAAAAACCTTTTGAGAAATTCTTGAAAAATTGTGTTCAACGGTTTTAAAATAGTCAGGATAGAAGACTTCTCTTCTATTGATTAGGGAAAGCGCACTAAAACGTACACTTCCCTTTCGGGTCCGTTTTTCATGAGCTCAAAACTTTGATTGTGTTGTGACTAGCTCATGACCGAGAAAAATAAATTTCCCGTTGTGAAGGATAAGTTATCATCCGTGATAAACTTTCCTTAAGTTGAAGTTCGAGTTCTAAGATGACATTTACTTAGAAATCATTTTTCATGAGCTTAAAAACTTTGAATGTTTTTATGAGAAGCTCATGACCGAGAAATATGAATTTCTCGTTGAGGAGGATAAGTTATCATCCGAGATAAACTTTCCTTAGTTGAGGTTCGAGTCCTAAGCTGTGATGTGCTTAGAAGTCATTATGAGAGCATATCAAGCAGCTTCATTTGCCAAAACCTCCAAGTCTTCTGGAGTCATATACTTCATACCAAGACGGCCAATGAGATACGCAAACCTATCTTTCGATAGAGCTTTTGTAAACAAGTCTGCCAGCTGGTACTCAGTTCTGACAAAGTATAATTCCACGATGCCGCGTTCTACTTGTTCCTTGATGACGTGATATCTGACATCGATGTGCTCGGTGCGGGTGTGCTAAACCGGATTGCAAGATATGGCTATGGCCGACTTTGAGTCACAATACATAGGTATTTTATCAAAGTGGAAGCCATAATCCGTGAGTTGAGTTCTCATCCAGAGGACTTGAGCACAACACGCGGATAGAGCCACATATTCTGCTTCAGCTGATGAGAGCGAAGTGCAATCCTGCTTCCTTGACGACCAGCTGACAAGCTTGTCTTCCCCTAGAAACTGTATGCTAGCAAAAGTGCTTTTTCGACTATCAAGACAACCTGCGTGATCAGAATCTGAAAAAGCTGTTAGATGAAAACCGGTTTCCCTCGGATACCAGAGTCCCATGTGAATGGTATTCTTAAGGTACCGAAAGATCCGTTTAACCTCTTTGAGGTGCTTTTGAGTAGGTCTGGCTTGATATCGTGCACAATAGCATGTGGCATGATGAATATCAGGCCTGCTGGCTGTTAGGTACATAAGTGACCCGATCATACTGCAATATCGCGTTTGATCTACGGGATATGAGTACAAGTCAGCGTCTAGGGATGTGTTCGATAATGGTGTACCAACGCGAGCACATGAGGTCATACCATGCTTTTTAAGTATCTCTTGAGCATACTTAGCTTGGTTAATGAAGATACCACGTGGGGATTGATGAATCTGGAGGCCTAAAAAGAATTTTAGCTCCCCCATCATTGACATTTCAAATTTGCTGTGCATTAATTTTTCAAAACGTTTTGAAAGTTTTGGGTTCGTAGAACCAAAAAAAATGTCATCAACATAAACTTGCACCAGCATTATGTCATCCCCATATGTATTAGTAAAGAGAGTAGGATACATAGAACCTTTGGAGAATCCTTTGGACACCAAGAAGTTTGAGAGTTCTTCGTACCATGCCCTTGGAGCTTGTTTAAGTCCATATACAGCCTTCTTGAGACGATAGACTTTGTTAGGATGATGAGGATCGATGAATCCTTCCGGCTGATTCACATACACTTCTTCCTTCAAATGACCGTTGAGAAAAGCAGTTTTAACGTCCATCTGAAAAACCGTGAAGCCCTTATGTACAGCATAAGCAAGGAATATCCTGACAGCTTCCAAAGGAGCGACTGGAGCGAATGATTCATCATAGTCTATGCCTTCTTCTTGACGGTATCCCTTAACCACAAGACTAGATTTGTTTTTGATGATGGTTTGTTCTTCATCTAGTTTATTTTTCCAAATCCATTTGAAATCTAGAATTGACATTCCATAGGGTCTGTCAACAAGTTCCCAAACATTTAGGCATTCAAACTGATGAATTTCGTCTTGCATTGATTCAATCCACGCATGATTAGTCATGGCTTGTTTGATGTTTGTAGGTACAGCTGAACTCACGGTGAGTGCATACATACACACATTGCCATCGGTTTCGAGTTGTCTGCGTGTTCGAACCGGTTGTGAAGGATTTCCAATGACTTGCTCCAATGTATGATCACGTGTCCAATGGTGAGTGGATGGATATGGTTGGTAGAATGTATGCATGTTGGACGGATCAACATGTTGAGTAGAAGACTCTCCGACTTCGTGTACTGGTGTACCGAACGGATTGATAAATTCTTCATCGTCAGGTTGTGCATCGACTGCTTGATTGTTGTTACCTCCTTCAGCATTGACAGTTGGTGATGTTGGTTGTATGACTATTTCTGGAGTTTGTTGAGTATCCAATTGAATATTCTCTTGAGCAACGGTTGCTGAAGTAGAGGCAGTTGTGTCTTGTTGATTTTGTTCGGGTGCATCAGTAGTATTGACAGCGGAAGGCTTTGACACAACTTGATTGTTTCCATAGTAATATTCATCAAACATTGGATCATATAAATCAACCAACTCATTCATTTGTGTCGTATCCGTCGAGTCTGCTGTAGGAGTATTTTCTTGACATTCTTGCACGGGACGTACACTGTTGTGTGTAGGTGCCATTGATGGACATTGAGGTGCGGGACTTGTGCTCTGATACCAAATGTTGTTCCCATTTAATCCATAACACAAGATTCTTAGAGAGAGAAAGAGAAGAAAAGTAGAAAGAGAAAGTAGAGAGAGAAGTGGAAGGTTTACACTAAAACTATGTGTTTTATGAAATGAACCAACACCCTCTTTCACATGTGAAAGAGGGTTATATACCCCACGGCTCTAAGGCCTTTGTGGGCTTCATCTTGGGCCGGGCTTGGCATTCACTTGGGCATATAGCCCCTAACAAAGACAATATTAGCTTTAAGTCCAAGCCCGCTTTTCCTGACTAACCTATTACTATACAAGACCAATAACGACTAAGATGACCTATTACATTCTTGTTTGACTATATAAAATATACGGCTAACAAAATGTCATAAAATACCATATATATGCTTGTATTTGTCTACTTGTGTGTTTTAGGTATGGATATCATGAAAAAGACAAAAGATCACAAGAAACAAAGTAAAACAGACACGAGAAACGAAGCCGTACAAAGAACCGGGCCCTAGTTCATGATTTATCCAAGATTAACCCTTAAAGACTTGAAGATTTACAAGATTGATCCTTAAATTATGAAGAAATGACACTTAAAACCCTTGTATATTCATAATTACAAGTTTGGTCCCTTAAGTTTGTCTAAATTACAAAATGGTCCTTCAACTTTGAAGAAATGGCAAGTTTAGTCCCTCAACAATTCTAAATTGCCAATTATGATCCCTCATGAAGTCAAAGATACAATGGAGACCTTTGAAGATCAATAATGTCCAAGATTAGTCCCTCAAATATTCAAACATGGCAAAATTACCCTTTAAACACTTTTGCCAAAGTTTTGGGGCAAAAGTGTGAAAATCAGAACTTGAATAACAAAGGAAAACGTGTTTGATGGCTGAAAAACTTGTTTTATCCATTTCACCAAAACACAAGGGCTAAACATGTGCAAATGAAACATTTGAAAGTAAATTGCGCCAAACACTTTCCACTTCCACAATAAACGGATCAAAAGGTGTTACTATTCACCTTTCACCCCCAGTTACCATTCCACTTAAACCAAAGGGTAAATCCTAATTACCCACACCCACGTGTGATTCACACATGCAGAAACCCATCCCACACACAAAATCCTCACCTCCACTCACCAAAGGGCCCCACCCATTCACACGTCAACCAATCAACATCCAACTTAGCCTCCAAGGAATGCCAGGTGTCAAAATCAACAACCCACACTCCTTGCTTGGTTACAAAGCTAAAATGAACGATTTGGATGAATTCGGACAGCTCAAACAACAAATGCGTCTAGAAGATTCAAGGGCATTTTAGGGACTTCATACCTAGGGTTTTCTCATTGTAATCTCAGCCTTTGTGGCCTATATAAGGACTCATCAACTTGTGAGAGAGCCTTGTTCCAGTTTTACCTTTTAAACATTGTAATTCCTTTTTGAAATTTATAAAAGTTGGTATTTTAAGAAAATTGTAATTCCTTTTTATGTTTTTGAAAGTTGGTGTTGTTTAAGGGTAATTCTGTGTTCCATTTGATGTTATAAGTGTGCTTGAATCATTTGGTTCAAGGACGTTTATGTTTGGTAAGGTTTTCAAGTTTGAAAAAATCTTGAAAAGAGGTTTCTGATTTTGCTATTTTTGTTGTACCAATCTTTAACCAAAAGCTATAAGCTCTTACAAGCTTGTTGACACCAAGCTTGTGAAGGGAATGGAGCCTTTGGTTGGGCTGTTTGTTCATTGTGTTGAAGAAATCAACCCCTTGAGCTTCTGCTTTGAAACATCAACCAAGGCATTCATCCATCTTTCTTGTTGAAGTACCTTGGTCTTGTTCTAGTTGTTGAACAAGGTCCAAGTAGCATTGTTGGTCCTCCTAGGATGTTGTGGAGGACAGGTATAAGCTCTTGTTAAGATTCCTCTAAAAATCACATGATATTGTCTGTTTTATGATTTGGTATGTGATTTGGTGATTTTGTGTTTGTGCTTTGTGTTTTATGGTTGCAATCTGTTAGTTGTCACCTAGTGTAGCTATTTGATCCATAAAATCAGTAGGTTGTTTGAAGGATTAAGATTTTTGTTTGAAAAGTGCTTATTAAAGGATTGTTTGGGATTACTGGTTCATAAGGCCTTGTGGCCTAGTGCCCTTGTTTCTTAGGGTTTGGGAAGTCTAAACAAGTCTTAATATACAAGTTTTAGCCATTGGTTAAGTTTCTAAAAGTTTGGAAAAAGGATTTGAAGTTTTGCTAAAATCTGATAAAAAGTGTTTTGGAATTGGTTAAACACATCAGATCCAATAACTTCTTTGTTAGTTGGATATAAGGGCTGAAATCAGGTTTGGGAATAGTTTAGGTGATAAGCTATCTATTGGTTATCTGGTTGTTGATTTTGGTGGCTTATTGAGTGTGCTATAGCTTATCAAAGTTGGCTGAAGTGGTCATTTGCATCAGCAAAGTGACCACCTTATTTTGTCCTTGCATTTGTATTTCTAGTGTAAGGCTTGTTGTTTTGTTTCTTGGATCCTGTTTATGTGCTGCTTGTGAGGATATTTGGCTACTTGGATTGCTTTGTTGATAGCTTATAAGCTTATTGGCTTATTGGCTTATTTGTGCCAAAACTCATCAAGTCAACCCAACCGGTAGACCTTGATTCACAAGGTTTGTACTCAAGCCTTGACCAGCAGGGTGAAAACAAAGTTTTAACACTTCATTAAGTCTATCAACGTCCAAAATTGTGCTTGTCAGCGTTTGATTTACTCTTGTCAGTGTTTCACTATTGGTCAAACTTGGCCATATAGCTTATTGAATCTGTTTTGCTTATTGGTACATGAAACAACTTGGTTTTTGTAATAGAACTCATTTTTCTCAGCTTAATAACAAGTCTGGAAGGTTACAAGTCTTTTGGTTAAGCTTTTGCTAGAAAAATAGCTTATTTGGTTTTTTCAGCCAGCTTATTGGTTCTTACAGCTTATTCTACTTGGCTTTTTATGATTTTCTTGATTTATTATTCTTAGTTAAGCTATTTGTGAGCTTTTGCAACAAACTAGAGCTTCTGAAACGCCCTAGAACTCTAACCCGACTATTTTGTCGTTTTGTGGAATTGTTCTATGCTTATTTCTGGCTTATTGAGTGTGCTTTTTCAAAATTTCTTTTTACAGATCTCTTTAGTATCTCAAAATAAGGTTGTGTGTTTAAGGAGAGCTTATGGCATTGGCTTATTGCTTAATGGGCTTATTGACCCAATAAGAATAAGATGTGTGTTCATTAAGATGTGATAAACTCATTTTCAGCTTTTGGGCCTAGAGTTTTGTGTTTAGAATTGAATTTTGAGTCAGATAGGGCTTTTCCAAATAAATTGGGCTAAGTTTGACTTTTTGGGCCCATTAAGCCCATTTGTGTTGACTGTTCTGGGTTTTGGCCCATTTGAGGGCCCAATAAGGGTATTTTGGTCATTTCACTTTCATTTTCTAATTATTTAGGTTAAAATAAACTAGTTTGCAAGTTTTTAGATTT
The DNA here is from genome assembly GCA_025667525.1 of Glebionis coronaria. NCBI lineage: Eukaryota > Viridiplantae > Streptophyta > Magnoliopsida > Asterales > Asteraceae > Glebionis > Glebionis coronaria. Next base: position 277,361,882 of record CM046879.1, read on the forward strand.
TTTTATAATTTTTGGATTTTTAATATTATTTTAATATTATTTTATTATTATTTTATTATTATTTTTCAAATTTCTCATTTTTGCACTTTTATATTTTTCTTAGCTTAAATACATTAAAATAGGAATTTTGCAACTTTTAGATTAATTTTATCATCATTAGATAAATTTTTATAATTATTTTAAGTTTTAATAGTTTTTAAATCATTTTAAATAGTTTTTTTAGTTTAAAAATTTATAAAAGTAGCTTTTAATCTTTTTAGGTCATTTTAGAGGTTTACGAATTGAAAAATCTTTATTTGGGCTTTTTGATAATTAATTTGATTTTTAGGGCTTTAATTAGCATTTAAAAATTAATATTTAATTAATTAAAAGGTTTGAAAAAGTTTTGATCATTGGTAAACTCTTAGTTTATTTATTTTGATTTTTGGTAAATTTTTGGAAATTTTTAAAATTAATTTTTATTTTTGTACTTTTTCCGGTTTTACGTTTAGTCGTAGTAGTAATTAATTTCACGTCTTCGTCATTCTCTTTTCTCATCCCCTTCTATCAAATATTAATCTCAAACCAATTACGAATTACTCACACACATATACCTTATTGGGAAACAAACTTTAACTTCATTAGGGTCATTTGTGCACGGTTTTCCTAAACCGTCGTACTTAATACTTTCCCTATTTACCTTATTTTCCTAAAGGTGTGGTAAAACACTGAAATCAGGGTTTGTTATGTTTTTATTTCTAGAATACTCATTAGAGGAGTATAAAAAGGGTTCTCATCATGTTGAGACCTTTTTTTCTAGTTTTCTTGTAAAAACTTTTTATTGATCAATGAATATTTAAAATGTTGTTAAATGTTTGCAAGTAAATGAGTTCCATTTTTTTATTGTTTTATCTAATTTCTTGCACTTGTTATCCTAAATTTATCAAATTACTTTTTCAAAAGATTTTTGTTAAGTACTTTGAGATCCACTATTGTAAAGTACTCATCAATCTTGATTGAAACACAAGATTGGTGATTGTATTTACAAGAGTGTTCAATTCCCTGTTGTTTATCCTAGTTCTATACCAAAAATCTTGTATTTCATTATTTTTGGTCAAAGTCCATTTTTTTTTTATGCTACTCAATGTGTCATAAGCTAACCATAAGCTCTTGACACAAGCTTATGGTTTAGGTTATGAGACTTGAAAGTTTGTTGATGGTTGTATGTTTAAACAGCAAAAAGACATAAGCCAATATGACTTTTGTAGTCCTTTGGCAGGGACTGTGGTAGTCCTTTCTCTACATCAGGGGGATCTTATAAGCTATTCACTAAGCCACTCATTCCTTTCTTGACTCTCAGCTGGTGGCATCAAGGAGGTCTATTGACTTGATCAAGGTCAAGTCATGGTAACTCCTTTTGAATTCCCTTTGATAATGAAGGAAAATGTGCTTATATGAATCTTTGCTTGTAATCTATGTATGTAGTAAGCTTGTAGTTGATTCATGCTTAGTTGATGTTAGTTTTTTAGTTTGTTGGTTTTAAAGTTGCGAGTTTGATTATTTGGAAAATCTCTTTGTTATATTTTTTTTTCATATTTCTAAAGGGTGTTTGTATCTGTTTAGGGTGATACTCAGTAGGAGCTAGATGTGTTTAGACACCTTAGGATTAAGTCAAGTGTAGTTGTCTTTGGCACTTAGTTTAAAATTGTAGTGTAAAACTTCTGGGCAAGTGTGGTTCATTTTTCTGTTAAAACAGCTAGAAAACATTAGGGAGATTTTGTTGTTTTGATTTGTTGAATTAGGTCTAGTAATTTTGTAGAATGTTAGAAAATAGGATAAGCTAGGATTTAGTGTATAGGGTTTGTGGTTTAGCTAGTTGAATTGCAAGATTTGGTGGCTCAAATCTCATATTTGTGCACACTGGATCAGCAAAGTGACTTTTCTGCCTACCTGTGCACATCAGAAAGATCTAGGACTTAACTTTTTTGGATTTAGTGCTTGATCTTTGGTGAACACTGAGTGCTAGGGTAATATAAGTTGTGCTCTACCTGGTATTTCACTTTGGGAGGGTTTTGGGTGGTCTAAACACAACCACTAGGTCACTGATTAAGCCTTAGACCACCAGACCTCCCCTTTGTGCGCATACAGTGAGTGAAATTAGGATATTTTTGTGATTATTGTATAGTTGATTATTGTTTTTACTTATAATTGACTCCCCACACTTCACTGAGTGTGGGGGTGCCTTTGTTGCCTAAAAGAACCAACTAACAAGGCTCAAAAGAGCTCAAACACGTTTTCTGTAACAAGCAGTGGGAACAAAGTTCCCACTGATAGCAGAAAGTTCCCACTGCTGCACTAGCAGATAAAACCAAAGCAAGTGTCACTATGAGTTTTGTGTAGTTTTGTCTCTAGTGGTTTAAATCCAACTTTTTCCCATTTTTTTTTCCCCAGTTTATTTATTTATTTTAGGATTTTTAAAAAAAGAAATATTATTTTTCTGATTATTTTATTATTTTTTAGCATTATTTTAATTTAAATTAGCTTTTAACATTTATTTTTTTGTCCTATTAGGGATAAAATCACTTTTTCCAACTTTTTTATTTTTCTACTGTTTAGTTAGTTAATTTAGGATTTTTGAAAAAGTAAAATTATTTTTCTCCTTATTTTATTAACTTTTATCATTATTTTTATTAAAAACAAGTTTTTAGCATTTTAAAAATTGAAAAATAGTTTCAAAAATTTAGGAAAAATACTTTTTAGCTTTTAATTAAAATAAGTAAGATATTAGTTTGATAAAATATAATTTTGGACTTTTTGTTAATTATATTTAATCTAGGGCTTTAATTAGCATTTAAAATTAGATATTTAATTAATAATAAGTTTTAAAATTTATTTATTGGATTTTTATTCTTATTTATATTATTTAGACTTAATTTTGATTTTTAATTAGTTTTTAGTTTAAATCTTTAATTTCGTCACCTTTTACGTCTTAAAGTATACGTTTTACGTTTATCGTCGTAGTGTAATTTAGCATAACTCGTCATTTAGTATTGGGGGGGGGGGGGGTGAGTAGATACATCACCTTGCTTACATCATCACGCAATCCAATATTCATGTTTTTGTTATCATTTTATGCAAAAGAAGGCTAAAAATGGCCAAATTTTAATTTTTTTCTTGTTTTTCATAAGTGTTTAAGACACGAATGTAGGTTTTCCGATGGTGAGAATAAGAGTAATTTTTTACTCGACCGTGCGTGTTGAGCACTTAGCTTCAATTCCTTACCTATATTAGGCTAAGTCTCATTTAATTGAGGACGATAAATGATAGTGTTAATTATAAGTTACCATGCTAAACGTAGAGTACTCGTATTCTTTCAAAAACTCATGTATCCTAATTATTTGCTTATTCTCCCCACGCTTTTATTAATAAATTGTTAATAAATATTGATTTAGCGGCTTAGTCTCTATTGTTGGTTTCTAATTTATTTTAGTAGCTTCAATGTAATTAAATTGGGAAAAGATTAAGGTATCGCCAGCGTCACAGTTTTGAAGTATTGGCAACCCGAATAATCAAAGGCTTCCCCTAATAATTGTGAAGACACTTATCCTTTTACCAATTAAAACAATTAAAAACGAGACCAAAACATATGTTTAATGTCATAAAAGTCGGAATTACGCGTGGTTTGTGTTTTTGTTGTGTTTTAGGACCAAAAGATGAAAAAGGAAGAAAACACGGGCTTTCACGGGCTTTTATCGAAGAAAAAGATAAAAGACGAAGTCAAAAGATCAAAAGTGCAAAAAGAACGGAAGTCAAAGGCCTATTCTGAAGATTTATCGAAGAAAAAGACCAAAGACAGAAATTTTACAAAGTCGAAGAACCATATCTAATAACAGAAGAAAATTAGATGACAAGTTCATTTTATCGAAAAATCCCGAAACAAAGTCGAGAAAGACGAATTATTTAAGAAGACGAGAAGACAAGGAGAAAGAAGGAAGCAACAACACCACAACCCTTCCACTATAAATAGATATTTTTCCTTCACTTTTTACTAGTCTTTTTAGTTAATTAGATAGATTAGAGTAGGAGTAGGAGTAGGTGTAATTTACTTTCTCTCTCTAGCTTTCTTTCAAGTTTTTAAGCATTTCATCTTTAATCTTGTCTTATTGGATCTTAATCTTTAATTCAAGCTTTTTATATTAATCTCATTCTTCCTTTCTTGTTTTTAATCTCATGTTTGATTTGGTTAAATCATGTAGTTTATTTGATCTTTATGCTTGTTTGATTGATTTGCTTATTTGATTGTTCTTATGGTTTTGATGTGGTAGATGTTATAGCTTATTGTGCTTATTTATTAATTTGTGTTTGTCTTATTTTTAACTAAGTGGTTTTAATAGTTTAATATTTGAAAAGTTGATTTTAATTAGTTTGCTTATTTGGTGTTTTTATAGTTTTTGATTTGTGGCTTATTTAGCTTTTTCTAAAATTAGTTTGGTTTAATTTTTGGTTAAGTTCTTATTTGATATTTTTCTTAATCCGGATTCCTTAAACCCTCTTTTTCCGAATTATACATTTTATGATATTCCGAACTAGTTCATAGATTTATTCCGAACTGCATAATACTAGTATATTCCAAATTATGTCTTCCCTTAATATTCCGAATTAGTTTAAGCACAAGCATTCCGGATTATTTCGCAAAACCTTTTTCCAAATTAGGTTAATGATAGATAATCCGAATTATATCAAACACTGAATTACAAATTAAGCCACAATGAGTATTCCGAATTACATGTAGTTAAGGGATTCCGAATTTAATGCATGTTGCGGATTCCGGATTATATTTCTAGCATACATTCCGAACTTCAGTTCGGAATACTATTTTCCGAATTATGTGTTGTGGTTATTCCGGATTATGTGGATGTGTGGGATTCCGAATTACTTTTAACTTTAGTTTCCCGAATTATTTTCTTAATTGTTATTCCGAATTAAATACAGAACTTGGATTCCGAATTAGATTCTTATTTTTATTCTGAATTAGCTTTTAATTTTAAATTGTTTTCAAACTTTATTTTCCCGCCAATTTTATTAAGCTTTATTTTAAATTGTTTTGCTTTATTTCATTTTCAGTTTTACTTTTTATCAAGTTTTTAATTTGTTTAATTTCCTTTCTTTTTAGTTTTAAATTTTGTCATTCACTTTTAAAGTTTTAATTTTTAAATAAAATAGCTAACGACATTTTCTTTTCTTACCAAGAACAATTGAGTCACACTTAAAACCGGGTCAATTCGATTAGACCAATTCAAAGAACATTAAAAGTCATATATTAAAATGGCGTCGCTGCCGGCTTTTTTCGTAAAGATTAACGGTTTTTGTGAGAGACACGTTGGATTTTGGGATCCGCTCACTCTTGAACGTTATTTTTCTTGCTAAATTTCAAAATTCTTCAAAAATCCATAAAACACAAAATTTCAAAAATCCAAAAACATTTAAAAAAATCATAAAAAACATTTATTTTCGAAAGTTTTGCACCAAAAATATTTTCTTTTTACCTTAACCTTAATTCTTCTTCTATTTCTTTTCTGTTTTTTCTTTTGTAGGTGTACGAGACTCGTGCTATTATTATCATGGATAATCGTCGGATTTGGGAAATATTGGAAGAATAGCATTATCAGATTATGTCAGAGGAGTGTACGACTTGTGGTGGACCTCATGCTTATTTTAATTGTGACAAAACTTATTGGGAAGTTTATTGTAATGAGGAAGGTATGTGCTATGCTACTAATACTTATTTTGGCTCTACTAGTTTTCCAACAACGTGTAACCCACCACATTATGATCAAGGGTTTTATGGGGAATTTCAAAATCAAGGGTTTTCAAATCATGAAAGTTTTCAAAATGAACGCTGATAGGTGTGTAAACACCCATCCTTTTACCACTTAATTCGGGCTAAAACAAGACCAAAACACGTATTTAATATCATTTGTTTGGAATTATGCGTGGTTTTTGTGTTTATTGTGTTTTCAGAGCTAACCGGATGAATATTAAAGAAAACATGGGATTGCACGGGTTTTATCAAGGAAAAAGACTCAAGATAAAGTCTATTGTCCAAGAGATGCAAAAGATTTGAAGTCACTAGGCCTATTCGAAGATTTATCGAAGAAAAGGACTAAAGACGGAAGATTTTCATAAGTCGAAGAAACTCAAGTCTATTTAACGAAGAAATTAAAAGACGAGTTGGATTTAATCGACGACAAATCCCGAATCAGAATCGAAAACGTCAACTTTTCTGAAAAGACGAGAAGACAAGAAGAAAGGGAGAAAGCCCACTCACCAACCAACCACTAGGAGTATAAATAGAAACTCCCTTCACACATTAGGGAGTTAGTTTTTCATCTTTCCTTTTTCCCAGGCTTTGTAGTTCGTCCCATCACCAACTCCATTAGGGAGTTTGGTGATTTTCATCTTTTTCTTTTCAATCTTGTAATCATTGATCATTAACCTTGTTACTCTTCCATTAATCAATCCATTCCATCTTTTTATTTATTTTGTTCTTCATCATCATCTATTACAAGTTCTTGAGTTTTTATTTGATTTTAGTTTGATCTTAAAAAGTTGTTGATTTAGTATTTTTATTGATGGGATTTGTTACTTATAGTATTTAGATGATTTGTGTTTAATTTGGCAAAACCTTTTTGAGTATTTAAGTCGATTTGGATTAAATTTCGTGCCTCTCTTTTTCTTCTGTTACTGTTACTGCCCAGAAAATTCCGAATTGCCCATTTTGAGTTTCCCTTATTCGGAATATTGGATATTCCGAATAGGGGTGTTTTAGTTTCCTTATTCGGAACTTTTTCCGAATAGACTGGTTTTCCGAGTAGCACCAATTTTCCGCATAGCTTTATTTTGTTTCCCTATTCGGAACATTTTTCCGAATAGGCATTATTTTCCGAACAGTATTATTTTTCCGAATAGCCTTGTTTTTATATTATTCCGAATAGCCATATTTCTGTTTCCCTATTCGGAACATTTTTCCGAATAGCCTTCTTAGTCCGAATAGCAATTTTTAATTTTCCTTATTCGGAACATTTTCCGAATAGTCAACATTTTCCGAATAAGCATAATATTCCGAGTAGGCTTTATTTTCCGCATAAGAGCACTTTTCCGCATAGATGTCAACTTTCCGAATGGCCATACATTCCGAATAGAGCAACATTCCGAATAGGGTATTTTTCCGAATAGAGTATTTTTCCATTATCAATTCAAGTTTTGCTTATTATTTGTTGCTTGTTTTAAGTTTACTTCATTACCATTTATTCACTTACCTGTTTAGTAGATTAGAAAACCAATTCCACTTTTTGTCACCAAGAACAAATCATTCCACTTTTAACTGAGATCAATTCGAGAGGATTCCGAGAAATCGAACTTTTTCACCATAGCAAAATCCTTGTATTAAATGGCGCCGCTGCCGGCTCCTCTCGTTAAGATCAAAAGTTTTTTGTGAGAATTTGGATTTTGGGATCCGTTCCCCGTGAACGTTACTTTTTCACAACACTTTTCAAAAACAACTAAAAAAATACAAAGTTTTCAAAAAATCCTAAAAATTAAAAAACCATAAAAACCAAAAATATTTTTGCTTTGTTTTTCTTTGTTCGTTCTTTTGCAGGTGTATGCGCACTCGATCCACGTCTTATCAAGAGCCCGAGCCTCTCGATAACTTAGACATGGCTGGTGTAAAAAACAACAATAACATACCACCTCCGAACAACAATAATAACAACAACAACCCGCCTTTCAACAACATGAATAACAACAACAATGAGCCACTTCCGGATAATCGCCCAATGATTGAATTGCTGCAAGCTCATGTTGATGGCAACACGGATCCAATTGTTATACCACCAATTGCCGCCAACAATTTCGAGCTCAAGTCAGGCTTTATCCAGATGGTCTCCGCTCAGCCATTCTTGGGACGAACCATTGATGACCCACATGACCATATCAAGAGATTTCTACAACTCACCAACACGGTCAAATTCAATGGAGTTTCACAAGAAGTGATAAGGTTACAACTTTTTCCCTTTTCTTTAGAGGGACAAGCCCGGCATTGGCTTGCTAAGGAACCGCCACAGAGTATTCTCTCGTGGACGGATTTGGAAACAAAGTTCATCAATTACTTTTTTCCACCCTCTCGTACTACCGCTTTGCGGAATGAGATTATAAACTTTGAACAAAAGTACGATGAGTCATTCAGTGAATCTTGGGATCGTTTTAAAGATCTTTTAAGAAAATGCCCACAACATGGTTTTACCAAAGTACATCAAATAAATACTTTTACAAAATGGTTTAAGCATGAATGACCAAGATTCACTGAATAGTGCCTCGGGGGGTAATTTATTGGCTAACACTTCCAATGCTGCTTGGGATATCATTGAGAATAAGTCTCGTGTGCAAACCAAGAGCGTTAGGACCAATGTTGCTAGTGCTAGCACTAATGACAGCGACAAGCGATTAGACAAAATCACCACGCTTCTTGAATCGCTTGTCACCCACACCGTCAGCAACAACAACAGCAACAACGCTAAGAACGCACAAGTCAACGCTGTCAGCCAACCTTGTGAGATATGCGGTGGGCCCCACTCTTACACAACTTGTACCGCCACCCAAGATTACCCTGCTGAGAATGTGAATGCGGCATATGGCACCTACCAACAACCCGCTTATCAAGCAAAACCTCAAGGTGACCGTAACTTGCTTAGCTACCGCAACAACAACTATCTTTCACCACCTGGCTTTCCTCCAACCAACCCCAACCAACAACAAAACCTTAACCGCTCTCCTCAACAACAACAACAACCTCGACAACCATACATCCCACCTCACAAGCAGCAACAACCGCCTCAACGTAACAATCAAGTCTACCAACAACCTGCTTACCAACCACCTGCATACAATGCTCCTCCCAACCAAGCCACCACTGCATTACACCAAGAGGTTGCAACCTATATGAGAACCAATGATGTGATAGTGGGAAACCTCCAAGAGGAAGTGCGCAATTTGAAGGCAGATTTGGTAAAGCAAGGAAATGATTTGAGAGCCGATATGCGAAACACGTTGGATAGTCAGACGAATGACTTGAGGAACATGATGGCTAGTTTCTTCCAAAGTAGTCAACCCTCTTCTTCGGGTACTCTTCTGAGTAACACCGTTGCAAACCCAAGAGGGGAGATGAAAGCAATCACCACTCGAAGTGGTAAAGGTACCAAGGAACCCGAGCTTCCTATACCCCCACCGGTGGTTGTGACTACGGAGAACGAGTCGCCTGCTCCTATTCCTCCTCCTTCTCCTTCCCCAATTTCTCCACCTCTTCCTTCTACCCCTCCTCCACCCGTGATTGTGAGTGACCCTATTCCTCTAAAGCCTTCATCTTCTTCCAATATACCTTATCCTTCAAGGTTGAGGAAAGAGAAGCAAAAGAGCAAGGATGATATTCAAGTTTCTAACTTTCTTAAAATGTTTAAACAACTGAATTTCAATATCTCCTTCGCTGAGGCTCTCGCTCACATGCCCAAGTACGCGAAAATGTTTAAAGATCTTTTGAGCGACAAGGAAAAGCTCCTCGACATTGCCAACACCCAACTTAATGAGAACTGCTCTGCAGTGCTCTTAAGGAAATTGCCAACCAAGCTTGGTGATCCGGGTCGTTTTCTTATCCCTTGCAATTTCCCGGGAGTAGAGAATTGCATGGCCCTAGCCGATCTAGGTGCCAGTATTAATCTCATGCCTCTAAGTGTTTGGAAGCAATTATCTCTCCCAGAGCTAGTCCCCACTAAAATGACTTTGGAATTAGCCAACCGTACGGTTGCTTATCCAGTGGGGATAGCCGAAGACGTTATTGTAGGAGTCGACAAATTCACCTTCCCTGCTGATTTTGTTGTCGTCGACTACGAGATGGACCCCCGTGTGCCACTTATTGTTGGTCGTCCATTCTTAAGGACCGGTCGCACTCTCATTGATGTTGAAGCCGGTGAGCTTATCATGAGAGTGGGTGACGATAAAGTAGTCTTCAACATGGGAAAGTTGTCCAAACAACCTTATTCATATGAGAGTGTTAATTGTATTGACGTTCTCGATGAGGCTTGTGAAGAACACTTTAATGATGCTTGCAAAAGTATTCCTACCTCTCTTCCCACTGTTGAGACCGTGTCCTCTATTGATTCATCGTTGTCTCTATTTGGAGATAGTGATTTATTCTGGAACAATCTTGAAGCTACCATGGGAGATGCGAATTTAGCTACTAACGATTCTCCCACCGAGGGGGATGAAGACATGAGTTTCTTTGACAATCTTCTCACCGAAGACAATCCTTCGCCTCCATCTCCCACGGTTATTGCTATCGATGCCACGACTTTGAAAACGCCTCCCGTCGAAAATCCTCCGGATTTGGAACTTAAGGAGTTGCCGCCTCATCTCGAGTATGTGTTCCTGGACGACAACAAGAAATCGCCCGTCATTATTGCGAAGGATTTGAAAGATGAAGAGAAGACTCGTCTCGTTGCTGTATTGAAAGATCATAAGAAGGCTATTGCTTGGAAAATCTCGGATATTCGTGGAATTGATCCTCACTTCTGCACGCACAAAATTCTCATGGAGGACGACTTCAAGCCCACTATTCAAAGCCAACGAAGGGTGAATCCAAAAATACATGAAGTCATCAAAACAGAGGTTATCAAACTTCTTGATGCGGGTATGATTTACCCTATTTCGGATTCACCATGGGTTAGTCCAATCCATTGTGTGCCCAAGAAGGGCGGAATAACCGTTGTTCCCAATGAACACAACGAGTTGATTCCCACTGGTCTCGTTACTGGGTGGAGAGTTTGTATAGACTACCGCAAACTCAATGATGCCACGAGAAAGGATCATTTCCCTCTACCTTTCATGGACCAAATGCTTGAACGCTTAGCCGGTAATGAATATTACTGCTTTCTTGATGGTTTCTCGGGTTATTTTCAAATACCCATCGATCCCCAAGATCAAGAGAAGACTACATTCACTTGTCCCTATGGCACTTTCGCTTACAAAAGAATGCCTTTTGGCTTATGTAATGCGCCAGGGACTTTCCAAAGGTGTATGTTAGCTATCTTTCATGACATGGTTGAACAAACCATGGAAGTCTTCATGGATGATTTCTCGGTCTTCGGGGATTCCTTCTCTGCTTGCCTTGCCAATTTAGAACGTATGCTAAAGCGGTGCGAAGACACTCGCCTTGTTCTAAATTGGGAAAAATCCCATTTTATGGTAAAAGAAGGCGTCGTGCTTGGACATAAGATCTCGAAAGCCGGTCTTGAAGTTGACCGTGCTAAAGTCGATGTAATCGCTAAGTTGCCTCCACCTTCAACTGTGAAGGGTGTGAGAAGTTTCTTGGGTCATGCGGGCTTCTACCGTCGATTCATCAAAGATTTTTCCCAAATCGCTCGCCCGATGACCCATCTCTTGGCAAAAGATACTCCTTTTATCTTTTCCAAAGAGTGCCTTGAAGCCTTCAACTCGCTTAAGGATAAGCTAACTAAGGCACCCGTCTTGGTTACCCCTAATTGGGAGCTGCCCTTTGAGTTGATGTGCGATGCTAGCGATTTTGCTATTGGAGCGGTTCTTGGACAAAGAGTGAACAAACACTTCCAATCGATCCATTACGCTAGCAAGACAATGACGGGGGCACAATTACATTATACGACAACTGAGAAAGAGCTTTTAGCTGTTGTCTATGCTTTTGAAAAATTCCGCCCCTATCTTGTCCTTTCCACCACCATCGTGTATACCGATCATTCCGCGTTGAAGTACTTGTTGACAAAGCAAGATTCCAAACCAAGACTTCTTCGCTGGGTTTTGCTGCTCCAGGAATTTAAAATCGACATCCGCGATAAAAAAGGAGCAGAAAACCTAGCCGCGGACCATCTTAGTAGACTTGAGGATCCATACCAAGGGGATCATCCGACCAAAGAAATCAATGATTCTTTTCCCTTGGAGACCTTAATGTCTATAAACTCGAAGCCGAATGAAACCCCGTGGTTTGCGGACTTTGCAAACTATTTGGCGGGTGGAATTCTCAAGGAAGGGTTGACGTCCCAGCAAAAGAAGAAGTTCTTTACCGACATCAAGACTTACTTTTGGGACGACCCTTACCTATTCAAACAATGTGCTGATCTGATAATCCGCCGATGTGTTGATGGACCGGCAGCGTCGGACATCCTTGATGCTTGCCACAAAGGACCCACCGGTGGTCACTTTGGTCCCAACTACACCGCAAAGAAAGTGTTTGATTCGGGATTTTATTGGCCCTCCATATACCGTGACGCTCACGATATGGTCAAACGATGTGATGTTTGCCAAAAGCAAGGCAAAATCACACATAAAGACGAGATGCCTCAGAATTTCATTCAAGAGTGTGAAATTTTTGATGTTTGGGGTATCGACTTTATGGGGCCATTCCCTTCATCTAAAGGAAACAAATACATCCTTGTAGCCGTTGACTACGTTTCAAAGTGGGTTGAAGCCAAAGCTTTGCCTACTAATGATGCAAGGGTGGTTTGTAACTTTTTGAAAGCTCTATTCGCTAGATTTGGTGTGCCTCGCGCCATTATTAGTGATCGTGGGACTCATTTCTGCAATGATCAATTTGCTCGAGTCATGGCTAAGTACGGTGTAAATCATCGTCTTTCCACAGCCTACCACCCACAAACTAATGGCCAGGCTGAAATATCCAACCGAGGGCTGAAGCGAATTTTGGAAAGAACCGTGGGAGAGCATCGTGCCGCATGGGCTGATAAACTCGATGATGCTTTGTGGGCTTTCCGTACGGCTTACAAGACCCCGATCGGCTGTACGCCTTATCGTCTTGTGTACGGGAAAGCGTGCCACCTCCCCATTGAGTTGGAGCACAAGGCTTAATGGGCCTTGAAGTGGGCTAATTTTGATATCAACAAAGCCGGTGACCTACGCAAGATCCAACTCAATGAGCTGAATGAACTCCGGAATGAGGCTTACGAAAACTCTTTGATCTATAAGGAAAGAACTAAGCTCATTCACGACTCCAAGATCAAAAACCGAGAGTTCCATGTTGGAGACAAAGTCTTACTTTTTAACTCTCGGTTGAAAATCTTTTCGGGCAAGCTCAAATCTCGTTGGTCCGGCCCATTCACCATCGCCCAAATTTTTCCATATGGTACTCTCGAGCTCGCTCAACCTAATGGACCAAATTTTAAGGTGAATGGCCAACGAGTGAAGTTATACTTTGGTGAGGACACCTCTCAGGAGGTGATTCCATCCCTCACCACGTTCCCCATGAACTGAATTTGGGTCGAGTCAGGCTCGTGACTCGGTTATCAAAAACAAGCGCTCCTCGGGAGGCAGCCCGAGTATCTATCCCTTTAACCCCCTAAGTGTAGGGGAGGACCTATTTTGGTCATTTGTGTTTGTGTGGTGATGTGCTTACAGGGATAACTGCAATCTTGGAAATCTTTGAAGAACCGTGCTCCCGTGTTATCCGAAATCCGGTTCTATCTCTCAACTATCGTGATTCAATTTTCTTCATTCTCACATTTGAAATTGATCACTTTAGTCGTCTCTTCCTTAACTTGAGTTAACCAACGTGCACAATGTCATAAGTGTAGGGGAGACTCTTCCCACATGCTTAAACATTGAGGACAATGTTTATCTTAAGTGTAGGGGAGACTTCTATCGAAGTTTTAAGTGGACTTTTCCATAAAAATGCCTTCAATTAACCGGAAAATCATATTTTTCAACATTTTTCAAATTTTTAATTAACTTTGGCCATTTAGTCGTAATTTTTAAAATTTTTATCGTTGCTTTCATATGTATATATTCCGCAATAAAGTCAAAAATATTAATAAAGTGGTGTAGCTAGTTTAGAAATCTTTGACATATTAGGCCCGTTGCGTTTATTTTGACTCAACCCGAATAGACTTATTCAAGTTTATTCTAGCTAGTATCCTTAACCATGTAGAACTTAATTGGTTTATTAGGCTAAGTGTCCACGAGTCTCATTATTTGAGATTTTAAATTGTGGAGGACGAGAAATGATAGAGTCAATTATAAGTCGGTATTCTTGCGCAAGCTCACTTGGTGTAATTATTTGCCTATTCTCCCATCACTTGCTAATAATTTATCTGCAATAAGTAAGGTCTTACGATTTGAAAAGTTACTTAGCTTCTAGCCCAAGATCGTTTAAAAGTTGCTCGGTAATGATAAGAGTTCATAGCCAAGGCATAACTTATGAAGCGGGGCGCGAAGATTGGCGAGTCCGAAAAGGCCCTAACAAGGCATGAGGATTCAATTTTATTGCTGAAGATCCAAAGTGATGTGAAAAGCATTATTCCTAAAGTCTATATGAAGGATCAAGACTCACGACGAAAAGCAATCAACTCCCATAAAGATCATGGAGAAGTCTATCCGAAAAGACCCTAACAAGGTATGAGGATAAATAGATCCAAGTCCGAAAAGGAGGCGGATCGTTGTATCTCAAAATCCCAATTAGAGATTGAAGAAATAATCATGAAGTCGTGGTCAACAAAGTTGGAGTACCCCTCAAAAGTCTCCAAGTGAAGAAACTCTATTATGATGAGAAGACCATTATCTCAAGAACGTCTCTCGAAGATATGAAGTATGAAGTACATGCCAAATATCGGCCCGAGAAAGGTCTCAAATCGTGAACCAAGTTATGCCAAGATATGAACTTTTTGATATCCCGAGAAGCAGTTTTAAGAGATTTTGTCCTTTAGCTAACTATTGATCAAATCGTCCCACTTTGCTTTCAGCCCTAATAAACTATCGAAATAAGTCCAAAAATGCATCTTCATGATCATTCTAAGACAAAAATAAAATATAAGAGATACAATTAGGAATAAGGGAGTTTAAGCATTTAATTAAGCCATGTGTGTAAGTGTTTGATCTACTAACTTATAATAACAATGATCTCGTTTTAAGCTTAGTTTGGGGAACGTGAAACTTGAGGGTGATAAATCTTCGCAACACCAAAGCCCTAATGTAAGTCCTTGATTTCTGTACAAGTTATTTTCATCTTTTGTTTGTTTTAAAGTTTTAAGTTCTCTTAGTGTTTTAATTATTTGAATAAGGCCAAGGTTGATTAATTATGAGAAAAATGTAAAATTGCTTTATCACTAAGCATTGCATGAGGGCATGGCAATGGTTAAGTGTAGGGGATTTGATAGGTGTGTAAACACCCATCCTTTTACCACTTAATTCGGGCTAAAACAAGACCAAAACACGTATTTAATATCATTTGTTTGGAATTATGCGTGGTTTTTGTGTTTATTGTGTTTTCAGAGCTAACCGGATGAATATTAAAGAAAACATGGGATTGCACGGGTTTTATCAAGGAAAAAGACTCAAGATAAAGTCTATTGTCCAAGAGATGCAAAAGATTTGAAGTCACTAGGCCTATTCGAAGATTTATCGAAGAAAAGGACTAAAGACGGAAGATTTTCATAAGTCGAAGAAACTCAAGTCTATTTAACGAAGAAATTAAAAGACGAGTTGGATTTAATCGACGACAAATCCCGAATCAGAATCGAAAACGTCAACTTTTCTGAAAAGACGAGAAGACAAGAAGAAAGGGAGAAAGCTCACTCACCAACCAACCACTAGGAGTATAAATAGAAACTCCCTTCACACATTAGGGAGTTAGTTTTTCATCTTTCCTTTTTCCCAGGCTTTGTAGTTCGTCCCATCACCAACTCCATTAGGGAGTTTGGTGATTTTCATCTTTTTCTTTTCAATCTTGTAATCATTGATCATTAACCTTGTTACTCTTCCATTAATCAATCCATTCCATCTTTCTATTTATTTTGTTCTTCATCATCATCTATTACAAGTTCTTGAGTTTTTATTTGATTTTAGTTTGATCTTAAAAAGTTGTTGATTTAGTATTTTTATTGATGGGATTTGTTACTTATAGTATTTAGATGATTTGTGTTTAATTTGGCAAAACCTTTTTGAGTATTTAAGTCGATTTGGATTAAATTTCGTGCCTCTCTTTTTCTTCTGTTACTGTTACTGCCCAGAAAATTCCGAATTGCCCATTTTGAGTTTCCCTTATTCGGAATATTGGATATTCCGAATAGGGGTGTTTTAGTTTCCTTATTCGGAACTTTTTCCGAATAGACTGGTTTTCCGAGTAGCACCAATTTTCCGCATAGCTTTATTTTGTTTCCCTATTCGGAACATTTTCCCGAATAGGCATTATTTTCCGAACAGTATTATTTTTCCGAATAGCCTTGTTTTTATATTATTCCGAATAGCCATATTTCTGTTTCCCTATTCGGAACATTTTTCCGAATAGCCTTCTTATTCCGAATAGCAATTTTTAATTTTCCTTATTCGGAACATTTTCCGAATAGTCAACATTTTCCGAATAAGCATAATATTCCGAGTAGGCTTTATTTTCCGCATAAGAGCACTTTTCCGCATAGATGTCAACTTTCCGAATGGCCATACATTCCGAATAGAGCAACATTCCGAATAGGGTATTTTTCCGAATAGAGTATTTTTCCATTATCAATTCAAGTTTTGCTTATTATTTGTTGCTTGTTTTAAGTTTACTTCATTACCATTTATTCACTCACCTGTTTAGTAGATTAGAAAACCAATTCCACTTTTTGTCACCAAGAACAAATCATTCCACTTTTAACTGAGATCAATTCGAGAGGATTCCGAGAAATCGAACTTTTTCACCATAGCAAAATCCTTGTATTAAACGCAATTTTAAAAAACTTTAATCAAGGGAATATTTCACAACCTCAAATGGAATTAATTCTTCAAATGCTTGAGGAACATGGTAGATTACTAAGAGAATGGCAAGAGAAAACCGATAGAAAATTCATGCTCATTTTAGAAACCTATCAAGCTCAAGATAATATTGAGCCATCTTTGAGAATTGATGTTGAGGCTAACACCACTACTATTAGTGATGTTCCCACTGTGGATCCTTCCATTTCTCCGCCAATAGAGGAGAGACAAGGCCCGGAGATTAACATGAGTTTTTCTCCCCCTCCGGTGTTGACTCCAACAGCTACATTTAGCTCACCTACTTCCTCACCTTTTGAGGAAATTCCGGAGATTATACTTGAGCCTACTTTACCCATTGATGACCCCATTTCTTCACCTACTCTTTCAAATGACTTTATGCTTTCTTCAAATTCTCTTAGTGAGACATGTTTTGATAAACCAATTTTTGAGGAGTGTGAAGAACTTTTTAATGAGTCCATAGATGAAGAACCCTTAATTGGTCATACACCTAAGGACATTGTAGAGAAGGATGAGTTATCTTGTGATTCCAACTATAATTTTAAATATTCATCGGGATCGGATGAGGATGACTGATGTTCGTTTGTAAGTCTTAAATTTATATTACAAGGATTAGACAAAACAAGGGACTAGAAGACAAACACGAGCAAGTATACCCTTTCCTTCGTAATATAGCTTTGTAGTGGTAAGCCAGGATCGTTCGTTGAGACTTAGTTTCGTTTTGGTAATCAAGATAACAACTGAAGAAATAAATGGTTGAAGTACTATCAATAATAACAAATATGACTAATATGGGATAGTTCGTATAAGTTCGTGATGATGATAATAATGACCGAGATATGTTTATGTAGGTAAAGTGTGAATCCTTTTTCGTCAAAACGGCGTTTACACAATTTACTTGGGTTGATTCAAGACTTATGTTTATTTAAGCGACTAAGCTCAAAACAAGTTGCCAACAAGTTCAATATTTTATCAAGTTTCTAAGCGGATTTCTCCAACCAAAGATTCATGACCATAGACAAGTTCTAGAAAAATTATTATAACAATTTGCGTTTCTCAACGCCAAACTATCATAACAAATCAACTTAGATAAAATATGGTTTGTAGAACTAGGTGGTAAAATGGTTCTACAACATTCGTTTGAAATCATTTATAAAGGATCATATCATAGCATCATCACTAATTATAGTCACATACCCATATAGTCACAAATAGCTTAGCTTAACATAGTAATCAAAGTAACAATTGGAAAAGAATAAGATAACATCATACTTAGATTGGATTGAATAAACGAGTACACAAGTGTCACGATTGTATCGTTCTTCCAAGAATAAAGAGTGGAATACTCTCGTTACAAGTATCTCCCAAAAGTGGATAATACTGAAAATTTACTAAAAGGACTAAAATACTCGAGCGATGGAGTATTAAGAGAGAGAGGTGTGTGTAAATTGAGTGGAAATGGCCTCTATTTATAGTGTTGTCTGGGGTCAAATGTGCGTCGCACTTCTCCTCAAGTGCGCCGCACTTTGGAGATAAGAATGCGTGCCGCACTTACAACTTTGTGCGCCGCACTTCTGGGCGATTCAGAATCTTCTTTTAATAACTTTGGCTTTATTGCATATTGAGGCCCCTTCTTTGCATATCTTCACTTTGCTCCTTAAAACTTTATATCTCCATATAAAACACAACATATTAAGTATCGGAAGCTCTTAATTATACTACAAAGTGGCATTATAATGATAGGTTGAATATGTATAATTAGGTCGTTATCAAATTCCTCCACACTTAGCTATTGCTTGCCCTCAAGCAATCAAAGCGAGAAAACAAATTCAAATTTAAAAATGCTTTTATGTGTTGTGAAGTATGATAGGAAAATGATTTAATTTTTATGAATAGCAAAAGCGAATGACAAAATAAATTCAGCACCTCACATGGACAGTGTTTGGATTTTAAGTTCACACAAATGTCACTCACAAAAGGGTAAATGTAAGGTAACACTCAATTAATTCGGTCATAAAATAGATAGATACCATAGGTTTGTACAAGACACATAAACATAACCGTTGCGGCGTGAGCACCGGATAAATTTTCAAAGAAGCAAAACGTGATAAATGATGTGGGAGAAGGATCAAAAAGTATTTGTCTTTTTCAAAGTCATAGAACAAACTATACTAGAATACTTGACTATTTTTTTCTTTTTCATACATTTTTTTAAGAGAACATCATAAACTTTATAACTTGACAAGTGGTTAGGCATAACATATAAGGATATTGGCACAATAGATAATATAACATATGCGTACGAGTGTCACATATTTTAGTAAGCCAGTGTAGCTTAACTAAAATGACATAAGGTTGATTTTATTTTTCTTCCTTTCGAAAATATCTATATATTAACCTCACTTTGGTTTAGTAAATGATGATCAAGCACAAATTCTGAAGCATACTAGATTATCGGCTTTCACACAAAATAGGGAAATATAAGGCTAAGTTTTTCTCACATATTTGGGAAATGGATTTTGTGCTTAATTATAATGTCAATCAATGAGATTTTTGCTTTGCTAAAAACTTATTTATTTAGAATATATATATATTTTTATTGTTTTTTGTTAGAAATACGTTTTAACGTATATTAGAAGTATCGGTCGCTCCACAATATGATTTATGTTGTAATAGCTCGTAGTTAGTAATTAGTTGTTATTTGCTTATTAACTTAAGTAAGAACCGGTCCATGGGCTTGTCATGGACCGGCCCAAGCCCAATGTTTAGCTTGGACTATAAATACCCCTTTCCACTAAGGAAAGGGGTTGGTTGTTGTTTCATTCACATTTCATAGTAATAAAATCTTCCACATATTTCTCTCACTTTCTCTCTCTAGTTTCTCTCACTAGAAAAACATCAACCCACTTCATAGATTCATAGGTTATCAATTTCTACATTTGGTATCAAGAGCTATGGGGTGATTTAAGGTAAGGATTGTGTTACTTTTTTTAGTTTTTGAATCTATTAGTGATCTTTAGGAAAAATCAATCTTGAATCTTGTTATTTTTGGTGTTTTTGTTATTGGGATTGATTGATAAGGATTGGGTTTAGCTTATTTTGGTAAAAATCATAAAACTTTTTGTGGTTTTGGATCAAAAATCGGGGTTTTAAGCTGTTTTAGAAGTCTCGGAAACATTTCACCAGATTATTCCGAATAGGATTTTCCGAATAGGAAGGTTTTCCGAATAGACAGTTTATTCCGAATAGAAGTTCCGAATAGGAAGGTTTTCCGAATAGAAGGTTTATTCCGAATAGAAGTTCCGAATAGGATAGTATTCCGAATAGAAGGGTTTTTCCGAATAGACTTTCCGTTTAGAAGAAACTTTCCGAATAGCCACATTTTTTTCCGAATAGAAGATTTTTCCGAATAGCAACAAACTTTCCGAATAGCCAATTTTTCCGAATAGACACCAATTTTCCGAATAGCCAATTTTTCCGAATAGACACCAATTTTCCGAATAGCCAAAATTAGGAAATATTCCGAATTGCCATCATTCCGAATAGACCAGTTTTTCCGAATAGGCCAAATTGCCAAAATATTCCGAATTGAAGAAAACATTCCGAATAGGGGTTTTTCCGCATAAGGGTTATTCTGCATAGAGTTTATTCCGAATAAGGTATTTTCAGCATAGGATTATTCCGAATAGGCATTATTCCGAATAAGGGTTTGTTCTGAGTTTGGGTTATTCAGTATAAGCAAGTTCAAGGGGTATTTGAGTTTTTTCGACGATCTTTAGTGGATTTAATATTGAGTTTAACCAACACAACACAAATTCTCAACCTTTCTTCACTGCTCGATCAACCGATAATCTTTGAGTCTGTTAAGTGATCACAATGAATCCAAGTTCATTAATGCCTCAGATGACATCTCTTACGGATATCTCGATCATAACGGGGACTGATAGTCGTCCACCGATGCTTATTAAAGAGGTGTTTGAGGCATGGCAAGGTCGAATGATGCAATATCTAAAGGGGAAACCGACATACGGAAGGCTTATGGTCAAATCGATTTTGAATGGTCCACTCGACTATGGTACTATTACGGTTGACAACGTGACTAGACCACGAGAATTTGAAGAACTCACTCCAGCTCAACAACTTGTTGCAGATGCAGATGAAAAAGCTCTTCAAACAATTCTTCAAGCTCTTCCCCATGATATTTATAGGATGGTAAGTCAGTATACAGTGGCAAAAGATTTATGGGAACGGTTAAAGGTGTTGCTACAAGGCACGTCACTCACCAAACAAGAAAGGGAGTGTCAGCTGTGTGATTTGTTTGATAGATTCACATACAGCCCAGGGGAAACACTACACGATTACTACTTCAGATTCACTACTCTAATGAATGATCTGAATGTATACAATCTGGTAATTGCTCCATTCCAGGTTAACACTAAGTTCTTGAATACTTTACCTCAAGCTGAATGGGGTGAGTATATTACCGATGTGAAGTTAACCCGGGATTTGCATAGGTGCAACTTAGATCAAATCTATGCTTTTCTTCAGCAACATGAGAAGCATGTGATTATGCACCGTTCTCCTCGCGGTATGTACCCAGATTCTTTAGCTTTGATGGCAAATCAACCAAGTTTGTCACACAACAACACACCTTATATTTTGGGACATCAAACCTATCATCCATCACCTTACATAACACCAACTTTTCCACAATACTCGATTTTGCCACAACCTCCCACCTCACATCAGCAACAGTATCGGTTCAATGCACCTTCACCACAATATGGTTCACAACTTCATCCAGCAAATGTTGCACCTTATGCTCAGCCTTCATATTCGTCTTATCAAGAGAATGCAGCATATCAAACAAGCTACCCTAATCAAATGAGTATTCCTTCTACTGATTATGCAGCTCATCCAGATCAAGCACTGTATTGTGATGATGAAGAAGTCCCTGTTCCTGTTTTCCAACAAGGAGCTGACCCAGTTGAAGTGCTAACTACTATGTCTGCATATCTCACAAGAACTTTAAGCAAACGAGGATACAGAGGATCAGCTCCTACCAACAATCAGTTGAGGAATTCATCCAATTCTCGCCAACAAGCTACAATTGAGAATGGCAGGGTCATGGTTCAGCCAATTCAACCATATCAGGGGAGATCTTCCACTTCAACCAATGCTCGCACAATTACTCCTGCTCCTGCTCCTATGGTCAACAATCCTTCACGGGCTAATACAGGCAAGTTGAGAATGATTACATGCTACAACTGCAAGGAAGAGGGTCATATGTCCAGGGATTGTAAGAAACCCAAGAGGAAAAGGGATGGACAGTGGTTTGCAGAAAAGATCTATCTGGTAAATGCTCAGGCGCAAGGAAGGGAACTTGATGAAGAGGAGCTTGCATTTCTTGCTGACCCAGGGATTGCTGAACAAGACGTTGTCACTACGCAGAATGCAGCTTACCAAGCCGATGATCTTGATGCGTATGATTCCGACTGTGATGACTTTCAAACTGCAAAGGCTGCTTTCATGGCAACTTTCTCCAGCTTAGGGCCAGATAAGAAATCTGAGGTACTTATTAATAACACCGATAATGCCACTGATGCTAGTATTCAACCACATCAAGTTGGGCAAGAGAGTGCTGATTCGAATGAATCTTCGGTGGTGAGTCCTTCAAACGAGGAGACAAACAATGATAGCAATATCAATGAGAGTCCCCAGACTTTGAGTGAATCACAACCGGGACCCAGTTCGCATACGCCTACTCCTGCTCAACAAGATTTGGTCATGGTTCCTGCTACATTACTTAGCCAAATGAATGCTGCACTCTTAGAAACCTTAGCTAAGAATAAGAATTTGTCTGATGAGCTTGCCTTAAGCAATGAGAAAGTACAAACTTTGGAATTAGTGCCTTCGTCTAGTGTTCTCACAAATCTTGAATATGATCATTTTAGAAACAAACAAATGGGTCACTTGCAAGAGATCGAAAACTTAAGAGCAAATCTGTCTAATGAACTTAAAGAAAAGGAGTTAGTGGTCACTAATTTTCAAAAACTTCAAACTGATTTTGAATTACTCGAATCTAAGAAGACTGAAATGGAGATTAATGCCACTAATAAGATTAGAAGTCTAGATTACTTGCTGTTAAGACAATACGCTGCTTCACAACTAGTTCACTTATTTGATGCTTCATTTAGAGAATTTAACTTATCACGTCTAAAAGGCCTTCCCCCTAATCCACGGTATGCAAAACAAGCTTTAAGACATAGTCCTAGACTTTATAATGCAACTCAATTAGGATTGGCGTTAGACCCGATTGTTTTTCCCAATGATCAAACAAGTAAGGATCTAGTTGATGAGGATCGGTCATACAATTCAGCAAAATATCCCGATTGTGATTATTTTAAAATGAATAAGGAGCTTGCTAAAACTGATTTTAGAGTTAGATTCCATATGGATAAAGATCTCATTACAGCACCAACCTACATGATAGAGGAAGAAAGCCCTAGTACATTTCCTACACTTGTCAACATGGAAGGTCCTAAGGAAATTCCAAAGAATCTTCCACCGGTTAGCACTGTATGGTTAAACTTGAAAGAGATTAACCGATACTTTACTAACTTTGACAAGGTCATTTTGGAATGTACGACTTCAAATGGCTTAAACGCCGGAGAATGGGCTTTCGAACACATGAACGAGGTGTTTAAAACTAAGATCAATCCGTTTGTCGAAAGTCTAAAAGAAAGTTTTGCATCTCTTAAGGAAAATCTTCAGTTTGAAATTGGGGAAGTTCAAAAAGTGTTTTATGAAATGGACACCGCTTACGAACTGCAACTAATTGAAAAGGAAAAGATTTTAACCGAATATGACCGATTCTTGTCTGAAATAATCTCGTGTGATGTGCTTACTACTGTAAATGTTAATTATTCGAATGAGCTTACATCCACTATGATTAATTGTGATGCTGTGAATATTTGTGAGGATATTTGTGATGATGTTTGTAATCTTTCTGTAAATGTTGCTGATACTGTAAATGAGGTAGAAAATCATTCTTGTCACGAATCTAACGCTGAGTTTTTAAAGCTACAAGATTCTTACAATTTACTTTCACAACGCTTTAATCAACTAGAACAACATTGTATATCTTTAGAATTAAAACAACAAAATCAAAATGAAAATCTTTTGATATCAAATGTTTGTGAAAACGGCGTTGAGAATAGTGACAAGCTGATTGCAATTGTTAAGACATTAGAGGAAGAAATCATGAGATTGAAGAGAGATATATCATCAAAGGAAACATTAAGAATGGAACTAGAGGCTGCAGAGTCTAAAAACCAGGTCTTAGAAATTAGACTATCAACTGTTCTAGGGGAGATGGATCGGACAAGGCAGGGACTATCCGCTCCTTATGGTTCACTAGAAGAACGCTTCGCTTTTAATGCGGCACAGCAACAATATTATGTTGAACAACTGAACCAAAAGTGCGAAGAAATCTCTGACTTGAACATCCTGCTCATAGACAAAAATATGGTTTTGGCTGAGTTAAAGGAGACACTTCTTCTCACCCGACAAGAAGTTGTTGATAACTTAGCTACCGACTCTGCACCGTCCACTAGTGCTCCAACAACCAAATCAGTAGTGCTTTATAAGAATCCGTTTCATAAGAGAAACCCGGTTGTATACGATGATTATATGAGGAATGCCATTAAGCATGTCGATCTTCTTAGGGATATTTTAGACGATCTTTATGCCTTAGATCCCTCAAGTAGCGACTATTATTCGGCTCATGAATATGTTAAGCGAGTTCAATATTGCTTGGCTTATTTGCAATACATAGGTACACCAGGTTCTGCACTACTTAATAATAGGCCCATTGCTGTCACTCCATTTAATAAGACTCCAGGAGCGAAACCGTCATTGGCACAATCAAGTAAGACACCTTTAAAATCTGCTGCTAATGTTCCCAATTTGCCTTCTACAGGATTAAAAGAGACTACTAAGGCTAAAGGATCGCCACTCAAGAAAGCTAAGATCAAGCCCTCCACTAGTAGTGCCACAAAGAAGAAAGTAGAAGTCCACAATAGGAATGCTAGTTCAGTTTTAAATAAAACGAATCATGTTAAGACTAAAAGCTCTGCGCCTGTGCAGCAGCCTAAACCATTCGTGAATTCTGATTTAAATTGCTGGAATTGTAATGAATGTATGTTTTCACAGCGTCATGATTTGTGTCTGATTGATCACGTTAATGAAATGAATGCTATTAAGAATGGTCTTGAATGGAAGCCAACGGGTAGAACTCGTGCCCAAGTTGGCTGGCAATGGCGTCCCACTGGTAGGACCTTTACACTAGATGGTAAAATGTGTCCTTTAACTAGGAATGCATCCATTGAGGTTAGGTCTGAGCGTCCTTTAGTTAGGAACACTCGCACTCAAGTATGGAAACAGCGCCCTTTAATTAGGTCTGCCCCCACTATAGTGCCTATCAGTGTAGAAATACCTCAGGATTTGAGCCAATTAGAATCTACACCACCAATTAAGAAGAAGAAGGCTAGGAAATCTAAGAAACCTAGAGTTAGCAAATCTAAGATTATTAAATCTGTACCTGCTAATAACAAGGAACACTCAGATTCCGATACCTCTACATTGTCTTTGTGTGGTGATATTTTCAGGTGGTCCAAATCATCCTGTGGTATTTGGACTCCGGTTGTTCAAAACATATGACCGGAAATCGTTCGATGCTCCGAAATTTCGTCAGCAAGTTTCTTGGTACGGTTAAATTTGGGAATGATCATATAGCAAAGATTATGGGATACGGTGAATATCAGATTGGAAACGTGACGATTTCTAGGGTATACTATGTAGAAGGTCTTGGTCACAACTTATTCTCAGTAGGACAGTTTTGTGATTCCAACCTTGAGGTTGCTTTTCGACAACACACTTGTTTCATCCGCAACTTGGAAGGAAAAGATTTGTTGAAGGGATCTCGTGGTGCAAATCTTTATACGTTGTCTCTACAAGATATGATGGCCGCCTCTCCAGTATGTCTTCTCTCTAAAGCATCCAAGACCAAGTCATGGTTATGGCATCGCAGATTATCTCATCTTAATTTTGATGCTATTAATCATCTGGCTAAAAACGAGTTAGTTCGTGGTCTTCCAAAGCTTAAATTTCACAAGGACCATTTATGTTCTGCGTGTTCAAGAGGGAAAAGCACCAAGAAATCTTACAAACCCAAAGCTGAAGACACTAATCAAGAAAAACTTCATCTTTTGCATATGGATCTTTGTGGACCGATGAGAACTGAAAGTGTGAGCGGTAAGAAATTCATTCTCGTCATTGTGGATGATTTTTCCAGGTTTACATGGGTTAGATTTCTACGTACAAAGGATGAAGCACCAAAAGCTATCATCACTTTTCTGAAGTTCATTCAGGTACGTTTGAATACCACTGTCCGCCGCATTCGTACAGACAATGGTACAGAGTTCGTAAACCAGACTCTTCGTGATTATTATGAAGGAGTTGGTATATCACATGAAACATCCGCTGCACGCACTCCACAACAAAACGGTGTCGTTGAAAGACGAAATCGCACACTTATGGAAGCTGCTAGGACCATGCTTATTTATGCGAACGCTCCATTGTTCTTGTGGGCAGAGGCTATTTCTACTGCATGTTTCACCCAAAACCGTTCTATCATTCGGAAACGCCATGGAAAAACACCTTATGAGCTTCTACATGACCGCAAACCCGATGTTTCATTTTTCCATGTGTTTGGTGCTCTGTGTTATCCAAACATTAATAGTGAGAACTTGGGTAAGCTTCAACCAAAAGCCGACATAGGTATCTTCATTGGTTACTCACCGTCCAAAAGAGCATACCGAATCTATAACCGTCGTCTTGGCAAGATTGTGGAAACTATGGACGCAGATTTCGACGAGCTGACAGCGATGGCTTCTGAGCAACACAGCTCTGAACCCGCGCTTCATGAGATGGGACCCGGTGCTATAAGTTCCGGATTAGTTCCCAACAATCCTACTTCTACATCATTTTTACCACCATCAAGGCCCGAGTGGGATAAACTGTTTCAACCGTTGTTTGATGAATTCTTCGATCCCCCGACTGATGAAGTTCCAGCACCTGTAGTAATTGCTCCAATACCTGAAGTGGTTGCTCAAGTTAATGAACCTTTATCTACCGCATCTACAATTCACATTGAACCGGATGCACCTTCACCAAGTGATTCTCAAACTACACCTGAATCATCACCCCTACTTGTGCCTAATGATGTAGAAGAGGATTCTACTGATCACGACTTGGAATATGCTCACTTGCAAGAGCTTCCTTTCTTTGGTGTAGCGATCCCTGAAAACCCTTCAGCCGCGTCTACCTCAGAAGAAGCTCCATCTATTGTTCACTCCAGACCACCTAGGATTGAAAACCATAGCACTAAATGGACAAAAGATCACCCAATTAGGAATGTTATTGGAGATCTAGATCGACCAGTCTCTACACGCCATCAACTACAAGAGAGTGCACTATATTGTTACTTTGATGCATTTCTCTCTGAAGTTGAACCCAAAAATTGGCAGCAGGCTATGACCCAATCATCTTGGATCGAAGCTATGCAGGAGGAACTCAATGAATTCAAACGACTTGAAGTATGGGAATTGGTTCCTCGCCCTGACAAGGTTAACATCCTTACTTTGTTATGGGTTTATAAGGTTAATCTTGATGAGATGGGTTCGGTATTGAAGAATAAAGCAAGATTGGTCGCTAGAGGATATAAACAAGCCTTGGGTATAGACTTTGAGGAATCTTTTGCTCCCGTGGCTAGATTGGAGGCGATTAGACTATTCCTTGCGTTTGCTGCTCATATGAACATGATCGTCTATCAAATGGATGTGAAGACGGCATTTTTGAACGGTGAACTAAGGGAAGAGGTTTATGTTAGTCAACCGGATGGGTTCGTCAGTACGGAGTCTCCTAACCATGTGTACAAGCTTAAGAAGGCTCTCTATGGGTTGAAACAAGCTCCACGCGCGTGGTATGATCTCCTGTCAACATATCTCATGTCGGAAGGCTTCTCCAAAGGCAAAGTGGACCCCACTCTATTCACTCTCAAGGACGGCAACGACATGCTTCTGGTACAAATTTATGTTGATGATATAATTTTTGCTGCCACTAACATAGAATTGTCTAAACAATTTGAGAAGATAATGTCCACACGCTTTCAGATGTCGATGATGGGAAAAATTTCATTTTTCTTAGGATTACAGATTTCTCAGAATCCCAGAGGCATCTTTATAAATCAATCCAAATATGCTCTAGAATCTCTTAAGAAATATAACTTTGAGAATTGTGACCCCGTAGACACTCCAATGGTGGAGAAATCCAAGTTAGATGAAGATAGGGATGGGATTATTGTCGATCCGAAACTTTACCGTGGAATGATTGGCACCCTTCTCTATCTGACTGCTAGCAGGCCTGATTTGCAATTTGCTGTATGCATGTGTGCCCGGTATCAGGCTCGGCCTACCGAAAAGCACTTACATGTAGTTAAAAGGATCTTTCGGTATCTAAAAGGAACACTTCATCGTGGTCTATGGTATCCGAAAGATTCCTCGATTGCTTTAATATCATACGCAGATGCCGATCATGCTGGATGTCAAGATACGAGGCGTAGCACTTCTGGATCTGTGCAACTCCTAGGAGATAGATTGATCAGTTGGTCTTCAAAAAGGCAGAAAAGCGCTGCAATATCAAGCACGGAGGCTGAATACATCGCCATGTCCGGTTGTTGTGCTCAAGTCCTTTGGATGAGATCACAATTAACTGACTACGGTCTTGGATTTAACAAAATCCCGATGTATTGTGATAACAAGAGCGCCATTGCCCTTTGCTGCAACTATGTTCAACACTCCCGGGCCAAGCACATAGACATTCGCTACCATTTCATTAAGGAGCAGGTGGAAAACGGAGTGATCGAGCTGTATTTTGTCACTACTGAGTATCAGCTGGCGGATATGTTCACCAAAGCCTTAGATCGAGGACGAATCGAGTTTTTGATCGACAAGCTTGGTATGAAATCATTCACTCCAGCAACTCTCAAAGAGTTGGCAGAAGAATCAGCTGAATAGTCGTGGTAAACTATTCAGAGTATCCTTTGGTTGTGATCATGTATATTATCGTAAATATATAAAACCAAGAAAAACCATAAAAATTTAAAACCAAGAAAAACCATAAAAAAAAAATATAAAACCTAGAAAAACCATAAAAAGTATAAAATCAAGAAAAACCAAAAATATTTTTCGTTTTAAATCGGGCATGTCTTTTAGTACGGTAATATTTACGGCGTTAGAAATGTCGATCAATATTGACACGGTGCCATAAATAGAGTCCGTATAAAAGTTGTACATTTTTAAAACATGCCCATGATGGCTTGTAGTTATTTCAGACTGCAACCCGGTTTTCATATTAAAGTCACGTATTTCCTTGGAAAACGTTGGCTCAGAACGGGAATTAATTTTCTCGGGCGTGATTTACAAGCCAAATCATGCAAAGGGATCAAGTTTACTTTATAACTTGGTCTAACACGAATTTGTGTACGTCTCAGTGCATTAATTTGTTAAAATAAGAGAAATCTTATTGACACCACGAATCAAACTTTTTCAAGATATCAATTGGGAAATGTTTTTCATCATCGTGTGCCTCGTTAAACAATGACTACAGCTCTTTAAATAGAAAACGGGTCATCGTTTAAGGGGGAGAAAATATTAAAATCATCTTCGACATTAAATTGATTTTCAAAAGTGATTGTGAAAATTAAGGGCTACATGGTAATTGAGGGGTTTTTGCATTAGAAAACGACTTGTGTGATAGGCATGGCTTTTAGATATTGGAGAAATTCTAATAGATTGCGTTTGCTAAGTTGTGTGTAAGGGATAAGTGAAATGAAAAAGTTAGAAATAAAATGGAAAAGAATAGATAATTGAGGGACTAAAGGTGATGTTTAATGAATCTAGTAAAAAATTGACCTAAGTCAAAAAACAAAACACCCCGTCCCTCACTATTCATATTCACTGTTCTTGTTTTCCATTGCCGCCATTGATAAACCTACACACAAAACAAACACACATAAATCAATCATATCAGAATCATTCACTTTCTCAGATCAAGATCATCTAAAAAAGGTACTAAATCGGCTTAATATTTCATGAACATCAATTTAATTAACTGTTTAAGGTGGAAATCAAACGAATCAAATTACTGATTAAATAGGGATAATTAATTTAGGGGTTTTGCTTGGGTTGTGTTCGGAAAAGGTTTAATTGCACTATTTTTGCCTTTAGATCAATTGAAACAAACGGATTAAGTGCCTAATTAGAAAAAATTGTAACTGTTGCAAAACTTTCCGCGTAAGAACTACTTTCCGCATGGTGGAAATTTTTCCGAATAGAAAAGTTTTCCGCATAAGGCAAAAGTTCCGCATAGCAAAAAGTTCCGTATAGGGTAAATTTTCCGCATAAGGCAAAAAGTTCCGCATAGGGCAAAAGTTCCGCATAGGGTAAATTTTCCGCATAGGGCAAAATATTCCGCATAGGGCAAAAAGTTCCGCATAGGGCAAAAGTTCCGCATAAGAAAATGTTCCGAATAGGAAATGTTCCGAATAGGAAATGTTCCGAATAGGAAATGTTCCGAATAGGAAATGTTCCGAATAGGAAATGTTCCGAATAGGAAATGTTCCGAATTGGAAATGTTCCGAATAGGAAATGTTCCGAATAGGAAATGTTCCGAATAGGAAATGTTCCGAATAGGAAATGTTCCGAATAGGAAATGTTCCGAATGGAGGAATTTTTTCCGCATAACCCAAATGTTCCGAATGGAGGAATTTTTTCCGCATAGCCCAAATGTTCCGAATAGTGCTTTTATTCCGCATAGCCTAATGTTCCGAATAGAGCTGTTATTCTGCATAGCCAAATGTTCCGAATAGGCCTTTATTCAGAATAGGGATTTTATTCCACATAGGCTAATTATTCCGAATAGAAGATGTTTGAATGTTTTCAAAGCTTAAGGGATTATGTCATATGTACAATGCTTAGGTTTAAAGTCATAATGATATTCATACTTGTTTGTATCAACCTTTGTGTTTTATCTTAAGCAGAGACGATGACTAACCCTACCGTACAACAACTACAAGACGACAGAGCTGCCGCCATTGCTGAAGCCAAGACTCTTAAGTTTGTTCCAAACAACTACCGTCTGAAGGAGGTATCTCACTCTACCCATAATGGCTTTAAAGTAGCTACAGCCATGCTTGATAAATCTCATTTCAAGTATGCGCTAAGGAGAAGTGCTTCGGTGCCCTATGACTACCTTTACGAGTTCTGGGCTACCAAAGAGAGGACGTCGAACAAGATCACTTTTTCCTTGGACAACAAGAAGCAGACGCTTACTGTGTCAGATTTCAGGAAGATCTTTGGCTTTCGTCCGATTCTCAAAGGACTACCATCATACTCACCCAACCCAACCAAGGACCAGATCATGGAGATGTTCACCGCTATTGGATGTCTTGACATACGAACCCCGTCTGAGTTTACTACCGCCAAAGTCGGCCAACCATGGAAAGCTATTTTTGGGATTCTCAGCCGATGCTTGACACCCAAAACAACTGGGTATGATGCTGTTCGTCCACCAATCATCAAGATGTTTTATGGTATGTTCAAAGGTATGGGTATTGATTATGCATCACTGCTGTGGGAGGAGTTTACTTTTCAACTCTTCACTAACACAAAGGGTAAAATTAAAACTTACCAGTACCCTAGGTTTATTAAGTTGATCATACATTACTTTATGGAAAACGATGCATCCATTAACAAGCTTGCAGGTAGTCGTCACCACATGATAGATGATGATGATTTAGTAGACTTAAGGCAGGAGACTCATTCGAATACGGTTATTCCTGGTCCCATTCCCAGTCATCTTCTGACCGATGAGATCATTGAATCTGATGATTACAAGAACTTGCTCACGGAAATTGAGAAACAACGAGCAAGCCTTCTAGCAGGTGAAGACTCATCTACCACGGTTAAAAGCAAAGGTAAAAGGAAGCAAGCAGATTTACCTGAGCCCAAAACCAAGAAGAAGAAGACAGAGGGTAAGAAAGGAAAGGGTAAGGCTGATGAGATGCGTCTGCGTGACGAAGAAAACATTGTTGATCCTACTCTTGATAAAGCTGAACAACAAATGATGAAGATAGCCATTAAAAGGAGTAGGAAAGATACTGGCGGTAGTGGCTCAGGTGTAAGAGTAGACGTTGAGGATGAGTATATTGAACCTGAAGATGTTGATGAGTTTGGGTCACCTGAAAATTATTCCACTTCGAAGGAGCCATCAATCCTTGTTTCAGCTGGTATTGAAAAGGCATCTACTCAACCTTTAACAACTCCACCTCCACCAACTCAACCCTTACCAACCAAACAGATTTCTACACCACTTCCTCCACCACCACCAAAGCCCATCCTTAGCACCGCAGTCACAACCGAGCCTATTCCCTCAACACAGAGCAGTTCTGCAACATCTGCAATGGCAGCAATAGTGATGGCCGAGATGTTGGATAAACACATGGATAAACAAAAGAGCGAAATGGATGAACTTCGCCAAGAGTTACAAAGACGTGCTCAAAGTGAAGAAGCATCGAAGAAGGCTCAAGAAGAGTTGATTGCCAAGTTCGCTGCAGACATGGAAGCTACACGTAAAGCTCATGCAGAGGAACTTGCTCAGGTTAAAAGGGATGAAGCTAATAGGCATAAAGCACGAATTGCAAGACTTAAAGCGATTAAGGATGACTTTAAAGAGCAAAAAGAGGCTCTTGAAGCTACTATTGAGCAGAAAGTGAAAGACTCCGTTGAATCCCTAATGCCTAAACTGCGTGATGATTTGAAGACGCTTGCTGCTGATAACTTGATGATCAAGTCATCCAATCCTTCAGAAGCCGCCTACAAGATCGCATATGACTTGACGGATTTTGAACTGAAGAAGATCCTTAAGGCTCGAATGAAGGAACTTGGATCGTTTGATAAATCGAGGAAACAACGGGCTCTCTTCAAATCCCTGAATGACGCTATCATGGAGGATGATAGGTTGTTCAAGACATTTGGAAGTGTGGTACCCTACCACATTCTCCCTGAAGAAGAACGGGAAGAGAGTGAGGAAGACGAGGGTACTGGTGGAGAGGAGGAAGAAGAAGAAGAAGAAGATAAGAACGAGGAGGAGGATGAGGATGAGAATAATGATGAGGATGAGGATGAGAATGATGAGGATGATGATAATGATAAGGATGATGAAGATGATGATGAGGATGATGAGGATGATGATGATGAGGATGCAGATGATGATGATAATGATGGTAACGATGGTGGTGATGGTCACCAGGAGAGTGTTAAGGGGAGCAATGCTGATAAAGGTGAACAGCGTGAGAAAGGGGATAAGGGCGCCAGCTCAAAGAAAGTGGTTAAGTCTGGCACCAAGTCAAAGAAAGATGCAGCACCAAAGGAGAAATCTACATCCACGGAATCCAGACGATCGAAGTGGCGCCATGACGTGAATGCCACTACAGGGTCATCTATTCCTGGTACATTTATCCATGCATCAATACCTGTTACCACTAACCCCGTTAGTTCTTGTGTTGTTACTCTTGTGATTGCAGAATCGGTCACTGAACCTGAAGCTGCTCAACACTCACCCATCCATGACACTGCTGAAATGCCTGAATCTGAACAAGCAGATGTTCACGTCTCCACTCCTCAGCAACAAAACCCACAATCTACTATACCTGAACCAAGCACAAGGAACTGGGAGGACACGTTGGAAATCGACGAGACCGCTCCACCACAGGCTTGGATCACGGCAGCGGCGCAGTATGATCCGATCACCGACGCCGACAGAGAAGTCTTGTATCTTCGTATCCGAAGTCCGATTGACTTATGTGCATTTCTTGCTCATGAGTATAAGACTTCGGTTACTCCATCTTTGGTGAAGAAAGTACTGAAGGATACAAGACTTCGCGCCAAAACCCGGTTGACCCAAATGGAGTTCGAATACTATGCCGAGGAGATCCTGAAGGCTCTGAATACCGTTCAACGGCCAGGTCTTCATGAATCAGAAAGAGCTCCACCTCCAATGGATCAAGATAATCAGATTGCTCTTGACTTCTTTGTCACCAATGATCTGGTGTATCTACTGAAGGGGTCATCAAAGTACGCAACATCCCTGACATTGCTGAAAGCTGCCAACTGGGGGACAATACCCTTTATCGAGGAAAAGGTAAACCGACTCTGGGTCCCTAAGATAAATCGTAATTATGATATGTATGCTGTCATAGGTGCATCTCATTGGGACGAACGAGTCCGAAGGGCGTACAGGGGTTGCTGCTTGGTCAATTCTGGAAGCAAGGTTAGATCCGACATCCGCATCTCCAGCATTTTAGGGATGAAAACTGAAGCCAAGAATGGCTACTATCATGTGACGGAGATTCGTTTGAAAAGGGAGGATGACAGGGAATACAAAATCCAGCAGGGAGATTTTTCCATCATTCGCCTTGAGGATATCGAAGATATGCTGCTTCTGATGACCAGAGATCAACTGACACATATTCCTCGTGAAGACCTGATTGCGTTGAATACAGCACTTCGTATGTTCACACGAAGCGTTGTCATTAAGTCAAGAGTTGAAGACCTTCAGTTGGGAGTCGAAAGCTATCAGAGGAAGCTCAATTTAACCCGTCCTGTGAACCAAGTGTTACCTCAACATGTAGCAAGATGTCCCTATACCGGCATTTCTGTCCCGAATTACGGCATTTTCTACTTGAACAGTCGAGGTTTGATGAAGTTTATGAGGGTGGGGGAGCTCCACAAGTATAGTGATGGAACTCTAATACAAGTCAGAGGAAAGTTGGAGCATCTGAACTCGGGTAAGACTTTGCCAGAAATGACGGAGGATTGGCATCCAGGTTATAAGCAGATGGCGAAGTATGTGATCAAAAAGATCGATCAAAAGCTCCGTGAACGTAGGTTGATGAGGAGCTTGGAAAGATTCGTGGGTGGTAGACCATATGGAGTGCACTACAGAACACTGCAACGATCCATCTGAAGGGTCGTACATTTCAGGTCACTCTATATTGGTATTATTTGTGAATATGTATATTTGTGAATAATGTGTTTTAATGGCTTGTTGTAGTGTTACGGTATGATAATTTTTCAAGAATTTCTCACGAGATTCTAAATCTTTCAAAATATATCATACTAAAGCACTACAACTACCTCTTATTAACTTAAGGGGGAGCAATCATTTGTTCTATGGCCAAACATCAATTTCATTTTTACCTAAAGACCGGTTAATCCATTCAATATCCCAAATATTAATGGTTAACATTTTGGATAAGGGGAGAAAATGGGATTAAGGAGATTTAAATGATACTTTGCTAAAATGAAAAAGACTTAAAGATTATCCAACTTAATATGTGTAAAGCACGTGTTAAGGGGGAGCGTTTTTGATAAACAAAACACCTAAGGTACAAAACTTTTGATTTCAATATCACAAGTACTTTAGGTGATTTTCAATGATTTTTCATGGTGGCAATTCCTTCCCAAAACACACTTAATTCACGACGGATGTGGTGACAAAAGGGTGGTAGGAATAGGTTTAGTCCAATGATTCATCAGAACCGATGGAATCTTCCCAAGGACAATTCCCTAGATAGAATTAGAAGTCCTAGGAAAGATGGAGAAAGAATGTGAACGTAGCTGAATGCCGACCAAGTACTTAAGCTAGCACTGGAACAATCACAACAAGGTGCTAGTGATGACGTATTGGTAAGCATTGAAGGGGTTGAAGAATGAAAAAGAAATGTAAAGATAAAGGGTGTAAAGAAAGAAGCCCTCCTTACAACTTTAGGCAGAAACCGGGTCAATACATATGCTATTGAGGTCATTTTTGCTAATGATTCTCGGTATTGAAGAAAGACATCATGGACCCAGTGATGCAATGCACAACCCTTCCCCAGCTAACTCAAATATCTCTCAAAAGGTATTTGTTTTAATCACACGGAGATCAACACGTTATCTACTGGTTTATTCACTCCGAATAGACTGGTATTGAAAAGGTGGCACTCCTCTCCAGCCATCGCTCACTAAATCAAAACGCACAATCGAGTCTAGAGCCAAGAGATCATCAAAAGTCTCATTAGGACACTTTCCATTTATTCCTTGCTTTCTCACACACTGTGAAAAGTAAGAGATTTTCATGAGTCCTACGCAATATTCCTGTAATATTGCCAGAACATCCGAGTAATACGTAAGTATTACAATGAAGATGGAAATCCTGCTTGAGCCAACATCAAACAAGCTCATGGTAGGTTACACGTGCGGTTCTTTTAGAACCAATCTTGTGAAAAACTGGAAGGTAACAGTGGTTTAATTCTTAATTGAACTTAAACTCGTTCCAGGCCTCTTCGCATTATCATATGATCTTGCCAGAACACTCAGAGTGACTCTTTATTGACCACAGTGACGAGTGGAAATCCTTCTAGTGTCAACATCAAACAGCACTTGGTAGGTAACGTGCAAGATTCTTTATGAATCGAGCTCGTGACAACTGGAAAGCAACGATGGTGAAAATCTTAATTGAAATTCACTTGTTCCAGGTTTCATGAATTGACGGCTTTTAATCACAAGGATAATTTATCCAAGTGATTCACTCTTTATGTTCGCAGTCAGCTTTGGACGGTCGAATAAAGAGAACGGGTTTACCCGCGAAATCCTGTCAGGAAGTTACTTAATTGAAACTATCCGTCACGGGTACGATATCTAATATCGTCCAACGGTCTTCACCGACCGGAGGTAAAATGCTACCGAATTAGAATAAAATGTTCAAAGCCATTTTATTCGTGTCGTTGCTGTGTACCTGCTAAGGACGGTGGCGTTGCTGAGTACCTGTTGAAGACGGTGGCGTTGCTGTGTACCAGTGAAGACGGTGGTGTTGCGGTGTACCTGTAAAAGTCGTTCCCACATGCTTATGTCTTTTGCAACAAAAATTCAAGAAAGTACAAGATGAAGTCTTCCGCTGTATCAAACTCTGAAGCTTTCAAGAATCCAACAAAAAGACGTAAGTGTGTGGAACATGAAGTCACGAGGAGGCAAAGTTCACAAGAAAGGCAAAGATCGCACGTGAAAGGTCAAAGAACAATGCTCTCAAGTCAAAGCCAAAAAGATCAAATCAACATATTCACAACAAAAGAAAGAAAAGAAGAAAAGACTACGAGCTAAAGAACTAAGACTTAGTATAGTATGCTAGGTTTAGAACTTAGTAACGTGGAGTGACCTCCCTTAGGGGGAGATTGTTAGAAATACGTTTTAACGTATATTAGAAGTATCGGTCGCTCCACAATATGATTTATGTTGTAATAGCTCGTAGTTAGTAATTAGTTGTTATTTGCTTATTAACTTAAGTAAGAACCGGTCCATGGGCTTGTCATGGACCGGCCCAAGCCCAATGTTTAGCTTGGACTATAAATACCCCTTTCCACTAAGGAAAGGGGTTGGTTGTTGTTTCATTCACATTTCATAGTAATAAAATCTTCCACATATTTCTCTCACTTTCTCTCTCTAGTTTCTCTCACTAGAAAAACATCAACCCACTTCATAGATTCATAGGTTATCAATTTCTACATTTTTCAAAAAGATTTTCATGTGGAGAAATTTATTATATTTTTTTTTTCATTTTTTCTATTTGTCACCTCCTCCACACTTAAGTTGAACATCGTCCTCGAGGTAATAACTGATAAAATATTAAAAATAGGAAAAATGCAAAGGAAACCGAGAACTTCCGGGGGCTTAGTAGAAAATTGCGGGACTTCGAGAGATGAATCCAGCTTAGAACTCCAA
The DNA here is from genome assembly GCA_025667525.1 of Glebionis coronaria. Taxonomy (NCBI): domain Eukaryota; kingdom Viridiplantae; phylum Streptophyta; class Magnoliopsida; order Asterales; family Asteraceae; genus Glebionis; species Glebionis coronaria. The sequence goes on from CM046879.1 coordinate 277,399,639, forward strand.
TTTGCTATTTTCCTGCATGGTATAAAACAAAACAAAACACATGTAATATATAGTCTTATTTATTTATAGGTCTGATAGATTGAGTAATACGCCTTTTAGGAAAAAGAACGTAATTAGGGTAAGTACGACGGTTTAGGAAAACCGTGCACAAATGACCCAAAGTGAGGATCATTCTCAAGGAGGCTAGTGTGTTGTGTAAGAAATGATTAATGATGTGATTATGATTTATGAGAAAAGAAAAATAGAAAAGAGATTAGAAGAGAATGACGGTCACGATTATGAATTAAACTAAGACGATAAGTCGTGCACGTAAAACCGTAAAAAGTGACCAAATTTAAAAATTACCCTAAAAATTCCTAGAAAATTGCAATAAATCCAAAAAATGTAAATAGAGTTTACAAAAAATCAAAAATCACTCAAACCTTTTATTTAATTAAATATTAATTTTTTAATGCTGATTAAAGCCTAAAAAATCAATTTAATTAACAAAAAGCCCAAAATGAGATTTTTCAACTTGTAAACCTCTAAAATGACTTAAGTAAATTTAAATATATTTTTGAAAATTTCAAAATTAATTAAAACTATTTAAAAACAATTAAAATATATTAAAACTTAAAGTATTTCTAAAAATTAATCTAATGACAATAAAATTATTCTAAAAATTGTAAAATTCCTAAATTAATGTATTTGAACTAAAAAAAATGAAAAACTTGTAAAAATCTAAACTTTAGTTTTTAATAATAAAATATTAATTAAAATCCAAAATTTACTAAAAATCTAAAAAGTTTCAAACTAGTTTATTTTAACCTAAATAAAACAAAAATGCATTTGAAATTACAAAAATACCCCTATTGGGCCTTAAAATGGGCTAAATGACAAAACAGTCTTTTAATGGGCTTAGAATTTGGCCCAATAAGAAAAGTCAACCAAATAAGCCCAAAACTTCTAGTCTGACTTAAAATTTGATTTTAAGAACAAAACTCTGAAGGCCCAAAAGCTGAAAATGTGTTTAAGCTAGCTTATTTCAATGCAGCTCATTCTTAATGGGCTTTTTGGCCCATTAAGCTATAAGCTGACGCCATAAGCTAAAATTTGACAGACAAGCTTCTTTTGAGTTACCAAAGAGATCTGTAAAAAGAAAATTTGAAAAAGCACAAGAAATAAGCCTGAAATAAGCTAAGACTCTCTTCACAAAACGACAAAATAGTCATTTTTGAGTTCTAGACCACCTCAAGTGCTGATTCAAGTTTCAAAAGGTTTTAAATGACTTAATTAAGCAAAATAATCAATAAGTTTTCCAATAAGCACACTAAATAAGCCAGAATAAGCAATTAAGCACTTATGTAAAAGTCAACTTGATGAGTTTTCTAGTCAAACTTAAAAGTCAAACCCTAATAAGCTCCAGATCAAATCAATGGGTCAAATAAGGAAGATCTATCACAAAAAATAAGTTGTTGCAAGTCTGGATAAGCCTAAATGGCTTATGAATAAGCTGTTTGATAAATTACACTAGCAGGGGCTAGTTTTGGTGGTTCAACAGTGGGAAAAGTTTCCACTGCTTGACCTTTTTGACCTTTTGTCTTTTGTGACTTTTTTGTAGATTCAGGTTAAGCAAAGGCACCCAAGTGACCAGTTAATCACAAGGAGTCAATAATAACAACAAAAACACAAATTCAATCAGCCAATCAATACAGTTAATTCAAAATATCACCAGACTTGTACTAGATATGAACAATAAGCAGTTCTCACTCAATAAGCACTTTTAGCAATATTAAGCCAGCCAAACTTCACCAAATGCATACACAAGCTATAATTAATTCAAATGAATAAATATAAACATGTTTCATGCATTGATTCAAAGTCTAGATCCAGATTCAAGCAAATAAAAGTTACTGATGACCAAGAACAAGCAGTTATGATACTTTGCTGATATACTTGACCACAAATCCAATTTTAAATACTCAAATCTTCTTAACATGTTACACAAACTTTGATTAAACACTTTTTAGCCCTAAACATGCATACACTCTAGGTGTTTCCAAAATCTTAGGTCAAAATAAGCAAAATCAAGTGAGTTATAGCACAATCTTATATTTGATGTTTTAAAGCTGAAAACTTGCAGATATTAGCACACAACCAAGTATTAAGTAGATACAAACAATAAACAACACCTTCCAATAACTCAAAAACAACTTGTGCACTTAAACAGGTTAACCCAAACACCCCTTATCATTTTCAAATCCAAATTTAACAAAGTATAAGTGTGATTTAGTGTTACCCAAGCCCAATAAAACACAATAACAAGTATATTATGTATTATCAAGCAAGATTAAACCATAAAAACAACAAGAACAATAGCAGAACTAAAAATCACAAAATTCAAGTATTTTGACAGATTTTTGGGTTCAAGAACTCAAACCTCATGAATGTACATCTACACTCACGAATTTTTGAGCTGATGTGCCTAGCAAAACAAGGCACAAGCTTCCACAACAAGGCTTCTAAGATTCAACAAGGTTAGAACAAAAAGATGAAAAACAGAAAGTAGAAAAAAGCTTGATTAATGCAACCTTTGTACCTACTCTTTGATTATCCCCAAACCACAAGCCTCACAACACCTTGATAACTCTTTATCAGGGTGCTATGATCAACTTATAGCCCAAAAGTCCTAAAGGTGTACTATCACACCCCACCATGGCGGAATATGGGGCGCGACGTACGGATATCATCACAAAAATAGCGTGACTATAGAGATAACTAAATGAAATAGAAATATAATAAATGGGTGACACAATGTCATGACAATATGACAAACAGTGTAGGCGTCTAGGTAAGTAGGTAACAGGTCTACCCCTTACCAAAGACATACAAATACAACAACAACATATAGGTGTCAACAATGTATCACTTATTCAAACATAAAATAAATACTAAGAGGAAAGGGGGTTCTTCCAAATGCAATCCTAAGCCTTCCAGCTAGCCACTCCTATTCTCACGCTTAACCACATTCTCACCTGAAAGAGACACTAAAACACGTCAACATAAAGTTGGTGAGAGTCATAGGTTTAGACTCCAACTCTAATTCAATTATAAGCCGTGAATAATAACCACTAACAAAAGAACATATGGACAATGTGCTACAATTATGTATTAACAACTAGCATTCAAGATTAACCAATCACCACAAATCTAAGGATCCAAGCCTTACCAATAACCATAATTCCAAGGCTCCAAGCCTTACCAATAACCATGGTCCCATAGGCGCCCATACACCTATGAACCAATCCCAAGGCCCCGCCTTGTCAACATCCCCTTGGTACCAAGTCAAACCACAATAACTGAGACGGTACGTGTCCCACGATCCAAATCATAAACACAATCAAGAATCACATAGCAGTTAATCACATAAGTGTACACACAAGTCCATCACAAAACATAAAAACATTTACATCATTCTTCACAAAACCATACAGTGTCTCTTCCATCCCATCTGGAAATCAAATCAAAAAAAGACATGGGACTATGAAACTCACCTGAACAATCTTCTCCAAGTATCCACGCTCTAGCACAAATCTAAACACACAAACGTATACAATCAAGACATGAACCACATACCAAAATGGCTCATCAATCTATGATGGATATCTAACCTTCTCCTACAACTTAAACCCATTTATATGCCATATGAATCTCATTACACCCCTATATAAAGCCCTTAACTTAGTTTAGTTCATAACTCGTCCCGTTAACATTTAACCCAAAACAGTCTCGTTTTTCATACTTCAAACTATTGGTCGAACATCCCCTTAACAAAAATATTATGCCCTGTAAAGAAACCCTATGCCCTTACATGTGTTAGCTAACTCTTCCCTTTGGCCGCAACCTTAAAGCTATTGTTAAGGACTCCCTATATATATATATATATATATATATATATATATATATATATATATATATATATATATATATATATATATATATATATATATATATATATATATATATATATATACATATATATATATATATATATATATACATTTATTTAGCCCTCCTCCAAATATTTTATTTAATATATAATCTAAGTCTCATGTTCGTGTGAAGGTCCAATTATACTCCTAAGTACCCTAAATATCTTAAAACATTAATTTAAACCCGACTGATTTCTAAACTGCTTTATACTCCTAAGTACCCTAAATATCTTAAAACATTAATTTAAATCCGAGGGTCTTACCCTAACCCATTTGTTTAGCCCTCCTCTAAATATTTTATTTAATATATAATCTAAGTCTCATGTTCGTGTGAAGGTCCAATTATACTCCTAAGTACCCTAAATATCTTAAAACATTAATTTAAACCCAACTGATTTCTAAACTGCTTTAACCTCCGACTGTTGTAACATGTTTGTGACAATCCGTCAATTTATGGTTGATATTTTATTCTCGAATATTATTTAAAAACATTATTTTAATGTTACAATATAAACTCACATATTTTTGGGAAGAAATTTGGATTTACGTCTTGGAGTAGCATCGACTACGTCTAAACCGGAGGATTCAACGTTACGTGCTTACGTTTACATACACCGTCTTTGGTGACAGTCTGACATTTCAGAAAATAAATTTATTCGCGAATATTATTTTGGAGTTTTAAATTTGTGTTGGTTCATAAACTCACAAAGAGATTAGGACTTACGATTTTATTTTAACGTCCTTTACGACTAAACCAGAAACCTTAGGATTACGTATTTACGTTTTCGAACTCCGTTTTTGATGAAACAATTTTTATTAGATTCGTTTTGTGCCGTTGATTCATAATTTATAAAAACGTTTTTCGTAAAACGACCCGAGGGCACGCAAATCGAGGAAACTAGAATCGAGGAGTACCCGTAAATAAATGGGGATGAGACAAGTGGGACACTTGCCCCACCCCCATCAAAACCGGCCAACACAACACAACTCAACACTTGATGTGTCAAGTGTGAGCTAAGATAGCTACACTTGTAACTAAGCTTACAAGTTAAGCTTTCCACCCACCAAAAACTAGCTAAACCACTTACACCAAAACCACTTACTCATTCTCAACACATGCAAACAACTAATTATCTCCATATAGAACTCCAGATATGGCAGTTTTGGTGATAGTGAAGATAAAAATCAGATTTTGGAAATTAAAGAATAATACTATTATATAAGCACTCAAAATTTAATAGTATAAAATATAAAATAAAACCCACTAACTTATGTAATACATTTATATAAATATGTACAATGGTAAATAAGTGGACATTTTATAAAAATGGTAACTTGTTAAGTTTTATAAGTTATAAAACTATAAACATGATTTTTACGACTTTTTCGGCTAATACCGTAAAATTAGCGTTTTTGTTAAATAAAACTTAGATGGTTGGACCCGTCTAATGACAACTTTATAAAACTTATATACTGATATATAGACATATAAAACAAATAAAAACCGATAAAACCCGAACTATAGGGCATACGGACATTAACGAGCTAAGTAAAAATATTGGACTAATACTTGGGCTAATAATTGGACTAAATAAGATGAACACTCATAAAAAGAACTTATTGGGCTTAACCCATTTAGGCCCAACTTGTAAAGTGTAGATACTGATAATGTAAGTATAACAAGGATTAATATAAGTTAAGAACTTATAATAGGCTTATTGGACCTAAAACACGTAAATAGGTAAAACGAGAAAACTAGTATAAAAGTTATCGACACATAACACAAAAATGAGTAAATGAGGATATGTAAACCCACTTGATCATCATATATATATAATCATCATATGTATACATAATTGTTATTTTTATAAAGTCATTGGACATGAGTCTAAGACGAGTATTATTTGTCTAGGTTTCCGTGATTGAAGCACGTACCGTACGTCCGAATTGCCGATAACCCGCCTTCCCACATCAACGTGAGTTCATAGCCTCGCACTCTTTTAAATGTTTTTATAAATGTTTTATAAACCCGCGAGGGAGATAACATGTTAGTTTTTATTAAATAGGACACCATTTGTCCCGATTGTTTGTTTATTGATTTTGGACCCGAATGATTGAATGACCCGATTGTATGACCTGATAAATGATTAAAGGACCCGATAGATGAAATTAAATGGATTATTAAAGTTAGGTTATGTCACTAAAAGTCCCATTAGCATGAATTTTGAACTACCGGGATTTGGTAGACTCTTATACATTTAATAGTACTATTTGGGGATGATCACCCCAGTTCGTGCCTTGACGGTTGATCCCCGTCGTGCCACATTGATTGGTAAGCGAATTTATGTATGACAAGATTTCCATAGCGTGACCTTTGTGACGACACGCTACTTTACATGGGCAAATTGAGTATCGGGTTAGCTACCCGTTGTTGGTTTAGTAAGGTAACAATGTCATGCGGCTTATAATAATCCAAACTAACGAAATACTAATAGACGCTCTGAATTACGATGTATTGCCTGACTAGCAATACAGGGTCATACTATTGATATTATGTTTGTGTTTTGGTTTTCATAACCATACTCATATAACGGTTTTTAGTTTCATACAACGTCGTAAGACGTATAGTATGACGTTTTTACGACATTGGCTCGTATAATGATTTTAAGCCTTTTATAACCATATTCATATAACGGTTTTATTTAATCTATACAACGTTGCAAAACGTATTGTATGGTGTTTTAACGACAATGATTCGTATATTGATTTATAAGGCAAATGCCTATATTATGATTTTTGATAAAGATTTGTATAAAATGACTTTGGCTATTTTATGGCCTATTAAAATGATTTGTACAAGATGATTTTCAGTAATAATTTTATACTGATATTATATTGATGGAATTTATTAAACTCTATGAATTCACTCGGCGTTATCGCTGACCTTTTCTTTTAACATGTTTTATCTCAGGTACTTGAAGGTACTTCTCGGGAAGACATCAAGAATTCATGTCCCGTACTTAAATATTAATTTTCCATTCAAATACTTTGTAAAACTTTGTATGAAATATAATGACTTGGGACCTATGTAACTTTTATATTTATGAATGGAAATGCTTTATAAATAAACGACGCGATTTTTATGCATTGTCTATGATGTGAGTATTGTGTTATCCCGTAACACCAACTAATCTTCCGCTGTATTGAGTTGTATAAAATATGGGGGTGTTACAGTTTGGTACCAGAGCTCTCGTTATAGAGAACGAAAGATTTTTTTTTAAAACCAAGGTTTTGAATAAAACTTTTCAAAATCTTTTAACTATAAGCATTTTTCTAAAAATGTCTAAAAATCTTTTGACTATAACGGTGCCGAAGAATTCCCGAGTTACCGACAAGGCCAAGACTGAGAAGTGTTATTTTAATATATATATAACTTGGATTATATATATATATATATTATGTAATTTTATTACATGATTGTTTGATGATTATTTTGATATTTATACGAGGTATTTATACGACGTAGATTGTCACAAGAAACCCTAAATCCCCTAGTAAATTAATCGAAGCTATTCTCGTAGGAATTCTAGCTATCCTAGATCTAAACCAAGTTGTGGATATTTATGATCCCAACAAACGGTTGATATTCGTAGAAATGTAGATATTAGTTGATTGCGATATTGAAATAGAATTGGCGAGATTAAATCTGATATCGATGTCATGACGATCTTTCCTTATAGAGTGGAGTTTGACAAAACATTACCACCTAGAAAGATGTCATCTGATTTGTTGTCACCCAATTCTGAAACTTGAAATCGAAAGGGTGAATGTTGCACTTGAGGCTGTCATTGGAACCATTACCCAAAAGCCTCATGCCACTAATACCTTTCTGAGAAGTCTAATTGAATGTGTGAGTCATCTCATGCTAGTGACTCATTTGATAATTGTTGTTGTAAGAGCTATAGGATTGGAATTAAGTGTTGATCATATCGAGATTTATTGCCCTTTCAAGGTCTATAAATAAGGTTGAAGTATTTAAAAATGAGGTAGGATATCGAATTGAGTATAAGTTGGTCGAAACTTGAATAGAGTAAAATTTAACTTGTATGGAATATGAGATTGTTAAGAAGAAGTTGTTAAGTTCTGTGATTGAATTATAAGGTTTTAAATGATTGTTGGTTCGTGTTAAGGGTTGTTCCTAGGCCATTGTCCACTAACGAGGATGCCCAGTGTCCAATAAATAAATTGAAGAAATCTTCTTCTAAATTGGGACCGATGGATCTTCTGGGACAGGTGGGACACCTAATGACTCTTGTAGGTTAGTATTCATTGTGGTATCTTTTAAAAATCCCTAACTTAACTGAGATATCAGTTGGTAGGATACGTTCTGAGAATTGTATGACATAGTGACACGTAATGTGTTACGGTACAATTTTGACTTGTTTGTGATTAATGAAAAAGACTACCTTTGATTGCTAAATCCTACATGTATCGATGTTATCTATCTTTTATTGCTTCATCCTAATGTTTGCATTAGTGATGCAACCTTGAACAAGTACTCATCTTGATTTGAGTTACGTTGTGGATTATTCTTTTGAGTGCCATCGAGATCATGAACCTCATGATTATTTGGCTAAGCTCATTTCTTATCATATTGTAGTTAGTTCTTGGTGAACAACTCTTCATCACTCTTTTGCAGATCACTCATTGTTTTTATAAGACAAAACCGTATCCATTGAGAAAAATTGAATTTTCATTACTATAAGGATTATTCAAAGTAAGATTTATAAGTGATTGTTATCGAAATGAGGTTGTTTATAAAGTATCTTGGAAAACTTAATTGTTTTCATAACAAAGAAAATCTTTGTAAATTTATTTTTGATTCTTATTTAAGAATTAAGCATAAAAATGTTTTTATTATAAACATGATGATAAAATTTTGACGAACTGAGTATTGCATCGTTAATCTTGAAATTGTATATAGTTGCGCGCCTACATACAATTTGGAATGGACCATGAAAGGCTGATTAGTAGTCGCCATAAAACTAATGAATAAACACTATATTTTCTTTGAAGATTGTGAAATAATAAATTTTATGAGATCTGCAAGAAGTGAAAAATAGGGACATAGTGTTAGGGACACCTACATATGTGCCTGTAGTATCTATTCTTCTGAGTTGAATTTACTCATCTATGGAATTTGTCTTATTTGACAATTGATATTCCTTTCCTTTCCAATTCTCCCGTAGTGAGATTCTTAGGAAAAGTATCTGATTACCGAGTGTTGATGCCCGACTAGATGTATCGACGTTCCTATCATTTCTTTTGAGTTGATTTCATTTGAATGACCTGGGTAACGATCCGAGGAGCTTTCGAATGCGTACTCAAATTAGAAAACATGGGATATATTCATATTCGTTAAATGTTTTCGTCTGTATCTGATTTGAAATTCTCTCGCGTAGATTATGCGTTGACCTTACTCTTTTATTAGTAGTTGTGTCTCCAGATATCCTTGAACTTGTGAAGGATTATGAGTTATTATTAGTCTTTTGAGAAGTTCACATCTTATCGACGGCAATGAAACTGGAAAGTTGATAGTGCCAGTAGAATGGATTGATTGATTATGACATGACGACATTGTCTTAATTGACGAGAACTCGAGTAGAATTCCCCTAAAAGATAAGATGTTGATTATCAAAAGTGATATAAATAATTCTTGATGGATGATCATATCCTGCATTTAGACTTGAAATTATACCATGAACGGTTGTGAATTAGTCATAGATATTATAATCTAGAAAGAACCTAATATGAATTTATTAAAAGATGTTTCCATTAGCTGAAACTTTAGGAAGTATTGTTGGTGAATTATCTAGACTTTTGCCATTAAGGCAGGTTGAATTTGGTATTGATTATATTCTCGGTGCTGCACTTGTGGCTTGTGCACTGTACGTCAGCACCATCTGAATTTAAGGAATTACCGTACAACTGAGAGAGTCATCGGAGAAAGATTTTATTCTACCAAGCCTGTCATCATGAAGAGCTATGGTGTTATCATTCCTTATATTTATAAATTACTGTGAATTGAGTAAATTGACAATCGAAAACAATGTCCATAACTCGAAATGGAAGATTTGTTCGATCATTTAAAAGGTTCTTGTGTATGTTCTAAAGATTTGATCCTCGACATGGTTATTATCAACTTCGCATCTGCGAAAGAGATTATCTATTCCAATCACTACATCCGGTGCTTGTAATTAACATTACGAGTTTCACGTGATGTCGTTTGGATTGACAATGCACATGTAGTATTCATAAATATGATGAATCACGTGTGTAGGCTGTAATTTGATAAATTCATGCTCGTGATCATTAAGGACTATTTATTTGTTTGTTTATAAGAATAAGAATGAGTTAATAATTATTAATAGATTGCCCTTAGATGACTGAGAAATAAAAACCTGTACCTTGAATAAATAACACGTGATTAAAGACTTGAACCTTTACATGATTTAACCATGTGATTAATTGATAATGGAATATAAATTGACTCTTCAAAAATTAAGAGCCCTTTTAAGACTTTGGATTTTACCAAAAAGAAATGGAAATATGTTTTGACAAATGTTTTAACAAAGGATTTTAAAGGGATTATTCCCTTATACACTAAACATTTAACTAAACTTCTGTTTAGGGGTAAATGTTTGTGTATACCTCAAGATAACTTAAGAAGGATTGAGTAAAACCATTTATACCATAACCTGAAAACTTAAAACGACAATTTTTGCTTTTCAACTAAGAAAATTTTGACCAAAATATAACCAAAGATTTTTCAAACATTTGCGAATCTTATTAATTATTTTCGATAAATCAACAAAAATCTTGTTAATTAAATTCAAATTTATTTTGAACATTTTATATAATTGGCCGAACTAGGAAACTTAAAATTTTACGTTTACGTTTCATAAAAATTTAATAATTATTATTAATTTACTTGTGATAATTCTCGACGCTTTTAAAACGTCGAATTGAGCAAAACTGAAAAAAAAATGATAGTTGAGAAGAAACTAAAACTCAGAAAATGTGAAGGAATAATTTTTGAATAAATATGGACATGATAATTATATCATCACGAAAAATGAATATAGATACCGACACATTATGTAGAAAAGATAAAGAATCAATTAAGATGTATTTCTTGATAACGACGGTGCAAAATAAATTGCCAAACAATATAAAAATAGCCGATGATTGTAAAAAGGATAATATAGATAATAAAAAGTGGTTCGCGACTAATGTGAACCATTAGAATTGAGAAGCCGATAGCATTAAATATTTTAAAGGCCACATGTGATTGTCTAAATATGGAGATTGTGAGATATAGTTATGTCGGAATTTGTAAGTATAAGTATTCTATTTATGTCATTTATGACTAAAAGTATCTTTGTTCGAAGAAGTTGTACTAATGACAAATTATGAGGGCAGACATCGCCTCATACATTAGTAAACATCTAGCTATTGCAAAGGTCATCATCTGAATTTGATTCGATTTGGGTCATCGTCGACAGACTGACCAAATCTGCTAATATCATTCCCGTTAATGATAAATGCAAAAGAGTTATGTAAACATAGTGTGCCTGTATCGAACATCTATATCAAGATCCTCGCTTCGCATCGAATTTCTAGAGATTTGCTCAGGAATCAATGAGAACGAACCTTGATGAGAGTACTATGTACCACCCCAAATCGAAGGGACGAGGTAAAGTAACGATACAAAGTAATATAAGTGTTGTTTTATGTTTGAATGATTGACCTTTGGTAATAGACCGTATAATCGTTTTCCTTTGGAGAGATTATCTTTGATAATCATCGTGTTAGGATTGAGATCGAATCTTGTTAGGGTCTAAATATTAGAGCATCTGTAAGCAGAAGTTGAGATAAAGACACCCGAAATACACCCATTGTGAGTTGGACATGTCTTTTAGGTTTAAGGTTTCCTATGATGGCAAACCTAACCTTACAAAATACCCGACCCGCGAGACCTGAAATGATTGTTGAAATTAGGATTTGATTATTGACAGCCGGTAGTAGGCAAGAGGTTATGTGAATATGAAATGTAGATCTTGAAGTGCCAAATGGGTAGCGAAGTTATGCCACAATTTTTAACCTTGGAAAAAAAAAGAATTCATGATCTGACAAATCATGGGATATAAGTCCCCGTTGTTTGGGACCATTGAGATGATGTGAAAAGTTGGGATTGAAAGGCATATAAGCTGGATCTACCCTAGGACTTCAAAAGCTGCGTGAATTATGATTCGTAGATCGAACTTGATAAAATGGCTATCAAGTTAAAATCTGAATTCTTCTTGATAAAGTTTAGATCGGCGAAAAGTTGCATTCATCAAAAACCCGTGAACATCATGGATAGAGAAAGTAAGTCAACATTTAGCCTCATCTTATTCCTGTAGTTATGTTTGATGAAACTCGCATACTGTAATGAATTGCACTTGTGAGAAAAGACCAAATGTGGAGGAAATACCCACATGGCTTTAACTCTATAAGAAGCGAGTAAGGTAAGATGATCTTTGAGGACAAAGATCCTGTTTAGGGGTAAATGCTGTGACAATCCGTCAATTTATGGTTGATATTTTATTCTCGAACATTATTTAAAAACATTATTTTAATGTTAAAATATGAACTCACATATTTTTGGGAAGAAATTTGAATTTACGTCTTGGAGTAGCATCGACTACGTCTAAACCGGAGGATTCAACGTTACGTGCTTACGTTTACATACACCGTCTTTGGTGACAGTCCGACATTTCAGAAAATAAATTTATTCGCGAATATTATTTTGGAGTTTTAAATTTGTGTTGGTTCATAAACTCACAAATTTACGAGAAGAGATTAGGACTTACGATTTTATTTTAACGTCCTTTACGACTAAACCGGAAACCTTAGGATTACGTATTTACGTTTTCGAACTCCGTTTTTGATGAAACAATTTTTATTAGATTCGTTTTGTGCTGTTGATTCATAATTTATAAAACATTTTTCGTAAAACGACCCGAGGGCACGCAAATCGAGGAAACTAGAATCGAGGAGTACCCGTAAATAAATGGGGATGAGACAAGTGGGACACTTGCCCCACACCCATCAAAACCGGCCAACACAACACAATTCAACACTTGATGTGTCAAGTGTGAGCTAAGATAGCTACACTTGTAACTAAGCTTACAAGTTAAGCTTTCCACCCACCAAAAACTAGCTAAACCACTTACACCTAAACCACTTACTCATTCTCAACACATGCAAACAACTAATTTTCTCTCTTCTCTCCTTCATTTGGCCGTCCACTTTCACCATAAACCACCACCATTGATCAAAATCAACCATGAAATCTTATGTTATATACACATATGTTGAAGCCCTTTTGAAACCCTATTGATTGGTGGTGCTTATAACATCCAAGAAGGAGTATTCATGGTGTCTTGGGTCTGATTTTCCACAAGTAGTTTATAAATATTGGTGGTCATGAAGATGGTCTTGGTGCATCACAAGTTTCTCCATCAAAATCCATGTTTTGATCAACCTACATCATCATGGTGGTATAAAGATTGTCCTCCTCATCTTCTTGTTATTTTGATTATATAAACATGTATTTTATTTCTTATTTTATATGTATATGATGATTATATGATGATAAAAATGTTATGTGGGGATTTGGTGTTGATAAACATGATTAAAAAGGTGAAAAACTATAAAGAACAAGGCTAAAATCTTGCTTAATTTACATGGCTGTATAAAACAGTAAAGAAACATGTCATGGACTGATAAAATGATGAAGTAGAATATATTTACAGTAAGCTATGGGTCTTGTATACATGTGAGTGGAATCATTGTAATGAGTGAGATATGATCAAAACAAGTTTAAGGTACAAATCTGAGTTCACTGTTTTGGACGATTTTTAGAAAATACTTAGAAGATGATTCACCAGTATCTATAGAAGAGTTAAATGTATAAAATATCATGTAGTTTATGTGATAAAAATTTGAGCTTCTATCTCCATATAGAACTCCAGATATGGCAGTTTTGGTGAAAGTGAAGATAAAAATCAGATTTTGGAAATTAAAGAATAATACTATTATATAAGCACTCAAAATTTAATAGTATAAAATATAAAATAAAACCCACTAACTTATGTAATACATTTATATAAATATGTACAATGGTAAATAAGTGGACATTTTATAAAAATGGTAACTTGTTAAGTTTTATAAGTTATAAAACTATAAACATGATTTTTACGACTTTTTCGGCTAATACCGTAAAATTAACGTTTTTGTTAAATAAAACTTAGATGGTTGGACCCGTCTAATGACAACTTTATAAAACTTATATACTGATATATAGACATATATAACAAATAAAAATGGATAAAAACCCGAACTATAGGGCATACGGACATTAACGAGCTAAGTAAACATATTGGACTAATACTTGGGCTAATAATTGGACTAAATAAGATGAACACTCATAAAAAGAACTTATTGGGCTTAACCTATTTAGGCCCAACTTGTAAAGTGTAGATACTGATAATGTAAGTATAACAAGGATTAATACAAGTTAAGAACTTATAATAGGCTTATTAGACCTAAAACACGTAAATAGGTAAAACGAGAAAACTAGTATAAAAGTTATCGACACATAACACAAAAATGAGTAAATGAGGATATGTAAACCCACTTGATCATCATATATATATAATCATCATATGTATACATAATTGTTATTTTTATAAAGTCATTGGACATGAGTCTAAGACGAGTATTATTTGTCTAGGTTTCCGTGATTGAAGCACGTACCGTACGTCCGAATTGCCGATAACCCGCCTTCCCACATCAATGTGAGTTCATGCTCTTATCATGTTATTGCTGAAAAGAAAAAGCATAGCCTCGCACTCTTTTAAATGTTTTTATAAATGTTTTATAAACCCGAGAGGGAGATAACATGTTAGTTTTTATTAAATAGGACACCATTTGTCCCGATTGTTTGTTTATTGATTTTGGACTCGAATGATTGAATGACCAGATTGTATGACCCGATAAATGATTAAAGGACCCGATAGATGAAATTAAATGGATTATTAAAGTTAGGTTATGTCACTAAAAGTCCCATTAGCATGAATTGTGAACTACCGGGATTTGGTAGACTCTTATACATTTAATAGTACTATTTGGGGACGATCACCCCAGTTCGCGCCTTGACGGTTGATCCCCGTCGTGCCACATTGATTGGTAAGCGAATTTATGTATAAGAAGATTTACATAGCGTGACCTTTGTGACAACACGCTACTTTAGATGGGCAAATTGAGTATCGCGTTAGCTACCCGTTGTTGGTTTAGTAAGGTAACAATGTCATGCGGCTTATAATAATCCAAACTAACGAAATACTAATAGACGCTCCGAATTACGATATATTGCCTGACTAGCAATACAGGGTCATACTATTGATATTATGTTTGTGTTTTGGTTTTCATAACCATACTCATATAACGGTTTTTATTTTCATACAACGTCGTAAGACGTATTGTATGACGTTTTTACGACATTGGCTCGTATAATGATTTTAAGGCTTTTATAACCATATTCATATAACGGTTTTATTTAATCTATACAACGTTGCAAAACGTATTGTATGGTGTTTTAACGACAATGATTCGTATATTGATTTATAAGGCAAATACCTATATTATGATTTTCGATAAAGATTTGTATAAAATGACTTTGGCTATTTTATGGCCTATTAAAATGATTTGTACAAGATGATTTTCAGTAATAATTTTATACTGATATTATATTGATGGAATTTATTAAACTCTATGAATTCACTCGGCGTTATCGCTGACCTTTTCTTTTAACATGTTTTATCTCAGGTACTTGAAGGTAATTCTCGAGAAGACATCAAGAATTCATGGCCCGCACTTAAATATTAATTTTCCATTCAAATACTTTGTAAAACTTTGTATGAAATATAATGACTTGGGACCTATGTAACTTTGATATTTATGAATGGAAATGCTTTATAAATAAACGACGCGATTTTTATGCGTTGTCTATGATGTGAGTATTGTGCTATCCCGTAACACCAACTAATCTTCCGCTGTATTGAGTTGTATAAAATTTGGGGGTGTTACAATGTTTTTGATCCACTTCCCCACCTTCAATTAAATTATAGTTTCTTGAATTTGAAAGCCAATTCAATTACCTTTTTAGGGACATAAGATTCGAAAATTAAAAGTTTGTAGAACTCTAGATATGATCAAAACAATGCACCAAAAATTCTGCCAAGTTTTTAATTACGAATTTAATTGAATTAACCTAATTAATTATTCATAATTTATTTAATCACAAGACCTAACTTATCTAATCATTATAATAACATTAATTCTAAGATTTTAAGTTTTCCCTAACCCTAAATCCATCATAATTGATGATGACGTATAGTCCCCAGCCGGGTCATGAACCCGGCCCATGGGTACTACTCGTATCCGGCTCATCACATATGGGTAGAATAATGTCATTCAGGCTTATGGGCTTGGATGAACAGTAACCGCACACATGTGTGCGGCCCACGGCCCGGTGCGGCCGACATAGGGTTAGACAGAATAATATTCTGTCTAGGAATATCTTTATCCCAATGGAGGAGGATATTCACTACCAGAATTAGAAGATAACAATCATTCTAATTATGGTAGTTATCTCTTCCTTGGGGCCGAAGCATCAGTGAAAGCCCATTAGGGTTTCACTGCCTATAAAAGGAACCTTCAAGGGTTCCACAATGGTATTACGACTTATCCTCTCAACTCACATAAACCCTAAATCGATTACTTACTCTCACGCTGGAGTCTAATCGTGGGAAACCTTCCCACGGTAAGCCTAACACGTGCTGTTTAGTGTGCAGGATCCCAACCAAATGATTCACTTGGTGCAGGAGCCGGAGCCCAGCCAACCCGAATTAAGCCTAATTCGGGTCTAGCAAGGATCAACCAACTTTTGCATCAACAAGTTGGCGCCATCTGTGGGACCCTTACACTAAGCTAGAACAAAAACCTCATCTTGAATTGCCAATGACGAAGGGGCATCCGCAAGCTAACCCCAGGAATGCGAATCCCGGGAACCGGAAGTCCCAAGGGGAAGGGATTCTCATCCCCAATCAATCACCTAGCCACCTCGCAGGCGGGCCTGGTAACCGTGGCGGTTTTCAGTCCTTGGGGGTGACGAGCACGATCTCCATGACACCCCCACCTACTTCAACCTTGGATAACCCTGACCCAGGGAGTGCGCCAAACCCTCCTAACAAGGAACCGCGCAGACCCTCGACAGAGGAAGAAGTGGAAGTCCTACCACTCAGCGAGGAGGATCTTACTCGAGTTCTCACGCAGAACTTCGATAGGATTGTCCCGGGGATCGCATCAAGGTTGAATCTGGGGAGGAACCTCCAATCCAGACTCAACTTTGGTGACACCGGACCAATCACCTCCTCCCAAAATCAGAGGAAAAGGAGAGATCAGCCTCAGGAACAGGGCACCTTTGAGGAAACCCCTCAACCCAAGAATGTGTTTGAGCGCATAGGAGATCGCCTCATACAGGAACTAATGCAGTCTCGAGAGGGAGAAAAGTCGGATGGCTCACCCGAGCGACTAGATCGAGAGCTGGACAGAACCGCACGTCGCCCGAGTGTGTGGGACAGGATGAACACTGGGAAAAAGGCTCCTGGTTCATCTCAAAAAAGCGGTCCCTACCCAAGGGATGGGGCACCACCGCCGTCCCTGGACCCGTCAGGAGAGGACTCAGATGACCATCCGCCTAAGCGTCGCCCGCCTAGGCGCACCCCTCCACCACCACCAAACAATGATGAGTATTATGGTGGCCCTTACTATCGAGATGCGGAAGCGGAGGATCTTTCGCGTTCATGGTGTGAACCATGGGATGACCCTAGGCTCACCCGGCCATGGGCGGATCCCAGGGAAGACCCGTTCACCCTCCGCATACGGAACTATTCTGAGGACACCAAACGTCGCATGCCGGCGTGTATCAAGACTTATGATGGGTCCGGTGATCCAGTGGATCACCTTAAAATATTTGATACGCAGGCTAAAATTGAGCGATGGCCCATGCCTATATGGTGCCAAATGTTCAATTCAACCTTGATCGGAAATGCCCGTGACTGGTTTGAGGCACTCCCTCCATGGAGCATTGATAGTTTCACGGAACTACGCACCGCGTTTGAGAACAATTATACTCAGAGGAAGAAGTATAATAGGGATCCGGTCTCATTGGCAACTATCAAACAACGGCCGGGGGAGTCCACAGAAGCCTTCACTGAACGCTTCAATGATGAGTGCACGCGTACAAGAACAATGCCGGAGCTCCTGAAAATCTCTGACTACATGCACGCCATAACAGACAGAGAGTTGATCAGGCGCCTCAATGACAAGCGTCCAGAGAGATATGATGACCTCATGGAAAGGGTCAGAAATTTCATAGAAGGAGAAACAGCTGTTGCCGCGGCCTACCCATCCCGAGGAAATGGGTATCGGTCAAATGATCTGTCCCGGAGACAGTCGGACGGTCAAGGCAACCAGAACAATAACAAGGGCTCAGACTATAAGAGCCAAAGCAAAGGAGGACGGCCGGACGATAAGTTCACCCCCCTAAAGATGTCCTACCGGGAGATCTTGCTGACGGAAGGGGAGAACTTTCCAAGGCCTCCCCCAATGACCACTCCGCCGGAACGTCGGCAAGGAAATCGCTTCTGCGAGTTCCATAATGACAAAGGCCACGGTACGGAGGAGTGTATTCAGCTCAAGAAGCATATTGAGTCACTGATCAAATCAGGTAAACTCAAGCACCTAGTTAAGGATTGGAAGGATGGAAAAGACAACAACAAGAAGTATGATAAGAAGGATCCCCAAAAGGACAAACCTTCGACTATATACATGATCCAATCCAGACAGCGCCGCACGAGGCAGAAAGTTGGCCAAAAATTTTCACGCGGCAGGGAAATCTCATTCCCTCCCATCACATCAAGCGATGTGATTGATGCGCCTCTCACTATTGAGATAAGCATTGGAACGCACAACGTTCGTCGCATGTATGTGGATGGAGGATCGTCAGCAGAGGTACTGTATGAACACTATTTCGTGCAGTTATGCCCATAAATAAGAAGCCAATTAGTACCGGCCACGTCGCCGCTTACTGGCTTTAGTGGAGACACTATCTGGCCGATAGGGCAATTACGTTTGCTTGTAACCATTGGGAATGAGGAACATTCCACTACGGCGTGGATGAACTTCATGGTGATACGCTCACACACTCCGTACAATGGGATCATAGGCAGACCAGGCATTTTGGCTATACGGGCGGTACCCTCTACGGCGCATGGAATGATCAAATTCCCTGGTGAGGAGGGAATTGTTACCATTTACAACACAATCGTACCGGCATCCGAGTGTCACACCGTGACAACACCGGCTCCACCTGTTCCACCCAAGGATGGGTCACCACCTCCCAATTGGAAGGTAGCCATTCACCCTGACTATCCAGAACAGGAGGTATCCATAGGAGGGGCGCTCTCGGATAGCGGCAAAAGGGCCATGTGCTCTCTTTTAAGTGCAAACCTAGATATATTAGCATGGGAGCCAAAGCACATGACAGGCGTGCCACGTGCGATAGCAGAGCATAAGCTCCAGATCCGCCAAGGGTACCAACCCATCAAGCAAAAGAAGCGCGGCCAGGCGCCTGAGCGCAGCCAAGTGATATTAGAGGAAGTACGGAAACTAGTGGATGCAGGCATCATGCGCGAAGTATACTACCACGAGTGGTTGTCCAATCCGGTCATGGTCAAGAAACATGACGGAAGTTGGCGCATGTGTGTGGATTTTACGGATCTAAACAAGGCCTGCCCACAGGACTGTTACCCGTTGCCGGAAATCGACTGGAAGGTGGAGTCCCTATGTGGGTATCCTTTTAAATGCTTCTTGGACGCATATAAAGGGTATCACCAAATCCAGATGGCGGAGGAGGATGCAGAAAAAACGGCGTTCCATACGAGCCAGGGCGTATATTTCTATACGAAAATGCCGTTTGGACTAAAGAACGCCGGTGCTACATATCAGCGTTTGGTGGACAAAGCTTTTGAATCACAGATAGGCCACAACTTGGAAGTCTATGTTGATGACTTGGTGATAAAAAGTCACACGGAGGAGGCACTTCTCCGGGATGTCCAAGAGACATTCGACACGTTGAGAAGGATTAACATGAAGTTAAATCCAAAGAAATGTATGTTCGGGGCAATGGAGGGAATGTTCCTTGGATACTTGATTGATCCAAACGGCATCAAACCTTGCCCAGAGAAGACGGATGCAGTGATACAACTGTCGTCCCCTCAAACACAGAAGGAGGTGCAATCCTTAAATGGGAAGCTAGCCGGGCTGAATAGGTTCCTATCTAAATCCGCAGAGAAGTCATTACCCCTATTTAAGACACTTAAGAAGTGCATTAGAAAGGGAGACTTCCGGTGGACGAAGGAAGCCGAGGAAGCCTTCGGCCAACTCAAGCAGCATCTCGCATCCCTCCCTATGCTAGTAGCTCCCCGGCCAAAGGAGGAACTCATTATGTATCTCTCAGCCACTCATGGCGCAATAAGCGCGGTACTTATGACAAATAGAGATACAGTGCAAACTCTGGTCTATTTTATAAGTAGAACGCTACAAGGGCCGGAGCTGAATTACTCTTCTATGGAAAAACTGGTGCTAGCACTAGTGTTTGCTACAAAGCGGCTGCGCCGATACTTTCAGGCGCACCCAATTGTGGTCATTACGGATTAGCCAATTAAGCAGGTTATCTCTAGACCGGACGTAGCAGGGAGGCTACAAAAATGGGCATCCTATTGGGGGAGCACAATATATCTTACAGGCCAAGGACGGTTGTTAAAGGCCAGATCTTGGCAGATTTCCTGATCGAAAAGCCGGATGAAGAAGGGCCAATCATCAAACAAGACGAGATCCCAACAGAACCATGGGTGTTATTCACGGACGGATCTTCGTGTACGGATGGGTCCGGAGCAGGTCTCATCCTCACAAATCCAGAAGGAATGGAATTCACGTACGCCCTCCGTTTTGAGTTCACGACCACCAACAACGAAGCGGAATATGAAGCATTAATTGCGGGTTTAAAAATCGCCGCTAGAATGGGAGTCCGCAACCTTGAGGCCTACGTAGACTCACGGCTTGTCGCGAACCATATTCTAGGTGGGTATGTGGCTAAGGAGGACAACATGGTCAGGTACTTGGAAAAAGTCAAGTCGCTAATCGCGACTTTTGGTAAGTTTTCCATCAAGCAGGTGCCAAGGGGCGAGAACAAGAAGGCGGACGCTCTTAGCAAGATCGCATCCACAAGCTTCGCTCACTTGTCTAAACAAGTCTTGGTGGAGATACTCAAGGAGAAATCTATAACGGAGGGGGAGGTTGCTGCTATAGTTGAGGAGGATGGACCTACATGGATGACCCCGATTATCAACTATTTGACTAGTGAAACCCTTCCAGACGAGGAAAAATCAGCACGGCGCATCAGAAGGAAGTCGTAGCATTTCGAACTTCGAGAGGGCATCCTTTACAAGCGCTCTTTCTTGCAGCCATGGCTGCGGTGTGTAGGACCACGTCAAGCCGCGTACGTAATCAGTGACATACATGAAGGATTGTGCGGCATGCATGCAGGTCCACGGTCTGTGGTGGCTAGAGCCTTACGGACAGGATACTATTGGCCTACCATGCACAGAGACGCGCGCGACATGATTCACAAGTGTAGTGATTGCCAAGTGCATAGGCCAGTGCCGCGACACCCGCAACAGGAGCTTACACCTATCACGTCCCCATGGCCATTCTACAAGTGGGGAATTGACATTGCAGGACCATTTCCTGTAGCTGCGGGGGGAGTTAAATTCTTGATTGTTGCGATGGACTACTTCACACACTGGATAGAGGCCAAGGCAGTCAAGTCTATCACAGGCAAACAAGTTAAGAAGTTTGTTTGGGAACATATTGTGTGCCGTTTTGGTCTACCGGGAGAAATCATCTCGGACAACGACAAGCAGTTCACTGACAACCCATTCAAAGATTGGTGTGCATCATTGAACATCAAGCGGCGCTTCGCATCTGTTAAGCATCCGAAGACAAATGGCCTTGTCGAACGGGCAAATAGAAGCTTGGGGAATGGCATCAAGGCGCGTCTGGATGAACGAAGTGGCAAATGGGTTGATGAGTTATCACATGTGCTATGGGCGCATAGAACTATGATCAAAACAGCCAACGGAGATACTCCATTTTCATTGGCTTACAGCACTGAAGCCGTTATACCAGCAGAAATAGGGACGCCTACCATCCACACAGCGGAGGTTAATGTCGTCACAAACGATGAACAGCTGCGAATCAACCTGGATCTGTTGGAAGAAAAAATGGAAATAGCAGCCATCAATGAGGCTAAGTCCAAGGCTAAGATGAAGGCTTATTATGACGCCAAGGTCAAGGGTGTTTCTTTTCGACCAGGAGACTACGTCTATCGTGCTAACGAAGCAAGTCGAGCGGAGAATACAGGAAAGTTGGGCCCTAAATGGGAAGGACCGTAAGAAGTCACTGAAGCCTTGGGACAAGGCGCGTACAAGTTACGTGACATGGATGGCCGCGACCTAGAGCGCACATGGAACATTTCCAATCTCAAAAGGTGCTATCTTTGAAATCTACGGCTTCCGCATGGGTACTTCGCTATATGCGGTCTTAATAAAGAACCATGCGGTTTATCTGTTTTGTTTGTTTAGATTCCTTTCTTGTTTTTAGGACTTGTCATCATTGTTCAAACAAAAGTGTAAATGTTATAATAAAATGCCGTGGTGCCTAGCTATCTCCACGGCCTGTTTCGTGCAAATCATTTTTTAGATTTTTTGTTAGTCGTATGAATTTTACTTATATTATAATATGTCATGCTTCATTCATATGCATTCTTTCAAATTACTGTACATGTACTATACGCCTCCAGGCGGGGTAAGAGGAATAAGTGAAACTACTAATTCAACTTGCCGCGTAAGAGGGATGCAACCCCAGCCGCACGGTTCATGTATCCTTACTAGACACCTTACTCACAAGACGTTGGGGTAAGTTTCATATGCCGTAGTCGCACAGTACTCCGCATAGTAAAGACGCATGTCGCATGTCTAGTAAATTATAGACTTGTATGTATTTTCTTTCTTTGTGTGTAAGACGTGATATATCATGCAGTATTAAGGTATAATATTTAAACACAGTCAAAATACACAAGTTTCCAAAATAGATAACAAAATTGCCGTGGTCACTCACGGACTTATATACAAAATACAAATGTTGTTAGCCGTGTACATGCACGGACGCATAGAAACAATAAATATTCAGAGGTTACAAACCAAAGTGTCTGAAAGGGATCATAAAGTAGGAGCATCCTACATAGGGGGGAAAAACTTACCCATTTCCACTTGTTCTTCGACCAGACACGACAACCACTCATCACTTTCTTTCCGCTTCTGGGCTTGAGCCGCATTCCTCTCCAGCACCACACTTAAGGGTTCGTCATCAAGCACGATCCTGGTTACGTCCTCGTATATGGGGAGCGTCAGGTGGCTGGGGGATGGAGTGAAGGAAGCACGGGAGAACACACTATG
Organism: Glebionis coronaria; assembly: GCA_025667525.1. NCBI lineage: Eukaryota > Viridiplantae > Streptophyta > Magnoliopsida > Asterales > Asteraceae > Glebionis > Glebionis coronaria. The sequence continues at coordinate 277,423,358 of CM046879.1, forward strand.
ACTTAGCCTTTCCATGATCTCCATATTTGACGTATCTTTGGTGGCCTCCATCTCATCCAAGAATGGATAGTGCAGATCTCGCATCGCGGCCATGGAAGCAGTCATCTTGTTAGCAGCTTCAGGGTTAAAGAAGGCATGATTGGTAAAGTTCTCCCATTTCGTGATCAGCTCAACGGCCTCAACCATTCCCTCGTGTCGTCCGTGGTCAATACCATCGGACACAAGGCTTGCAAATTGTTGCACAAATTCCGGGGCCTCTAAGACCTTCATGACGGCCAGGCGTGCTCCATGCCCGACCATCCACCTACGGCCGACAATAGCTGTTAGCAGTTGGGGGCATAGCACATTGTCACGCTCAGCGGTGAGGGCATAAATCATCAACTCTTTTTGGGCAAATGCCTCTTTCAGCTCTTGGGTGACAGCCCTCTCATCAGCAAGTTCCCCTTGTACCTTCTCCATGCTTTGGATGGCCAGGTGCGTGTCTTCTAGTTTCTTGTTAAGCACATCTACCTGGCTGGAGTACGACTGAGCAGAAGCTTCCGCCGTGGCTACCTATAAGAAATAAAGTGTTAGAACATATTTCTTTTAGAATATGGGTGGTGCGGCACGGATATGTACCTTGGTAGTTGCAGCATCTAGTTGTGACTCAAGATTGGCCACTTGTTGGTCATATTCATTCGTGCAGGCCGACTGCTTTTTTAGGGTCGCCTCGACGCTGGCCAGTTGGGATTGGAGGTCTGCAATTTGAGCTTCATTATCCACGATCATCTTCTCCCTCCGTCCCACCTTCCTCTTGAGAGATTCAACATGCCCAAGTGCGGCTTCAAACCTTACCCTCATCGAGGTGCCCATCGCCATTTGGTGTACCAAAGCACCATTGTACTCATCCACCAAGTCCGCATGGTTGAGCGCGTTCACCTCTCGCACCAAGCCTGGCGGTATGCAGTTGTTGAGGTACTCTCGGCACTCATCGGCGTCCCTCATTCGTGATGCAGTCGTAATATTCCGTATCGGGTTGAACGATTGAGGGGGGTCAGACGTTGGGAGGTCTTGGGAAGCCGTGGGTGAACCTTCTTCAAAAACAGGGCCGGACTCAGGGCGGCTGTGTGAAGCATGGGGTTTATTTCCCCTTCTTTTCCTTTTCCCTTATCCATTTGAGTATCAGTAGGAGGCGCGGCACCACTTTGTTCATCCCTGTGAAAACAATCATGTGGATACATATTAAGTGTTACTTCAAAAAGGAGTTGTCATTCTTACGTGTTAGGATGGAGCCTTACATGTCATTTCTCGCTAATTCTGACGCGGTGGGGGAAATCTGAGTGACGGGATCAACATGTGCGGCCCGGATAGTCTCGGAACCCTGGGTAGTACTACCAACAGTTTGATACAAGGGGTGGTCTTCTCGAAGCTTCTTGGCAGGGGCGTTGTGTTCGCCAATCTCAACTGAAACAGTTCGCCTTGCTCGTTTGTTTCTTTTACGGGTACGCTTGGCGACGGGCTGAACTGTTGCTTCGTCAGTCCCCTCCTCGACTACTTCTTCCACTTCTTCTTCCACTTCTTCTTCATCTTCCAGATTGACTTGTTGTACTTCTTCATCATCATCGCCCATAATTCGGCGAATGCTGGAGGTGGTTAGGTCAATATTATCCCCCTGCTGTTCCCTATGTGGTGAGGAGGGCCCGGCTCCTCCTTCATTCATCTGGTTATCACCACCACCATTGTCTCCATGCTCTTCCTCGTCCAAGTGGGGATCCAGAACGACTTCAAGAGCAACCGTCACGTTTCGGGTATGCTCAAGAAGGGGTCGTTCATTCTCACGGAGAGGACGGTAACCCTCCGGTACAAGCTTCGAGTCGCCCTGGCGCAAGAGTCCAAAGAAGTTCATTTCTACCCAATACGAAACAAAATGTGTTAGCCATTTATCAAATAATTGAATACATTTTTGCGTACGGATGATAGCCTACCTTCACCCTGCCTACTCCAAAACACGGGATACCTATTGGATGGACCAAAGTAATTGCGGCTAATCCCTAGCAAACATAGGAATGACTCGGGAAGGCTTCTATGGAACCCGGTCCTATTCAGATCTAACTCTTGGGAAAGTCGGGGGTCGTATGTACTTGTGTGCGGCTTGGGGTCGTGAGGTATCCTAGTTCTAAAGGTGTAATCGCCCGGCCATACCACTGCGTCAATGAAAAAGTAGTGATCATACCAGTTTTTCAATGAATCCATTGGTTTATTGTGCGATTGGGGACTGTTAGAAGATCGTTTCTTAAAAGATACCCAACCGTTTACTATGTTGGGAACATAAAAGAGCCGGAATAATTCTACGGTTAGGGGGATTCTCCTAGCACGGCAGAGGATCTCGAATTGACTATTCTTACAGGCACCTATGCAGTGGAGCTGACTAATGTGTACATCATAGTATCCTAACAGATCTACAAGGAAATGGGTGAAGGGGATGCGGTAATTAGCCGCATCAAAGAGGCGAGTATACAGGCCAATCTTACCCGCCGGAGCCTCAGTTATAAGGTCTCCGGCGCCAGGAAGTGAGGGGTGTAGGTTGGTAGGGATGAAATAGTTTGTACAAAAGTTGTTTAATTGGTCTTGGGTCATAACATTCAGCACGGATCCAATGGTAGGGTTGTTTCTATGAGCCATTACTAAATAAAAGTGTAAAGACGTGGTGTTCTAACCTGCGTGTGAAGGGATCTGTGCGTATTTGGTTCAAGCTAAGAGGAAAGCTTTAATGGCAGAAATGGAGGTTATAACTGTGTGTTTCACAAAGCCGTGGGGGTGGCTTATTTATAGGGTTGCCTCGTGGGTCACGACCTGTTGGATGTGTGACACGTGTCTGCCACTATTCTTAATCGTGTGGCTAGGGGGCAAGTGGCAAGTGAAACGTCAGGCGGGACCTACGGGTCACTTCTGACTCAAACGTTTGCACTGCTCAAGGTTCTGACTGTTTGAACTTTTGTCAGTCAAACAAGTCAGATGAACAGTTATTAATCTCGGGTTATGCGGCTCTTACGTAAGACTTGACATTTAATGTTATATTTAATTTGTCTCGGTCGCTATATGCGGCTGAGATATTGATGAAATAACTTCTTAAGCCAGGTTGCCACGTGCGGCCAATACAAATTCTTGGACAACTTATCATTCCCTATTGTTTCCTTGGTACGTCCGGGGAGCATCTTGGTAGTTTAGAGGTTACACCTCTGGTTGTAACAACTAGACTGGGGGGACATGATGACGTATAGTCCCCAACCGGGTCATGAACCCGGCCCATGGGTCCTACCCGTATCCGGCTCATCACAGATGGGTGGAATAATGTCATTCAAGCTTATGGGCTTGGATGAACAGTAACCTCACACATGTGTGCGGCCCACGGCCCGGTGCGGCCGACGTAGGGTTAGACAGAATAATATTCTGTCTAGGAATATCTTTATCCCAATGGAGGAGGATATTCACTACCAGAATTAGAAGATAACAATCATTCTAATTCTGGTAGTTATCTCTTCCTTGGGGCCGAAGAATCAGTGAAAGCCCATTATGGTTTCACTGCCTATAAAAGGAACCTTCAAGGGTTCCACAAAGGTATTACGACTTATCCTCACAACTCACATAAACCCTAAATCGATTACTTACTCTCACGCCGGAGTCTAATCGTGGGAAACCTTCCCACGGTAAGCCTAACGTGTGCTGTTTAGTGTGCAGGATCCCAACCAAACGATTCACATGGTGCAGGAGCCGGAGCCCAGCCAACCCGAATTAAGCCTAATTCGGGTCTAGAAAGGATCAACCAACTTTTGCATCAACAATTGATGTTTACATGAATTAGAAACATGATTTATTTAATAAAAACATAATTAGAACATGATTTTTACCTCTAATTTTCAAGGGATTGATTTTTCTTGAAAAACCTAACCTCCATTGATGTATTTTCAACCCTATAGCTGATATAAGTCGTTCATGGCCTTTTAGGGGTCTTAATTTATATTAAAAAGACCTTTCCTAATCCAAATTTAAGGCTAAAACCAAAACTTTCCATATTTTCTAACCTCCTTCCACCAAATTGGCCCATAACCGACCCAAATAGCCTTTTTCTTTATTTTTTATTATTTAATGTAAATTAACTATTAATTATCATTACCTTAAATTTCCTTAATTTATTTCAACTCCTAAAACCTCCAAAACCGCTAAACCGTAAAACTAGTCAATTTACGCGTATACCTAAAAGACGTAAAAATATACAGTTTTATAAAAACTCTTAGAATATGAAATAAACTATAAAAATAAGTTCTAAATGACTTAAAACCATCCCGTAAATTATTCCACGACTAATTACCTCATCCGAGACCTCCTAATGCTAAACCTTAAATGGTAAAAATACGATTTTCTATAATACATATACGTATACGTAAAACCACGAAATAACACCATCTCATTTCATAGTCACTATCTTGTGAGCTCATGAACATGAAATAACCGTTCCTCAATTTACTTATGAGTACCATATACCCATAAACGATATCCAAACCTCACTCCAAACACACAAAATAAACACATAAGCACATAAAAGCACATATTTGCACAAAACACCCTAAACTATATTCTAAGTGACGAACCCCAAAACCATGGTTGTCACATCACTCCCTCGTAATAGAAATCTCGTCCCGAGATTTAATCCTTAGGATCAAACACACAAACAACAAATCACATGAGGATACTTGTTCAAAATGAACTCTTCTCATGTCCATGTGTACCTTAGTTCATGACTCAATATACCACATATACTAACCAACAATTTTTAAATTCATTCCAAACTATTGACCTCAAAGCCCATAAATCTCACAAATGACTCTTTGATATAACGAAGACTCTTATTAACATAAATCTTGAATAACCATACATGCAAATATGCATTCTCAAACCACATTTCCCAAATCTCAATACATGAAATATATCATGTACACCACTCAATTCCCCAGGTGATTATATACCCATAAACTACTGGTCCAATCTTTCAAAATATTATAAATAGACCTACAAAACTCGACATCAACTTTTCCCTTTTTCCTAAACATGGCGCCCGTTACTGTGGGTGAAACTTCCTACATAACTTTGTCACTAAACTCTAGTGATTTCCTCTTTTTCAATATATCATCTCTTGTTACTCTCATCCTTTCCACAAACACCATTTCCACTTTAGTAGTCTCTTTCACGAATTTTAGTCCACCATAAGGACAACTCACCGTATCCTTCCATATAGTGCCTCAAATGGAATTCATCGACTTCTAGTATGATAACTATCATTATATGAAAACTCAGATATCGCTAACGAGTTTCCCACATCCCTCTAAATCAGTCACCCAAGCTCTCAACACGACTCCTATACAAGTATCAATTTCCCACTTCGTCCATCATTTTCCAATTAGCTGGATACACTCATATCCAATCATGTTCACCAACTCCCTTTAGTCCATACCACAAACTACTTAAAAATTCCAATTTCCTTACACAAGTGACCTATGACGATATTTCACATATTGATTAGTTTATCACAACGAGGCTCTTCCAATCCAAATAAACTTATGATCTATACACATCACCAAAAGGACGGTTATCTCAGTTAGACCAAGCCCTTCGTCTCTCATGACACATCACATCTATAACTCCTCAACCATTCGATTATCGATACTAAGCGTTCCAATCAAAAAGTATAGGTCAGTACCATTTCCTTTCCATACTACAACAGTATTAGCATGATTAGTTCCTTAGTCTACTCATTAGGCACTACCAAAGTTTTACCTTTTGTTCCTATCTCGACCTAATTCATTCATGATTCGCATCTATCCACACTTCCTTCTTCTTCCTCAGATCATGACATACATCACGATGTTATGCTTCCCGTCTTTCAAGTCATCTATACCTCAAACATTTTCCAAGTAGCTTCACTTGTTTTTCCTCACGATCTGTTCTCCTACTCCCTCCTAATAGGAACAGACTAGAGTTTTATGTGATCCCATGCGGATCACACTCTCATCATATACCCATATTAATTTCCACTTGACTAAACTAAGCCATATTTTAAATTCTTATTCAAATCGCATACTTCTATTTTGATCTTGCACCCAACATGAGGTACTTTCAATCATCATTTTCTAGGAATACTTGGTTCTCTCCTTCCATGGTTCTCCCTAATTTCTACACTATCCCGTCCAACAGAAATTCCATACCTCATTCATCAAATCTATGTAAATCGCTAGTGCATTAGATAACGCATCACTGTCTCTTCCAAAGATCTTTCATAACACCTTCACAAAACTGACTCTCTAATCACTTCTCCATGAACTTATTCAGCTCAGCTTCACTACTCATCCCTCGATATTGATTGCCATAAAAACTCTATCCGCGTAGTCACTCGACTCCCCTTGTTACCTCCACGAGTTCTTAATCTCCCATGGTATGTATTCAATTCATCACGATCCACTAGTTCAGCTCTTTGTAACTTCACTACGTTACTCGATCTATCCTTCTTCGTCACGAACCATACGGAGATTCCCATCATAGTGCTTGTTACCTTTCCAGTCCTTGCAACTTCTGTGACTCCTTCGAAATCTCTTGCTTCCTTCTAGCAGCCGACATGTAGTCCTTTCAGCTCCTTGATTCACGATGTAGCTCTTCACGCACTCCTTCTCGTCTCTATGATGTTGCCTAGGAACTTCAGACTACTCAGTAGCCTCTAACTTTAACTCATCTACCACAATATTTCTAAAGGTACTTCAACCCCTCAATGGCTCACTCTTCCTTACTTGTTGTACTTCACCATTAATCAGCCTCCTACCAATCATTCTTTCACATCCATGTTTTCCTTCACGTGTCTACTACTACCTTGCCTCCATTACTATACCAATTCCTTTGCGTGTTAATCCTTCCATTAGTAGAAACTTTCTACTCTACCCTCACATCCGCTAGTACTTTCATCAATCTCCTAATGGTACTTCAACCAACTTCTCATATCATGACATCTCGTTCCCACGACCAGTCAACTAACTTTACTTATTCCTTATTCCTGTAACCTATCTAAGTTTCAAAACTCCACAAATCTTAATCATTCCTTTAACACAACCTTTAAACCAAAATACATCTCTCCATTCTAATATCTAACCATAGGTAATACTACCCAACTCTATCCTCTCATCCTAACGTTTCCACAACCGCATAACTAAATCAACCATGACGTGTACCAAAAGAATTCCAAACGATCGCGTCTCATAATAAATATAGGGTAAACCGAAAGATCAACCATAATGAACCCTAGCCAAAACAACTGAAAACTAAACAATGTAATCTGAAAGATTCAATGGAGTGCACCAACAACGAAAAATTAGACTCGTCACGGTTAGTATTACAAATTTCGATACCTCAGAAATATTTAAACTTTCGCCCCACTTAGTTACTCCTCATAAGAACCAAACTTCAATACTACTAAAACCAATCATACTCGTTTTGAACAATAAACTCATCTTTTATCTTCATTATTTTATCAAAGATATCAACTAGTTAGTATACTACAATCTTATTCTAACCATTATCTTGTTTACCCCTATTAAACTTATTTCACTTGTTATTATGAAACCAATACATGTTTATAAAATCCAGTGTTTTATTTTCATTTTATTCTATATTATTATTATTATTATTATTTTACAAAATCCATTTAGGCTGGTTATAACTAAACTACTATACGTTTACAAGCTGTGGTTTTTTTATCATTACTATAATTAAATCTTCCTTTTTACTCTTTCCGTCTAGTTAAATACTTCTAAAATTTTTACTCCACTTAAGAAAATTTTTGTAAAATTTCTTTACCCCTTTAAAATGTATTATCACATGTTAAATAGAAAACTAATCTAATTATTTTCAAGACGGATTTTTTTTATAGCTTACAACCACAAACTTTAAAAAAAATATGTAAGTCACGATATCATACCATACACTTACAAATTATTTTCAAAATCGTTTTCCTATAGTTAGCCACACTTATTTGTAAGAAAATTTAGTATTTCTCATTAATTAAAATATATACCCGAATGTAGACACACATCAAAAGACTCAAAACGTCGTTGGAACTCCATCAAACTCCAGCACCATAAAACACGAGCAAACACAAGGTACGTTCAAGTTATAATAACTACTGAACGACCATATATCATAACTTAACACATACTAGTATATATACATCCGCATATATATACCTATTAAATCACCAAAAACATACTCGTTACCATACATGTCAGATCAATCAATCGCGTCATACACTCGTTTTTCCATACGAGTAATCACCATCTAACAACAAGGCATAAAAGCCATCACTAAAACTAGTCCATATCGTGTGACCCCATAATCACACAACATGACTATAACCCAAAACATATAACACACTCAAAAATAGCCATATCGTAGGCAACCATTACATAAACCCATATATTATACATATACCCAAAAATCCACATCGCATCATATACAAGCATATACTAACCCTCTTTCATACAATCATACTTGAGAACCCATTGAAGTTGTGGTACTTGTATATGTGACAATCCGTCAATTTATGGTTGATATTTTATTCTCAAGTATTATTTAAAAACATTATTTTAATGTTATATTATGAACTCACTCATTTTGGGAAGAAATTTGGGTTTACGTCTTGAAGTAGCATCGACTACGTCTAAACCGGAGGATTCTACGTTACGTGCTTACGTTTACATACACTATTTTTGGTGACAGTCCAACACTTCAGGAAATAAATATATTATTTTAGAATTTTAAATTTGTGTTGGTTCATAAACTCACAAATTTACGATAAGAGATTAGGACTTACGTTCATAATTTAACTTCCTTTACGACTAAACCGGAAACCCTAGGTCTACGTATTTACGTTTTTGAACTCCGTTTTTGATGAGACAATTTTTATAAGATTCGTTTTGTGCCGTTGATTCATAATTTATAAAAACGTTTTTCGTAAAACGACCCGAGGACACGAAAATCGAAACTAGAATCGAGGAGTACCCGTAAATTAATAGAGATGGGACAAGTTTACACTTGCCCACCCCTATACAAGTGGCATCCAAGAGTACACAACACACTCTTGATGTATCAAGTTTACTTAAGTAAACAAGGACACTTGTCCTTGTTTCTTTCCAAACCACTAGCAACACAAAACTAGCCAAGACTAAACCATTATCTCATTTACAACATGAAAACCACACAAAAACTCTCTTGGCTCCCTATGAACGTCCACCATGCTCCTAAAACACCCCATTTGATCAAAAATTCAACCATGAATCATGTGTTTAACTTGCACAAGTTGAATATCCTTTGAAGTTATGGAGATTGGAGGTGATTCTAACATCCAAAGTGGATATTTCTTGGTGTCCTAGGGCTGATTTCCCACAAGGATATTATAAATATTGGTGGACTTGAAGATGATATTGGTTTATCACAAGTTTTGCCATCAAAATCCAAGCCTTGTTCATCAAAAACTCATCTTTTCATCACTAATAGTGGTATAGAGATTGTTTCTTCCTATCCTCTTGTTATTTTGATTATGTAATCTTGTATTTTATTTATTTATGTATATTTATATGATGATGAATGATGATTAAAAATATTATGTGGAGATTTGGTGTTGATAAACATGGTTAAAAAGATGGAAAACCATATGTAAAAAGGTTAAAATCTTGGTTAATAAGTTGGCTGTATAAAAACAGTAACTAACCATATGTTAAACTGATAAAATGGCAAAGTGGAATCAATATAAAGTAATTATTAGGTCTTGTACACATGTGAGAGTTGGACATACAATGGAATCATCAAAATGAGTGAGATATGATCAAAACAAAATTTGTATACCAATCTGAATAGTCTGTTTTGTAGGGGCTGTTAAGGATACTTAGACATGGATTGAGCAGTAACTATAGCTAACTTATTTGTAGCACATAATATGAAGTTTATGTCATCCAAAAATGAGCTTCTATCTCCTTATAGAACTCAAGATATGATAAAAATGGTGAAAGTGAAACTAAAAATCAGATTTTGTGAAATTAAAGTTTAATAGTATTATATAAGCACTCAAATATTATAATATAAAATGTGAAATTAAAACCCACTAACTTATATATTTCATTTATATAAATATGTATAAGGATAAATAAATGGAAATTTTATAAAAAAGGTAGTTTGGTAAGATTTATAAGTTATAAAAACTATAAACATGATTTTTACGTCTTTCCGGCTAATACCGTAAAATTAACGTTTTTCGTCAATTAAAACTTAGACGGTCGGACCCGTCTAATATAAACTTTTTAAAAGTCATATACTGATATATAAGTACTTAATAAAAGTAAAAACCGATAAAACCCGAACTATATAACATATGAACATTAACGGGCTAAGTAAGCATTATTGGACTATTAATCCAACTAAATGGGCTAAACACTTATAAATTTACTTATTGGGCTTAACCCACTTGGGCCCAACATGTAATGTATAATACTGATAATCAAAGTATAAAATGGTCTAATTTAAGGTAATGGATTTATAATAGGCTTATTGGACCTAAAACATATAAATAGGTAAAACTAGTAAACTAGTATAAAAGTTACCAATACATAACACTAAAATGAGTAAATGAGAATGTATAAACCCACTTAATCATCATCATATATATAAAATCATCATATGTATACATAATTGTTATTTTGATAAATTCATTGGACAAAAGTCTAAGACGAGTATTATTTGTCTAGGTTTCCGTGATTGAAGCACGTACCGTACATCCGAATTGCCGATAACCCGCTTTCCTACATCAACGTGAGTTCATAGCCTCGCACTCTTTTAAATTTTTTTATGAAATGTTTTATAAACCCGCGAGGCATGTTAGTTTTTATGAAAAAGGACACTAGTTGTCCCAATATGTTTGTTTATTGATTTGGACCCGATTGATTGTATGACCCGATGAATGATTATATGACCCAATAATGAAATGAAATGGATTATTAAAGTTAGGTTATATCACTAAAAGTCCCATTAGCATGAATTGTGAACTACCGGGATTTGGTAGACGCTTATGCATATAATAATACTATTTGGGGACGATCACCCCAGTTCGCGCCTTGACGGTTGATCCCCGTCGTGCCACATTGATTGGTAAGCGAATTTATGTATGAGAAGATTTACACAAGCGTGATTATTGTGACGACACGCTAATTTAGATGGGCAAATTGAGTTCGGGTTAGCTACCCGTTGTTTGGTATAGTAAGGTAACAACGTCATGCGGCTTATAATAATCCAAAATAACGAAATACTGCTATATGCACTGAATTACGATATGTTGCCTGACTAGCAATACGGGGTCTTATTATTGATATTATGTTCGTGATTTGGTTTTACATAACCATATTCATATAACGGTTTTTATTTAACTCCACACGACGTTATAAAACGTATTGTATGATATTTTTACGACATTGGTTCGTATAATAGTTTTGAAGGTGAAAGCCTATACTGTGATTTTGACAAGGATTTGTATAAAATCTTTTTGGCCTATTTTATGGTCTACTATAAAGAATTGTACAAAAATGATTTTCGGTAATAATTATATACCGATGATATATTGATGGTTTTATTAAACTCTATGAATTCACTCGGTGTTATCGTTGACCTTTTCTTTTAACATGTTTTGTCTCAGGTACTTGAAGGTAATTCTCGGGAAGACGACAAGAATTCATGGCCCGCACTTAAATAACAATTTCCATTCAAATGTTTTGTAAACTTGTATGAAATACTATGACTTGGGACCTATGTAATTTGATATTTATGAATGGAAAATGCTTTATTATTAAACGACGCGATTTTTAAGCGTTGTCTATGATGTGAGTAATGTGCTATCCCGTAACACCAACGAGTCTTCCGCTGTATTGAATTATGTAAATTTGGGGGTGTTACAGTTTGGTACTGGAGCTCTCGTTATAGAGAACGAAATATTTTTAAAACCAAGGTTTTGAATAAAACATTTCAAAATCTTTTAACTATAAACATTTTTCTCAAAATGTCTAAAAATCTTTTTACTATAACGGTGCCGAAGAATTTCCGAGTTACCGACAAGGCCAGACTGAGAAGTGTTATTTTAATATATATATATATATATATGCATATATATATATATATATATATATATATATATATATATATATATATATATATATATATATATATATATATATATATATATATATATATATATATATATATATATATATATATATATATATATATATATATATATATATATATATATATATATATAACTTGGATTATATATATATGTTGTGATTTGATTACATGATTGTTTGATGATTATTTTAATACTTATGCGAAGTATTTATAAGACGTAGATTGTCACAAGGAACCCTAAATCCCCTAGCAAATTAATCTAAGCTATTCCTGTAGGAAATCTAGCTATTCTAGATCTAAACCAAGTTGTGGATATTTATGATCCCAACAAAATGGTTGAAATTCGTAGAAATGTTTATATTAGTTGATTATGATCTTGAAGAAGAATTGGCGAGATTAAATCTGATATCGATGTCATGACGATCTTTCCTTATAGAGTGGAGTTTGACAAAACCTTGCCACCTTGAAAGGTGTCATCTGATTCGTTGTCACCCAATTCTTAAATTTGAAATCGAAAGGGTGAATGTTGCACTTGAGGCTGTTATTGGAACCATTACCCAAAAGCCTCATGCCACTAGTACCTTTCTGAGAAGTCTAATTGAATGTGTGAGTCATTTCATACTAGTGACTCATTTTATAACTATTGTTATAATAGCTATATGATTGGAAATTAAGTGTTGATCATATCGAGCTTTTATTGCCCTTTTAAGGTTTAAAAATAAAGTTGAAAGTATTGGAAAATAAGGTAGGATGTTGCATTGAGTATAAGTGGATTGAAACTTGAATGAAGTAAAATTTAACCTGTATGGAATATTGAAATTGTTAAGAGGAAGTCGTTAAGTTCTGTGATTGAATTATAAGGTTTTAAATGATTCTTAGTTTGTGTTAAGGGTTGTTCCTAGGTCATTGTCCAATGACGAGGATGCCCAGTGTCCAATAAAAAAATTGAAGAAATCTTCTTCTGAATTGAGACCGATGGATCTTCCAGGACAGGTGGGACACCTAATGGTTCTTGCAGATTAGTATTCATTGTGGTATCTTTTAAAAATCCCTAACTAACTGAGACATCAGTTGGTAGGATGAGTTCTTGGAATTGTATGACATAGTGACACGTAATGTGTTACGGTACAATTTTGACTTGTTTGTGATTAATGAAAAGACTACCTTTGATTGCTAAATTCTACATGTATCGATGTTATCTATCTTTTCTTGCTTGTTCCTAATGCTCGCATTAGTGATGCAACCATTGAACAAGTACTCATCTCGATTTGAGTTACGTTGTGGATTATTCTTTTTAGTGCCATCGAGGTCATGAACCACATGATTATTTGGCTAAGCTCATCTCCTATCATATTGTAGTTAGTTCTTGGTGAACCACTCCTCATCACTCTTTTGTAGATCACTCATTGTTTTTATAAGATACAATAGTATCCCTTGGGAAAAATTGAATTTTCATCACCATATGGATTATTTAAAATGAGACTTATAAATAATCGTTATCGAAATGAGGTTGTTTATAAAACACCTTGGAAAACTTAATTGTTTTCATAACAAAGAAAATCTTTGTAAATTTATTTTTGATTCTTATTTAAGAATTAAGCATGAAAATGTTTTTATTATAAACATGATGATAAAATTTTGACGAACTGAGTATTGCATCGTTAATCTTGAAATTGTATATAGTTGCGCACCTACATACAATTTGGAAATGACCATGCAAGACTGATTAGTAGTCCCCAAGAAATTATTAATAAACACTAAATTTTCTTTGAAGATTGTGAAAGATTAAATTTTATGAGATCTGCAAGAAGTGAAAAATAGGGACATATTGATAGGGACACCTACATATGTGCCCGTACTATTTACTCTTCTGAGTCGAATTTACTCATCTGTGGAACTTGTCTTATTTGACAATTGATATTCCCTTCTTGTCCAATTCTCCCGTGGCGAAATTCTTTGGAAAAGTATCTGATTACCGAGTGTTGATACCCGACTGGATGCATTGACGTTCCTATCATTTCCTTTGATTAGATTTCATGTGAATGACCTGGGTAACGATCTGAGGAGCTTTCGAATGCGTACTCAAATCATGAAAACATGGGATATATTCATATTCGTTAATGTATTCGTCTTTATCTGATTTGAAATTCTCTCGCGTAGATTATGCGTTGACCTTACTCTTTTATTGTTAGTTATATCTCCCAATATCCTTGAATTTTTGAAGGATTATGAGTTATTATTAGTCTTTTGAGAAATTCACATCTTATTGACGGCAATAAAACTAAAAAGTTGGTAGTGCCAGTAGAATGGATTGATTGATTATGACATGACGACATTGTCTTAATTAATGGGAACTCGACTAGAATTCCCTTAAAAGATAAGATGTTGATTATCAAAAGTGATCAAAATAATTCGTGATGGATGACCATATCTGCATTTAGACTTGAAATTATACCATGAATTGTTGTGAATTAGTCATAGATATTATAATCTAGAAAGAACCTAATATGAATTTATTAAAAGATGTTTTTGTTATCTGAAACTTTAGGAGGTATTTGCTGGTGAATTACCTAGACTTTTGCCATTAAGGCAAGTTGAAATTGGTATTGATTATATTCCCGGTGTTGCACCTGTGACTTGTGCACTGTACGTCAGCACCATCTGAATTAAAAGAATTACAGTACAACTGAGAGAGTTGTCGGAGAAAGCATTTATTCTACCAAGCTTGTCATTATGAAGAGCTATGGTGTTATCATTCCTTATATTTGTTGAATTACCATAGGACTAGGTAAATTGATGATCAAAATCTATATCCACTACCCAAGATGATAGATTTGTTCGATCATTTACAAGGTTCTAGCGTATGTTCTAAAGATTTGATCCATGGCATGGTTATCATCAACTTCGCATCTACGAAAAAAGATTATCTATTCCAATCACTACATCCAGAACTTGTAATGACCATTATGAGTTTCATGTTATGTCGTTTGGATTGACCAATGCACATGTAGCATCCATAAATTTGGTGAATACACGTGTGTAGGCTGTAATTTGATAAATTCATGCTTGTGATCACTAAGGACCATTTGTTTGTTTCTAAGAATAAGAATGAGTTAATAATAATTTATAGAATGCCCTGAATTGGGCGAACAATGAAAACCTGTACCTTGAATATTTAACATGTGATTAAAGGTTTAATCCTTTATAGTATTTGACCGTGTGATTAATAAATAATGGAATCTATATTGACTTTTCAAAGATTAGAGCCATTTAATACTTTGGTTTTACCAAAAAGAAAGTGCAAATATGTTTTGACAAATATTTTATCAAAAGAATTTTTAAGGAATCATTCCCTTAAACCCAGAACATTTAACTAAACTCCTGTTTAGGAGTAAATGTTTGTGTATACCTCAAGACAACCTAAGAGGGATTGAAGAAACCATTTAAACCAAGACTTGAGATTTGAAACGACAATTTTTGCTTTTCAACTAAAATTTTTTTGACCGAAGTATAAGGAATTAAAGAATTTATTTTGAACATTTTTCTATAACTGGACGAACTAAGGAATTTAGAATTTTTACGTTTACATTTCATAAAATTTAAATATTTATTATTTAATTACTTGTAATAATCATCGACGCTTTAGACGTCAGGTTGATCAAAACTGATAAAAATGATAGTTGAGACGAAACTAAAACTTAGAAAATATGAAGAAAGAAATTTTGAATGAATACAGTCATGATAATTATTTCATCAGGGAAGGTGAATGTAGATAATGACACATTATGTAGAAATGATAAAGAATCAATTAGGATGTGTTCCTTAATAATGATTGTGCAAAATAAATTGCCGAGAAATTTAAAATATAGCTGATGCTTGTAAAAAGGATAATATAAATAATAAGAGGGGTTCGCGGCTAATGTGAACCATTAGAATTGAGAAGCCGATGGCGTTAAATGTTTTAAAGGCCACTTGTGGTTTCCTAAATACCGAGATTCTGAGATTTGGTCATACTAGAATCTCATAAGTATACGTATTCTATTCATGCTATTCCTGATTAAATGTATCTTATCTGAAGAAGTTGTACTTATGGAAAATTATGAAGGCAGACATCGCCTCATACATTAGTAAACCTCTAACTATTGCAAAGGTCATCATCAGAATTTGATTCGATTTGGGTCATCGTCGACAGACTGACCAAATCTGCTAATATCATTCCTGTTAATGATAGATTCTTGATGAAGAAATTGACTCTTTTGTATTTAAAGGAGTTGTGTAAATATAGTGTGCATGTATAGATCATCTCTATCAAGATCCTCGCTTCGCATCGAATTTCTAGAGATTTGCTCAGAAGTCATTGGGAACCAACCTTGATGAGAGTACGGTTTACCACCCTAATCAAAGGGACGAGGTAAAGTAGCGATACAAAACACTAGAAGTGTTGTTTTATGCTTGAATGATTGACCTTTGGTAATGAACGGTATAATCGTTTTTCCTTTGGAAAGATTATCATTGATAATTATCGTATTAGGATCGAGATCGAATCTTTATAGGATCTATATATGAGAGCATCTGTAAGCAGGAGTTGGGATGAAGACACCCGGCATACACCCAGTGTGAGTTGGACGTGTATTTTAGGTTTACGGTTGCCTATGATGACCAACCAAACCTTGCAAAATACCCGACCCATGAAACCTTAAATGATTGTGTAAATTAGGATCTGATTATTGACTGCCGATAGTGGGCAGGAGGTTATTTGAATATGAAATGTAGATCTTGAAGTGCAGAATAGGTAGCGAAGTTATGCCAAAAATTTTCACCTTGGAAAAATGGATAGATGATCTGAAAGATCATGGGAAATAAGTCCCCGTTGTATGGGACTATTGAGATGATGTAAAAAGATTGGATTGAAAGGCATATAAGCTGATCTACCCTATGACTTCAAGGGCTGCGTGAATTATGTTTCGTATATCTAACTTGATGAAATATCTATCAAGTGAAAATCTGACTATTCCTTAATGAAGTTTAGATCGGCGAAAAGTTGCATTCATCAAAGACCCGTGAACATCAGGG
Source organism: Glebionis coronaria (assembly GCA_025667525.1). Lineage (NCBI taxonomy): Eukaryota > Viridiplantae > Streptophyta > Magnoliopsida > Asterales > Asteraceae > Glebionis > Glebionis coronaria. The sequence goes on from CM046879.1 coordinate 277,440,671, forward strand.
ATAGAGAAAGTAAGTCAACATTAAGCCTGATCTTATTCCCATAGTTATGTTTGATGAAACTCGCGTATTGTAATGGATTACACATAAGAGAAAAGATCGAATGTGGAGGACATACCCACATGGCTTTAACTCTATAAGAAGCGAGTAGTAAGATAAATTGATCTTTGAGGACAAAGATCCTGTTTAGGGGTAAATTCTGTGACAATCCGTCAATTTATGGTTGATATTTTATTCTCAAGTATTATTTAAAAACATTATTTTAATGTTATATTATGAACTCACTCATTTTGGGAAGAAATTTGGGTTTACGTCTTGAAGTAGCATCAACTACGTCTAAACCGGAGGATTCTACGTTACGTGCTTACGTTTACATACACTATTTTTGGTGACAGTCCGACACTTCAGGAAATAAATTTATCCGTAAATATTATTTTTGAATTTTAAATTTGTGTTGGTTCATAAACTCACAAATTTACGAGAAGAGATTAGGACTTACGTTCATAATTTAACGTCCTTTACGACTAAACCGGAAACCCTAGGGTGACGTATTTACGTTTTTGAACTCCGTTTTTGATAAGACAATTTTTATTAGATTCGTTTTGTGCCGTTGATTCATAATTTATAAAAACGTTTTTTGTAAAACGACACGAGGGCACGCAAATCGAGAAAACTAGAATCGAGGAGTACCCGTAAATTAATAGGGATGGGACAAGTTTACACTTTCCCATCTCTATACAAGTGGCATCCAAGACTACACAACACACTCTTGATGTGTCAAGTTTACTTAAGTAAAAAAGGACACTTGTCCTTGTTTCTTTCCAAACCACTAGTAACACAAAACTAGCCAAGACTAAACCATTATCTCATTTACAACATGCAAACCACACAAAAACTCTCTTGGCTCCCTATGAACGTCCATCATGCTCCTAAAACACCCTGTTTGATCAAAAATTCAACCATGAATCATGTTTTTAACTTGCACAAGTTGAATACCCTTTGAAGTTATGGAGATTGGAGGTGATTCTAACATCCAAAGAGGAGATTCTTGGTGTCTTAGGGCTGATTTCCCACAAGGACATTATAAATATTGGTGGACTTGAAGATCATATTGGTTTATCACAAGTTTTGCCATCAAAATCCAAGCCTTGTTCATCAAAAACTCATCTTTTCATCACTAATGGTGGTATAGAGATTGTTTCTTCCTATCCTATTGTTATTTTGATTATGTAATCTTGTATTTTTTTTATTTATGTATATGTATATGATGATGAATGATAATCAAAAATATTATGTGGGGATTTAGTGTTGATAAACATGGTTAAAAAGATAGAAAACCATATGTAAAAAGGTTAAAATCTTGCTTAATAAGTTAGCTGTATAAAAACAGTAACTAACCATATGTTAAACTGATAAAATGGCAAAGTGGAATCAATATAAAGTAACTATTAGGTCTTTTACACATGTGAGAGTTGGCCATGCAATGGAATCATCAAAATGAGTGAGATATGATCAAAACAAAATTTGTATACCAATCTGAATAGTCTGTTTTATAGGGACAGTTAAGGATACTTAGACATGGATTGAGCAGTAGCTATAACTAACTTATTTGTAGAAAATAATATGAAGTTTATGTCATCCAAAAATGAGCTTCTATCTCCTTATAGAACTCAAGATATGATAAAAATGGTGAAAGTGAAACTAAAAATCAGATTTTGTGAAATTAAAGTTTAATAGTATTATATAAGCACTCAAATAATATAGTATAAAATGTAAAATTAAAACCCACTAACTTATATATTTCATTTATATAAATATGTATAAGGATAAATAAATGGACATTTTATAAAAATGGTAGTTTGGTAAGATTCATAGGTTATAAAAACTATAAACATGATTTTTACGTCTTTTCGGCTAATACCGTAAAATTAACGTTTTTCGTCAATTAAAACTTAGACGGTCGGACCCGTCTAATGTAAACTTTTTAAAAGTCATATGCTGATATATAAGTACTTAATACACGTAAAAACCGATAAAACCCGAACTATATAACATATGAACATTAACGGGCTAAGTTAGCATTATTGTACTATTAATCCAACTAAATGGGCTAAACACTTATAAATTTACTTATTGGGCTTAACCCACTTGGGCCCAACATGTAAAGTATAATACTGATAATCAAAGTATAAAATGGTCTAATTTAAGGTAATGGACTTATAATAGGCTTATTGGACCTAAAACATATAAATAGGGAAAACTAGTAAACTAGTATAAAAGTTACCAATACATAACACTAAAATGAGTAAATGAGAATGTATAAACCCACTTGATCATCATCATATGTATAAAATCATCATATGTATACATAATTTTTATTTTGATAAAGTCATTGGACAAAAGTCTAAGACGAGTATTATTTGTCTAGGTTTCCGTGATTGAAGCACGTACCGTACATCCGAATTGCCGATAACCCGCTTTCTCACATCAACGTGAGTTCATAGCCTCGCACTCTTTTAAATGTTTTTATGAAATGTTTTATAAACCCGCGAGGGAGATAACATGTTAGTTTTTATGAAATAGGACACTAGTTGTCCCAATATGTTTGTTTATTGATTTGGACCCGAATGATTGTATGACCCGATGAATGATTATATGACCCAATAGATGAAATGAAATGGATTATTAAAGTTAGGTTATGTCACTAAAAGTCCCATTAGCATGAATTGTGAACTACCGGGATTTGGTAGACGCTTATGCATATAATAGTACTATTTGGGGACGATCACCCCAGTTCGCGCCTTGACGGTTGATCCTCGTCGTTCCACATTGATTGGTAAGCGAATTTATGTATGAGAAGATTTACACAAGCGTGATTATTTTGACGACACGCTAATTTAGATGGGCAAATTGAGTTCGGGTTAGCTACCCGTTGTTTGGTATAGTAAGGTAACAATATCATGCGACTTATAATAATCCAAAATAACGAAATACTACTATATGCACTGAATTACGATATGTTGCCTGACTAGCAAAACAGGGTCTTATTATTGATATTATGTTCGTGATTTGGTTTTACATAACCATATTCATATAACGGTTTTTATTTAACTCTACACGACGTTATAAAACGTATTGTATGATATTTTTACGACATTGGTTCGTATAATGGTTTTGAAGGCGAAAGCCTATACTGTGATTTTGACAAGGATTTGTATAATATGTTTTTGGCCTATTTTATGGTCTACTATAAAGAATTGTACAAAAATGATTTTCGGTAATAATTATATACCGATGATATATTGATGGTTTTATTAAACTCTATGAATTCACTCGGCGTTATCGCTGACCTTTTCTTTTAACATGTTTTGTCTCATGTACTTGAAGGTAATTCTCGGGAAGACGACAAGAATTCATGGCCCGTACTTAAATAACAGTTTCCATTCAAATGTTTTGTAAAATTGTATGAAATACTATGACTTGGGACCTATGTAATTTGATATTTATGAATGGAAAATGCTTTATTATTAAACGACACGATTTTTAAGCGTTGGCTATGATGTGAGTAATGTGCTATCCCGTAACACTAACGAGTCTTCCGCAGTATTGAATTGTGTAAATTTGGGGGTGTTACAGTATAAGTATGTTGGCCACCATACTTATAGAATTACACATTCCTCAATGCACTCCCTCCTATGATGACACTTATAAGAATCAATACAACATATAACTCATAAATCCATCTACTTACATAAGCTCATAACCACATAAACAATAAGGTCCAAAACTCCATCTATTAAAATAACATAGTAAAACTCTTGAAATACATAAATCCATAGTCTAGCTAAAACAACATAGATAAACTCCAACACAACATCATAATTAGTTATAAGTCATGTCGCCCATAAGAGTGGAAACAACTTAAAATCCTTCCTATCCACCTACTTCTAGTAACTCGAATCACCACATGATTCTTAAGGAACATGACTTAAACATCAAAAGAAAAATATTATACATTAGGTACACCAAATAACTTACTATGGTAAAAGTAATTTATATATCAAAAGCAAAACAGAAATTAACATGTGACTAAGTATGAACGACTATAGTTCAATCCATACTAGTCAAAGCTCACAGAAAACGAATCAACAATACTCAGATTATACAATCAAAACCATGCACACATATTCCTATGACCCCTATATGCAGGGATCCTTAAGCTATAGACTAGGCTACTAGACTAGGCAACCTAATTCTCTATAACCATTGTCTCTGATACCATTCTGTCACACTCCACCATGGTGGAATATGGGGCGCGACGTATGGATATCATCACAACAATAGCGTGTCTATAGAGATAACTAAATGAAATAGAAATATAATAAATGGGTGACACAATGTCATGACAATATCACAAACAATGTAGGCGTCTAGGTAAGTAGGTAACATGTCTACCCCTTACCAAAGACATACAAATACACACATCAACATATAGGTGTCAACAATGTATCACTTATTCAAACATAAAATAAAGACTAAGAGGAAATAGGGTTCCTCCAAATGCAATCCTAAGCCTTCCAGCTAGCCACTCCTATTCTCACGCTTAACCATATTCTCACCTGAAAGAGACACTAAAACACGTCAACAAAAAGAACATATGGACAATGTGCTACAATTATGTATTAACAACTAGCATTTAAGATTAACCAATCACCACAAATCCAAGGCTTCAAGCCTTACCAATAACCATAATTCCAAGGCTCCAAGCCTTACCAATAACAATGGTCCCATAGGCGCCCATACACCTATGAACCAATCCCAAGGCCCCGCCTTGTCAACATCCCCTTGGTACCAAGTCAACCCATAATAACTGACACGGTACGTGTCCAACGATCCAAATCATAAACACAATCAAGAATCACATAGCAGTTAATCACATAAGTGTACACACAAGTCCATCACAAAACATAAAAACATTCACATCATTCTTCACAAAACCATACAGTGTCTCTTCCATCCCATCTGGAAATCAAATCATAAAAAGACATAGGACTATGAAACTCACCTGAACAAGCTTCTCCAAGTATCCACGCTGTAGCACACATCTAAACACACAAACGTATACAATCAAGACATGAACCACATACCAAAATGGCTCATCAATCTATGATGGATATCTAACCTTATCCTACAACTTAACCCTATTTATATTCCATATGAATCTCATTGCACCCCTATATAAATCCCTTAACTTAGCTTAGTTCATAACTCGTCCCGTTAACATTTAACCCAAAACAGTCCCGTTTTTCATACTTCAAACTATTGGTCGAACACCCCCTTAACAAAAATAACATGCCCTGTAAAGAAACCCTATGCCCTAATATGTGTTAGCAAACTTTCCCCCTTGGCTGCAACCTTAAAGCTATTGTTAAGGCCTCCATATATATATATATATATATATATATATATATATATATATATATATATATATATATATATATATATATATATATATATATATATATATATATATATATATATATATATATATATATATATATATATATATATATATATATATATATATATATATATATATATATATATATATATATATATATATATATATATATATACTTTTACCTATCCAGAATTTACTGATTTTGAACATATGAAAAGTTTGTTATGATCCGAGGGTCTTACCCTAACCAATTTGTTTAGCCCTCCTCCAGATCTTTTATTTAATATATAATCTAGTCTCATGTTCGTGTGAAGGTCCAATTATACTCCTAAGTACCCTAAACATCTTAAAACATTAATTTAAACCCGACTGATTTCAAAACTGCTTTGACCTCCGACTGTTGTAACCTGTTTTTGACCCACTTCTCCACCTCCAATTCAATTCTAGTTTCTTTCATTTGAAATCTAATTCAATTACCATTTCAGGGATATAAGATTCGAAATTAAACGTTTAAAGAACTCTAGATATGATCAAAACAATGCACCAAAAATTCTGCCCAGTTTTTAATTACGAATTTAATTGAATTAACCAAATTAATTATTCATAATTTATTTAATCAAGAGCCCTAACTTATATAATAATTATAATAACATTAATTCTAAGATTTTAATTTTGCCCTAACCCTAAATCCATCATAATTGATGTTTACATGAATTAGAAACATGATTTGTTTAATAAAAACGTAATTAGAACATGATTTTTACCTCTAATCTTCAAGGGATTGATTTTTCTTGAAAACCCTAACCTCGTATTTTCGACCCTATAGCTGATATAAGTCTTTCATGGCCTTTTAGGGGTCTTAATTTATATTAAAAAACCTTTACTAATCCAAATTTAAGGCTAAAACAAAAAATTTCCATATTTTCTAACCTCCTTCCACCAAATTGGACCATAACCGACCCAAATAGCCTTTTTCTTTATTTTTTTATTATTTACTGTAAATTAACTATTAATTATCATTACCTTAAATTTCCTTAATTTATTTCAACTCCTAAAACCTCCAAAACCGCTAAACTGTAAAACTAGTCAATTTACGCGTATACCGTAAAAGACATAAAAATATACAGTTTTATAAAAACTCTTTGAATATGAAATACACTATACAAATAAGTTCTAAATGACTTAAAACCATCCCGTAAATTATTCCCCGACTAATTACCTCATCCAAGACCTCCTAATGCTAAACCTTAAATCGTAAAAATACGATTTTCTATAATGCATATACGTATACGTAAAACCATGAAATAACACCATTTCATTTCATAGTCACTACCTTGTGAGCTCATGAACATGAAATAACTGTTCCTCAATTTACTTATGAGTACCATATACCCATAAACGATATCCAAACTTCACTTCAAACACACAAAATAAACACATAAGCACATAAAAGCACATATTTGCACAAAACACCCTAAACTATATTCTAAGTGACGAACCCGAAAACCATGGTTGTCACATGTACCAAAGAACTTAGAAAATTATCAAGATTTTGAACTTTGAGAAATTTCTTGCACAAAGTTTGATAACAGGTTTTGAGATTCAACAATAGCAAACATATATCAATAACAAGTAACTAAAATGATTGGCACTTGGAATTCGTCACACAATTCAAACACAATTCATTAATAATGAAGGAGGATTTACATAATGTTGACCAATAAGAAAACCAAGAGCAACTGAAAATGTAAAGCCTAAATGCCTTTATATAGGCTACAAGTGTTCTAGAAATGCAAGGAAAAACGTAAACCCTAATGTATTAAAGTTCCTGAAATGCCCTTGAGGATTTTGAAAACATGGAATCATGTGAGGTGTACTTGGCATCTTGTGTGAGTCGTAATGGTTGAAACTTGATCTAAGGCTCACAATGAAGCTTAGATATGAAGCTGGATGCAATTCGTTGGATGGCTGTCACCTTTTGGCAGTTTCCTCAACCTTTGTAGTAGGGGACCATTCATGTGACTTGGGTAGTGATGTGGCACCAAATTTAAATGTTGGGATGTGATTAAAAGGTTATTAATCAATAATTTGGAAAATATGAAGGGTTAATTACAAGTGAATAAGGAATGCCCAATTGTGTTCTTGAGTGAATAGTGGTTTAGTTTAATCCGGTTTTATTTTTGAAAAGGTGTTAGGCGCCTAATCTTCAATTAATAAAGATTAGTTTAAAAACCGCTATTTGTGGGAAGTGATGTGGAGGTTTGGTGAGCTCTCATTGGTGGAGAGTGTGAGTGGGACAGGTGTCACCCCCTCATAGGTCTAGGTTACTATCTTGTCTTGGCAGAAACAACCCCCATTCTTTCTATCTCTTTTCACTTGTAAATTAAATACTCAAAACCGAATTCCCTTAATATTTGAAGTTTCTTTTTTCACACTTTTGCCCCAAATACTTTCCAAAGTATTTTCAGTGGTATTTCTTGCCAATTAAAGATTCTTGAAGGGCTGTTTTGGCATTTTCTTCAAACATTATGGTCTTGACTTGTATTGTTGACTTCTTGGAGGACTAATATTGACAAGTATTCATTTTTTAGGGACCATTCTTGCCAATTCTTCAAAGTGGAGGGCCCTTTTTGTAAATTTGACAAACTTTAAGGACCAAACTTGAAATTATGAGTATACAAGGGTTTAAAGTGTCAATTCTTCAATATTGGAGGACCCTTCCGGTACAAATCTTCATATCTTCAAGGGTTATTCTTGGAAAATCAACACTAGGGCATGGTTCATTGTGCGGCTTCGTTTCCCGTGTTCGTTTTTGCTTGTTTCTTGTGATCTTTTATCATTTTCTCAATATCCGTACCTAAAATACACATGTAACAAACACAAGCATATATTTGGCCTTTTTGATGATATTTAATGCATTTTAAGCCCGTTTTGGACGATGAGACTATGTATAAAAGCAGTCTCATCACTCCCCCATACTAAACCATTTTCGTGCCCTCACGCTCCAAAATTCATTTTTATTCACATTTATTGAATGATAAACTAGCTACACTACTACTATTACTACTACTTGCTTTTTAGACATAATGTATGATTTTCATCGCAAAATGGGACGTTTAGGTTCATAGAACAAGAACACGTGAATGCTTCGTTAGAAATAATTTTTTCGTCCTTGATCTTCACCCCAATTCCATGCTAAGCGTGCAACGAGATCATTGTCATTATAAGTTAGTAATGCAAACACTACTCATATGCCCTAATCACGTACTTATCCTCCCATTTTCCTAAGTTGTATCTCTTATATTTTATTTTGTCTTGAATGTTTCACGAGGATACATTGTTTGACTTATGCGATGATAGAGATTTCAGTCTAAAAATAGAGTCATAACAGTGTAACCAAGACCATCGAATTAATAACCCCTCATAATAGACAACGATGTCAAAAAAATTAAGTCAACAAGAAGGATCGATAAACACGGTTTTATAACGGTTTTGAACATGAGACTTATTACCAACACTTTTATACGCCCCCTACCGGATGGGCCTTATTATCATAGGTTTACCTCCATCTTTTATTCAACTTCGCCATGAAGATTTTATTATGACTTCGGTCTTGCCTTGCCTTTTATTTATGCTCGCCATGAGGTGTTTATTATGGCCAAAGACGTATATCCTCACGCTAAAAGCGAATTTTGAATCTTTAAAGCTTCAAAGATTAAGACTTGATTCACTTTCAATTTCGCACAGATTTTTCGGCCTTGTGAGCTTCAAATTGTTTGCTTGATTTAGGTGAGCACTTGAAATCTTATTTATAGGTGAAGCTTTCGATTATTCGGGTTGCCAATACTTCAAAACTGTGACGCTGGCGATACCTTAATGTCTTGCCAATTTAATTACATGGAAGCTACTAGAAACCAACAATCAAGACTAAACCGCTAGGTCAATATTTATTAAGCAAAATATATTTATAAGCGAAGGGAGAATAAACAAACAACGAGAATATATGAGTTTTTGAAAGAATACGAGTACTCTACGTTTAGCATAGGAACTTATAATTAACTCTATCATTACTCGTCCTCATTTAAGAGACTTAGCCGAATATAAAGTTAAGGAATCGAAGCTAAGTGCTCAACACGCACAGTCGAGTCAAAAATTACTCTTATTCTCGCCATCGGAAAATCTACATTCGTGTCTTTAAACACTTATAAAATATGAGAAAATTTTTAAAATTTGGCCATTTTAGCCTTATTTTGCAACAAAAAGATTAACAAAAAGATAAACTTTGGAAAGCGTGAAGGTTTGGCAAGGCAAGTTTCTATTCACCCTCATACTAAACTTAAACACTGTCCTCAATGTTTTGAGTCTAAGGGTTGGAAACCCCCATACTAGAGACGTAGTCGAATGCTTAATCTAACATGGAAAGGGTGTAACCGTTAAATTTAAAGCCGTTTATGAAGTGTGCTATAAACCTAAGGTTAGAACATCAAAGGATATATCATAGATATTGAGAAATTCTTCCAAGCAAACGATCAAGTGCTCCCATAAAACGAACAGAGAGGCTCCAATCGTGAAGATCATGATCATCTAAAAACCACATATCATAAACAATCATGGAACAAAGGTTGGAAGGGCACAAATCCCCTCACGTTACTACATTAGAAAGCGAAAATATGTACATGGGATAAGCATGGGAATCCCCCACGAGGCACCTCGTTTTTGATTACCGAGTCATGAGCTCGACTCGATCCCCTTAATACTAATTATCATTGGGGAAGGTGATTTGGTCGAGGTAGTTCAAGGATGGAACTTCCCCGCCAAAGTAGTGCTTCAACCTATGTCTATTTACCTTGAAATTGGGGCCATCATTTTGAGCTAGCTCGATGGTCCCATAAGGAAAAACTTGAGTCACGGTGAATGGACCGGACCAACGGGATTTAAACTTGCCAGAAAATATTTTCAAACGAGAGTTAAAAAGCAACACTTGATCTCCAATGTTAAAAACCCGGTTTTTAATTTTTGAGTCGTGAAACTTTTTAGTTTTTTCTTTATAAATCAATGAATTTTCATAAGCAATGTCTCTCAATTCATCCAATTCATTTAATTTTATTTTCCGGTGTTTCCCCGCGGTCTCAACATTATCATTACAATGTGGTAATGGGTCAACCGTAGGTGTGGTATGAGCGGTACGTGGGATTGGGACATGCTCCTTTTCGACCATCACCTCGGGTTCTTCCTCAATTGCTTCCTCCGTAGGAGCAATTGGTTGAGAAGTCGGTTCCTTAAGTGTCTTACCACTTCGTGTGGTAATCACTTTCATCTCTCCCTTAGGGTTCGATATGGTATTGCTAGGAAGACTACTCGAAGACGGTTTACACATTATAGCCTCAAACATGGATGAAATTTTATCCTCAAAAATAGATGGCCTCTTCTCAGCCTTAATCATCTCTTGTTTTATTTCATGTTGCCCTTGTTCCATTTTTGTTGGTTTTGTTGTAACCTAGTTACATTTCCCTCCATTTTGTTTGTATGGATCTTAAGCTCATTTGCTAACTCATTTTTCAACTCCTTTTTCAAGTCATTCTTAAACTCGGATCTTAGGCTAATGATCTCTCTTTGAATATTATTAAACCTGGCATCGTTTCCATTTGCGTATTCAACAAATTCATTTGGAAGATCTTTCAAAGTTTGCAAACCCTTGTTGTTGTTTTGAAAATCATTGTTTTGATTTTTGTTTAAAACTTGATTGTTATTAGCCCCTTGATTCCCATAATTGTTCCCTTTGTAATTGTTTTTGAAACCAACTTGATTTTTTCGATAGTTGTTGTTAGCATTTTGATTGGGAGCAAAACCCGGTGGAGTCAATTGATTAGAGCGGGTAACTTGACCGTTTTGGTTGTAAGTTCCCGTGGCCGCGTAGGCACTCGAAGTGTTACAACCGTTGGTAATGCACTCGGAGAAATCATGACCTCCACCAAAATACATACATAAAAACCTCAACCGCTTTAGCCGTAGCGGGAGCAGTTTGTTCACCAACTCTGAATTCAATTAAAAGACCTTTAAGTTTATCAAAGATTTTGTTTTCGAAGTTCGCCTCAATTTGGCAAGCATCGATGGTATTGGACGAACAAGGTGAAGCCGAAGACGAATCCTTACGAACACTCGACGTGTTACGAGGACTATACACCTTAGATCTATTCTCAATTATCAACAACGCTTCCTCAACCGTCTTACACAAAAAATTACCACCCACGGCGGCATTAAGATAATCCCTTTCATGACCATTTAAACCATTGTAAAACGTGTCAATTTGATGCAAGTCGCAAAAACCGTGATGAGGACACTCATGTAACATTTCCTTAAACCTATTCCAAGCCTTTGAAAAACTCTCATTAAATTCTTGTGAAAATTTTGAAATCTCGTTTTTCAAATGCGTAGTCTTAGAGGGTGGGAAAAATTGGTTCACAAACTTATAAACGAGATCCTTCCACGTCAATATAGAATTGGGTGGCCCTTTCTCTAACCAAATTTTAGCGGGCCCAGCTAAGGAATACGGAAAAAGCATCATCTTAATCGCATCATTAGCAACATCCTTAAACTTGCAAGTGGCGGTAAGAGATTGAATTGGCGGATATGGTTGTGCGGGTTGTCCTTTTCATCACCACGGAATTTGTTGTTTTGGATCATCGACAACAAACCCGTGTTCACTTAAAAATTCTCCGCAAGGATGGCAGGAATAAAAATAGCCTCTCCATAACCCTCGGTGGGTGCTTGAAGTAACTCTATCATAGTTCGATTCGCCATGGTTGGTTCTTCTTCTACGATAGGTTCGTCAATACGAGACTCCTCACTATAAAGATTAGGATTAGGTGTGGACTCCTTTCGGTTTTTTCGTTTATGTGCACGTCTTGCTTGATTACGAGTAAGCAGAAACGTCACTGATGTTGAGTAAAATACGTCTTTTAGGAAAAAGAGCGTAATTAGGGCAAGTATTAAGTGTCGGTTTAGGAAAACCAAAGCACTTATGACCCAAAGTGGGGATCGTTCTCAAGGAGGCAAGTGCGTTGTGTTAAGAAAGTTTAATGGCTTGTGATTATATTGATGAGAAATGAAAAGAAGAAAAGAGATTAAAGAGAAAGACGGTTACGATTACGAATTAAACTAAGACGAATAGTCGTGCACGTAAAACCTTAAAAGGTGACAAAATTAAAAATTTAACCTAAAAATTCCTAGAAAATTGCAATAAATCCTAAAAAAGTAACTAGAGTTTACAAAAAATTAAAAATCACTCAAACCTTTTATTTAATTAAATAATAATTTTTTAATGCAAATTAAAGCCAAAAAAATTGATTTAATTAACAAAAAGCCCAAAATGAGATTTTTTCACTTGTAAACCTCTAAAATGACTTAACTAAATTTAAAACTATTTTTGAAAATTTTAAATTTAATAAAAACTATTTAAAAACAATTAAAAACTATTAAAACTTAAAATAATTCTAAAAATTAATCTAATGACAATAAAAATATTCTAAAAATTGTAAAATTCCTATCTTAATGTATTTGAACTAAGAAAAATAAAAAAACTTGAAAAATCTAAAAAAATGAAATTTAATAATAAAATAATATTAAAAATCCAAAAATTATAAACAATTCTAAAAACTTGCAAACTAGTTTATTTTAACCTAACTAAACAGAAAATGAACTTGAAATACGAAATATACCGCTATTGGGCCTTCAAATGGGACAGATACCCAAACAGATCCTTAATGGGCTTAGAATTGGGCCCAATAAGAAAAAGTCCTCAGAAATGGCCCAAAAGATCTAGTCAAGCTTAAAATTTGATTTTAAACACAATTTTCCAAAGGCCCACAAGTTGAAAATGAGCTTAAGCTAGCTTATTTCAAAACAGCTTATTCTTAATGGGCTTTTTGGCCCATTAAGCTATAAGCTGATGCCATAAGCTAAAATTTTACCCACGTCCTTATCTTGACCTAATTAAGCTATTTGCAAAAAGAAACTTGAAATAAGCTCAAGGAATAAGCCTGAAATAAGCCAAAGCTCTCTTCACAAAACGACAAAATAGTCGTTTTTGAGTTCTAGGTTATTTCAAGAGCTGATTCAAGTTGCAATAAGTCACAAATGGCTTAACTAAGCTTAATCAACAAAAAGTTTTCCAATAAGCACACTCAATAAGCTGAAATAAGCAAAAAGCTGATTTTGAAAAAGACAAAATAGTCGTTTTCTAGTCAAAACCTAAAACCAAAAGCTGTGAACTTCCAGAATGACTTATAAGCTCAAAATATTAAGACCTGTTACAAAAAATAAGCTGTTTCACATTGGAATAAGCTATAATGACTTATTAATAAGCTGAACACCAAATATAACTAGCAGTGGCTAGAAGCAGGGGAAAGGAGTTCCCACTGCCTTGACTTTTTGACTTTGATTTTTAGAGAGTTTCACTTGGTTTTGTTGGACAATCAAGGCACCCTTGTGATCAGTGAATCACAAGGAGTCAATAAAAAGCATACAATCACAAAAACACTCAGCCAATCAGTACAGTTAATTCAATCTATGCTCAGATATGTTCCAAACAAGTAATAAGCAGGTTTGATGATTATAAGCTACTTTTAAGCTACTAAAAGCTAACCACAAACCACCAAATGCATACACAAGCTCAATACAACTTAAAGAAACACAAATTAACTCTTATCATGCAATGAATCCAACTTATGAACAAGATCTAAGCAAAAGCAGTTATTGATGAACAATGATGAACACAAGAACAATGTTTGCTGATCTACTTGACACCAAATCCAAATTCAAGGCCTCAGATCTATCACACAGGTTGCAATAACAATGATTTAACACTTGATAGCCCTAAGTTAACATGCAAACTAGGTGTGCACAAGATTTCAAAGCAAAACAACCAGTTTTCAAGATTTTATAGCCAATTGTTTGATTAAGTGATTCAAGGCACAAATTTTTCATATATCAGAACACAATCACCTCAATAACAGATAACAATTCAAATAACACCACAACACTTACTCAAAATCATACAAACTTGAACCAACAGTCAATCCCAAACACCCTTTTTACTTTTCAAAACCAATTTTAACAAAGTAAAAGTATTCTCAAGATTGATTTAAGCCCAAATAAGTATCATAACATACAACATATGAACTAAGAACCAATTTGCAGGCATAAAAAACAAACTTACACCAGCAGAATCACAAAATCACTCAAAACACCCCTTTTTATCAGATTTTCAAGGTTTTAAGATAAACCTCATGAATGTACATCCACACTCACGTATGTTTGAACTTATGTGGTAGTTAATCAACCACAAGCTTCCAACAAGCTGCTAAAATCAACAAGATTAGTAACACACAAATATAATAAAACAGAAAATGAAAATAACCATGATTTTTCAAGCTTGGTTCCCAAACCCTTGATGCTTTCCAAACCACAAGCCTCACAACACCTTGATAAACTCTTTATCAGGGTGCTATGATCAACCTATAGCCCAAAAAGTTCAAGTGTTTGAACAAAAACTTAGAAAAATCAGGTTTTTGGAAAAACTTGCAAACTTTTTGCACAATCTTTAAAAACAATCTCTGAAACTTCAAACTCACAAACACATATCAATAACAACAAAATATAAAGGTTGGAACTTGGATTTCGTCACAGCTTTCAAACACTTTTTTCATTAACTTGAAAACAAGCATTTACAGAAACTTGACTAAGGAAAACCAAGAACAAGTTGGTATGTTGTGACCTAATGGCTTCATATAGAGCCTTACATGTGCTAAGAACTGATAAAAACATAAAACCCTAATGCTTGAAGTCACAAAAATGCCCTTGTCGAATTTGAATAACTTGAGTTCATGTGAAAGATTCTTGGCTGTTTGTGTGAGTTGGCAAGGGTGAAATAGCATCAAAGGCTAAAAAATAAGCTTAGGTTTGAAGCTAGAAGCTTGGTCGTTGGATGGACGGCAACTTTTGTCATTTTCTCCCAATGTGTAGCAGGGGAATCATGTGTGGGGCTGTTGGTTGGTGAGGTGTCAAGTTTAGGAGTTGGGTTGTGTTCATTTGCACCTTAATCACTAATCTGGAAAGTATTATGGTCTAATTACATGTAATTAGGAAAAACCTAATTGTGTTCATACGTTAAACAGTGCAAGGTTTGATCTGTTTTTGGGTTTAAAAAGAGTGTTAGGCGCCAAATAATTAACTAATCAGAGATTAGTTAAGTTGGTTATAAGTGGAAGGCTGAGATGGAAGCAGGGTGATGTGTCATTGGTTGATTTAAGTGAGTAAGACACGTGTTGAGGTGTAAATGGTTAAGGTAACTTTGTTTGTCTGCCCCTTTTGGTCCTCCATCTCTTTTGTTCCTTTCACTTGCCATTTAAACAGTCGAAAGTTGGAATCCTTTGTTAATGAAGTTTTAAAACTTCTATTTTGGCCACAAAACTTTTCACAAGGACTTGTTTTGTATTTCTTGGATATTTTAAGGACTGATTTTGCACATTTTTGAACTTTGAAGGTCTTCATGGTATTTTTGAATATAAGGAGGACCAATATTGACAATTTAGTTTTGTTGAGGGACTAAACTTGCCAATTCTTCAAAGTGGAGGGTCATTTTTGCAATTTTGACAAACTTCAAGGACCAAACTTGTAATTATGAATATACAAGGGTTTAAAGTGTCAATTCTTCAATATTGAAGGACCCTTCTTGTATAATCTTCAAATCTTCAAGGTTTATTCTTGGAAAATCATCACTTGGGCTTGGTTCATTGTGTGGCATCGTTTCCCATGTTCGTTTTTGCATGTTCTTTGTGATCTTTTGTCATTTCCTCAATATCCGTACCTAAAATACATAAGTAACAAACACAAGCATATATTTGGCATTTTTGATGATATTTTATGCATTTTAAGCCCATTTTAGACGATGAGACTATGTATAAAAGCAGTCTCATCACTCCCCCATACTAAACCATTGCCGTGCCCTCACGTAATGCTAGAATAAAGTATCGTAGCACCTTTAAAATTCATTTTTATTCACTTTTATTAAATGATAAACTAGCTACACTACTACTATTACTTCTACTTGCGTTTTAGACATAATGTATGATTTTCATCGCAAAATAGGAGGTTTAGGTTCATAGAATAAGAACACGTGAATGCTTCGTAAGAAATAATTTCATCGTCCTCGATTTTCACCCCAATTCCATGCTAATCGTGCAACGAGATCATTGTCATTATAAGTTAGTAATGCTAACACTACTCATATGCCCTAATCACGTACTTATCCTCCCATTTTCCTAAGTTGTATCTCTTATATTTTATTTTGTCGAGGATACATTGTTTGACTTATGCGATAATAGAGATTTATGTCTAAAAATAGAGTCCTAACGGTGTAACCAAGACCATCGAATTAATAACCCCTCTTAATAGACAACGATGTCAAAAAATTAAGTCAACAAGAAGGATCGATAAACACGGTTTGTAACGGTTTTAAACATGAGACTTATTACCAAGACTTTTATACGCCCCCTAATGGAAGGGCCTTATTATCATAGGTTTACCTCCATCTTTTATTCAACTTCGCCATGAAGCTTTTATTATGACTTCGGTCTTGCCTTGTCTTTTATTTAACCTCGCCATGAGATGTTTATTATGGCCAAAGACGTATATCCTCATGCAAAAAGCGAATTTTGGATCTTTAAAGCTTCAAAGATTAAGGCTTGATTCACTTTCAATTTTGCATAGATTTTTCGGCCTTGTGAACTTCAAATTGTTTGCCTGATTTAGGTGAGCACTTGAAATCTAATTATTAGGTGAAGCTTTCGATTATTCGGGTTTCCAATACTTCAAAACCGTGACGTTGGCGATACCTTAATGTCTTCCCAATTTAATTACATGGAAGCTACTAGAAAAGACTAGAAACCAACAATCAAGACTAAACCGCTAAGTCAATATTTATTAAGAAAAAAATATTTACAAGCGAAGGGAGAATAAGCAAACAACGAGAACACATGAGTTTTTGAAAGAATACGAATACTCTACGTTTAGCATAGTAACTTATAATTAACCCTATCATTTCTCGTCCTCATTTAAGAGACTTAACCTAATATAAAGTTAAGGAATCGAAGCTAAGTGCTCAACACACACGGTCGAGTAAAAAATTACTCTTATTCTTGCCATCGGAAAATCTACATTCGTGTCTTCAAACACTTATAAAACATAAGAAAATTTTAAAATTTGGCCATTTTTAGCCTTATTTTGCAACAAACCGATAAACAAAAAGATAAACTTTGGAAAGCGTGAAGGTTTGGCAAGGCAAGTATCTATTCACCCCCATACTAAAGTTAAACATTGTCCTCAATGTTTTGAGTCTAAGGGTGCAAACACCCCCATACTATAGACGTAGTCGAATGCTTAATCTAGAATGGAAAGGGTGTAACCATTAAATTTAAAGTCGTTTATGAAGTGTGCTAAAAACCTAAGGTTAGAACATCAAAGGATATATCATGGATATTGAGAAATTCTTCCAAGCAAACGATCGAGTGCTCCCATAAGACGAACACGAGAGGCTCCAATCGTGAAGACAATGATCATCTAAAATCCACAATTCACAAACAACCAAGGAACAAAGGTTGGAAGGACACAAATCCCCACACGTTAAACTAATTAGAAAGCGATAATATGTACATGGATAAGCTTGGGATCCCCCCACCAGGCACCTTTTTTTTATAACCGAGTCAAAAGCTCGACTCGAATCCCCCATAAATGCGATCATTTAGCGATAATCATGGTATGGTCAATTTTTGGTGGGGCTTACATGATAAACAAGGCCCAAAGACAACCGGTATTAAGGACTAAGTCCTTTGATGGTGCAAAATACCGAGATCGAAGATGGCGTTCTCTTTTTCATTGGATAAACAAATCAACGCCACTTCAACATGTGCCAACACAAACCCAAAGGGTATAAAGAAAATAGATGAGAAGAAATAGAAGGGTGAGACAATGGGTAAGTCACAAAAACCATGAGCTACTCGAGGTAGACTCGCACCAATTAAATAGAAAGATTTTCCATTTGTTTCATCGGTGGAAGACCGAGATTTCCATTTATAAGCAATTCCGGGATCAAAAATCTCGTCCTCGGTGGAGAAATGGGAGGGAACATAAGGGGCTTCCCCCAAACTAAGTCCACACAAAGCATCGTCAAAAGGAGAAGACGAGCTAGTAGCACTCAAAACACGAGGTGATGACGGAGTTAGCATTGTAGAAAAATCTTTTAAATCCAATACAAATTTTTTTTCCTTTTTCATCTTTTGAAAACTCCTTATGAAAACCCGATTTGATTATGTCAAAAATATTTGGTGTTTCTAAAACGATGTTATTCACACTAAAAATTCTCACATTTGAAAACCGTTTTGGTTTTGGTGGTGGTAAGTTCTCAAAACGTTTGTCGACAAAGAAAATTTCCCCATCGGGGTGAACATATTCATCATCCGAAGAATCATTCTTGATTGGAGACGTAGGCTTAACATTCTTAACCTCCATCGGCGGAGGGGATGGAAAATCGTTTTCATCAACAACTCCTAACACTCTTTTTGAAATTATTTTGCAAATGTTGATGGGATTAACATTGTTCAAAGACGTGATAGAATACACATGAGAAAGCGTAGAGTTTTGAGTTGCATTTATGACGAGTTCTTCCTCATTGAAACGTAGAGTGATTTTCCTAGCATGTACATCGATAAGTGCTCTCGAAGTATCCAAAAATGATCGACCTAAAATTAGAGGAACTTTAGGATCGATGGGAATGTCAACAACGATAAAGTCTACGGGATAGTGAAACTTTCCAACTTTCACGAAGACGTCTTCGGCTACTCCACAAGCTAGAATCTTATAATGATCGGACATCTCGATTGACATTCTTGAAGGAGTGAGATTAGGAAGATTTAGCGACTTAAAAATCTCAAGAGGCATCAAATTTATACTAGCACCAAGATCGGCCAAGGCGTAGCATTCCTCCATATCTTGTATTGCACATGTGATTAAAAATTTACCGGGATCACCGACTTTTTGTGGTATGTGGCTAAGAAAAACCGAAGAACAACTAGACGACTTTTGCAATTTCTCTTTGTTATTCAACATACTTTTGAAGTTTGCGGCAAATCGAGGCATCATGACCAAGGCGTCGGCAAAACTTATATTAAAATGCAAGTCACGAAACATTTTCATAAAAATTTCAAATTGATAACTGTTACGTTCTTGTGCCTTTTCCTTGTTTCGTCTTGAAGGGTAAGGTATGGGTGGTGTGGGTTGGGGCATAGGCAACGGCCTTGGAATCTCAAGTTCTACTATTGGTATTGGTTCAACCGTAGGTGTGGTTCGAGCGGTACTTTGTGGGATTGGAATTTGCTCTTTTTCTACCATCACCTCGGGTTCTTTCTCTATTTCCTTCTCCGTAGAAGTACTTGGACGAGAAATGGGTTCTTTAAAAGTTTTACCACTACGAGTAGTAATAACCTTGAATTCTCCTTTCGGGTTTACGATGGTATCACTAGGAAGACCACCCGAAGAAGAAGGTTTACACATGATAGCTTCAAACATTTTTCCCATTCTATCTTCAAATTTAGATGCCTAGCATCCGCTTTTAACAATTCTTGCTTAATCTCATGTTGACCTTGCTCCATTTTTTGTTGATTTTGTTGGAGACGTTGAACATTTCCTTCCATTTTATTAGCATGATTTTTCAATTCATTAGCAAGTTTGTTTTTAAGCTCGTTTTTCAACTCGGATCTTAAGCTAATCATCTCACGTTTCATGTTATCAAATTTAGCATCGTTTGCCATTGCATAATCCAAAAATTCTCCATTTAGATTTTTAGTGTGAGCATTTTGAAAACCTTGTGTGGTAGTTTGAAAATCACGATTTTGGTTTTGGTTTGAAATTTGCCCATTTCAACTTTGGTAATTACCCTTGTTGTAGTTACGTGAATTTCCTTGGTAAGCACCATTTTGATTGTTGTTTCGATAGTTGCTAGCATTTTGATTTTGTGGAGCTTGATTTTGGCGGGAACCTTGACCGTTTTGGTTATAAGTTCCCGTGGCTACATAAGCATTCGAAGTGTTACCATCCGCGTTAATGCACTCGGAAAAATCATGAGCTCCACCACACGAAATACAACTCTTGGGAACTGCTTTAACCGATGCGGAATTCAAATCATCTTGTGCTTTCCAATGAGTCATAAGAGTCGAAAACCTATCGAAAAACCGATTCTCTTCATTTGCTTCATCTTGCAAGGCACTCATGTTACGAGACGACGATGACGAACCCATAGTGGCAACACTCGGTGTGTTACGAGGGCTATAAACTTTAGACCTATTCTCAATGATTTTCAAAGCCTCATCGGTCGTTTTGCACAAAAAATACCACCCGCGGCGGTATTTAAGTAATCTCGTTCATGATCATTAAGCCCATTGTAAAAAGTTTCAATTTGATGCAATTCGGAAAAATCATGGTGTGGACATTCATGTAACATTTCTTTAAACCTTTCCCAAGCCATTGAAAAACTTTCATTAGACCTTTGAGTAAATCGTGAAATCTCGTTTTTCAAATGTGTTGTTTTAGATGCTGGAAAAATTGATTCACAAACTTAGAAACGAGATCACCCCACGTCAAAATCGAATTTGGGGGTTCTTTCTCGAGCCATATCTTGGCGGGTCCATCTAACGAGTATGGAAACAACATCATCTTAATGGCATCATGGGGTACATCCTTAAACTTGCTAGTCGCGGTGAGACGATTGAATTGCCAAATGTTATAATGTGGGTTGTCTTTTTCGTGTCCGCGAAACTTGTTGGCTTGAAGCATAGACATTAAAACTGTCTTGATCTCGAAGTTCTCCGCAAGGATGGCAGGAATCACAATGGCCTCTCCAAAACCCTCGGTAGGTGCTTGAAGCAACTCCATCATAGTACGATTAGCCATGATAGCTTCTTGTTCTACAATAGGTTCCTCACTTGGAGTCTCTTCACTAGAAGGTGTTGGTGTGTTTTCCTTTCGATTACGACGTTTACGTGCACGTCTTGCTTGATTACGAGTAAGCATAAACGTCACGTACAACGTGGGGATGAGCAAAGAAGATTCTTTTTGGTGTTTTTGACTTTTTCAATTTTTTATGGATTTTTGGTTGTTTTTACTTTTTTTGGATTTTTGGTTGTTTTTATTTTTTTTTGGATTTTTGTGATTATATTAAGTAGAAAAAAATCTACAAATCTCCTCCTTAATCAAATATATTGATTAAAGAAGCATCAAGGAATGAAAACGATCACGTGAAGTGAACGCCTTCAATGACTTTAGAACGTTGGTGGAACACCAAAACGTTCAAGAGGGTTTAATCAAATGAAACCAAGAAAATATATATGATACTTAGATAATACTTTGGTTGGCAAACCCTCGATTAGCCCTTTTTATTTAAACACGCACAAGCAAGCGGTGAAACAAGGCGGCGCGAAGCACTTAAGAGCCTTTTTCCTTAGGTATATTTTATAATACCCGCCTTGTACCCACCTTATAGTTTGTGTTTTTCAAAATTAAGCTTCACGAAAGTATTTATCTATTTTGCCTTTTCTTTCTTGTTTGAGATTCGAATACAATGATTGAGTAATGACCTCCCAATCAAGGTTGTGTTTTCACACTCTTGGAGTACTTGTGAATTTATTGTTCTACGTATATAATATAGTGATAGTATTCACACAAAAACAAAAAACCGATAATACGTATTAGTAGAGTGCTACTAATACAATTAGCTATTATGGCTATATAAAAACTACAATTGTTCAAATAAAAACACAACACGCCTCCCCGGCAGTGGTGCCAAAATGATGTTGAGTAAAATACGTCTTTTAGGAAAAAGAGCGTAATTAGGGCAAGTATTAAGTGTCGGTTTAGGAAAACCAAAGCACTTATGACCCAAAGTGGGGATCGTTCTCAAGGAGGCAAGTGCGTTGTGTTAAGAAACGATTAATGGTTTGTGATTATATTGATGAGTAATGAAAAGAAGAAAAGAGATTAGAAGAGAAAGACGGTTACGATTACGAATTAAACTAAGACGAATAGTCGTGCACGTAAAACCGTAAAAAGTGACAAAATTGAAAATTTACCCTAAAAATTCCTAGAAAATTGCAATAAATCCTAAAAAAAGTAATTAGAGTTTACAAAAAATCAAAAATCACTCAAACCTTTTATTTAATTAAATAATAATTTTTTAATGCTAATTAAAGCCCAAAATATCAATTTAATTAACAAAAAGCCCAAAATGAGATTTTTTTTCAATTGTAAACCTCGAAAATTACTTAACTAAATTTAAAACAATTTTTAAAAATTTTAAAATTAATAAAAACTATTTAAAAACAATTAAAAAAATTAAAACTTAAAATAATTCTAAAAATTAATCTAATGACAATAAAAATATTCTAAAAATTGTAAAATTCCTAACTTAATGTATCTGAACTAAGAAAAATAAAAAAACTTGAAAAATCTAAAAAATTGAAATTTAATAATAAAATAATATTAAAATAATATTAAAATAATATTAAAACTCCAAAAATTATAAAAAATTCTAAAAACTCGCAAACTAGTTTATTTTAACCTAATTAAACAGAAAATTAACTTGAAATACCAAAATACCCCAATTGGGCCTTCAAATGGGCCAAATACCCAAACAGATCCTTAATGGGCTTAGAATTGGGCCCAATAAGAAAAAGTCATCAGAAATGGCCCAAAAGCTCCAGTCAAGCTTAAAATTTGATTTTAAACACAATTTTCCAAAGGCCACAAGCTGAAAATGAGCTTAAGCTAGCTTATTTCAAAACAGCGTATTCTTAACGGGCTTTTTGGCCCATTAAGCTATAAGCTGATGCCATAAGCTAAAATTTTACCCACGTCCTTCTCTTTACCTAATTAAGCTATTTGCAAAAAGAAACTTGAAATAAGCTCAAGGAATAAGCCTGACAAAGCTCTCTTCACAAAACGACAAAATAGTCGTTTTTGAGTTCTAGGCTATTTCAAGAGCTGATTCAAGTTGCAGTAAGTCACAAATGGCTTAACTAAGCTTAATCAACAAAAAGTTTTCCAATAAGCACACTCAATAAGCTGAAATAAGCAAAAAGTTGATTTTGAAAAAGATAAAATAGTCGTTTTCTAGTCAAAACCTAAAACCAAAAGCTGTAAACTTCCAGAATGACTTATAAGCTCAAAATATTAAGACCTATTACAAAAAATAAGTTGTTGCACATTGGAATAAGCTAGAATGACTTATTAATAAGCTGAACACCAAATATAACTAGTAGTGGCTAGAAGCAGGGGAAAGGAGTTCCCACTGCCTTGACTTTTTGACTTTGATTTTTAGAGAGTTTCATTTGGTTTTGTTGGACAATCAAGGCACCCTTGTAATCAGTGAATCACAAGGAGCAATAACAAGCAAACAATCATAAAAACACCCAGCCAATCAGTGCAGTTAATTCAATCTATGCTCAGATATGTTCCAGACAAGTAATAAGCAAGTCTGATGATTATAAGCTACTTTTAAGCAAGTAAAGATAACCACAAACCACCAAATGCATACACAAGCTCAATACAATTTAAAGAAACACAGATTAACTCTTATCATGCAATGAATCCAACTTATGAACAAGATCTAAGCAAAATCAGTTATTGATGAACAATGATGAACACAAGAACAATGTTTGCTGATCTACTTGACACCAAATCCAAATTCAAGGCCTCAGATCTATCACACAGGTTGCAATAACAATGATTTAACACTTGTTAGCCCTAGGTTAACATGCAAAGTAGGTGTGCACAAGATTTCAAAGCAAAACAGCCAGTTTTCAAGATTTTATAGCCAATTGTTTGATTAAGTGATTCAAGGCACAAATTTTGCATATATCAGAACACAATCACCTCAATAGATAACAATTCAAATAACACCACAACACTTACTCAAAATCATACAAACTTGAACCAACAGTCAATCCCAAACACCCTTTTAACTTTTCAAAACCAATTTTAACAAAGTAAAAGTATTCTCTAGATTGATTTAAGCCCAAATAATCTCATAACATACAACATATGAACTAAGAACCAATTTGCAGACATAAAAACACACTTACACCAGCAGAATCACAAAATCATTCAAAACACCCTTTTTATCAGATTTTCAAGGTTTTAAGACAAACCTCATGAATGTACATCCACACTCACGTATGTTTGAGCTTATGTGGTAGCTAAACAACCACAAGCTTCCAACAAACTGCTAAGATCAACAAGATTAGTAGCAAACAAATATTATAAAACAGAAAATGAAAGTAACCAAGATTTTTCAAGCTTGGTTACCCACTCCTTGATGATTTCCAAACCACAAGCCTCACAACACCTTGATAAACTCTTTATTAGGGTGCTATGATCAACCTATAGCCCAAAAATTTCAAGTGTTTGAACAAGAACTTAGAAAAATCAGGTTTTTGGAAAAACTTGCAAACTTTTTGCACAATCTTTAAAAACATTCTTTGAAACTTCAAACTCACAAACACATATCAATAACAACAAAATATAAAGGTTGGAACTTGGATTTCGTCACAGCTTTCAAACACTTTTTTCATTAACTTGAAAACAAGGATTTATAGAAACTTGACTAAGGAAAACCAAGAACAAGTTGGTATGTTGTGACCTAATGGCTTTATATAGAGCCTTACATGTGCTAAGAACTGATAAAAACATAAAACCCTAAAGCTTGAAGTCCCAAAAATACCCTTGTCAAATTTGAATAACTTGAGCGCATGTGAAAGATTCTTGGCTGTTTGTGTGAGTTGGCAAGGGTGAAATAGCATCAAAGGCTCAAAAATAAGCTTAGGTTTGAAGCTAGAAGCTTGGTCGTTGGATGGCTGGCAGCTTTTGTCATTTTCTCCCAAACTGTAGCAGGGGAATCATGTGTGGGGCTGTTGGTTGGTGAAGTGTCAAGTTTATGATTTGGGTTGTGTTCATTAGCACCTTAATCACTAATCTGGAAAGTATTAAGGTCTAATTACATGTAACTAGGAAAACCCAATTGTGTTCATACGTTAAACAGTGCAAGGTTTGATCTGTTTTTGGGTTTAAAAAGAGTGTTAGGCGCCAAATAATTAACTAATCAGAGATTAGTTAAGTTTGTTATAAGTGGAAGGCTGAGGTGGAAGCAGGGTGATGTGTGATTGGTTGATTTAAGTGAGTGGGACACGTGTTGAGGTGTGAATGGTTAAGGTAACTTTGTGTGTCTGCCCCTTTTGTTCCTCCATCTCTTTTGTTCCTTTCACTTGCCATTTAAACAGTCGAAAGTTGGAATCCTTTGTTAATGAAGTTTTAAAACTTCTATTTCGGCCACAAAACTTTTCACAAGGACTTGTTTTGTATTTCTTTGATATTTAAAGGACTGATTTTGCAAATTTTTGTACTTTGAAGGTCTTCATGGTATGTTTGTATATAAGGAGGACCAATATTGACAATTTAGTTTGGTTAAGGGACTAAACTTGCCAATTCTTCAAAGTGGAGGGTCCTTTTTGCAATTATGACAAACTTCAAGGACCAAACTTGTAATTATGAATATACAAGGGTTTAAAGTGTCAATTCTTCAATATTGGAGGACCCTTCTTGTATAATCTTCAAATCTTCAAGGTTTATTCTTGGAAAATCATCACTTGGGCTTGGTTCATTGTGCGGCTTCGTTTCCCGTGTTCGTTTTTGCATGTTCTTTGTGATCTTTTGTCATTTCCTCAATATCCGTACCAAAAATACACAAGTAACAAACACAATCATATATTTCGCATTTTTGATGATATTTTATGCATTTTAAACCCTTTTGGGCGATGAGACAATGTATAAAAGCAGTCTCATCAGTCACGTACAACGTGGGAATGAGCAAAGAAGATTCTTTTTGGTGTTTTTAATTTTTCCAAATTTTTTTGTGGTTTTTTATTGTTTTTACTTTTTTTGGATTTTGTAATTGTATTAGGTAGACAAGAATCTACAAATCTCCTCCTTAATCAAATCTCTTGATTAAAGAAGCCTCAAGGAATGAAAACGATCACGTGAAGTGAACGCCTTTGATGACTTTATAACGTTGGTGGAACACCAAAACGTTCAAGAGGCTTTAATTAAATGAAACCAAGAAAATATATATGATACTTAGATAATACTTTGGTTGGCAAACCCTCGATTAGCCCTTTTTATCTAAACACGCAAAAGCAAGCGGGAAAACGAGGCGGCGCGAAGTACTTAAGAGCCTTTTTCCTTAGGGTATATTTTATAATACCCGCCTTATACCCACCTTATAGTTTGTGTTTTTCAAAATTAAGCTTCACGAAAGTATTTATCTATTTTGGCTTTTCTTCCTTGTTTGAGATTCGAATACAATGATTAAGTAATGACCTCCCAATCAAGGTTGTGTTTTCACACTTTTGGAGTACTTGCGAATTTATTGTTCTACGTATACAATATAGTAATAGTATTCACACAAAAAACGAAAACCGATAATACGTATTAGTAGAGTGCTACTAATACAAATAGATATTATGGTTAGTATAAAAACAAAAATTGTTCAAATCAAAACACAACACGCCTCCCCGGCAGCGGCGCCAAAGTGAAAGATTGAGTAATACGCCTTTTAGGAAAAAGAACGTAATTAGGGTAAGTACGACGGTTTAGGAAAACCGTGCACAAATGACCCAAAGTGGGGATCGTTCTCAAGGAGGCTACTGTGTTGTATAAGAAATGATTAATGATATTATTATGATTTATGAGAAAATAAAAATAGAAAAGAGATTAGAAGAGAATGACGGTCACGATTATGAATTAAACTAAGACGATAAGTCGTGCACGTAAAACCGTAAAAAGTGACCAAATTTAAAAATTACCCTAAAAATTCCTAAAACATTGCAATAAATCCTACAAAATGTAAATAGAGTTTACAAAAAATTAAAAATCTCTCAAACCTTTTATTTATTTAAATATTAATTTTTAATGCTAATTAAAGCCCAAAAATCAATTTAATTAAAAAAAAGCCCAAAATGAGATTTTTTAACTTGTAAACCTCTAAAATAACTTAAATAAATTTAAAACTATTTTTGAAAATTTTAAAATTAATTAAAACTATTTTAAAACAATTAAAAACTATTAAAACTTAGAATAATTCTAAAAATTAATCTAATGACAATAAAATTATTCTAAAAATTTTAAAATTCCTAACTTAATGTATTTGAACTAAGAAAAATGAAAAACTTGTAAAAATATAAATTTTAATTTTTAATAATAAAATAATAATAAAATATTAATTAAAATCCAAAATTTATTAAAAATTCTAAAAAGTTGAAAACTAGTTTATTTTAACCTAAATAAAACAGAAATGCACTTGAAATTACCAAAATACCCCTATTAGGCCTTAAAATAGGCTAAATGACAAAACAGTCCCTTAATGGGCTTAGAATTTGGCCTAATAAGAAAAAGTCAACCAAATAAACCAAAAACTTCCAGTCTGACTTAAAATTTGATTTTAAGAACAAAACTCTGAAGGCCCAAAAGCTGAAAATGTGTTTAAGCTAGCTTATTTCAAAGCAACTTATTCTTAATGGGCTTTTTGGCCCATTAAGATATAAGCTGATGCCATAAGATAAAATTTGACAGACAAGCTTCTTTTGAGTTACCAAAGAGATCTGTAAAAAGAAAATTGAAAAAGCACAAGAAATAAGCCTGAAATAAACCAAGACTCTCTTCACAAAACGACGAAATAGTCGTTTTTGAGTTCTAGACCACCTCAAGTGCTGATTCAAGTTTCAAAAGGTTTTAAATGACTTAATTAAGCAAAATAATCAAAAAGTTTTCCAATAAGCACACTAAATAAGCCATAATAAGCAAATACGCACTAATGTAAAAGTCAACTTAATGAGTTTTCTAGTCAAACTTAAAAGTCAAACCCTAATAAGCTCCAGATCAAATCAATGGGTCAAATAAGGAAGATCTATCACAAAAATAAGTTTCCACTAGCAGGGGCTAGTTTTGGAGGTCCAGCAGTGGGAAAAGTTTCCACTACTTGACCTTTTTTACATTTTGTCTTTTGTGACTCTTTTGTGGATTCAGGTTAAGCAAAGGCACCCAAGTGATCAGTTAATCACAAGGAGTCAATAACAACAACAAAAACACAAATTCAATCGCCAATCAATACAATTAATTCAAAAGATCACCAGACTTGTACCAGATATGAACAATAAGCAGTTTTCACTCAATAAGCACTTTTAGCAAGATTAAGCCAGCTAAACTTCACCAAATGCATACACAAGCTATAATTAATTCAAATGAACAAATATAAATAGGTTTCATGCATTGATTCAAAGTCTAGATCCAGATTCAAGCAAATAAAAGTTACTGATGAACAAGAACAAGCAGTTATGATACTTTGCTAATATACTTGACCACAAATCCAATTTTAAACACTCAAATCTTCTTAACTTGTTACACAAACTTTGATTAAACACTTTTAAGCCCTAAACATGCATACACTCTAGGTGTTTCCAAAATCTTAGGTCAAAATAAGCAAAATCAAGTGAGTTATAGCACAATCTTAGATTTGATGTTTTAAAGCTGAAAACTTGTAGTTATTAGCACACAACCAAGTATTAAGCAGATACAAACAATAAACAACACCTTCCAATAACTCAAAAACAACTTGTGCACTTAAACAGGTTAACCCAAACACCCCTTATCTTTTTAAAATCCAAATTTAACAAAGTATAAGTGTGATTTAGTGTTACCCAAGCCCAATCAAACACAATAACAAGTATATTATGCAGTATCAAGCAAGATTAAACCATAAAAACAACAAGAACAATAGCAGAACTCAAAATCACAAAATTCAAGTATTTTGACAGATTTTTGGGTTCAAGAACTCAAACCTCATGAATGTACATCCACACTCACGAATTTTTGAGCTGATGTGCCTAGCAAAACAAGGCACAAGCTTCCACAACAAGGCTGCTAAGATTCAACAAGGTTAGAACAAACATATGAAAAACAGAAAGTAGAAAAAAGCTTGATTAATGAAACCTTTGTACCCACTCTTTGATTATCCCCAAACCACAAGCCTCACAACACCTTGATAACTCTTTATCAGGGTGCTATGATCAACTTATAGCCCAAAAATCCCCAAGGTGTACCAAATAACTTTGCAAAATATCAAGATTTTGAACTTTGAGCAATTTCTTGCACAAAGTTTGAAAACAGGTTTTGAGATTCAACAATAGCAAACATATATCAATATCAAGTAACTAAAAAGATTGGCACTTGGAATTCGTCACACAATTCAAACACATTTCATTAATAATGAGGGAGGATTTACAGAATGTTGACCAATAAGAAAACCAAGAGCAACTGAAAATGTAAAGCCTAAATGCCTTTATATAGGCTACAAGTGTTCTAGAAATGCAAGGACAAACGTAAACCCTAATGTATTAAAGTTCCTGAAATGCCCTTGAGGATTTTAAAAACTTGGAATCATGTGAGGTTTACTTGGCATCTTGTGTGAGTTGTCAAGGTTGAAACTTGATCTAAGGCTCACAATGAAGCTTAGATATGAAGCTGGATGCAATTCGTTGGATGGCTTTCACCTTTTGGCAGTTTCCTCAACCTTTGTAGCAGGGGACCATTCATGTGACTTGGGTAGTGATGTGGCGCCAAGTTTAAAAGTTGGGATGTGATTAAAAGGTCATTAATCAATAATCTGGAAAATATGTAGGGTTAATTACAAGTGAATAAGGAACGCTCAATTGTGTTCTTGAGTGAATAGTGGGTTAGTTTGATCAGGTTTTATTTATGAAAAGGTGTTAGGCGCCTAATCCTTAATTAATAAAGATTAGTTTAAAAACCAGTATAAGTGGGAAGTGATGTGGAGGTTTGGTGAGCTCTCATTGGTGGAGAGTGTGAGTGTGACAGGTGTCACCCCCTCATAGGTCTAGGTTACTATCTTGTCTTGGAAGAAACAACCCCCATTCTTTCTATCTATTTTCACTTGTAAATTAAATACTCAAACCAGATTCCCTCTATATTTGATGTTTCTTTTTTCACACTTTTGCCCCAAATACTTTTCCAAAGTATTTTCAGGGGTATTTCTTGCCAATTCATGATTCTTAAAGGGTTGTTTTGGCATTTTCTTCAAACATTATGTTCTTGACTTGTATTGTTGACTTCTTGGAGGACTAATATTGACAAGTCTTCATTTTTGAGGGACCATTCTTACCAATTCTTCAAAGTAGAGGGCCCTTTTTGTAAATTTGACAAACTTTAAGGACCAAACTTGTAATTATGAATATACAAGGGTTTAAAGTGTCAATTATTCAATATTGGAGGACCCTTCTTGTACAATCTTCATTTCTTCAAGGGTTATTCCTAGAAAATCAACACTAGGGCATGGTTCATTGTGCGGCTTCGTTTCCCGTGTTCGTTTTTGCTTGTTTCTTGTGATCTTTTGTCATTTTCTCAATATCCGTACCTAAAATACACATGTAACAAACACAAGCACATATTTGGCCTTTTTGATGATATTTAATGCATTTTAAGCCCGTTTTGGACGATGAGACTATGTATAAAAGCAGTCTCATCAAGGTCCTCCTCCACACTTAAGTTGAAAGGTGGGGATAAAAAACAGATTGCCTTCCGAATAGAGCTAAGTTTAGAGTCTTCAGCCAAACTCGGCTACTCGGATCTATTTTAAGAAGAAGGAATTTCTTCTCCTTCGATTTCATTACACTGTTCTTCTTCCCGGTAGAGCTTAAGTCTATGCCCATTGACTATAAAGGTGCTATTGTTTTGACCGTATAATTCAACATATCCGGATGGGTATTGGTGTTTCACTAGATAGGGTCCAGTCCATCTCGAAGTAAGCTTAGGTTGCTTGAATTTATATTTCGAGATAAAGAGAAGTACTTTGTCTCCTTTTTTGAAGTCTTTTCTTTCTCGTAATTTACGATTATGCCAAACTTTGGTTCATTCTTTATATAATCGTGAACTTTCATAAGCGTGATGTCGAAATTCATCTAACTCGTGAAGTTGAAAGTTACGTTTTTCTCCGGGTGCAATAAGATCTGGGTTGCTGTTTTTAAGTGCCCAATATGCACGGTGTTCAATTTCTATTGGCAGATGGCATGTTTTTCCATCCAACAGTTTGTACGGTGTTGTTCTTGTTGGTGTTTTGAATGCGGTACGAAAGGCCCATAGAGCATCTTCTAATTTTTTAGACCAACAAGCAGGGTTGTTTTGAACGGTCTTTACAAGTATACGTTTGAGAGCTCTATTAGTGTTTTCAACTTGGCCACTCGTTTGAGGGTGGTAAGATGTGGAAAATCGGTGGTTCACTCCATATCTTTTCATAATATTTTCCATGACTTTGTTACAAAAATGAGTTCCTCTGTCGCTTATTAGTGCTTTTGGCATTCCAAAACGACAGAATAAATTCTTTAAGAATGCGATAACAAATCTTTCATTGTTTGTTTGTAAAGCTTGAGCTTCGGCCCATTTCGATACATAGTCGACGACGACTAAAATGTATTCTAATAAATGGATTTTGCTTAGCATTTGTGTACTCGATATCGTTCTCGGTATCTAATCGAATTGATCACGGTTAATGGTGGAATTAATGGTATTGGTCACTAAAAAGGGGAGCTTGAGATTATCTATTTCTATTATAATAACAAGTTAATAAAACTAGGGTGAAAGACTTCAACAAAATAGCAAAAGGATTAAAGTAATTACAAACTAATTTAAAAGTAATTTTAAAAATAAAATAAAGTAAATTAAACTAAGACAAAACTTGTTTAAAAATAACACTAAGTAAAAATGCGGGAAAAAAATTTAAGTTTGAAACTAAGATAAATAAAACAAGAAATAAAGTCTAAAACTCGAGATCGGATCGCAGTCAATGCGATCGTACTCAGATCGCAAAAACGATCGCAAGATTGGATCGTGCCCTGGATCACACCCACTGATCGCAACCACGATCGCAACAAGTGGATCGTAGTCTTTGATCGTGGTCTGTGATCGTGACAATGGATCGCAACAAGGGATCGCACCCAACAATCCTAACCACGATCGCACTATGGGATCGTAACCACGGATCGCAGCAATGGATCGTAACAACTGGATCGTAGCTATGATCGTGATGTGTGATCGTAGTATGATCGAAGTAAAGGATCGCAAGTAGAAACCCTAGGGGTTTATGCGATCACACTTACTTGATCGGAATGGGTAAACTCATAAGGCTTATACGATGGGATTCACAAAAAGCAAACAAGCAAAAAAGAATAAGCACAAATAAGCAAAGACGAATAAGCACTTATTCAAATCTTAACCAAATGAAAACAAGCATAAATTTAAAAACTTTTAAAGCACTAAATAAGCAAACTTTATAAAACAAACTTTAAAAAGATTAAACTTTTAAGGAAACTTAAAAGACAATAAGCTAGATACAAAATAAGCCAAAAAGCATAACAAGCTTAAAGCTTAAATTGTATAAAAACTTAAATAGGAATAAAAAGATAAACTTTTTAATCATACAAACGTCAAAATTAAACAAGATGCATTAAAATTTTGGATAAAAAACAAATCAAAATCAAGAAAGGTAGAAGAAGATTAAAG
This sequence comes from Glebionis coronaria, assembly GCA_025667525.1. Lineage (NCBI taxonomy): Eukaryota > Viridiplantae > Streptophyta > Magnoliopsida > Asterales > Asteraceae > Glebionis > Glebionis coronaria. The sequence continues at coordinate 277,473,855 of CM046879.1, forward strand.
ATGAAAAGCTTAAACTTGAACTTGTAGACTAATGATTCCAACATACAAGATTAAACTAAAGCTTAAACATGAAAGAAAGAAAAGATGAAATTCTAGTGAGAGAAAGTTAACACTTTCTCTCTCTAAAAATTAAAACTACAAAGGAAAATGAAGACTAGCTAACACCCTCCTAATGAAGCATTAGGATGGTATTTATAAGAGAGGGGGAGGCTTGGATGCTCTCTTCTTTCTCTTCTTTTAATTAAAATAGGCGTTCTCCACTTTGGCTCGGGATTTGTCGAGTGATAAAATGAACTCGTCTTCTAATAGTCTTCTTTTAGTAGACTTGGTTCTTCGACTTTATCAAACTTCCGTCTTCAGACTTTTTCTTCGATAAATCTTCAGAATAGGTCTTCGACTTCCGTTCTTCTTGCACTTTTGATCTTTTGACTTCGTCTTTTGTCTTTTTCTTCGATAAAAGCTCGTGATAGCCCGTGTTTTCTTCCTTTTTCATATTTTTATCTTGAAACACAATAAAAACATAAACCACGCATAATTCCGACTTTTACGACATAAAATACACGTTTTGACCATTGCAATGCCCTCATGCAATGCATTAATTTCAAAGCACGGTCACATTTTTCATCATAGATAACCCACCTTGGCCTTTATTAAAACACAAGACATTAAGAAAACTTAAAAAAGATAGAAAATTGCAAAATATTTAAAGGAAGAATAAGTAAAGAAATCTAAGACTTACATTGGGGTTTTGGTTGTCATGAATGATTATCACCCTCAAGTTTCACGTTCCCCACACCAAGCTTATAAACGAGATCATTGTTATTATAAGTTAGCTAACTAACACGAATTCATGTGGCCCAATTATTCACTTAGACTCCCTTATTCCTAGGTGTATCTCTTATATTTTATGATTGTCTTGAATGATCATGAGGATGCATTGTTTGACTTATTTCAATAGTTTATTTAGGCCGAAAATAAAGTAGGACGATTTAATCAATAGTTAGCTAAAGGATAAAATCTTTTAAAACTGCTTCTCGGGACCTCATAAAGTTCATATCTTGGCATAACTCGCTTCACGATTTGAGACCTTTCTCGGACCGATATTTGGCAGCGACTTCATACTTCGAATCTTGAGAGACGTTCTTGAAATTATGTTCTTCTCTTCACAATAGGAATTTCTTCACTTGAAGTTTTTGAGAGATTCTTCAATTTTGGACCACGACTTCTTCATTTTTCTCCAATCTTTATTTTTGGACTTTGATATACAACGATCCGCCTCCTTTTAGAACTTGGATCTATTTATCCTCATACCTTGCTAGGGTATTTTCGGATAGACTTCTCCATGATCTTTTGGGGAGTATTTGCTTTTCGTCGTGTGTCTCGATCCTTCATATTGATTTTTGATAAAATGATTCTTCACATCACTTGGGATTAGCAACAAAATGTAGCCCTCATGCCTTGTTAGGGCCTTTTCGGACTCGCCAACATTCACATCCCGCTTCAATAAGTTATGCCTTAGTTATGAACTCTAATTAATACCGAGCAACTTTTAAACGATCTTGTGTTAGAAGCTAAGTAACTTTTCAAATCGTACAACCTTATTTATTGCAAATAAATTTATTAGCAAGCGATGGGAGAAAAAGCTTATAATCAACTCACATAAATTCATGAAAGAATACCAAACTTATAATTGACTCTATCATCTCTCGTTCTCCACAATTTAAAATCTCAAGGAATGAGACTCGTGGATGCTTAGCTAATTAAATCAAAGTTTTGGGTTTTCAAGTCATCTATAAGATCTTGCAACTTCTTAGACTCTTTCAAGTTTAGAATTTTCATTTTAAAGTTCCCTTGATAAACGACTTTCTAGGATCAATTATAGGAACTTGCGAAAAGTTCTTGTTCTTAACCCCTTAAGACTTTCGCGTTTTAAAGTTCCCTATATAAAAGCCTAGCAAAACTTGATTTAAACACGTTATGGATACTAGCTAGAGTAAACTTGGATAAGTAAACTCGGGTCGAGTCAAAAGATTCATGACGTTGAAAAACTAAAACCACTATATTAAAAATTTATTCTAGTCAAGAAAGTAAATAACGATAACAAAGGAAAATACTACTATACAACTAGGCCAAAATAGATTAAGAATTTTGAAAAATGTCAAAAAATCAAATTTTTCGGTTAAAATGAGGACAAATTCATGGAAAAGACTACTTACTTCGATAGAAGTCCCCCCTACACTTGATATAAACATTGTCCTCGATGTTTAATCATGTGGGAGTAAACTCCCCTACACTTAGGACATTATGCACGTTGTTTAAATCTTGCTAAGGAAGATACAACTATAGTGATGTCAATGTGTACATATAAAATATGAAATATTGAATCACGACAGTTTAGGATAGAACCGGGAAGACGGGTGTAAAACCTGCATGCTTTTACCATGAATAGTACCCTTAAGATCGTACGTACTAGATTTAAACTTTCCTAATATAGCATGATTACGATTCTGTGTTAGGATTTTACGTATTACGTACGTGTTAGAACACGATAAGTATTTACTACGCACGAGCACGTAATAATTATTTGACAATAATTAATCACGAACATGCGATCATGAAATCATGAACGTAATTAAAACAATTATTAATTACGTATATATATTTATTACGAGCGTATTTAAATATATTAGATCACGATAATTACGTAACGAGAACTCATAAAACGCGAACACAAATAATCACGAACGAATAACTAAACATCGAGACACGGAAAAAGGTACGGGTACCCCATGTGGGGCCCCCTACCCGCGGCTACAAGGAGCAAATGGGCCAAGCCCATTTGTAATTTTTACTAAAGGGGGTTAAAGGATTTTTACACTACTCAAAATAACTTTATAGAAGATTTTAGCAAAAACCTAAAACCGTCCTCTCTTCTTCTTTTTGGTCGCCACCCTCAAAACACCACAAGGGGGTGTTTGTTGATCTTGGATTTTGGAATTCTAGTTGGTGATCGTGTTTGTTCTTCGTCCTTTTGATCCACGTATTCGGTAAATCCTTTTTAAACCTTTTCTTTTGATTTGATCTTTTATAAATTAAGAACATGTTATGTTTTTATAAAAACCTAATTAAAATCATGGATCTAACATGAATTAGGATTTAATAAAAATCAAAAGTAATGTTTTAAGGGGTGTTTGTTTTGGCCGCAGCCTACATCGAACCCAAGGGGGGTTTCGGTTTGGCCATCCGACCACCACTGAGACCATATGGTCCCGGTTGGTTGGTGTGGGTCCCACGGCAGCATCAAGACAAGGGGTACCCCGATTTGGTTCGGGGTACGGTGTCGATTTCATGTCCGGTTCATGGTTTTTAGTCTAGATCCGGTTCATGGTGTATGTTTAGTATTATTTTTTTTATGATCTTATGTTAAAAATTAAATTAATAAAATGACATGATTAATTTAATAACATGACTTAGGTTATTTTAATTATTAATAATCATGAAATTAATTAACCTAAGTATTTTTATATTTTAGACTTATAATTAATTAATTATTTAAAAACCATGATTATAATTAATTAATTAACATGACTTAGGTTATATTATTAATAAATAATAATACATGTTTTAACCTAAGTATTTAACTTTATTTAATTAAAAACATGTTATACTTTAATTAAATATTTTAACCTATAGTTTAATTTAATTACATGAAATAATTATTAAACTATACATTATATCTTATGACTTAGAAAATAATCATGAAAACACTTAGGCTTATATACTTAGCTTATTTAACCAGCTTATTTCTAATTATGGAAACTTTCTATTTTTAGAAACTTAATTAAATAAGGCAGCTAATCTATTTATGGAAACCTTCTATTTTTAGAAGCTTATTTATTTCAGGCAGCTAATCTATTTATGGAAACTTATTTAATTAAGGAAGCTAATCTATTTATGGAAACTTTCTATTTTTGGAAACTTTCTATTTTTAGAAACTTATCTATTTTAAGCAGTAATTCTATTTTTAGAAACTTTCTATTTTTGGAAACTTTCTATTTTTGGAAACTTTCTATTTTTGGTAACTTTCTATTTTTGGAAACTTTCTATTTTTGGAAACTTTCTGTTTTTGGAGACTTTCTATTTTTGGAAACTTTCTATTTTAGGAAACCTGCTATTTTTGGAAAGTTACTTATTATTACACAGTAAGTATAATAATACATGAAATACCAGAAATACATAATCAGATTAAACAGAATATAAGATAAACACAGTTTAAGGCTTTAAACAGTAAACCATGGTAAGAACACATAAAATAAGCTAAGACATGACATAAAACCAGCTACGTATTTAGTAAGCAGATACTTATTCATGTATGTATTTATGTAGCACTAGTGATACGGAAGTAGGATTCCTCTCAGCTCATCTTCTTCGTTCACTGGACATAAGGTATGGATTCCCGTCCTTTCAGTATGGACATTCTTTCCTTATTAGGATTCCCCGTATGCAGCCAACTGTTTTCCTAGCATTTGTTTTATACGTTTTTGAATTGCTTATGTTTAATTAGAATACCTAAAGCCATATACATGCATGACCAGTTTCACCTAGTTATGGAGGTACAATAACCATAACATTGGAGGCACCAATGTTATGACTTCACTACGGCGGAGTGATTGCTCGTGGCGTCCCTTCAGCTTTTGGCCATATTATTATATTTATCATGTGGGGCGTATGGGTGAATCCTAGTTACATGTTTTCAGTCAGGATTTCATGGTGAATGTGGTGTGTGCCTTGCATCCTTCACAAGGAGCTGATCCCTCCTACCCAAAAACCAGTATATTAAATTAGAGGCAGCCCCTCTAATTTGCATGATGAGGTCAACCCTCCAAGTATTCATGCACGGTGGATTTTCATGACCTATATTGGCTAATGGTAAAATATGATAAACAGTTTTTTACAAGATAAACATAAAGCTTTTCAAATTATAAACCAGTTTTATCAAGACTTAACTAGGTTACTCGGGACTTAGTTTTCTTCCGCTGTTATATGTTATATGCTTATCCTATTCATGCTTTATTGTACATCCGTGCACTGAGCGTATTTGCTCAGCCGTTTTCCTTTTCTATGTTCCCAAAACGGTAGGTACTCAGGGATGCTCGTAGACACTAAGAGTACGTGCATATAGACTGGAAGCTGTCTAGCCTTCCTTACTTTATGCATTTCCTTTCTTATGATACATTTGCTATGGACATTGTTTAGTCCTTTCCTTTACTATACTATGTTGTGTGTGATGAGCTTTACTTTTGGACTACCGATGTTTGATTCCGGTATTTTCCTTTTATGGTCAAGTAATGTTTAGACATTTTTCCTTGTATGCTTTGATGACACGCCATAATTGCATGTGACATTTCCATTATCAAAATGGGGTGTTACAATTATGGTATCAGAGCCAAGGCTTCGACCTGTAGGCTCTCAAATATGACCTGTGATTAGTGGGTAATCACTACGGTCTTCCAAGAACTGACAGTTTTTTTCATGCATTCATCATTTTAAGCATACATATACATGTCATTGTCGCTGATTTTTGACTAAGTAGTGGTTGGTACAGGACTGGCCCTATTTAGTCGCATGTGTTTTATCGAAACTTTTAAATTTGGGACCGACCCATAGGCGTCCCCTTGATATGTCTTTTGTTTTGGGTGAACTGACCAGAGGCGTTCACTCTCGAGCATACAAAAGTTTTCATAAAACTGCATCATGCATTCATACACAAAAATTTTCTTGCATAAAAGTTTTCTCGTGAAATTTTGGTATAAATTTTTTTCATGTATATATATAGATTTTATGTTTTGATCTGTTTAATCATATGTTTTATGTTATACTGTCAGATGGTTCTCACACTCGAACAGGAGCAGCTCAATGCTGCAATTCAAGCTGCCATGCAAGCTTTGCTTCCTCAACTGAGGAATGACATCAGGGCTGAAGTTCAAGCTGCCAACAATCAGCAGCATTATCAGGCACCTCCTCCTCCTCCTCCAGTGACATTAGAAGTATGGCTGGAGAGATTCAACAAGCTCCGTCCTCGAGCTTTTCAGAAGACAGATAGCCCCAGCGATGCTGAAAGCTGGTTGGCTCACATCGACAAGATTTTCAATGCTATGGGCTGTGACTGTCACACCCCACCATGGCGGAATATGGGGCGCGACGTATGGATATCATCACAACATGGCGTGTCTATAGAGATAACTATATGAAATAAGAAATGTCATAAAATGGAGACACAAAGTCATGACAATATCTCGTCAGACCCATGAGTCTAGGTAAGTAGGTAACAGTCCTACCGCTTACCCAAGACAAACAAATAACATAACCGAACAAATATATGTGTGCCACAGTATCACTTATTAAAAGAACAAATAAAGACTAGGAATGAAACGGGGATTCTCCTTCTATATGCATTCCTAAGCTTCTCCAATCCTAGCCACTTATGTTCTCATGCTTAACCATAGTATCACCTGAAAGAGACACTAAAACACGTCAACATAAAGTTGGTGAGAGTCATAGGTTTAGACTCCAACGCTAAATCAATTACATGCTGTGAATAACAACCATCAACACAATAACATATGGACAATGTGCTACAATTATGTATTAACAACTAGCATTTAAGATCAATCATTCCAAACCAAAATCTAAGGCTCCTACCTTGCCAAACAACATGGTACCATAGATGATCACACTATGTACCTATCCCAAGGCCACTACCTTTTCAAACCACAAGGCCACTACCTTGTCAAACCACAATAACTGAGACGGTACGTGTCCTCCGATCCAAGTCATACACAATCAAGAATCACATAGCTGTTAATCACATAATGTACACACAAGTCCATCTCAAATCACAAACACATTCACATCATTAATTTAGAAAATAACTCAACACAGTGTCTCTTTCATCCCATTTAGAAGTCAAAATCAATAGGAAACATGGGACTATGAAACTCACCTGATAGCTTCTTCACAAGTCCTCGCACTAGCAACAAGCTAACAAACCAAAAACACGAAATCAATACACAAACCAATCACTAAGATGGCTCATCAACCTATGATGGACATCTAGTCTATTCCCGTATAATTACCTCATTGTTAAGCTCTAATCACCCCATTACCCTTCCTTAACAAGTCCCTAACTTGGTTAAGTTTAATAGTTATCACGTTCATAATTTTACACAAAACAGTCCTAGTTTTAGGTCTCAAAACTTTAAGTCAAATGTCAACTTAAACATACCCATGGTTTCTGTAAAAGGAATATTCACACTTTTATACATGTTAGCTAAAACCTCCCACTTGCCCTTACCTTAAAGCTACTGTTAAGGCCCAGATATATGTGTATATATTGCTACCTATCCAGAATTCACTGATTTAAACGTATGAAAAGTTCATTACCATTAGAGGGTCTTACCCTAAACCACAATCTTAGCCCAAGTGCAGCTCCTTACTAAAATATATAAACCATCTCTCATGTTCGTGAGAAGATCCCAATGCAACCCTAAGTACCCCAAACAACCCAAAACTTAAAGAGAAAACAGGCTGAATTCAAAAATTGTTTTGACCTCCGACTGTTGTAACCTGTTTTTGACCCACTTCCCGACGTTATATGATCATCATATTATGATTAATACATCATTAATATACTGTTTTTATATAAACCCAATTACCTATCCAGGGCTAGTTTGATCGCATCTTGAATGTTCCTAGAACTCGAGATATGATCAAAACAATAGACTCAAAATTCTGCCCAGTTTTTAAAAACGGGTTTTAAACAATTTGATCTAATTAATCACCTATAACCCTTAATACAAGCCCTAGATTATATGATCATCATATTATGATTAATACATCATTAATATACTGTTTTTATATAAACCCTAACCCTTATTCCATCATAAGAATGATTAATTAAACATAAAAACAATTTAATTAAAAAGGTTAATGAAGGTTTTTACCTTAAATCTGAAGAAAACCTAATATTTTGAAGAACCCTAATTCTCCTCTACGAAACCCACGAATTTTTCTTTGTCTCCAGGGATTTATGTTTTTTTTATTTATTAGATAACCTTATATAGTGTGTACATAAAATCCTAGTCCAAGTATAACACCCAACTTTCCTTTTTTTTTTCCTTTTTTCCCTTTTTCTCTTTCTTTGGTGCGTCTAAACTGACCCAAACACCCAATAAATTCGTTTTTTTTATTTTATTATTTAATATTATGTTAATAATATTACCTTAATTTTCCTTAATTTATTTCAGCTCCTAAAGCTTCCAAAACCTCAAAACCGTAAAACTAGTCAAATTTACGCGTTTTACCGTAAAAGACGTAAAATATACACTTTTATAAAAAAATCTCAAATTTTGAAATAAACTTTATAACTAAGTCCTAAATGACTTAAAACCATCCCGAAAAATATTCATATGGATAATTACCTCACCCGAGACCTCTAAAGGCTAAACCGTAAATCCTAAAAAAATACTATTACTATAATACTTATACGTATACGTAAACACCACAATATCACCATTTTCATTTCATAGTCACCACTTGTGAGCTCATGAACATGAAATAACCGTTCCTCGATTTACTTATGAGTACTCTATACTCATAAACGATAACCACACCAACCTCGTTCACACAAAATAAACACGTAACAAACAATTCAAGTAAGCACACATAAAATAACCTATAAGTAAGACCAAGTGACAAACCCAAAACCACGGTTGTCACATCACTCCTTCCTAATAGAAATCTCGTCCCGAGATTCACTCCCAAACTCAAACTTATTCTCAGCAAACAAACAAGGATGCATATCCCTGATAAAACCTTCACGTTCAAACGTGAACTCAGTTTACACGAAAATAATCTCAACCAGCAACACATGAGCCTTAACCGTCCGCGAGGAAACTTATCAAAACCATAAAGTTATGTAACCAACCTAACTAAATCTCGCAACTCATCAAACAAGAACTGTCTTGAAACCAAGTTAGGAGCCGTCACATAACTCAACGGGTTTAAAACTGTCACCCCGATTTCAGTCTTACTCATAAATACCATAAATCAAAACTCATCAAAATATAACCACGTATAATAAGGTCTAAAGAACTCTCAAATTCCTTCCCAACTCATCTCTATGTTAACCCTCCAAGTGTTCATTACCGAAAATTACCCAAAACACGAGTTTAAACCATGTTGTCCGAAAATTAACCTTGAACTCAACACTTGTACAATTACTTCGGCCAAGCTACTAACTTCCAATTACGAAACTTTCTGAATATTTGAAAAGTATGTTCCGAGTACATAATTTTAGGCTTTTGAATCACCCAAAAACCTTTAAAAACGAATAAGTTATGACCAAAACGATTTTTCTCAAAATCTGCCTAGGCATTAGCGACAGTTTCTGACAGTTAGCGACATATTTTGACAGATTAGCGACAGTTTCTGCCTACTCCGATTTATACAAAAAAAAAAACGATTTTTAAACCCTAAACCCCCCATTAATTACCAAAACTAGAACCTAATTTATTTTAATCCCAGAAAATTAAAATTCTATTAATTACATGATTTTAACATATTTCACTAAATAAGAACAAAATTTTTATCTTAAGAACAATGACTTTAGGTGATCAAAACCAAAATATTTTAAAATAACCGTGTCATGCTTATATGTTAAAGAATTTATATTCCACCTTATTTGAAACATGATCCTGACACTTCCTTATTTCATCGACTACCAACAACTATTTTTTTCAATTTGCAAGTTCTATTTTTTTACCATGTATAACTCGAAACAAAAGACATCGTTACCCCAAAAAGAAATCTCCACCATCTCAAAATCCTTCACGCCAAAAGTACCGTACAAACAAACACGTGAAATGAGGACCCGAGAAATGCGCTACTACAGAAGTTGAACATCTCAAAGAGAAACGAGCTAGCAACCATCCCAAGAATACAACCGGTAAGTAGAAAATAATTTTACATACATAGGCATAAGCGTACATACACTCAAATCCATCCAACATATACTATACAAACATGTATTAACTCTCTTTCATGCAATCATACTTGAAAGTCCAGTGGTGTTGTGGCACATATATAATTATGTAGGCCTCCATAATTATACATGTTCCCTTTCACCAATGTACTCCCTCCTATGATGACACTTATAAGAAAAAAATACTACACATAACACATAATCCAACAACTCACAAGCACATAACCACACAAGATAAGATCCAAAACCCCATGTATTAAAATAACATAGCCAATGCACGAAACACATAAACTCGTAGTCCAGCTGAACCAGCGTAGACAAAATTCAAAATGTATAAAGAACATGAAAACATAATTAAGCGAAATTCAACAATGACTAGCGTATACGACCATGGTTCCACCCGCACTAATCAAAACTCGTAAAGAAAATAACATGTAATTAAGTATGAACCATAGTAGTTCATAACCTAACAAATACTGCGAAAATAATATTCAAACACATCAATTACTATAAAATGCAAACATACTCCTATGACGCCTATATGCAGGGACCCTTAAGCTATAGACTAGGCTACACGACTAGGCAACCTAATTCTCTATAACCATTGTCTCTGATACCATTCTGTCACACCCCACCATGGAGGAATATGGGGCGCGACGTATGGATATCATCACAACATGGCGTGTCTATAGAGATAACTATATGAAATAAGAAATGTCATAAAATGGAGACACAAAGTCATGACAATATCTCATCAGACTCAGGAGTCTAGGTAAGTAGGTAACAGTCCTACCGCTTACCCAAGACAAACAAATAACATAACAAAACAAATATATGTGTGCCACAGTATCACTTATTAAAAGAAAAAATAAAGACTAGGAAGGAGACGGGGATTCTCCTTCTATATGCATTCCTAAGCTTCTCCAATCCTAGCCACTTATGTTCCAATGCTTAACCATAGTATCACCTGAAAGAGACACTAAAACACGTTAACATAAAGTTGGTTAGAGTCATAGGTTTAGACTCCAACGCTAAATCAATTACAAGCTGTGAATAACAACCATCAACACAATAACATATGGACAATGTGCTACAATTATGTATTAACAACTAGCATTCAATATCAATCATTCCAAACCAAAATCCAAGGCTCCTACCTTGCCAAACAACATGGTACCATAGATGATCACACTATGTACCTATCCCAAGGCCACTACCTTGTCAAACCACAAGGCCACTACCTTGTCAAACCACAATAACTGAGACGGTACGTGTCCCCCGATCCAAGTCATACACAATCAAGAATCACATAGCAGTTAATCACATAATGTACACACAAGTCCATCTCAAATCACAAACACATTCACAACATCAATTTAGAAAATAACTCAACACAGTGTCTCTTCCATCCCATCTGGAAGTCAAAATCAATAGTAAACATGGGACTATGAAACTCACCTGATAGCTTCTTCACAAGTCCTCGCACTAGCAACAAGATAACAAACCAAAAACACAAAATCAATACACGAACCAATCACTAAGATGGCTCATCAACCTATGATGGACATCTAGTCTATTCCCGTATAATTACCTCATTGTTAAGCTCTAATCACACCATTACCATTCCTTAACAAGTCCCTAACTTGGTTAAGTTTAATAGTTATCCCGTTCATAATTTTACACAAAACAGTCCCAGTTTTAGGTCTCAAAACGTTAAGTCAAAAGTCTACTTAAACATACCCATGGTTTCTGTAAAAGGAATATTCACACTTTTATACATGTTAGCTAAAACCTCCCACTTGCCCTAACCTTAAAGCTACTGTTAAGGCCCAGATATATGTGTATATATTGCTACCTATCCAGAATTTACTGATTTTAAACGTATGAAACGTTCATTACCATTAGAGCGTCTTACCCTAAACCACAATCTTAGCCCAAGTGCAGATCCTTACTAGAATATATAAACCATCTCTCATGTTCGTGAGAAGATCCCAATGCAACCCTAAGTACCCCAAACAACCCAAAACTTAAAAAGAAAACAGGCTGAATTCAAAACGTTTTTGACCTCCGACTGTTGTAACCTGTTTTTGTCCCACTTACCGACCTCCAATTTAGTTCTCATTTCTTGATTTAGAAAGCCAACTCAATTACCTATCCAGAGCTAGTTTGATCGCATCTTGAAAGTTCCTAGAACTCGAGATATGATCAAAACAATAGACTCAAAATTCTGCCCAGTTTTTAAAAACGGGTTTTAAACAATTTGATCTAATTAATCACCTATAACCCTTAATACAAGCCCTAGATTATATGATCATCATATTATGATTAATACATCATTAATCTTTTGTTTTTATATAAACCCTAACCCTTAATCCATCATAAGAATGATTAATTAAACATAAAAACAATTTAATTAAAAAGGTTAATGAAGGTTTTTACCTTAAATCAATGGAAGATGAAGAAAACCTAATTTTTTGAAGAACCCTTATTCTCCTCTATGAAACCCACGAATTTTTCTTTGTCTCCAGGGATTTATGTTTTTTTTATTTATTAGATAACCTTATATAGTGTGTACATAAAATCCTAGTCCAAGTATAACACCCAACTTTCCTTTTTTTTCCCTTTTTCCCTTTTTCTCTTTCTTTGGTGCGTCTAAACCGACCCAAACACCCAATAAATTCGGTTTTTTTATTTTATTATTTAATATTATGTTAATAATATTACCTTAATTTTCCTTAATTTATTTCAGCTCCTAAAGCTTCCAAAATCTCAAAACCGTAAAACTAGTCAAATTTACGCGTTTTACCGTAAAAGACGTAAAATATACACTTTTATAAAAAATATCAAATTTTGAAATAAACTTTATAACTAAGTCCTAAATGACTTAAAACCATCCCGAAAAATATTCATATGGATAATTACCTCACCCGAGACCTCTAAATGCTAAACCGTAAATCCTAAAAAAATACTATTACTATAATACTTATACGTATACGTAAACACCACAATATCACCATTTTCATTTCATAGCCACCACTTGTGAGCTCATGAACATGAAATAACCGTTCCTCGATTTACTTATGAGTACTCTATACTCATAAACGATAACCACACCAACCTCGTTCACACAAAATAAACACGTAAACACACAATTCAAGTAAGCACACATAAAATAACCTAAAAGTAAGACCAAGTGACAAACCCAAAACCACGGTTGTCACATCACTCCCTCCTAATAGAAATCTCGTCCCGAGATTCACTCCCAAACTTAAACTTATTCTCAGCAAACAAACGAGGATGCATATCCCTGATAAAACCTTCACGTTCAAACGTGAACTCAGTTTACACGAAAATAATCTCAACCAACAACACATGAGCCTTAACCGTCCGCGAGGAAACTTATCAAAACCATAAAGTTATGTAACCAACCTAACTAAATCTCGCAACTCATCAACAAGAACTGTCTTGAAACCAAGTTAGGAGCCGTCACATAACTCAACGGGTTTAAAACTGTCACCCCGATTTCAGTCTTACTCATAAATACCATAAATCAAAACTCATCAAAATATAACCACGTATAATAAGGTTTAAATAACTCTCAAATTCCTTCCCATCTCATCTCTATGTTAACCCTCCAAGTGTTCATTACCGAAAATTACCCAAAACACGAGTTTAAACCATGTTGTCCGAAAATTAACATTGAACTCAACACTTGTACAATTACTTCGACCAAGCTACTGACTTCCAGTTACGAAACTTTCTGAATATTTGAAAAGTATGTTCCGAGTACATAATTTTAGGCTTTTGAATCACCCAAAAACCTTTAAAAACAAATAAGTTATGACCAAAACGATTTTTCTCAAAATCTGCCTAGGCATTAGCGACAGTTTCTGACAGTTAGAGACATATTTTGACAGATTAGCGACAGTTTCTGCCTACTCCGATTTATACAAAAAAAACGATTTTTAAACCCTAAAACCCCCATTAATTACCAAAACTAGAACCTAATTTATTTTAATCCCTAAAAATTAAAACTCTATTAATTACATGATTTTAACATATTTCACTAAATAAGAACAAAATTTTTAACTTAAGAACAATGACTTTAGGTGATCAAATCCAAAATATTTTAAAATAACCGTGTCATGCTTATATGTTAAAGAATTTATATTCCACCTTATTTGAAACATGATCCCGACACTTTCTTATTTCATCGACTACCAACAACTATTTTTTTTCAATTTGCAAGTTCTATTTTTTTTACCATGTATAACTCGAAACAAAAGACATCGTTACCCCAAAAAGAAATCTCCACCATCTCAAAATCCTTCACGCCAAAAGTACCGTACAAACAAACACGTGAAATGAGGACCCGAGAAATGCGCTACTACAGAAGTTGAACAACTCAAAGAGAAACGAGCTAGCAACCATCCCAAGAATACAACCGGTAAGTAGAAAATAATTTTACATACATAGGCATAAGCGTACATACACTCAAATCCATCCAACATATACTATACAAGCATGTATTAACTCTCTTTCATGCAATCATACTTGAAAGTCCAGTGGTGTTGTGGCACATATATAATTATGTAGGCCTCCATAATTATACATGTTCCCTTTCACCAATGTACTCCCTCCTATGATGACACTTATAAGAAATTAATACTACACATAACACATAATCCAACAACTCACAAGCACATAACCACACAAGATAAGATCCAAAACCCCATGTATTAAAATAACATAGCCAATGCACGAAACACATAAACTCGTAGTCTAGCTGAACCAGCGTAGACAAAATTCAAAATGTATAAAGAACATGAAAACATAATTAAGCGAAATCCAACAATGACTAGCGTATACGACCATGGTTCCATCCGCACTAATCAAAACTCGTAAAGAAAATAACATGTAGTTAAGTATGAACCATAGTAGTTCATAACCTAACAAATACTGCGAAAATAATATTCAAACACATCAATTACTATAAAATGCACACATAATCCTATGACGCCTATATGCAGGGACCCTTAAGCTATAGACTAGGCTACACGACTAGGCAACCTAATTCTCTATAACCATTTTCTCTGATACCATTCTGTCACACCCCACAATGGCGGAATATGGGGCGCGACGTATGGATATCATCACAACATGGCGTGTCTATAGAGATAACTATATGAAATAAGAAATGTCATAAAATGGAGACACAAAGTCATGACAATATCTCATCAGTCTCAGGAGTCTAGGTAAGTAGGTAACAGTCCTACCGCTTACCCAAGACAAACAAATAACATAACCAAATAAATATATGTGTGCCATAGTATCACTTATTAAAAGAACAAATAAAGACTAGGAAGGAAACGGGGATTCTCCTTCTATATGCATTCCTAAGATTCTCCAATCCTAGCCACTTATGTTCTCATGCTTAACCATAGTATCACCTGAAAGAGACACTAAAACACATCAACATAAAGTTGGTGAGAGTCATAGGTTTAGACTCATACGTTAAATCAATTACAAGCTGTGAATAACAACCATCAACACAATAACATATGGACAATGTGCTACAATTATGTATTAACAACTAGCATTCAAGATCAATCATTCCAAACCAAAATCCAAGGCTCCTACCTTGCCAAACAACATGGTACCATAGATGATCACACTATGTACCTATCCCAAGGCCAATACCTTGTCAAACCACAAGGCCACTACCTTGTCAAACCACAATAACTGAGACGGTACGTGTCCCCCGATCCAAGTCATACACAATCAAGAATCACATAGCAGTTAATCACATAATGTACACACAAGTCCATCTCAAATCACAAACACATTCACAGCATCAATTTAGAAAATAACTCAACACAGTGTCTCATCCATCCCATCTGGAAGTCAAAATCAATAGTAAACATGGGACTATGAAACTCACCTGATAGCTTCTTCACAAGTCCTCGCACTAGCAACAAGCTAACAAACCAAAAACACGAAATCAATACACGAACCAATCACTAAGATGGCTCATCAACCTATGATGGACATCTAGTCTATTCCCGTATAATTACCTCATTGTTAAGCTCTAATCACCCCATTACCCTTCCTTAACAAGTCCCTAACTTGGCTAAGTTTAATAGCTATCCCGTTCATAATTTTTCACAAAAAAGTCCCAGTTTTAGGTCTCAAAACTTTAAGTCAAACGTCCACTTAAACATACCCATGTATTCTGTAAAAGGAATATTCACACTTTTATACATGTTAGCTAAAACCTCCCACTTGCCCTAACCTTAAAGCTACTGTTAAGGCCCAGATATATGTGTATATATTACTACCTATCCAGAATTCACTGATTTTAAACGTATGAAAAGTTCATTACCATTAGAGGGTCTTACCCTAAACCACAATCTTAGCCCAAGTTCAGATCCTTACTAAAATATATAAACCATTTCTCATGTTCGTGAGAAGATCCCAATGCAACCCTAAGTACCCCAAACAACCCAAAACTTAAAAAGAAAACAGGCTGAATTCAAAACGGTTTTGACCTCCGACTGTTGTAACCTGTTTTTGATCCACTTCCCCACCTCCAATTTAGTTCTCGTTTCTTGATTTAGAAAGCCAACTAAATTACCTATCAAGTGCTAGTTTGATCGCATCTTGAATGTTCCTAGAACTCGAGATATGATCAAAACAATAGACTCAAAATTCTACCCAGTTTTTAAAAACGGGTTTTAAACAATTTGATCTAATTAATCACCTATAACCCTTAATACAAGCCCTAGATTATATGATCATCATATTATGATTAATAAATCATTAATCTACTGTTTTTATATAAACCCTAACCCTTAATCCATCATAAGAATGATTAATTAAACATAAAAACAATATAATTAAAAAGGTTAATGAAGGTTTTTACCTTAAATCAATGGAAGATGAAGAAAACCTAATTTTTTGAAGAACCCTAATTCTCCTCTATGAAACCCACGAATTTTTCTTTGTCTCCAGGGATTTATGTTTTTTATTTATTTATTAGATAACCTTATATAGTGTGTACATAAAATCCTAGTCCAAGTATAACACCCAACTTTCCTTTTTTTTTTCCCTTTTTCCCTTTTTCTCTTTCTTTGGTGCGTCTAAACCGACCCAAACACCCAATAAATTCGTTTTTTTTATTTTATTATTTAATATTATGTTAATAATATTACCGTAATTTTCCTAAATTTATTTCAGCTCCTAAAGCTTCCAAAACCTCAAAACCGTAAAACTAGTCAAATTTACGCGTTTTACCGTAAAAGACGTAAAATATACACTTTTATAAAAAATCTCAAATTTTGAAATAAACTTTATAACTAAGTCCTAAATGACTTAAAACCATCCCGAAAAATATTCATATGGATAATTACGTCACCCGAGACCTCTAAATGCTAAACCGTAAATCCTAAAAAAATACTATTAATATAATACTTATACGTATACGTAAACACCACAATATCACCATTTTCATATCATAGTCACCACTTGTGAGCTCATGAACATGAAATAACCGTTCCTAGATTTACTTATGAGTACTCTATACTCATAAACGATAACCACACCAACCTCGTTCACACAAAATAAACACGTAAACACACAATTCAAGTATGCACACATAAAATAACCTAAAAGTAAGACCAAGTGACAAACCCAAAACCACGGTTGTCACAGTGACCCCACATACAAGGCGAGGTTGGCATGCTATCGATTCGAAGGCGATGTGCTAAACTGGTGGTTAGAGTTGATGCAGTCTGAAGGTGGTGACGAGTGGGTTGCTGGTTTGACTTGGGCTCAGTTCAAGGACAGGGTGATGGAGCAGTTCTTTCCCAAGACTGAGCACGACAAGCTCAAGAGAGAGTACCATGGGATCCGACAGAGAGCTGGGGAGAATAGCAATGAGTTTATGCAGCGCTTTCTTCGTCTAGCTGGTTTCCTTGGTGCGGCAGCAGGTACTCCTGAAGAGCAGGCACATCACTTTAGATGGGCTCTTCGCACATCGGTCGTAAACAATCTGGTGTGTGCTACGTTCAACACTGTAGCACAAGTAGCTGATGTAGCACGTAAACTGGAGATGCTGCAGGAGAGAGATGAGTTCGGGGAAGCTGAAAGACCCGACAAGAGGTAAACATTCGTATTCAAGCGGTGATCAATCCGTATACTTTCCATATATGTCAATTATTCATCTCTTTAAATGTATCTTCCAGGCAGAAAACTATGGACCGATCTCAGCCGGCTACTCAGCAGCAGCCTCATCATCCCAAGGGAAACGGTCAGACTAACGACCGTTCTGCTACGGATAGGCGTGGCGGTAATGATAATTACCGTAACAACGCTGGGCACTCCAACAGCAGCAGGTCCTAATACTTAAGCATTTCCTTATGATTTCATGTTATAACTCATATTCTGACACATTAGCAAAACTTCTACCAGGAACCATGGAAACGGTAGGGACAAGAACCAGAGAGGTTCGCAGCCTAGCCGTCCAGCTATCACTGGTATTCAATCTTACGATTATCCGCTTTGTCCTTTGTACCCAATTATCATGTCTTATGTAAAATGTTTTATCAGGTTCCCAGCCAGCCAGAGCACATGCTGGAGGATTCACTCATCCTCTTTGCTCTACTTGCCACCGTAGGCACCCAGGACCATGTCGCCGTAATACTGACGCGTGCTTCAAGTTTGGTCTTCCTGGCCATATTATGAAGGACTGTCGTAAGGGCGAGATGGAGGGTACATCGGGACATGCTGATACCCAGCCGCCTCCTACTACCAGGCGTGTCTACACGACATCTCGAGACCAGGCCAACAAGTCTACAGGTACCATCACTGGAATCTTGTATATGTATGGTCAAGCTGCATGTGTTCTATTCGATACGGGTGCTACTCACTCGGTTATTTCTACTGCTTATGCTAAGAACATTAGGATGCTCCCCATGCCACTAGAAAATAGGCTTACTATTTCCACGCCTTTGAGGGACTCTGTATTAATCACCCATGTATACAAGAGTCTTCCCCTAGAATTTGACGATAAGGTTCGACCTGTTGACGCACTTCCGCTGGACATGAATGACTTCGACATGATCTTGGGCATGTATTGGCTATCCAAGCATCATGCCACCATAGACTGCCATTCATATCGAGTTATCTTCGGTGATGTTAATGCACCAGAGTACATTCATAATGGGTTCATACCCGGACGGTCTGTACAAATCATATCTACCCTGCAAGCGCATGCACTACTGTCACATGGCTGCGAGGGTTATCTAGCTACGGTTCACGACATGTATGCTGAATCCCCATCAATTCAGGATCAACCTATAGTGTCAGAATTCCAAGATGTTTTTCCAGCAGAACTTCCGGGCATACCACCTGCACGAGAAGTGGAATTCAATATCGAGCTTATTCTAGGAGTTGAACCAATCTCTAAAGCTCCTTATCGCATGGCTCCCATAGAGCTGAAGGATCAACTGCAAGAACTTCTTGAACGAGGTTTCATTCGACCGAGCGCATCTCCATGGGGCGCACCGGTCTTGTTTGTTAAGAAGAAGGACGGCAGTATGCGTCTTTGTATAGACTATCGTGAGCTCAACAAGATTACCACTCGGAATAGATATCCACTGCCACGCATTGACGATCTGTTTGAACAACTCAAAGGGGCCAAACACTTCTCCAAGATTGATCTTAGGTCAGGCTATCATTAGCTACGGGTCAAGGAGCAGGACATCACTAAGACTGCCTTTCGTACCCATTATGGCCACTACGAGTTTGTAGTTATGCCATTTGGCCTGACAAATGCTCCAGCAATGTTCATGGATTTGATGAACTTAATCTTCCATGAATTTCTGGACAAGTTCATCATTGTCTTCATCGATGACATCCTGATTTTCTCAAAGTCCAATGAGGAACACGAAGACCATCTTCGTACAGTACTACAGATTCTTCGCCAGAAGCAGCTGTATGCTAAATTCTCCAAGTGTGAGTTCTGGTTAGACAAGGTGGCATTCTTAGGTCACATTGTATCAGCTGAAGAAATCACTATGGATCCAGCGAAGGTTGAGGCCATTACTAAGTGGCCAAGGCTGACATCAGCGACGGAAGTCCGCAGTTTCTTAGGCTTAGCTGGCTATTACCGTAGGTTCGTGGAGAACTTTTCCCGCCTAGCACCTACCATTGACCAAACTGATGCGGAAAGGGGAGAAATTCGTCTGGACTGAAGATCGAGAGAAGATCTTTGAAGACCTGAAGCAGAAGCTAGTATCTGCACCTATTTTTACTCTACCATCTGGTACGGGTGGATTTCAAATCTACAGCGATGCATCGGGGAAGGGACTTGGCTGTGTTCTCATGCAACATGGGAAAGTGACCGTGTACGCTTCATGACAACTTAAGCCTTATGAAGAAAACTACCCCACGCATGACCTGGAACTTGCTGCAGTCGTGTTCACATTGAAGATATGGAGGCACTACTTATATGGAGAATCATGTGACATTTTCACGGACCACAAGAGCTTGAAGTATATCTTCACTCAACGTGAATTGAACATGAGGCAGAGGAGATGGTTAGAGATGTTAAAGGATTATGACATTAATCTACAGTATCATCCTGGAAAGGCAAATGTAGTAGCAGATGCTCTTAGCACGAAGTATGGAATGATCAACCGCATTAAAATCGAAGAGGAAATCATTAGAGACTTGGAGCGACTAGACATCGAGATCATGGTACATGGACAGCACGGTTACTGGGCTAATCTTAGAGTAGAACCCGAGTTACTCTCTAAGATCAAGGAAGCTCAGAAGGATGACGGAGAAATCTGGGCGATAGTATAGAATCTGGAAAAGCAGACGAAATTCAGAGTAGATGCAGATGGTATCGTATGGCAGGGCACGAGACTTTGTGTTCCTGAGACCAAGAACTCCGGGAAGCTTTGTTAGCTGAAGCTCATAGCTCCCTATTCTCTATACATCCTGGTTTGACTAAGATGTACCATGACATCAAGCAGTACTTTTGGTGGAGTGGTATGAAACAGGATGTGGCCACTTACGTCTCCAAATGTCTTACCTGCCAGCACGTTAAGATCGAGCATCAACGATCTGGCGGTCTCCTTCAACCGTTAGATATTCCAGAGTGGAAGTGGGAAAAAATCACCATGGATTTTTTTACTGGTCTTCCACCTACCAAGAGGAAGCACGATGCAATTTGGGTTATCGTAAATCGACTTACCAAATCAACTCATTTCTTACCGATCTCAAGGAAGATCCGGTAAGTAAACTCGCAGATACGTACAGAAGAGAGATCATGAGACTCCACGGTGCACCATCCAGCATCGTCTCAGACAGAGATCCTCGATTCACTTCGCGCTTTTGGAAGAGTCTGCAGAAAGCTTAGGGTACACAACTTAAGCTTAGCACGGCTTTTCATCCTCAAACGGACGGACAGTCGAAACGAACCATTCATATATTGGAAGATATGTTGAGGTCATGTGCGTTGGAATGGACGGGTGATTGGGACGATTACATCTGTTTGGTGGATTTTGCATACAACAACAGTTGGCACGCAAGTATCAAGTATGCTCAATTTGAGATGTTGTATGGCAGAAAGTGTCGCGCCCCAATCTGCTGGGATCAGGTTGGTGAGCGAACACTTGAAGGACCAGAAATCATAGAGATGACCAATGAGAAGATCGCAGTAGCTAAGCAGAAAATTCAGGAGGCACAGTCACGTCAGAAGAGTTACGTCGATAACCATCGTAGGGACATACATTTTAATGTAGGAGATCACGTCTTCCTTAAGGTTTCGCCCGACACGTGGTGTTAGACGCTTCGGGATTAAAAGGAAGCTCAGTCCTCGTTTCATCGGACCGTTTGATATCATTGAACGAGTCGGTGAAGTATCTTACCGATTGGCGTTACTTCCGCAGCTTTCGCATGTGCACAATGTGTTTCATGTGTCCTTACTCAGAGGGTACCAGTATCATCCCTTCACATGGTTCAATATCCACTAGAACAGATACGTGAAGATCTCACTTTTATAGAAGAACCCGAACGAGTTCTTGACAGACAAGAACGAGTCATGAGAAAGAAGACGATTCCATTCGTCAAAATTCTATGGAGGGATCATACCGAGCGGGAAGCCACTTGGGAAACAGAGGAGTCTATCCGGGCTTCTTACCCTCATTTCATATTTTGAATTCGGGTATGTTCTTCTTTTCCAGTTTACTTTATCTATAATTCGGGGACGAATTATTCTTTTTAGGGGGGAAGAGTTGTAAAACCCGCATGCTTTTACCATGAATAGTACCCCTAAGATCGTACGTACTAGATTTAAACTTTTCTAATATAGCATGATTACGATTCCGTGTTAGGATTTTACGTATTACGTACGTGTTAGAACACGATAAGTATTTACTACGCACGAGCACGTAATAATTATTTGACAATAATTAATCACGAACATGCGATCATGAAATCATGAACGTAATTAAAACACGAACTATTATTAATTACGTATATATATTTATTACGAGCGTAATTAAATATATTATATCACGATAATTACGTAACGAGAACACATAAAACGCGAACATAAATAATCACGAACGAATAACTAAACATCGAGACACGGAAAAAGGTACGGGTACCCCATGTGGGCCCCCTACCCACGGCTACAAGGAGCAAATGGGCCAAGCCCATTTGTAATTTTTACTAAAGGGGGTTAAAGGATTTTTACACTACTCAAAATCACTTTAAAGAAGATTTTAGCAAAAACCTAAAACCCTCCTCTCTTCTTCTTTTTGGCCGCCACCCTCAAAACACCACAAGGGGGTGTTTGTTGATCTTGGATCTTGGAATTCTAGTTGGTGATTGTGTTTGTTCTTCGTCCTTTTGATCCACGTATTCGGTAAATCCTTTTTAAACCTTTTCTTTTGATTTGATCTTTTATAAATTAAGAACATGATATGTTTTTATAAAAACCTAATTAAAATCATGGATCTAACATGAATTGGGATTTAATAAAAATCAAAAGTAATGTTTTAAGGGGTGTTTGTTTTGGCTGCAGCCTACACCGAACCCAAGGGGGGTTTCGGTTTGGCCATCCGACCACCACCGAGACCATATGGTCCCGGTTGGTTGGTGTGGGTCCCACGGGAGCATCAAGACAAGGGGTACCCCGATTTGGTTCGGGGTACGGTGTCGATTTCATGTCCGGTTCATGGTTTTTAGTCTAGATCCGGTTCATGGTGTATGTTTAGTTTTATTTTATTTATGATCTTATGTTAAAAATTAAATTAATAAAATGACATGATTAATTTAATAACATGACTTAGGTTATTTTAATTATTAATAATCATGAAATTAATTAACCTAAGTATTTTTATATTTTAGACTTATAACTAATTAATTATTTAAAAACCATGATTATAATTAATTAATTAACATGACTTAGGTTATATTATTAATAAATAATAATACATGTTTTAACCTAAGTATTTAACTTTATTTAATTAAAAACATGTTATACTTTAATTAAATATTTTAACCTATAGTTTAATTTAATTACATGAAATAATTATTAAATTATACATTATATCTTATGACTTAGAAAATAATCATGAAAACACTTAGGCTTATATACTTAGCTTATTTAACCAACTTATTTCTAATTATGGAAACTTTCTATTTTTAGAAACTTAATTAAATAAGGCAGCTAATCTATTTATGGAAACCTTCTATTTTTAGAAACTTATTTATTTCAGGCAGCTAATCTATTTATGGAAACTTATTTAAATAAGGCAGCTAATCTATTTATGGAAACTTTCTATTTTTAGAAACTTATCTATTTTAAGCAGTAATTCTATTTTTGGAAACTTTCTATTTTTGGAAACTTTCTATTTTTGGAAACTTTCTATTTTTGGAAACTTTCTATTTTAGGAAACCTGCTATTTTTGGAAAGTTACTTATTATTACACAGTAAGTATAATAATACATGAAATACCAGAAATACTTAATCAGATTAAACAGAATATAAGATAAACACAGTTTAAGGCTTTAAACAGTAAACCATGGTAAGAACACATAAAATAAGCTAAGACATGACATAAAACCAGCTACGTATTTAGTAAGCAGATACTTATTCATGTATGTATTTATGTAGCACTAGTGATACGGAAGTAGGATTCCTCTCAGCTCATCTTCTTCGTTCACTGGACATAAGGTACGAATTCCCGTCCTTTCAGTATGGATATTCTTTCCTTATTAGGATTCCCCGTATGCAGCCAACTGTTTTCCCAGTATTTGTTTTATATGTTTTTGAATTGCTTATGTTTAATTAGAATACCTAAAGCCATATACATGCATGACCAGTTTCACCTAGTTATGGAGGTACCATAACCATAACATTGGAGGCACCAATGTTATGACTTCACCACGGCAGAGTGATTGCTCGTGGTGTCCCTTCAGCTTTTGGCCATATTATTATATTTATCATGTGGGACGTATGGGTGCATCCTAGTTACATGTTTTCAGTCAGGATTTCATGGTGAATGTGGTGTGTGCCTTGCATCCTTCACAAGGAGCTGATCCCTCCTACCCAAAAACCAGTATATTAAATTAGAGGCAGCCCCTCTAATTTGCATGTTGAGGTCACCCCTCCAAGTATTCATGCACGGTGGATTTTCATGACCTATATTGGCTAATGGTAAAATATGATAAACAGTTTTTTACAAGATAAACATAAAGCTTTTCAAATTATAAACCAGTTTTATCAAGACTTAACCAGCTTACTCGGGACTTAGTTTTCTTCCGTTGTTATATGTTATATGCTTATCCTATTCATGCTTTATTGTACATCCGTGCACTGAGCATATTTGCTCAGCCGTTTTCCTTTTCTATGTTCCCAAAACGGTAGGTACTCAGGGACGCTCGTAGACACTAAGAGTACGTGCATATGGACTGGAAGCTGTCTAGCCTTCCTTACTTTATGCATTTCCTTTCTTATGATACATTTTCTATGGACATTGTTTAGTCCTTTCCTTTACTATACTATGTTGTGTGTGATGAGCTTTACTTTTGGACTACCGATGTTCGATTCCGGTATTTTCCTTTTATGGTCAAGTAATGTTTAGACATTTTTCCTTGTATGCTTTGATGACACGCCATAATTGCATGTGACATTTCCATTATCAAAATGGGGTGTTACAACGGGTACACGGGATCACGGTCGTCAAATGTCATCAAAAGTGCTCTTTGAAGCTTTAATCCCTACACATCATAAGGAACAAGACAACAAACACTACGGGGCTCCCCCTACACTTATTATGAAAACGGTAAAGGATAGATCAACAGGTTTCCTCCCGAGAAGCGCTTTTTTTTGTTAACCGAGTCACGAACCTGACTCGACCCAGAACTAATTCAAGGGAAACATGGTGAGGGATGGAATCATTTCATGAGAGATGTCCTCACCAAAGTACAACTTCACACACTGGCCATTCACTTTAAAATTAGGCCCATTTGGTTGCGAAAGCTCAATGGTGCCATAGGGGAAGACATTGGCAACGGTGAATGGACCAGACCAACGGCTCTTCAGCTTGCCCGAGAAAATCTTTAACCGAGAGTTAAAGAGTAAAACTTGATCACCGATGTGAAACTCTCGGTTCTTAATCCTTGCATCATGAATGATCTTGGTTTTCTCCTTATAGATCAATGAATTCTCATAAGCTTCATTCCTTAGTTCATTTAGCTCGTTGAGTTGAATCTTTCGAAGATCACCGGCTTTGTTGATATCAAAATTGGCCCACTTCAAGGCCCAATATGCCTTATGCCCCAACTCAATAGGGAGGTGGCATGCCTTTCCGTACACAAGATGATATGGAGTGCCACCAATCGGCGTCTTATATGTGGTACGGAAAGCCCACAAAGAATCATCTAACTTATCGGCCCACGAGGCACGATGCTCTCCCATAGTTCGCTCTAATATTCTCTTCAATCCACGGTTAGATATCTTGGCTTGACCATTTGTTTGAGGATGATAAGCTATGGAAATATGGTGATTGACATCGTACTTAGCCATGACTCGAGTAAATTGATCATTGCAAAAATGAGTCCCACAGTCACTGATGATAGCACGAGGAACACTGAATCGAGCAAAAAGCTGCTTCATAAATTTCACAACCACCCTCGCACCGTTCGTAGGGAGAGCCTTTGCTTCAACCCATTTAGATACGTAGTCAACGGCTACGAGGATTTACTTGTTCTGTTTGGATGATGGAAATGGCCCCATAAAGTCGATACCCCATACGTCAAAGATTTCACATTCTTGTATGAAATTTTGAGGGATCTCATCTTTATGTGTGATCTTGCCTTGTCTTTGGCAAGCATCATAATGTTTAACCATTTCGTGTGCATCACGATAAATGGTGGGCCAATAAAATCTAAAGTCGAAAACTTTCTTCGCGGTGTAATTGGGACAAAAGTGACCACCAGTGGGTCCTTTATGGCAAGATTCAAGGATTAATAAAGCTATTGGCCCATCAACACACCGACGAATGACAAGATCCGCACATTGTATAAAAAGGTAAGGGTCGTCCCAAAAATAGTGCTTAATGTCTTTAAAGAACTTTTTCTTTTGTTGGGACGTTAACCCTTCCATGAGAATTCTAACCGCCAAATAGTTTGCAATGTCCGCAAACCATGGGGTTTCATCAATACTGGAGTTAATAGACATCAAGGCCTCAAGGGGAAAAAATTCATTATTCTCTTGATTTGGGAGCTCCCCTTGATAAGGATCCTCGATTCTACTAAGATGATATGCGACTAGGTTTTCCGCTCCCTTTTTGTAATGAATTTCAATTTTGAATTCTTGAAGGAATAAAACCCAACGAAGAAGTCTTGGTTTGGAATCTTGTTTTGTTAACAAGTACTTCAACACGCAATGATCGATATAGACAATGGTGGTGGAAAGAACAAGATAGGGGCGGAATTTTTCAAAAGCATACACTACAGCTAAAAGCTCTTTTTCGGTAGTGGTATAATGAAATTGAGCCCCCGTCATTGTCTTTCTAGCATAATGGATTGGTTGAAAGTGTTTGTTCACTCTTTGTCCAATAGCTAAATCGCTAGCATCACACATCAATTCAAAAGGTAACTCCCAATTAGGGGTAACCAAGACAGGTGCCTAAGTTAATTTATCCTTAAGAAGATTTAAAGATTCAATACACTCTTTAGAAAAGATAAAAGGAGTATCTTTTTCCAAGAGGTGGGTCATCGGTCGAGCGATCATAGAAAAATCTTGAATGAAACGACGTTATAAGCCCGCATGACCAAGGAAACTTCTCACACCCTTCACGGTTGAAGGTGGAGGTAATTTAGCAATCACTTCAACTTTAGCACGGTCGACTTCAAGACCGGCTTTGAAGATTTTATGACCAAGAACAATACCTTCTTTTACCATGAAATGGCATTTTTCCCAATTAAGAACGAGACGAGTGTCTTCACACCGTTTGAGCATACGTTCTAAATTGGCAAGGCAAGAAGAGAAAGAATCACCATAGACCGAGAAATCATTCATGAAGACTTCCATAGTTTCTTCAACCATGTCATGGAGGATAGCCATCACACACCTTTGGAAAGTCCCAGGAGCATTGCATAAGCCGAAAGGCATTCTTTTGTAAGCAAATGTTCCATAAGGACAAGTGAATGTGGTTTTCTCTTGGTCTTTGGGATCGATGGGAATTTGAAAATACTCGGAGAAACCGTCTAAGAAGCAATAGTAGTCATTACCTGCTAAACGCTCGAGCATTTGATCCATGAAAGAAAGAGGGAAATGATCCTTGTGAGTGGCATCATTGAGCTTGCGATAGTCTATGCAAACTCGCCAACCCGTGACAAGTCGAGTAGGAATCAACTATTTGTTTTCATTGGGAACAACGGTTATTCTGTCTTTCTTAGGCACACAATGGACGGGACTAACCCATGGCGAATCCGAAATAGGGTAAATCATTCCGACATCTAGAAGTTTGATAACCTCTTTCTTGATGACGTCATGAATTTTAGGATTAACTCTTCTTTGGCTTTGGATTGCGGGTTTGAAGTCATCTTCCATGAGAATTTTATGAGTACAAAAGTTCGGATCAATTCCGCGGATGTCAGAAATTTTCCAAGCAATTGCTTTCTTATGAATCTTCAGCACGTCGATAAGTCGAGATTTTTCTTCTTCTTTTAAGTCCTTAGCGATGATGACGGGTAACTTCTTATTGTCTTCAAGGAACACGTATTTGAGATGAGACAGTAGATTCTTAAGCTCTAAATCCGGAGGATTATCGATGGAAGGCGTAGTCAAATTCGGATCATCGATAGAGATATCCTTAGGAGAAGGTGGAGAAATATGGTCCTCATTGAGAAGTTTCTCAATGGTACGAATGTCTTCTTCCCAATCGGTGGGAGAATCGTCATATTGTAAGTCCACATCCCCTAAGGTTGCTTCAAATTCTTTCAAAAGGAAATCACTTTCTCCAAATGGAGTCAATGATGGAACAATAGAGGCAACGGTCTCAACAATGGGTAGAGAAGAAGAACCACTTTTACAAGCGTCTTTGAAATGCTCTTCACGAGCCTCATCAAGTACGTCAATGAAATTAACGCTCTCGTTTTTATAAGGTTGCTTAGAAAGTTTACCCATGTTGAAGACAATCTTATCGTCACCAACTGTCATGATTAATTCTCCCGCGGCTACATCGATGAGAGTGCGACCGGTCCTCAAGAATGGACGTCCAACGATTAATGGAACACGGGGGTCCATTTCGTAGTCCACGACAACAAAATCCGCCAGAAAGGTGAATTTGTCGACACCGACGAAGACATCTTCGGCTATCCCCACCGGATAAGCAACCGTACGGTTAGCTAACTCCAATGTCATTCATGTGGGGACTAGCTCGGGTAGAGAAAATTGTTTCCAAACACTTAATGGCATTAAGTTTATACTAGCACCTAAATCGGCTAGGGCCATACAATTCTCTACCCGGGGGAAGTTGCAAGGAATGAGAAAACGACATGGATCACCAAGTCTGGTTGGTAATTTCCTTAAGAGCACTACGGAGCAATTCTCATTAAGTTGGGTCTGAGCGATATCAAGAAGATTTTCTTTGTCATTGAGGAGATCTTTAAACATTTTAGCGTATTTCGGCATGTGAGCGAGAGCCTCAGCAAAGGAGATGTTGAAATTCAATTGTTTGAACATTTTAAGAAAGTTCGAAACTTAAATATCATCCTTATTCTTCAACTTCTCTTTCCTCAACCTTGAGGGATAAGGTATATCGGGTTGAGATGAAGGCTTTGGAATGGAATTCTCACTCACATCCTTGGGTGGTGGAGGGGTGGAAGTAGAAGGTGGAGGAATTGGTGAAGGGGGATCTTTTTCCTTTGTCACACTTACCGATGTAGGTGTAGGAATCTCGGGTTCCTTTAAACCTTTGCCACTTCGGGTGGTGATTGCTTTCATCTCCCCTCTTGGATTAGCAACGGTGTTACTCGGAAGGGAACCCGAACCAGAGGCTTGATTACTTGGGAAGAAACTAGCCATCATATCCCATAAGTCATTCGTATGACTGCTCAAAGAGTTTCTCATATCGGCTCGAAGATCAATCCCTTGTTTCGTCATATCTCCTTTTAAGTTGATGATTTGATGCTGAAGATTCTGCACCAGCGCGTCATTAGTCCTCATGTAAGTTTCAACCTCGTGATTAAATGCGGTGGGTTGGTTGGAAGGAGGAGCATGGTAGGCAGGTGGTTGATAAGCGGGTTGTTGGTAAACTTGATTATTTCCTTGAGGTGGATACGGGTTTCTTTGGGTTTGGTATTGATTTGGAGCTCGAGTTTGGTTTTGATTGTTGCGGTTGAAATTGTTTTGGTTTTGAGGAGGAAAACCGGGTGGTGAAAGGAAGTTGTTAGAACGATAACTGAGCAAATTTCGGTCACCTTGAGGAAGAGCTTGATAGCCTCCCGTAGAAAAGTTACCGTTAGCGGCATACACATTTTCTGGATTGTCATGAGTCGAAGGACAATCGGTGTATGAATGAGAACCTCCGCAAATCTCACAAGAAGTTGCTCAGCTTTAGCTTGTTGTTGTTGATTCGAAGCTATGAGTAGTATATTTTTGTTCATTTCGGCCATCATGTGGGTGAATTCGGTCATATCCGGGGTTGATGAAGTAGAAGAAACATTTGCCCTTGGGTTATTCCTTGAAGAAGCGGATGAATCCCAATTTTTGTGGTGAGTGGTCATGTTGTCTATAAGCTCTCTACACTCCTCATGTCGTCTCTTCATGAATGTACCATCGGCGGCAGCATTAATCGTATCACGATCACGAAAAGTTAAACCATTGTAGAAAGTATCAATAAAAGTAACGGGGAGCATGTTATGGTTCGGACAACGGTCGATCAAGACATTATATCGTCCCCAAGCATAAAAAAGAGACTCATCAGGTTCTTGAGTGAATCCAATGATTTGGTTGCGAAGACTAATGACCATGTATGCTGGAAAGTAGCGCGACAAATTTTTTTAAGTCATGTCATTCCATGTATGAATTGAGTTTTTGGGCAGACGATCAAACCATTTTTCGGCATGGTGGGATAAAGTGTGTGGAAAAAGGTGAAGGTGAAGAAAATCCATGGAAGCACCGGACAGTTTCATGCTTTGAGTGACGGTAATGAATTTGTCGAGGTGTTTGTTGGCATCATCATCCAGTAATCCTCGAAAAGGACAAGCGTTTTGAACTTGCTGAATCATGTGATGCTTCAACGAAAACTCAGGAGCCGTGATTTGTATCAGCGTAATCGGTCCTCCACGTCCGTTCATTGTTGGCTGACAAAGCTCCTCCATCGTTCGAAGGTCAGGTGGGGGAACATTGTTGTTGTTGTTGTTGTTGTTGTTATTATTCAAATTAGGTTGAGGTGGGTTGTTATTATTGTTATGCACACCGGCCATATTTAAGTCTCTAAGAGTCTCGGGCTTAGAATAAGACGTAGATCGAGTACGCATACACTAAAATAAAAGAAAATATTTTAGTTTTTTTTATCTTTTTTATTGTTTTTGGATTTTTGAAAATTTTATATTTTTAGGATTTTTTGAATGTTTTTGTTGTTGAAAATAACGTTCCAAAAGAACGGATCCCAAAATCCAAATTTTCACATGATGAGATGTCATTATACATGATCTCATCGTTCTTTTCGGGCTTTAAATGCATAAAAATGTCATAAAATACCACATATATATGCTTTTGTTTGTTACTTGTGTATTTTAGGTATGGATATCGTGAAAAAGACAAAAGATCACAAGAAACAAGGAAAAACGGACACGAGAAAGAAGCCGTACAAAGAACCGGGCCCTAGATCATGAATTACCCAACATTTACCCTTGAAGACTTAAAGATATGCAAAATTTATCCTCAAACAATGAAGAAATGACCTCTCAAAACCCTTGTGAATTCATAATTACAAGATTGGTCCCTTAAGTTTGTCAAAATTGCAAAAAAGTCCTTCAACTTTGAAGAAATGGCAAGATTTGTCCCTCATCAAATCTAATTTGTCAATTATGGTCCCTCATAAAGGCAAAGATACAATGAAGACCTTTGAAGATCAACAATATCCAAGATCAGTCCTTGAACTATCCAAAAATGGCAAAAATAACCCTTTAAACCTTTTTGAAAAAGTTTTGTGCCAAAAGTGTGAAAACCATAACTTTATTAACAAAGGAATGCGTTTTTGTTGGCTGAAATACTTATTATACAATTTTTCCCAAAGAACAAGGACTAAAGTTGTGCAATGAAACATTCAAACAAGTAAAACGCGCCAAACAACTTTACACTCCTAGAAAATGGATTATAACACTTACTGTTCACCTTTCACCACCCATAATTTACTTCACTTAAACAAAGGGTTAATTTAAATTACTCTGTCACATGTGTGATTCACACATGTAGAAACTCATCCCACATCAAAAACCCTCACTCCCACTCACCATGGACCCCACCCCCAATTCCCTTTCAACCAATCAGAGACAACTTTCTCTCCAAGTAAGCTGACGTGTCAAGATCAACAGCCCACACTCTTAGCTTAACCCCAAAGCTAAAAAAAACGTCTAGGATCATTTTGGACAGCTCATCAACAACAAACGGCCTCAAGTGCTCAAGGACAATTTGGGAATTTCACTTCTAGGGTTTGTGAACAGTGTTAGCATAACATATGTCTATAAAAGGAGACCTCGACCTGTGAGAGTCCCTTTGTTCCAGTTTTACCTTTTAAACTTGTAATTCCTTTTTGAAATTTATAAAAGTTGGTATTTTGAGAAAATTGTAATTCCTTTTTATGTTTTTGAAAGTTGGTGTTGTTTAAAGGTGATTCTGAGTTCCATTTGTTGTTATAAGTGTGCTTGAATCATTTTGTTCAAGGACGTTTATGTTTGGTAATTTTTTCAAGTTTGAAAAAGCTTGAAAGGAGGTTTCTAAATTTGCTTATTATTGTGTACTAACCCTTAGCCAAAGGCCTTAAGCTCCTTCAAGCTTGTTGACACCAAGCCTGAGAAGAGTTTTGAGCTCTTGGTTGAGTTGTTTGCTGATTTGTGTTGAAGATATATCATAATCAAAACCTGTTCTACTTTGAACATCAAAAGGTTTTGATCTTCCTTTTTGAAGAACCTTGGTCTTGTTCTAGTTGTTGAACAAGGTCCAAGGAGCATAGCTGGCCCTCCTAGGATGTTGTGGAGGGCAAGTATAATCCCTTGTTTAAGATTCCTCTAAAAACATTTCATGATACTGTCTGTTTTGCATTTTGGTATATGATTTGGTGATTCTGTGTTTATGCTTTGTGTTTTATGGTTGCAATCTGTTAGTTGTCACCTAGTGTAGTTGTTTGAATGATAAAATCAGTAGGTTATGTTTAAAAATAACAAGTTGCTTTGAAAAGTGGTGGATTAAGGACTGTTTGGGTTTACTGGTTCATAAGGCCTTGTGGCCTTGTGCCCTTGGTTCTTAGGGTTTGGGAAGTCTAAACAAGTCATTTTGAACAAGTTTTAGCCATTGGTTAAGTATCTGAAAGTTTGGAAAATGGATTGGAAGTTTTGCTAAAATCTGATAAAAGTGCTTTTGAAATTGGTCAAACACATCAGATCCAATAACTTCTTTGTTACTTGGATCTAAGGTCTGAAATCAGGTTTGGGAATAGTTTGGGTAATAAGCTATCTATTGGTTATCTGGTTGTTGAATTTGGTGGCTTATTGTGTTTGGTATAGCTTATCAAAGTTGGCTGAAGTAGTCATTTGCATCAGCAAAGTGACCACCTCATTTGGTGTCTGCATTGTGATTTCTAGCATAAGGATAGTTGTTTTGTTGCTTGGACTCTATTTGTGTGCTGCTTGTGAGGTTATTTGGATACTTGGATTTATCTGTTGATAGCTTATAATCTTACTGGCTTATTGGCTTATTTGTGCCAAAACTTGTCAAGACTACTCAACTGGTAGGCTTTGATTCACAAGGTTTGCACTCAAACCTTGATCAGCAGGGTGAAAAACAAGTCTCAACACTTCATTAAGTCTGTCAACGTCCATTTTGTTCCTGTCAGCGTTTGATTTTCACTTGTCAGCGTTTGACTTTTGGTCAAACTTGGTCACATAGCTTATTGAATCTGTTTTGCTTATTGGTACATGCAACAACTTAGTTTTTGTGATAGAACTTATTTTTCTCAGCTTAATATCAAGTCTGGAAGGTAACAAGTCTTTTGGTTAAGCTTTTGTTAGGAAACTAGCTTATTTGGCTTTTTCAGAGTGCTTATTGGCTCTCACAGCTTATTCTACTTGTATTTTTGTGATTTTCTTAATTAATTATTCTTAGTTAAGTTATTTGTGAGCTTTTGCAAAAAACTAGAGCTTCTGAAACAACCTAGAACTCAAACCCGACTATTTTGTCGTTTTGTGGATTTGACTTTGCTTATTTTTGGCTTATTGAGTGTGCTTTTTCAAAATTTCTTTTTACAGATCTCTTTAGCATCCCAAAAGAAGGTTGTGTGTCAAATTAGATCTTATGGCATTAGCTTATTGCTTAATGGGCTAAAAAGCACAATAAGGATAAGCTGTTTGTTTAATAAGCTGTGATAAGCTCACTTCCAGCTTTTGGGCCTTTAGAGTTTTGTGCTTAGAATTAAATTTTGAGTCAGATTGGGCTTTCAAGTCAATTGGGCCAAGTTTGACTTTTTGGGCTAAAAAGCCCATTAGTGTTGACTGTTTTTGGTTTTGGCCCATTTGAGGGCCCAATAGAGGTATTCTGGTCATTTCACTTTCATTTTCTGTTTAATTAGGTCAAAATAAACTAATTTGCAATTTTTTAGAATTTTTTATAATTTTTGGATTTTAATATTATTTTATTATTATTTTTCAAATTTCACATTTTTTCACTTTTTACATTTTTCTTAGCTTAAATACATTAAAATAGGATTTTAGAAACTTTTAGATTAATTTTATCATCATTAGGTTAATTTTTATAATTATTTTAAGTTTTGATAGTTTTTAAATCATTTTAAATAGTTTTTATTAGTTTAAAAATTTCTAAAAATAGTTTTTAATCTTTTTAGGTCATTTTAGAGGTTTACCAATTGAAAAATCTTTATTTGAGCTTTTTATAATTAATTTGATTTTTAGGGCTTTAATTAGCATTTAAAAATTGAATATTTAATTAATTAAAAGGTTTGAAAAAGTTTTTATCATTGGTAAACTCTTAGTTTATTTATTTTGATTTTTGGTGAATTTTTGGTAATTTTTAGAATTAATTTTTAATTTAGCTTATTTTACGGTTTTACGTAGTCTTAGTAGTAATTAATTTCACGTCTTCGTCATTCTCTTTTCTCACCCCCTTCTAACCAATATTAATCTCAAATCTTGCTACATTTTAGTCACACACATATACCTCCTTGGGAAACGAACTTGGAACATCACTTAGGGTCATTTGTACACGGTTTTCCTAAACCGTTGTATTTAATACTTTTACCCTATTTTCCCTGCTTTTCCTAAAGGTTTGGTAAAACACTACAACCATTTTGGCGCCGCTGCCGGGGAAATGTGTCGTGATTAATTTGTCTTGTTGTTTTTAATATTAACCATAAATAGTATTTGTATTAGTAGAAATCTACTAATACATATTATTGGTTTTTTGGTTTTTCTTGTGAAATTATTATTACTATATTGTATTAAGTATCACAATAAATATAAAATATCTCCAAAAGTGTGAAAACACAACCTTAATTGGGATTTGATCTCCTAATTATTGTATTTGAATCTCAAACAAAAAGAAAAAGGCAAAAATAGATAAATACTTTCGTGAAGCTCGATTTTGAAAAATACGAACTATAAGGTGGGTATAATGCGGGTATTATAAAATATACCCTAAGGAAAAAGGCTCTTAAGTGCTTCACGACGCTTCGTTTCCCCGCTTGCTTGTGAGTATTTTGAGATTGAAGGCTAATAGAGGGTTTTGCCGCCCAAAGTATTATTACTTATAATATATTTGCTTGGTTTTCTTTGTGATTAAACCCTCTTGAACAATTTGGTTTTCACCAAAGTTCTAAAGTCATTCGAAGGCGTTCACTCCACGTGATCGTTTTCATTCCTTTGAGGCTTCTTTAATCAAGAGTTTGATTCAAGGAGAGATTTGGTAGATTGTTGTCTACGAAGATACACCAAAATCCAAAAAAATTAAAAACAATCAAAAACACAAAAAAATTGAAAATTCACAAAACACCCAAAAAGAATCTTCTTTGCTCACCTCCCATTCTTCGTGAAGTTTATGATCACTCGTAATCAAGCAAAACGAGCTCGTAAACTTCTTCAAAAGCAAGCCAATCAAGACACGTTGATTGAAGAACAACCTCCAATTGTTGAACCTATTGTAGAACAAGAAGTCGTCATGGCTAATCGTACTATGATGGAGTTGCTACAAGCACCCACCGAGGGTTTTGGATAGGCCATTGTGATTCCCGCTATCCTTGCGGAGAATTTCGAGATTAAGACGGGTTTAATGTCGATGTTTCAAGCTAATAAGTTTAGAGGTCATGAGAAAGACAACCCGCATTATCACATTAGGAATTTTAATCGTCTCACCGCCACTAGCAAGTTTAAGGATGTTCCACATGACGCCATTAAGAAGATGTTGTTTCCATACTCGTTGGATGGACCCGCAAAAATTTGGCTTGAGAAAGAACCGCCAAATTCGATTTTGACATGGGGTGATCTCGTTTCTAAGTTTATGAACTAATTTTTTCCACCATCTAAAACAACACATTTGAAAAATGAGATTTCAAGATTTGTTCAAAGAAATAATGAAAGTTTTTCAATGGCATGGGAACGCTTTAAAGAAATGTTACATGAATGTCCACACCATGATTTTTTGGAATTTCATCAAATTGATACTTTTTATAATGGGCTTAATGATCATGAACGAGATTACTTGAATGCCGCCGCGGGTGGTAATTTTTGATGCAAAACGACCGATGAAGCTTTAAAGATTATCGAGAATAGATCTAAGGTTTATAGCCCTCGTAACACACCGAGTGTTGCGAATTTGGGTTCGTCATCGTCGTCATCGTCTCGTAGCATTAATGCCTTACATGATGAAGCTAATGAGGAAAATCGGTTTTTTGATAGATTTGCTAATCTTATGGCTCATTGGAAAGCTCAAGAAGCTTCAAATTCCGCTTCGGTTAAAGCGGTTGCTAAGAGTTGTTTGTCTTGTGGTGGAGCTCATGATCTTTCCGAGTGCATTACCGCGGATGGTAACACTTCGAGTGCTTACGTAGCAACGGGAACTTATAATCAAAACGGCCAAGGTTCCCGCCCAAATCAAGCTCCACCAAATCAAAATGCTAATAACTATCGAAACAACAACCAAGGTGGTAATTATCAAGGCAATTCACGTAACTACAACAAAGGGAATTATCAAAGTGGGAATGGACAAGTCACTAATCAAAACCAAAACTGTGATTCAAAACACTACACAAGGTTTTCAAAATGCTCACACTAAAAATCTTCAAGGAGAATTTTTGGATTATGCTAAAGCAAATGATGCTAAGTTTGATAACATGCAACGTGAGATGATTACCTTAAGATCCGAGTTAAAAAAAGAGCTTAAAATCGAACTTGCTAATGAACTTAAAACTCATGCAAACAAAATGGAAGGAAATGTTTAACGTCTTCAACAAAACCAACAAAAGATGGAACAAGGACAACATGAGATTAAGCAAGAATTGTTAAAAGCGGATGCTAGGCAATCAAAATTTGAGGACCGAATGGCAAAAATGTTTGAAGCAATCATGTGTAAACCCTCTTCCTCGGGTGGTCTTCCTAGTGATACCATTGCAAACCCGAAGGGAGAAATGAAGGTTATTACTACACGAAGTGGTAAAACTTTCAAGGAACCAATCTCTCCTCCAAGTACTTCTACGGAGAAGGAAATCGAGAAAGAGCCCGAGGTGGTGGTCGAAAAGGAGCACATTACAATCCCACGAAGTACCGCTCATACCACACCTACGGTTGAACCAATACCAATTGTGGAACCCGAGATTCCAAGGCCGTTGCCTAATGTCCAACCCACACCACCCTTACCTTACCCTTCGAGACGAAACAAAGAGAAATTGAAAGGACGTAACAAACAACAAATCGAGCTTTTTATAAAAATGTTTCAACAAGTGCATTTTGATGTGAGTTTAGCCGACGCGTTGTTGTATATGCCTCGTTTCGCTTCCACTTTTAAAAGTATGATGAGCGATAAGGAAAAGCTTTCAAAGCTTGCTAATTGTTCTTCGGTTTATCTTAACCGCATACCGGAAAAAGTTGGTGACCCTGGAAAGTTTCTCATTCCTTGTGACATACAAGATATGAAAGAATGCCTCGCCTTGGACGATCTTGGTGCGAGCATTAACTTGATTCCATTTTCCATTTGGAAATCGCTTTCGCTTCCGGCTCTTATTCTTTCGAACATGTCTATCGAGATGGCCGATCATTCTACGATTTTAGCATGTGGCGTAGCCGAAGATGTTTTCGTGAAAGTGGGGAAGTTCTACTATCCCTTTGATTTTATAGTAGTTGACATCCCCGCGGATCCTCAAGTTCCTCTAATTTTAGGTCGTTCATTTTTAGACACCTCGAGATCGCTTATCGACGTTCATGCAAGAACTATCACTTTGAGATTCAACGAAGAGGAACTTGTTATAAACGCTACTAAAAACTCAAAACCTTCTCATGTTTATGCAATCGCTACCATCAATCACATTGACTTAGTTGATGTGGTTTGCGATGAGTTTTCACAAGAAGTGTTAGGTATTTTCGATAGCTCGTCAAGTGCCAATCCCACTATTTTGGATCCGATTCTTGCTAATTCTACACCAAATCACACTCCATTCCAAGGAGGCGATTTCACTTCAAATGAAATCGACAATGAAGATGAGGTGTTGATTAGTGATGATACTTCTATTCCACCATTTCTTCCGCCGATGGAAGTTATGAGTGTTGAACCAAAATCTTCAATCGAGGAACCACCTTTCCTTGAATTGAAAGATCTTCCTTCTCACCTTGAATACGCATTCTTGGAAGGTGATGATAAGTTACCGGTTATTATTGCGTGGAAAATTTCCGACATTAAGGGTATTGACCCAAATTTTTGTACTCACAAGATTTTAATGGAGGAGGACTACAAACCCGCAATTCAAAGTCAAAGAAGGGTGAATCCCAAAATTCACGATGTCATTAAAAAGGAAGTTTTGAAACTCCTTGACGCAGGAATGATTTATCCTATCTCCGATAGCTCATGGGTGAGCCCAATCCATTGTATCCCTAAAAAGGGAGGAATGACCGTTGTGCCTAATGAAAACAACGAGTTAATTCCCACTCGTGTTGTGACCGGTTGGAGGGTGTGTATTGACTACCGAAAGTTAAATGACGCCACTCGTAAAGACCACTTTCCTTTGCCCTTCATGGATCAAATGTTGGAGCGACTCGCGGGAAATGAATTCTATTGTTTTTTAGATGGTTTTTCCGGTTACTTTCAAATCCCTATCGACCCTCGTGATCAAGAGAAGACTACGTTTACGTGTACTTATGGAACGTTTGCTTATCGTAGGATGCCTTTCGGACTTTGTAATGCACCGGGTACGTTTCAACGGTGTATGATGGCAATTTTTCACGATAAGATCGAGAAGTCGATGGAAGTGTTTATGGATGACTTTTCGGTATTTGGCAATTCGTTCACGTCGTGTTTATCTAATCTCGAGCAAATGTTAAAACGTTGTAAAGAAACCAATCTTGTGCTTAATTGGGAAAAATGTCATTTTATGTGTAAACAAGAAATCGTCTTAGGACATAAGGTGTCGAAATTGGGGATTGAGGTCGATAAAGCTAAGGTAGACGTCATCGCCAAGTTACCTCATCCCAAAACCGTTAAGGGAGTTAGGAGTTTCCTAGGCCACGCGGGCTTTTATCGTCGTTTCATCAAAGACTTTTCGAAAATCTCTCGACCTATGACACACCTTCTCGAGAAGGATGCTCCTTTTAATTTCAATGAGGATTGTGTTAGAGCTTTTGAAACTCTCAAAAGGAAACTTACCAAAGCTCCCATTCTTGTTGCTCCTAATTGGGAATTACCCTTTGAAATCATGTGCGATGCAAGTGATTATGCTATAGGGGCCGTCTTAGGGCAACGTTATGAAAAGCATTTCCGTCCTATCCACTATGCTAGTAAGATGATGACCGAGGCTCAAATAAAGTACACCACAACGGAAAAGGAATTCCTTGCCGTGGTCTATGCTTTTGAGAAATTCCGACCTTATCTCGTCTTAACTAAAAGCATCGTGTATACCGACCATTCGGTTATCAAGTATCTCTTAGCTAAGCAAGATGCTAAACCGAGATTTCTTCGTTGGATGCTCCTCCTCCAAGAATTTGATGTCACCGTGCTTGACAAAAAAGGAGCCTAGAATCTAGCGGCCGATCATCTCTCTTGTCTAGAAGATCCTCACAAAGATGTTCTCGAGAACAAGGAAATCACCGAAACATTTCCTCTTGAGACTCTCGGTGTAGTGAATTCTAAAGACACCACCCCATGGTTTGCCGACATTGCAAATTACCATGCGGGCAATTTGATAATCAAGGGTATGACGACACAACAAAAGCGAAAATTCTTTCGTGACGTCAAGTTCTATTTTTGGGACGACCCTTATCTCTTTCGGGTTTGTGCGGATCAACTCGTTCGACGTTGTGTTTTTGGTGCCGAAGCTTCTAATATCCTTAGAGCTTGTCACGAGGGACCCACGGGTGGTTACCATGGTGCTAATCTCACGGCTAAGAAAGTGTTTGATGCCGGCTTCTTTTGGCCTTCTATCTATCGTGATGCACACGCACTTGTGAAGTCGTGTGATTCGTGCCAACGTCAAGGAAAATCGTCTCAACGTGATGAAATGTCGCAAAACATAATTCAAGTGTGTGAGATTTTCGACATATAGGGCATAGACTTTATGGGGCCGTTCCCATCGTCTCATGGTAACAAGTATATCCTCGTCGCGATGGACTATCTTTCTAAGTGGGTGGAAGCTAAGGCTTTACCTACTAATGATGCTCGTGTGGTAGTGAAATTTTTGAAGCAACTATTCTCTCGGTTCGGAACCCCTCGTGCTATTATAAGCGATCGTGGAACCCATTTTTGTAATGACCAATTCGAGAAGGTCTTAAAGAAATATGGGGTTACTCATCGTCTTTCTACGACATATCACCCGCAAACGAGTGGGCAAGTCGAGGTTTCGAACCGAGCTTTGAAGAGGATTTTAGAGAGGTCGATTGGAGAAAACCGTGCTTCATGGTCCGACAAACTCGATGATGCTTTATGGGCCTTTAGGACTGCTTATAAGACACCTATCGGTTGCACTCCTTATAAGTTAGTCTATGGGAAGAATTGTCATTTGCCCATTGAATTAGAGCACAAGGCATATTGGGCCCTTAAGCATGCAAACTTTAACTTGAAGACCGCGGGAGATCACCAGAAAATACAATTGAATGAATTGGATGAATTAAGAGACAATGCTTATGAAAATTCATTGATTTTCAAAGAAAATACTAAAAAGTTTCATGATGCAAAGATTAAAAACCGGGTTTTTAACGTTGGTGATCAAGTGTTAGTTTTTAACTCTCGACTTAAGATATTCTCCAGGAAATCGAAATCACGTTACCATCGAGCTAGCTCAAGATGATGGTCCTAACTTCAAGGTGAATGGACATAGACTTAAGCACTACTTTGGTGGGGAAATTCCTTCAATGGTTGACCACGACCAAGTCACCTTCCCTAATGATAATTAGCATTGAGGGGATCGAGTCGAGCTCATGACTCGGTAATCAAAAACGAGGTGCCTCGTGGGGGAGATCCCATGCTTATCCTTTTATGCTTACTAATCACTAATAAGGGGACTTGTACCCCTCCAACTTGTTGTCTCGTGGTTGTTTGTGATTGTGTTATCTAGATCATCATCATCTACGATTGAAGACTCTCGTGTTCGTTTACGTGAGCCTCCATCGTTTGCTTGAAGAAGTTTTTCACGAATCCATGACATATCCTTTATTGTTCTAACAATTATCTTTTAGCATAATTCATAAACGACTTTAGATATATTGTTGATCACCCTTTCCATGCTAGATCCTAAGCATTCGATTCTTCGTCTCTAGTATGGGGGTGCTCCACCTTTAGACTCGAAACATTGAGGACAATGTTTACTTTTAGTATGGGGGGTGAATAGGTACTTGCTTTGCTACGCCCTCACCTTTCCAACTTTCAATGTTTTGCTTTGTTGCTAATAAGGCTAATTTTTGACTTGATGGGCATTTGGAGCCATTTACATTCCTTAACCCGCTCAATTCAAGTTTTGCTAGACTTTTATATAGGGAAATTTAAAACGCGAAAGTCTTAGCTCATTCGGGATAAGAACAAGAACTTTTCGCAATTTCCTATAGTTTATCCTAGAAAGTCACTTATCAAGGGAACTATAAAATGCATTCTCTAAACTTGAAAAAGTCCAAGAAAGTGCAAGATCCTATAGGTGGCTTGAAAACCCAAAACTTTGATTTGATATAGTCTTAATGAGAGCTAATCCAAATTTGGATTAATTTTGACTTGCATGGCTAAGTATTCACGAGTCTCTTTAAATAGAGGTATTTATATAGTGAAGAACGAGAGATGATAGAGTTAGACAAGTGATCATGCTAAACGTAGAACATGAAAATGTTCTTTCAAAAACTCATATGTTTTTAATTGTGGCTTTTTCTTCCAATAAGATCAATGCATTAGGAACAAAAATAATTGCAATAAGTAAGGTCGTACGATTTGAAAGGTTACTTAGCCTCTAGCGCAAGATCGTTTAAAAGTTGCTCGGGGTTGAATAGAGTTCATAGCCAAGGCATAACTTATTGAAGCGGGACGCGAAGATTGGTGAAGATCCAAAAAGGCCCTAACAAGGCATGAGGAGCCCTATTTTGTTGCTAAAGATCCAAGATGATGTGAAGTATCATTATTCCTAAATCAATATGAAGGATCGAGACACACGACGAAAAGAAATTACTCACCTAAAGATCATGGAGAAAGTCTATCCAAGAAGACCCTAACAAAGTATGAGGATAAATATATCCAAGTCCGAAAAGGAGGCGGATCGTTGTATATCAAAGTACAAAATAAATATTGAAGAAAAATGATGAAGTCGTGGTCTAAATATGAAGAATCTCTCAAAAACGTCAAGTGAAGAAATTCCAAATATATGAAGAGAAGACCATAATTTCAAGAACGTCTTCCCAAGATTTGAAGTATGAAGTACATACCAAATATCGGTCCGAGAAAGGTCTCAAATCGTGAAACGAGTTATGCCAAGATATGAACTTAAGGAGATACACGAGAAGCCGTTTTAAAAGATTTTGTCCTTCGGCTAACTATCGATTAAATCGTGCTACTTTGCTTTCGGACTAATAACTACTCAAATAAGTCAATATGAATCACTTGGGATCCATGACAATTAGTTAAAAATGCTAGTAACCCATTTCCTCTTATAATAACTAGGATTGCGGGGAGAAAAAGTATTACACACTTTGGACGTATGAGTAGTGTTAGCATTGTGACTTGTACCAACAATGATCTCGTTTTTGCACTTAGCATGGAATGTATGACAATCAAGGATGACGAAATTTACTCTAAGGGACATTTACTTGTTTCTATTCTTTGACCCTAAAAGTCACATTCGTCATGAAAATCATGCATTATGTCTTTACACATCTTAGTAGTATTGTTGCAAGTGTTTTACTCTTCAATAAAGGTTAATAAAATTGAACTTTGGTGATGCTTAGATACTTTATTCTAGCATTGCGTGAGGGCACGACAATGGCTTAGTATGGGGGAGTGATGAGATGGCATTTATACATGATCTCATCGTTCTTTTCGGTCTCTAAATGCATAAAAATGTCATAAAATACCACATATATATGCTTGTGTTTGTTACTTGTGTATTTTAGGTATGGATATCGTGAAAAAGACAAAAGATCACAAGAAACAAGGAAAAACAGACACGAGAAACGAAGCCGTACAAAGAACCGGGCCCTAGATCATGAATTATCCAACATTTACCCTTGAAGACTTGAAGATATGCAAGATTGATCCTCAAACAATGAAGAAATGACACTTAAAACCCTTTTGAATTCATAATTACAAGATTGGTCCCTTAAGTTTGTCAAAATTGCAAAAAGGTCCTTCAACTTTGAAGAAATGGCAAGATTAGTCCCTCATCAAATCTAATTTGTCAATTATGGTCCCTCATAAAGCCAAAGATACAATGAAGACCTTTTAAAATCAACAATGTCTAAGATCAGTCCTTGAACTATCCAAAAATGGCAAAAATAACCCTTTAAACCTTTTTGGAAAAGTTTTATGCCAAAAGTGTGAAAACCATAACTTTATTAACAAAGGAATGCGTTTTTGTTGGCTGAAATACTTACATACAATTTTTCCCAAAGAACAAGGACTAAAGTTGTGCAATGAAACATTCAAACAAGTAAAACGCGCCAAACAACTTTACACTCCTACAAAAACAGATCAAAACACTTACTGTTCACCTTTCACCACCCAGAATTTACATCACATAAACCAAGGGTTAATTTAAATTACCCTGGCACATGTGTGATTCACACGTGCAGAAACTCATCCCACATCAAAAACCCTCACTCCCACTCACCATGGACCCCACCCCCAATTCCCTTTCAACCAATCAGAGAACAACATTCTCTCCAAGTAAGCTGACGTGTCAAGATCAACAGCCTACACTCTTAGCTTAACCCCAAAGCTAAAATAAACGTCTAGGATCATTTTGGACAGCTCATCAACAACAAACGGCCTCAAGTGCTCAAGGACAATTTGGGAATTTCACTTCTAGGGTTTGTGAACAGTGTTAGCATAGCATATGTCTATAAAAGGAGACCTCAACCTGTGAGAGTCCCTTTGTTCCAGTTTTACCTTTCAAACTTGTAATTCCTTTTTGAAATTTATAATAGTTGGTATTTTGAGTAAATTGTAATTCCTTTTTATGTTTTTGAAAGTTGGTGTTGTTTAAAGGTGATTCTGAGTTCCATTTGTTGTTATAAGTGTGCTTGAATCATTTGGTTCAAGGACGTTTATGTTTGGTAAGTTTTTCAAGTTT
Organism: Glebionis coronaria; assembly: GCA_025667525.1. Classification (NCBI taxonomy): domain Eukaryota; kingdom Viridiplantae; phylum Streptophyta; class Magnoliopsida; order Asterales; family Asteraceae; genus Glebionis; species Glebionis coronaria. The sequence continues at coordinate 277,518,675 of CM046879.1, forward strand.
GAAAAAAGCTTGAAAGGAGGTTTCTGAATTTGCTTATTATTGTGTACTAACCCTTAGCCAAAGGCCTTAAGCTCCTTCAAGCTTGTTGACACCAAGCCTGAGAAGAGTTTTGAGCTCTTGGTTGAGTTGTTTGCTGATTTGTGTTGAAGATATATCATAATCAAAACCTGTTCTACTTTAAACATTAGAAGGTTTTGATCTTCCTTTTTGAAGAAACTTGGTCTTGTTCTAGTTGTTGAACAAGGTCCAAGGAGCATAGCTGGCCCTCCTAGGATGTTGTGGAGGGCAGGTATAATCCCTTATTTAAGATTCCTCTAAAAAATTTCATGTTACTGTCTGTTTTGCATTTTGGTATATGATTTGGTGATTCTGTGTTTATGCTTTGTGTTTTATGGTTTCAATCTGTTAGTTGTCACCTAGTGTAGCTGTTTGAATGATAAAATAAGTAGGTTGTGTTTAAAAATAACAAGTTGCTTTGAAAAGTGGTGGATTAAGGACTGTTTGGGTTTACTGGTTCATAAGGCCTTGTGGCCTTGTGCCCTTGGTTCTTAGGGTTTGGGAAGTCTAAACAAGTCATTTTGAACAAGTTTTAGCCATTGGTTAAGTCTCTGAAAGTTTGGAAAAGGGATTGGAAGTTTTGCTAAAATTTGATAAAAGTGCTTTTGATATTGGTCAAACACATCAGATCCAATAACTTCTTTGTTACTTGGATCTAAGGTCTGAAATCAGGTTTGGGAATAGTTTGGGTGATAAGCTATCTATTGTTTATCTGGTTGTTGAATTTAGTGGCTTATTGTGTTTGTTATAGCTTATCAAAGTTGGCTGAAGTGGTCATTTGCATCAGCAAAGTGACCACCTCATTTGGTGTCTACATTGTGACTTCTAGCATAAGGATAGTTGTTTTGTTGCTTGGACTCTATTTGTGTGCTGCTTGTGAGGTTATTTGGATACTTGGATTTATTTGTTGATAGCTTATAAGCTTACTGGCTTATTGGCTTATTTGTGCCAAAACTTGTCAAGACTACTCAACTGGTAGGCTTTGATTCACAAGGTTTGCACTCAAACCTTGACCAGCAGGGTGAAAAACAAGTCTCAACACTTCATTAAGTTTGTCAACGTCCATTTTGTTCCTGTCAGCGTTTGATTTTCACTTGTCAACGTTTGACTTTTGGTCAAACTTGGTCACATAGCTTATTGAATCTGTTTTGCTTATTGGTACATGCAACAACTTAGTTTTTGTGATAGAACTTATTTTTCTCAGCTTAATATCAAGTCTGGAAGGTAACAAGTCTTTTGGTTAAGCTTTTGTTAGGAAACTAGCTTATTTTGCTTTTTTAGAGTGCTTATTGGCTCTCACAGCTTATTCTACTTGGATTTTTGTGATTTTCTTAATTGATTATTATTAGTTAAGTTATTTGTGAGCTTTTGCAAAAAAACTAGAGCTTCTGAAACAGCCTAGAACTCAAAACCCGACTATTTTGTCGTTTTGTGGATTTGTACTTTGCTTATTTTTGGCTTATTGAGTGTGCTTTTTCAAAATTTCTTTTTACAGATCTCTTTAGCATCCCAAAAGAAGGTTGTGTGTCAAATTAGAGCTTATGGCATTAGCTTATTGCTTAATGGGCTAAAAAGCCCAATAAGGATAAGATGTTTGTTTAATAAGCTGTGGTAAGCTCACTTTCAGCTTTTAGGCCTTTAGAGTTTTGTGCTTAGAATTAAATTTTGAGTCAGATTGGGCTTTTCCAAGTCAATTGGGCCAAGTTTGACTTTTTGGGCTAAAAAGCCCATTAGTGTTGACTGTTTTTGGTTTTGGCCCATTTGAGGGTCCAATAGGGGTATTCTGGTCATTTCACTTCCATTTTCTGTTTAATTAGGTCAAAATAAACTAGTTTGCAAGTTTTTAGAATTTTTTAGAATTTTTGGATTTTAATATTATTTTATTATTATTTTTCAAATTTCACATTTTTGCACTTTTTACATTTTTCTTAGCTTAAATACATTAAAATAGGATTTTTGCAACTTTTAGATTAATTTTATCATCTTTAGATTAATTTTTATAATTATTTTAAGTTTTAATAGTTTTTAAATCATTTTAAATAGTTTTATTAGTTTAAAATTTTCTAAAAATAGTTTTTAATCTTTTTAGGTCATTTTAGAGGTTTACCAATTGAAAAATCTTTATTTGGGCTTTTTGATAATTAATTTGATTTTTAGGGCTTTAATTAGCATTTAAAAATTGAATATTTAATTAATTAAAAGGTTTGAAAAAGTTTTTACAATTGGTAAACTCTTAGTTTATTTATTTTGATTTTTGGTGAATCTTTGGTAATTTTTAGAATTAATTTTTATTTTAGCTTATTTTACGGTTTTACGTTAAGTCTTAGTAGTAATTAATTTCACGTCTTCGTCATTCTCTTTTCTCATCCCCTTCTAACCAATATTAATCTCAAATCTTGCTACATTTTAGTCACACACATATACCTCCTTGGGAAACGAACTTGGAACATCACTTAGGGTCATTTGTACACGGTTTTCCTAAACCGTCGTATTTAATACTTTTACCCTATTTGCCCTCCTTTTCCTAAAGGTGTGGTAAAACACTACAACCATCACACTAAAAACCGTTAATCTTTACGAAAAGAGCAGGCAACGGCGCCATTTAATAAATGGATTTTTCTTAGCATTTGTGTACTCGATATCATTCTCGGTATCTAATCGAATTGATCACGGTTAATGCTGGAATTAATGGTATTGGTCACTAAAAGGGGGAGCTTGAGATTATCTATTTCTATTATAATAACAAGTTAACAAAACTAGGGTGAAAGACTTAAACAAAATAGCAAAAGGATAAAAGTAATTACAAACTAATTTTAAAGTAATTTAATAAAATAAAGTAAATTAAACTAAGACAAAACTTGTTTAAAATAACACTAAGTAAAAATGCGGGAAAAAATTTAAGTTTGAAAACTAAGATAAATAAAACAAGAAATAAAGTCTAAAACTCGAGATCGGATCGCCGTCAATGCGATCGTACTTAGATCGCAATCACGATCGCAAGATTGGATCGTGACCTGGAACGCACCCACTGGTCGCAACCACGATCGCAACAAGTGGATCGTAGTCTTTGATCGTGGTCTGTGATCGTGACAATGGATCGCAACAAGGGATCGCACCCAACAATCCTAACCATGGTCGCAGCAATGGGTCGTAACAAGTGGATCGTAGCTATGATCGTGATGTGTGATCGTAGTATGATCGAAGTAAAGGATCACAAGTAGAAACCCTAGGGGTTTATGCGATCACACTTAATTGATCGGAATGGTTAAACTCATAAGGCTGTACGATGGGATTCACAAAAAGCAAACAAGCAAAAACGAATAAGCACAAATAAGCAAAGACGAATAAGCACTTATTCAAATCTTAACCAAATGAAAACAAGCATAAACTTAAAAACTTTTAAAGAACTAAATAAGCAAACTTTATAAAACAAACTTTAAAAAGATTAAACTTTTAAGGAAACTTAAAAGACAATAAGCTAGATACGAAATAAGCCAAAAAGCATAACAAGCTTAAAGCTTAAATCGTATAAAAACTTAAATAGGAATAAAAAGATAAACTTTTTAATCACACAAACATCAAAGTTAAACAAGATGCATTAAAATTTCGGATAAAAAACAAATCAAAATCAAGAAAAGTAGAAGAAGATTAAAGATGAAAAGCTTAAACTTGAACTTGTAGATTAATGATTCCAAAATACAAGATTAAACTAAAACTTAAACATGAAAGAAAGAAAAGATGAAATTCTAGTGAGAGAAAGTTAACACTTTCTCTCTCTAAAAATTAAAAATACAAAGGAAAATGAAGACTAGCTAACACCCTCCTAATGAAGCATTAATTTATAGGATAGGGGGAGGCTTGGATGCTTTCTTCTTTCTCGTCTTTTAATTAAAATAGGCGTTCTCCACTTTGGCTCGGGATTTGTCGAGTGATAAAATGAACTCGTCTTATAATAGTCTTCTTTAAGTAGACTTGGTTCTTCGACTTTGTCAAACTTCCGTCTTCGGACTTTTTCTTTGATAAATCTTCAGAATAGGTCTTCGACTTCTGTTCTTCTTGCACTTTTGATCTTTTGACTTCCTCTTTTGTCTTTTTCTTCGATAAAAGCCCGTGATAGCCCGTGTTTTCTTCCTTTTTCATATTTTTTATCCTAAAACACAATAAAAACACAAACCACGCATAATTCCGACTTTTACGACATAAAATACACGTTTTGGTCTTGTTATTATTGGAAATAAGTGGTAAAAGGATAAGTGTTTTCACACTTATTATATTAACATGTGTAAGATTTAGGAAATGGTCCCATGAAGTCGATACCCCACACGTCAATGATTTCACAGACTTGGATGTTCTTTAGAGGCATTTCATTTCTTTTAGAAATATTTCCAGTCCTTTGACATGCTTCGCATAGTCGTACTAAGGTATGAGCTTCACGAATAATTGATGGCCATTAAAAGCCAGCGTCAAACACTTTTCTAGCGGTGGTGTTCGCGGCGTAATGTCCTCCGGTCGGTCCGTAGTGACATCCATCGAGAATTTTTCTAGATTCAAATCCGGAAATACAACGTCGGATTATTCCATCGGGACAGATTCTAAATAAGTAAGGATCGTCCCAAAAGTAATTTTTTAGTTCAGATAAAAATCTTTTCTTTTGTTGGTGCGTCATTCCCTTTCGTAAAATACCTACAGCCAAATAGTTTGCAAAGTTTGCGAACCATGGTGTTTTGTTAGTACTTACTTGCATTATATGCTCATTGGGAAAATCATTGATTTCGTCATCGCTAGAATCATCATTCACTATGCGAGATAAATGATCGGTAGCAACATTTTCAGCTCCTTTTTTATCTTTAATTTCCAAATCAAATTCTTGTAAAAGAAATATCCATCGTATTAGACGAGGTTTGGCGTCTTGCTTTTTTGAACAAGTATTTTAAAGTTGAATGATCTGTGTAAACTATTGTTTTTGACAATACGAGGTAGGATCGAAATTTGTCAAACGCGTAAACTACAACCATGAGTTCTTTTTCCGTAATTGTATAATTTTGTTGGGCTACGTTAAGAGTTCTACTTGCAAAATAGATGGGATGAAATTGTTTACCATATTTTTGTCCAAGGACGGCTCCAAGGGCATGTTCACTAGCATCGTAGATAAGCACAAATGGAAGGTTCCAATTGAGGCTTGTAATAATGGGTGTGCATGTAAGTTTTTCTTTAAGTATTTTGAATGTTGAAAACATTCGTCATTAAAATCGAACGTTCTTTCTTTTTCTAGAAGTTGAGTTAGAGGTCTTGCGATTTTTGAAAAGTCTTTGATAAATCGTCGGTAAAAACAGGCATGACCTAAGAAACTTCTAATGCCTCTAACATTAGTAGGTGGTGGGAGTTTTGCGATCAGGTATATTTTTTCTTTGTCAACTTCAAGGCCGGCTCCAGACACTTTATGTCCAAGCACAATTCCTTCTTTAACCATAAAGTGACATTTTTCCCAGTTTAGCACAAGATTTGCTTCTTTGCATCGTGCTAATATTTTATCGAGATTGTTTAGACATGTGCTGAAATAATTTCCAAAGACGGAGAAATCGTCCATGAAGACTTCGAATGATTCTTCAATCATATTGTGAAAGATTGCAATCATACACCTCTGAAAAGTAGCAGGTGCATTGCATAGGTTAAAAGGCATGCGCCTATAAGTGTAAGTTCCAAATGAACAAGTAAACGTGGTTTCTCTTGATCCATAGGGTCGATTGGGATTTGAAAGTATCCAGAAAAACCATCGAGGAAACAAAAGTATTCATTTCTTGCGAGTCTTTCTAACATTTGATCCATAAAGGGTAAAGGAAAATGATCTTTCGCTGTTGCATCATTTAGTTTTCGATAATCAATACAAAATCGCCATCCGGTGATGGTTCGTGTTGGTACTAATTCGTTGTTTTCGTTAGTTACTACAGTGATACCTCCCTTTTTAGGTACACAATGAATAGGACTAACCCATGGGCTATCGGCGATTGGGTAGTTTATTACAGAGTCTAAGAGTTTAAGGATTTCTTTTTTAACAACATCCTTCATGTTAGGATTTAATCTTCGTTGTTTTTCAACAACTGGTTTCTTGTTATCCAAAAATTGGATTTTGTGTTTACAGAATGATGGACATATGCCAGGAATCTTAGAAGTTTTCCAAGCAAAGGCTTGTTTATGCTTCTTGAGAATGTCAATTAGATCGTCTTTGTGTTTTTCCGAAAGTTGGGATGAAATAATTACAGGGAGTAATTTTTCTTCGTGAAGAAACGCATATTCCAGATGTTAAGGAAGAGGTTTAAGTTCTAAATATGTAGGAGGTTCTTCAACAGATTTATTAATTTTGAAATCGGTTTTGAAAGTTATGGTTTCAAATGGGGTTTCGATTTCTTCTTCGATTTTTTCGATAGGTTCATCATCGGTATGGTCGGCTATGAAGGCATCAAATTCAGCAAAAAGATCTTCTTCGAGGATGGTTCCTTCGAGACAATGCAAAATTTCGCTTCCTTCATCAAGAAGAGCGTCAAAATTGGCTTCAACGATTTCTTCAATTACATCGATACTAAAACAAGTATCGTCATTAGAGTACGAGTATTTAATTGCTTCGTCGATAAAAAAGAAATTATATCTTCTGCAACTCCAAGGTTGAGTTGTTTTTGCTTTACTTTAATTATAGCATCAGCTGTGTGTAAGAAAGGTCTACCAAGGATAAGTGGTACCTTTATATCTTCTTCCATTTCTATGATTACAAATTCAACTAGAAAAACAAATTTTCCGACTTCTATGAGCATGTTTTCAGCTATCCCCATTGGGTATTGGAAAGAACGGTCCGCGAGTCGAACACTCATTTTTGTGGGTTTCAAAATGTTTTTAGAGAGTTTAGCATACTAAGAGTATGGCATGATGTTGATACTTACGCCAAGATCGACCAAGGCGTTGCAAGAGTATGAGTGAGGAAAAGTACATGGGATTAGGAAACTTCCAGGATCTCCCAATTTTGGTGGTACTTTGTTTTGGATAATGGCAGAACATTTATCATTTAGAAAAGTTAAAGAAACTTTTTCAAACTTATGCTTGCTCTTGATAAGTTCTTTGATAAATTGGCCATAATTTGGCATTCCAGCCAGAACATCCACTAAAGGCATGTTAATTCGAACTTCTTGTATTATGTCTAGGAATTTACCATACTTAGCATGCATCTTTTGCTTGCGTAAGCGTTGTGGATATGGTACTTTTAGTGTATATGGTTTGGGTGTTGGTTTTTCAGTTTGTTTGGTATGGGTTGGTTGGGCTTCATCCTCATTATCACTGTCGAATGGAATTTCTATTGGTGAGTAGGTTTGGTAGGTGATTCGTAAGATAAACCACTCCACGTGAATACAACATTCACTTGCTCGTTACGAGCTTGTGGGGGTTGATATTTGTTGTTGTTCTTGTGATTTGGGTTGGTATTTCTTGGTAAAGAACTAGAAGCGCGATTCGATTGTTTATCGGCCAAACGATCAAATTTAGCTTCAATGTTTTGAATGGAAGCTTGGTGATTATTGGTTGTGGTTTTGAACCTGGTTTTGAATTCAGTGAAGGTTTCTCGAACAAAAATGTTGGTTTTTCTTTGAGATTCTATAAAGTTGTCGATTTTGGTTTCACGGTTGTTTTTGTCTTCAGTTTGAGTGGGTTTCTTCTCGTCTCGATCATAACTTGGTTTATCATTTGATCTCCAATTATCGCGGTCGCGATTACGATAATCGTTATAAAATTGAGTTCGCCGAAAGGTATTCATGAAGTTGGCTTCTTCTTCCTTCGTCATGGGTGTGTCATCATCATCACATACACTAGAAGGATGGTTTCCTCCACAGTGTTTGCAGGTTTTGTGTTTAATCTCTTCAATCTTATGAGACATGGCATCCATTCGAGCCATAAATTTCTCGGTGTCGGTTGGGTTGTTGCTTCCTTCGGCAAAAGATACGGTTTTTCGTGTGTTTTTGTTTTTGTGGTTTTTGGACCAATCAAGCTTAAGTAGGACTTTTTCATCCAATAATTGGTAAGCTTGGTTAGGGGTTTTGTAAAGGAAAATTCCGCCCGCTGCGGCGTCCAATGCATCTTGGGTAGCATCGTCAAGACCATGATAGAAAATATTGATTATTCCTTCTTTTTTAAGTCCATGACCATGGCAGTTTCTGAGTAATTCTTTCATTCTTAACCATGCGTCAGTTAGAGTTTCTCGTTCTTGTTGAGAAAAGCATAAGATTTCTCTGAGGAGTTTTTCAAATAGGGCAGGAGGAAAGAATCGGCTAATGAAAGCAGTTCTAAGACCTTCCCATTTTCGAATGGTTCCATCGTTAAGTTCGTCGAGCCATGACTTGGCTTCTCCAGTCAGGGATGATGGAAACATCATGAGTTGGACGGCTTCGGCTTGTCCTTCTCCATAGTTGAACATTTTACAAATTTCGCGAAATTCGTGGATGTGTTTGTGAGGATCGGTTTTGATTCGACCATCAAATTGGTTATTTTTGACAAGGGTTAAGTGGTTCCCTTTGATTGCAAAATCGTTTGCAATTTCAGGCAAAACGATTGCAGAGCTGGGAGTTGGTGCGACAACTCTATCGGCTGACCACATTGGTTCATCATCAGTGTCCGACATTAGATCGCAACGGTTGATGAGTTTGGTGAGAAATAGGATTTGTGAAAGACTGTTAAAAGGTTGGTTAATTATGCGAGGTTGAGTTTGCTCGTGTCTCCTAGCTAAAGGTAGACGGCGATGAAGTATACGTAGCCTTCGGTTAAGGGTACGTTCAGGTTCAGGTAACGGTGATATTGTTGGTGTTTCGGATGAACGGGTGTGAATCCAACAAGGTATTTGGTGTTTTCAGTAGAAATGTGCGACGCACTTTTGGTTTTGTGCGATGCACTTTGGTTCGCTACAGGAAGTGCAGCGCACTTCTTGGTTTGTGCGGCGTACTTTCGGTACTAAAGAAATTTTTTTGGTTTAAAATGAGTAGCAATGGTTTAATTTCTTCATGGATTATACGAATTTGGTTACAAAACAGGATTATAAGTCCCCGGCAGCGGCGCCAAAAACTTGATGTTCGTTTACAAGTCTTAAAATTATATTACAAGGGACAAAACAAGGGACTAGAAGACAAACACGGGCAAGTATACCCTTTCGTTCGTAATATAGCTTTGTAGTGGTAAGCCAGGATCGTTCGCTGAGACTTAGTTTCGTTTTGGTAATTAAGATAACAATTGAAGAAATAAATGGTTGAAGTAATATCAATAATAACAAATATGATTACTATGGGGTAGTTCGTATAAGTTCGTGATGATGATAATAATGACCGATATATGTTTATGTAGGTAAAGTGTGATAATCCTTTTTCGTCAAAACGGCGTTTACACAATTTAATTGGGTTTATTCAAGACTTATGTTTATTTAAGCGACTAAGCTCAAAACAAGTTTCCAACAAGTTCAATATTTTATCAAGTTTCTAAGCGGATTTCTCCAACAAAGATTCATGACCATAAACAAGTTCTAGAAAACTTATTATAACAAATTGCGTTTCTCAACCCCAAACTATGTAACAAATCAACTTAGATAAAATATGGTTTGTAGAACTAGGTGTTAAAATGGTTCTACAACATTAGCTTGAAATCATTTATAAAGGATCATATCATAACATCATCACTAATTATAGTCACATACCCATATAGTCACAAATAGCTTAGCCTAACATAGTAATCAAAGTAACAATTGGAGAAGAGTAAGAGAACATCATACTTAGATTGGATTGAATAAACGAGTACACAAGTGTCACGATTGTATCGTTCCTCCAAGAATCGAAGAGTGTAATACTCTCGTTACAAGTATCTCCCAAAAGTGGATAATACTAAAAATTTACTAAAAGGACTAAAATACTCGAGCTATGGAGTATTGAGAGAGAGAGGTGTGTGTAAAATGAGTGGAAATGGCCTCTATTTATAGTGATGTCTGGGGTCGAATGTGCGCCGCACTTCTCCTCAAGTGCGCCGCACTTTGGAGATGAGAATGTGCGCCGAACTTTGGAGATGAGAATGTGCGCCGCACTTACAACTTTGTGTGTCGCACTTCTGGGCGATTTAGAATCTTCTTTTAATAACTTTGGCTTTATTGCATATTGAGGCCCCTTCTTTGCATATATTCACTTTGCTCCTTCAAACTTTATATCTGCATATAAAACACAACATATTAAGTATCGGAAGCTCTTATTTATACTACAAAGTGGCATTATAATGATAGGTTGAATATGTATAATTAGGTCGTTATCAATGACCCTCCTATTTTTACGGAGCTTACGGACGTGATCGCTCTTAATGATGATTTCTCTCCATGCTATGAGAATTTCACTTTTGAAATTTCTCATTTTTCCCCATTTCCTCCGGGAGATGAGGGCGATGTTGATTTATTCTCTCTGACTTACGAGAAGTTCGCCGATGAACTTGGTCTTTTAGATGAGGCGGAAGATGTTATTCTTCGCGACAAATTATTGAAAGTTCATCTTCTTATTTCTGAAATTGAAGCGTTCAATTCTACTCCTAATACCGAGTCTTTACCCCCGTCTCTTACCCCCGTTGAGAATAATGATACATTTATGGAGGAAATCGACATTCTCCCAATACCTTTCGGGTATTGATGATGATGACACGGAGGGGGATATTCTTTTTGATACTTTGATGCATGAAGATATTGTCCCAAGTCCCCCGCCCGAGCACCTTTCATCCTCTCCTTTAGAGACCATTACTGATGATGAGTGCTTTGACCCGGGAGATGACATTGACTATTCTATGATTAATACCTTTACGGCTTTGCTGCTTAGTGACCATCAACTGTCTTGGGAGGATGAAAATTTGCTTCCTTTACCCACCCACCTCCCGTGGATCACAACTTCACATACTTTTCGTATGTTGAGAGGACTTTTCTACCCTTCAAGACTTATCCTCATGCATCTCACTTATTAATGTCCTCTGGGAACCAGGACAAGATTTTTGATCCCGGTATTACATTAGAGGCTTCCCCATGGACCATTTAATTTGGGGTCGAGTCAGGCTCGTGACTCGGTTAACCAAAACAAGCGCTTCTCGGGAGGCAACCAGCTAATCTATCCTTCTTTATCTGTTTTTATAATAAGTGTAGGGGAGACCCTTGTAGGTTTTTGTTGTTTTCTTTCTTATGATGTGCAGGGATTAGAAATTTCAAAGATCCACTTTTGATGACTTTTGACGCCCCGTGATTCCATGTACCCGTCTTCCTGGTTCTATCCTAAACTTTTGATTCACTATTTTATCATTTATGTTGAAATAGGAATCACTTTAGTTGTCTCTTCCTTAGCAAGATTTAAACAACGTGCACAATGTCCTAAGTGTAGGGGAGTTTACTCCCACATGCTTAAACATTAAGGACAATGTTTATATTAAGTGTAGGGGGACTTCGATCAAAGCTAAGTGGGCTTTTCCATGAATATGTCCTCATTTTAACCAGAAAACTGATTTTTCGACATTTTTCAAATTTTTTGATTTGTTCTGGCCTAGTAGTATTTTCCTTTGTTATTGTTCTTTTCTTTCTTCGTAATTATTTAATAAAATGGTTTTAATAAGTTTAGATGTCTTTGATATATTAGGTCCGTCGTGAATATTTTGACTCAACCCGAGTTTACTTATCCAAGTTTACTCTAGCTAGTATCCTTAACCATATGGACCTTAATTGGTTTATTAGGCTAAGCATCCACGAGTCTCATTCCTTGAGATTTTAAATTGTGGAGAACGAGAGATGATAGAGTCACTTATAAGTTTTGTATTCTTTCATGAATTTATGTGAGTTAATTATGAGCTTTTTCTCCCATCACTTGCTAATAAATAAATGCAGTAAATAAGGTCGTACGATTTGAAAAGTTACTTAGCTTCTAGCACAAGATCGTTTAGAAGTTGCTCGGTATTAATTAGAGTTCATAGCCAAGGCATAACTTATTGAAGCGGGATGCGAAGATTGGCGAGTCCGAAAAGGCCCTAACAAGGCATGAGGGCTACATTTTGTTGCTAAAGATCCAAAGTGATGTGAAGAATCATTTATCAAAAATCAATATGAAGGATCGAGACAAACGACGAAAAGAAATTACTCCCATAAATATCATGGAGAAGTCTATCCGAAAAGACCCTAACAAGGTACGAGGATAAATAGATCCAAGTCCAAAAAGGAGGCGGATCGTTGTATATTAAAATCCCAAATAAATATTGGAGAAAAATGAAGAAGTCGTGGTCCAAGTTTGAAGAATCTCTCAAAACTTCAAGTGAAGAAATTCCTATTATGAAGAGAAGACCATTATTTCAAGAACGTCTCTCAAGATTCGAAGTATGAAGTCAATGCCAAATATTGGTACGGGAAAGGTCTCAAATCGTGAAACGAGTTATGCGAAGATATAAACTTTATGAGGTTTCGAGAAGCAGTTTTAAAAGATTTTGTACTTTAGCTAACTATTGATTAAATCGTTCTACTTTATTTTCGTCCTAAGTAAATTATCAAAATAAGTCAACAATGCATCCTCATGATCATTCAAGACAAAAGTAAAATATAAGAGATACCAGGAATAAGGGGGTCTAAGTGAATAATTGATCCACATGAGTAAGTGTTAGCTTTACTAACTTATAATAACAATGATCTCGTTTTTAAGCTTGGTATAGGGAACGTGAAACTTGAGGGTGATAAAAATTCACGACACCAAAATCCCTAATGTAAGTCTTAGATTTCTTTACAAGTTTCTTCCTTCAAACATTTTGAAATTTTCTATCTTTTTAGTTTCCATAATGTCGTAGTATTTAATAAAGGCAAAGGTGGGTTAATTATGATGGAGAATGTAAATCTTGCTTTGTAACTAATGAATTATGTAAGGCCGTTGCAATGGTCAATTGTAGGGGATTTAAAAAGTGTGAAAACACTTATCCTTTTACCACTTAAAATAATTAAAAACAAGACCAAAACATATGTTTAATGTCATAAAGTCGGAATTACGCGTGGTTTGTATTTTTGTTGTGTTTTACGACCAAAAGATGAAAAGGAAGAAAATATGGGCTTTGACGGGCTTTGTTGGAAACTCACTTTATGTGACGACATTTAAGAATTCACGTTAGTTATCATAGTCACGCACATTTAGTCTAGACTAGGCTCGTTGTAAAGTTTAGGTTGTGTGCGTGACTATATATACCCCTCCTTAGCTTCCAAGGAGGGGTGTTGATTGTCATTTTGTTCATTTGGGAATACATTACACTTTCACTCTCAACCTCTCTTCTCTCTCTCTAAGCCATCAATGGCTTCCACCACCATCTACCACCACATTAGACCACCAGATCCATAATAGCTTTTCTATATTTGGCATCAGAGCCACGGTTCCATCCTTGGATCGTGTTTATATATTTTATTTGGTGGTTTAATTCTTTCTTTGTGTCTCGTTATAATATTTTTGTCCATTGTCACAAATTTTTTTGGGGTCACGTCTTATTATTTTGTCCAATTGTCCAAACAGTAGCAGGTTTTGGGTCTTATCATATTTATGTGTCTCGGTTTCATCAATCTTCTTGGTCAAAGTCTTATCAAATTTGGTCAATCTTTCTGGGTTTATGTCTTTCTTGTTTATGCAGTTAGAAAAGGAATAAATGTCAGATCCACTATTTTCGGGTCCTTCAAAACCCTTTTCAGATTGGGTTTTCGACAGCTTATTCAGATTGGGTTTCAGATTGGGTTTCCGATCGGATTTTCAGATTAAACATTCAAATTGACTTTCAGATTGACATTCAGATTGGTTTTTCCGATTGAACATTCAGATTGACTTTCAGATTGGTTATTCCAATTGGGGTGTATGCTTGATTCCGATGAGACCAGACACACAAACACATTCCGATGAGACATATAAAAACTTTACGATGGGATTGTTATTTTTTACTTTCCGATGGCTATGTTTTTTATGAACAAAATTTTGTGACCAAGACAAACCCATCATCCAAACCAACCGAGTCAACTCGGTAATTACCGAGTTGACTCAGTTAAACTCACCGAGTCGACTCAAAATTAAATCCAATCCCTTCCTACCTTTTATCACCTCAACACCATAACTAATCGTAATTCCCTTCGTCACCTAACCCATCTATAATCATCTTGACTCGAACCTAAATCAGAAAAATTAATTTGATCTCAGTTTTTCGTCATGCATGTGTAGATCTATCAAGATCTAACACAACATCGAAAATACATGCATCATAGATCTGTGAATGGATTTCCCATATTTTTTATATACGAAAATTATAGAAGCTTCATAACATTGTTTGTTATAATCTTTCTCATTTTCGTGTGTAAAACCAATATCCATCTGTCATTATAATTTTCAAATTAAAGATGCAATAATAACGAATATGTTATCTTCTATCTTTGATTCGAGTGAAAATCATCACTGAATCACAAATATCAAGGCTCACACCTTTATTAATATACGAATCTTTAAGAACGAATCATAACAAACTTGTTAGATTCAATCTTTGATTCGTTTTAATTAAACAAAAGAGACATGCAATAATCGAACCTACCCGAGACCCATTTATGGATCTTGAAGCCGAATTATTCAGATGAATATAAGAATGGGTCTTGATTCGTCGTGCGCTGTTTCATGAAGATAAATATGATGAAGTGGGGGCTGTCAAAATTTGGAGATGGTTAGGTTTGATTGACATATTAGGTCAGATTAGAAGAGGCGGAGGTTTTGAGAAAAGATGAGATTATTTTTTTTGGTTGACTGAGAGAAGAAAGAGGCGGAAGTCTCTATGAGAGGATTTAGGGTTATGCGTGTATTTAGGGTAGGAGTGGATAAGTTATATCCTTTTTGTTGGACGGGTAGTGAGTTTGATGGGCTTGGTATTGTCATTTAAACAAGGCTTCTATTCTGATAGATTGGACCGGGTTTCATAATGGGCCATGAACTCATGGGTTGGAATTCTCACTTTTTGGACACTCGATTTTGGTTAAACTTTGGCTAATTGGAATGATTTGAACCGTGTGTTTTTATAACACATACACACAAATTTTTTTTAAACATACAAATTTTAAATAAATTTGATGTGTATTAAGTTATAATTCGGTCGTCATCGGGTCGAGACTAAAAGTGACGAGACATTGTTAAGGAGAATGGATGCTCAAACAAACAAGTTCCTTTTTTGAATTTGTAGTTTTTTTGTTGCATTTGTGGTTCTTTAATTTTTTCTTGACACTGATTGGGTGCCCAGAAATGTGACGCGACAAAATGACGTGACAAATGTGACAAGAATTTATTTTGACGAGACCAAGAAAAAAATGGGCGATTTTTTTAGTAGCTACAGATTTTGTTTGATCGGGTATTAATTACGTGACGTTGAAGATGGATTTTTCGAAGGCGTGTATTTATTATCTTTTACTAGATAACTTGCTAGTGCTTAATCCTAGAATGAAGACTTGGTTATCTGGTTTCCTGGTTCGGGGTGGATGGTTGATGACTCGGATAACTATCACTTAAAGGGGTTACATTGTTGTACTCAGTGTCACGCGCTTTGTCGACGTGGATAATTTCAAGAGGTGTTGTGCTTATAGACTTCTTTAGTGATGCATTGAGTACTTAGAGATTTCTCCACCGTTTTTCATTCAACAATAGTGCAAGCTTAAGTCACAAGATCCAAGGATTTTCATTCAGCTTCATGTTTGATGTATCTGGTTCATTCTTTCAGTGGTCACTTCAAATTGCTTTCATGTGGGATGGTAAAGGTGGCCATGGAGAGTTTATGAGAAGAGATTTTCGATCAACAGCTGATTCTCACAAAATATATAATTCAGCTTATTTATTATTCTCACAAGATTTCAGGTTCATGTGCGTACAATTTATTGATGGTTCTGAGTTTCGAAACCATCAAGGGGGAAGAAGAAGACACATTGAACGCACAACGAGTACACGTGATGAACTTCATACCTTCTTTTGATTTGAAGATATTCCGGGATGACATTTGTCATAGCCGCAGAGAAAATCAGTGTTTTAACTCGTGTCGTTATCAATCTCCAAACGGTACACTACTGATTCGAGGTTTAATTTTTTGACTGTTGCAATTAAACATCATCATTATCCTATATGCATTCCCGGGACTTAATTGACTCTGGTGCATCTCCGGAAGAATATATGTGCATTTCCGGGACTTGATTGACTCTGGTGTTACGATGTCAACTTCATGAATGGGATAAAGTGTCCACTTCAGTATTTGAGCTTCATAATTGTGATTGATTTACCTTCTTCAACTATGTGGGGGAAGAAGTGTCTTGATTCTTTCTAGTATGCATAACTTGAACTCTCAGGGGGAAGAAAAATTCAGAAGAATTATTCAAGCGTGAGAAGAAAAGTTGTTGATCTACTTGGTGTGCCCCAAACTTTAAATCCCTCTTAGCAACATTATCATGTTATATGATGGGATTTGCTTGTTAGATTCCGCTGTGCGCTTAATCATTCTAAGCTTTATTGAAAGCTTTGAAGTTGCTTACGAGGATTGTTGGTTTAGGGGGAAGCTATTTAAAATGCTTCTACATCAAGTTTACGTGGCATGAATTAGGGGGAAGCTAATTCAGAAGCTTCTCCTTAACCAGAAGTGTATGGGTTACTTAGCTCGTGCCGTTACAGTATTTCTTCTACAAGTTACTTTAAAGATGAGTCGTTTTGAAGACGAAGGCCTCAGAAGACTTCATCAGCATTGGATGCTTCAAGAAAGCTCTTGTTCTTAATTATTTTGTACTTGTTAGGAAGAATATTTTAAGGAATTCTACACGTCGTCCCATGGGGGAAGATTGTTGGAAACTCACTTTATGTGACGACATTTAAGAATTCTCGTTAGTTATCATAGTCACGCACATTTAGTCTAGACTAGGCTCGTTGTAAAGTTTAGGTTGTGTGCGTGACTATATATACCCCTCCTTAGCTTCCAAGGAGGGGTGTTGATTGTCATTTTGTTCATTTGGGAATACATTACACTTTCACTCTCAACCTCTCTTCTCTCTCTCTAAGCCATCAATGGCTTCCACCACCATCTACCACCACATTAGACCACCAGATCCATAATAGCTTTTCTACAGGCTTTTATCGAAGAAAAAGACAAAAGACGAAGTCAAAAGATCAAAAGTGCAAAAAGAACGGAAGTCAAAGGCCTATTGTGAAGATTTATCGAAGAAAAAGACCAAAGACGGAAGTTTAACAAAGTCGAAGAACCAAATCTAATAAATGAAGTAAATTAGAAGACGAGTTCATTTTATCGACAAATCCCGAGACAAAGTCGAGAAAGACGAATTAATTAAGAAGACGAGAAGACAAAGAGAAAGAAGGGAGCAACAACAACACAACCCTTCCACTATAAATAGATATTTTTCCTTCATTTTGTACTAGTCTTTTAAGTTAATTAGATAGATTAGAGTAGGAGTAGGAGTAGGAGTAGGTGTAATTTAATTAGTTTAATCTCTTAAAAGTTGATTTTAATTAGTTTGCTTATCTGGTGTTTTTATATTTTTCGATTTGTGGCTTATTTAGCTTTTTCTAAAATTAGTTTGGTTTAATTTTTGGTTAAGTGCTTATTTGATTTTTGCTTAATTTTTCTTAATCCGGATTCCTTAAACCCCTTTTTTCAGAATTATACATTTTATGATATTCCGAACTAGTTCATAAATTTATTCCGAACGGCATATTACTACTATATTCCGAATTATGTCTTCCCTTAATATTCTGAATTAGTTTAAGCACAAGCATTCCGGATTGTTTCACAAACCCTTTTTCCGAATTAGGCCAATAATAATTTAAGTTCCTCTTCACCTAAATCAAGCAAAAATTCGAAGCTCACAAGGCTGAAAAATCTATGCGAAAAATGAAAGTGAATGTCTTAAATCTTAAAGCCTTAAAAATCCAAAATTCGCCTTAGCGTGAGGATATACGTCAAGTCATAATAAACACCTCATGGCGAGGTTAAATAAAAGACAAGGGCAAGACCAAAGCCATAATAAACACTTCATGGCGAAGTTAAATAGAAGGTGGCGGTAAACCAATTCCAAATTGGTAGTAAGTCTCATGTTCAAAACCGTTATAAAACCGTGTTTATCGATCCTTCTAGTTGACTTAATTTTTTTACATCGTTGTCTATTAGGATAAATTATTAATTCGATGATTTTGGTTACACCGTTAAGGCTCTATTTTTGGACCTAATCTCTATCTACGCATAAGTAAAAAATGTATCCTCGTGATTATTAAGACAAAAATAAAATATAAGAGATACACCTTAGGAATAAGGGAGTCTAAGTACGTGATTAGAGCATATGATTAGTGTTAGCATTACTAACTTATAATGACAATGATCTTGTTTCACGCTTAGCATGGAATTGGGTGAAAATCGAGGATGACGAAATTATTTCAAACGAAGCATTCACATGTTCTTATTCTATGATCCTAAACGTCCCATTTTGCGATGAAAACAATACATTGTATCTAAAACACATGTAGTAGTTTATTTAAATTTACGTTTCAATAAACGTCACCTAAAAATGAATTTTGGAAGTGCTACAATACTTAATTATAGCATTGCGTGAGGGCACGATAATGGTTTAGTATGGGGGAGTGATGAGACTGCATTTATACATAGTCTCATAGTCTAAATCGGGCTTAAAAATATCATAAAGTACCCCAAAATATGCTTGTGTTTATTCATTGTGTATTTTAGGTGCGAATATCGTGAATTCAACAAAAAATCAAAGGAATCAAGCAAAAACGTACACGGGAGATGAAGTTGCACAAAGAACCGGACTCGAATCATGATTTACCATTGAAGTCCTTGAAGTTTGAAGACTTGTCAAGAATGGTTCCTCATCTTTTGAAGAATTGTCACTTTAGACCCTTGTAAATCTCAAATATACAAGTTAGGTCCCTAAATTTTCAAGACATGACATTTACTGCCCTTGAAGAATGTAAAATTTGCATATTTAGTCTTTGATACAAGTTTATAAATTGAGTGTTCCAAAAATGACAAGTTAGTGAAACTTGTATCAAAGGAAATGGAGTTATGGCTGTTGAAAACCTTATTTGCAAAGAAATTAGAAGTGTAGGGACTAAAACCACCAAACATCCTAATTCACCCCACCACTACCAATCCTCCACGTCACCCAATCCATAAAACCAACCCTACCCGTTAACCTATTACCCAAACCACCCAACCTAATTTCATTATATTAATAGTCATTTTAAACCTAATTTAATATAATAAACTTGGGCGGTTAGCACTTTTTTCCCCATTACCAGATTAAACACACACAGCCTCTCACACACTCATGAACTAAACCCTAAACCCTCATTACTCACAATTAAAACTCCAAAATGTGCAGATCATTGATTCATCATATCTTAACCAAAACCCAATCCTCAATCCCCAAATTGGTCCCCTCTTCTCACCAGCAACCTATCCACGTGTCCCTTGTCCCCCCCTCCCTTTGAGAAGATTCCAAAAAATGCCAATAGAATCAATGGCCAAGGAGGATTGCTTACTTCTCACATTCAAATGAATGGGTATGATGCATTCAACATAGCTGGAATATCAACATCAGTCACATGACACCTCTTTTCACCATTTGAAGAATTCAAACAGCAAGGGTAAATTCGGAAGATTAGCTATTAGGTTTGTTAAGTTTTTTTTTCTAGAATACTCTTTAGAGGAGTAGAAAAAAGGTTCTCAGCATGTTGAGACCTTTTGTTCCAGTTTTCTTGTAAAAAATTTTTATTTATCAATGAATATTTAAAGTGTTTTTAAATGTTTGCAAGTAACTGAGTTCCATTTTTTATTTATTTTTTCTAATTTCTTGCACTTGTTATCTTAAATTTATCAAATTACTTTTTCAAAAGAATTTTTGTTAAGTACTTTGAGATCCACTGTTGTAAAGTACTCAGCAATTTTAACTGACAATCAAGATTGGTGATTGTTTTTACAAGAGTGTTCGATTCCATGTTGTTTATCCTAGTTCTATACCAAAAATCTTGTATTTCATTATTTTTGGTCAAAGTACATTTTTATTGTTTTTTATGATACTCATTGTTTCATAAGCTAACCATAAGCTCTTGACACAAGCTTATAGTTTAGGTTATGAGACTTGAAATTTTGTTGATGGTTGTATGTTTAAATAGTAAAAAGACATAAGCCAATAGGACTGTTGTAGTCCTTTGGCATGGACTGTAGTAGTCCTTTCTCTACATCAGATCTTATAAGCAATTCACTAAGCCACTCACTCTTTTCTTGACTCTCAGCTGGTGGCATCAAGGAGGTCTCTTGACCTGATCAAGGTCTGTTGGGAATATATTAAGGCCAGATCACTTGAGCGCTGCCAAGAACAAAACAAGCGTTGACAAGAACAAAACAAGCGCTGACAGCTCAAGCGTTGACAGGTTAAAGTCAAGCGTTGACACATTGAAGGCAAGCACTGATGGAAGATATATTCTACGCGTGTATTATATTCTAGTATACTTCTAGTAAAGATAGGAACAACAATGTATTTTCTATATTTATCTTTACCTAGAATAGTTGATACGTAGATTATTGTACAAGGCTTCTTATGTCTATAAAAGAAGGCCTTTAGGTTAATGTTTAATATAAGTTTCATATAAGTTTTCATTCGTAAACATATTTCATTGTAAGCAAGTTTGATATTGATAATCAAAGTGAAAGTTTTTTTATATCATTGTGTGTTCTTGTTTAAGTGTTAAATTCCGCATAACACTTAGATTCTTAAAGCATATACAAAGGTTTCTCTACGTGTATTACTTGATCTAATCTCGAATACACAAACCTAATCAATCTAAGTTTGGGATCAACAAGTGGTATCAGAGCTTGTTGAGGAACTTTTGATCTTAAAGAACACCAGAACCCTAAAACTCACCAAAACCTTAATTTTCTCAGAAACCCTAACAACAACATGTCTGAAGCAATAAATTCCTCCTCCCCAGCTTTACCAAACATCAAGATTCCCATGCTTGATGCAACCAACTATGACTTGTGGAAGTTCAACTTTGAACAATATCTGGGGATCTACAACTACACACTCTGGGAGGTTATTGAATATGGAAACACATTTGATAAAGCCCAAAAGATTCTTAATGTCATTGCTCAAAGAACAGTTGTTGCTGGATGCTCTGAAGAGGATAAGAGAGAAAAACCTGGAGATGGTAGAGCTGTGTCTGCTGATGACATAGCAAAGAGAAGGGTTGACATGAAAGCCCTAAATATTCTGAAAGTCTCTTTGGGGCAAGAAAACCAGCATAAATATAGAGGCTATGAATCTGCTAAAGATCTTTGGGCAGCTCTTGAAGTTGCACATGGTGGCAATGCAGACACTAGAGAAGAAAAGAAAAAGCAACTCATGCATGATTATGCTGTCTTCAAAGCTCAACCCAATGAGAAACTGAGTAGTGTTAGAAGCAGATTGCTTGACATTACAAGCAAGTTGTCCTTCATGGGGACACAAGTTGGTGAAGTTGACATCAATGCTACTTTTCTCAAAAGTCTTGGTGAGGCATGGAAGATTGAGGCAAGATCTATTCTTGCCAACAATACTTACAAGAGCTCCTCGTTTGATGACATCTACAACAAACTAAGGCTGTTGGAAGATGAAACTCTTTTAGAGAAGGGAAGCAAGTCCACCACCAGTAACATGGCCTTCTTTTCACATAGTGAAGGTCAATTCAATCAGAAGGACTCTTATATACATCCAGTTACTGGATCATCATATGTCAGCGCTGGAACAAGTCCTGTCAACGTCTCCTTTTCTGACGCTAACACATTTACAAGTGACTCCCCAAGAGTTAAACCTGCTGGTTTGGACTTGGATACTGTTTGTGCTTACATTGCTTCTTTGCCCAATGGTTCAGTGATTACATATGAGGACCTTGAGAAGATATGTGATGAGCACTTGGAAGAGATGGACATCAAGTGGAACATGGATCTTGCTAGTATAAGAGCAAATAGGTGGAACAGAAGGTTTAAAAAGAAGATGACCTTCAATGCTAAAGACACAGCTGGATTTGATAAATCCAAATTTTAATGCTACAACTGTCATCGTATGGGGCACTTCATGAGGGAATGCAGATCTTCTAGAAGATCTGATGCTGGTAAACCCTCAAGTCAGGTTGTTAAAGCTCAGGATTCCAAAGCCATGGTTGCAGTTCAAGGAATTGATGGTACAGGATGGGATTAGAGCTATCTGGCTAAGAATGTTGAAGAGGATAAAGCTTTTGTTGCTGATATTGAAGAAGAAGAGCATGTTGAATATGCTCTCGTGGCACACCCCTCCTCTTCATCTGATAATGAGGTATATGATGATGCTTTTTGTAGCAAAGGTTGTAGGTTAAACACTGAAAGACTTAACAAAGAGGTGTTAAAATTAAAAGATGATATGAGTACTGAAAGATGTAAATTGTCTAATTACCAACTAGCTCTTACTGAAACTGAGAAAACCGTTTCTAAATACAAGAAAATGGAATTTGACTTAAAAGATAAGATCAATATCTTAAAACATGAGTTAGAGGCTAGTATGGATATTAGAAATATCATGGAAAGGGTTAATGGTGAAATACAGGCTAAGTTAGATGAGGCCATTAAGAATAAAGATAATGTTGGCCTCAAAATTCAAAGATTTGATAGAGCCACCCAAACCCTAGGAGACTGTGTGGCCAAACAAAGGGATCCTAAGGACATGACTGGGGTTGGGATGAATGATTACTCTTTGGTTCCACCACCAGCTGGTGACTTCTATGGTGTCCAACAAAGGGACTTATCTTGGACTGGTTTACCAGAGCTCCAAGAGGAGGAATTCATTCCTCCACCAAGAGTTGTCACTCCAGTGGAAGAGTATCAACAAAAGTTTACTGACCTAAATGAGTGGAAGAAGGCTAACCCTACTTTATTTGTCAAGGGTGGCTTACTATGTGAAAGTCCAAATGAATCAACACCCATTAAGGTTACTAATCCAATCACTGGTAAAGTTGTTGACCTAGGCTCAAACACTGTTAAAAGACCTAGCATTAAATATGCAGAGATGTATAGGAATACTAGGTCACCCAAGAGTCAAGTTAGCAATCATGGAACAGGCTTCTACTCTTCTAGACCTAAGGTTGTGTCTAGAAAAGCTTGTTACACTTGTGGCAGCTGATGAGACTGCTTTTATACGTAGTCTCATCGTCCAAATTGGGCTTAAAATGCATTAAATATCATCAAAATACCCAAATATATGCTTGTATTTGTTGCTTGTGTATTTTAGGTACGGATATTGAGAAAATGACAAAAGATCACAAGAATCAGTCAAAAACGAACACGAGAAACGAAACCGCACAATGAACCAAGCCCTAATGAAGAATTTTCCAAAGAAAACCCTTGAAGATTTGAAGAATTATGAAGATTGGTCCTCTAAGTTTGAATAATTGACACTTTATACCCTTGTATCTTCATAATTACAAGTTTGGTCCCTAAAGTTTGTCAAAATTACAAAAAGGACCCTTAACCTTGAAGAATTGAAAATTTAGTCCCTCAACAAAACTAAATTGTCAATAATGGTCCTCCAAGAAGTCAACAAACAAGTCAAAGCCTTAAAGTATGAAGACATGTCAAGAACAGCCCTTGAAGAATGAAGAAATTGCATTTTTAGTCCTTGTTTCAAGTTTGGAAGTATTTGTGCCAAAAATGACAACTGCCCTAAAGTTGTTACTTGTTATTTAGGCGTTGATATCCATTTGAAACAACATGAAGAAAGTGTGAAAATAGGGGGGCCATTCCTGCCAGACAACCAAACTCCATCCACCCACTCACAAGCTGCCACATCACCAACCTTAAACCCTCCACCAATCAGACACCTCCCCTCTTCCATGTCACCTCTCCACTCACTTTTAAAACCGACTTAACTTACTTAATCCCTTCCCTCCCAAACACAATTTTAAATTAACCTTTTTCCAAAATAGATTAAAACGTCCCTAATCCACCCTTAAACCCTAATATTTTCCCAGTATGAACATCAATCAAAACAAAGGGAAAATGATTAATTGCCTCCAGATCACTAATTACACTCACTCTCATCACAACCCACCTCCAAAAAACATCACCATCTCGCCCCATGTGTCTCTCCAACCCTCCCCTGCCCCACAAAGAAGAAGAAAACAAAACTGAGCCAGTCCATCAACGAACCAAGGCATTTTACTTGGTCCCCAAGCTCATTTGAATGTTGTAGATCACTCCACAACAGCTGGCCTTCACTAGAAAACAAGAATCATCACATGGCATATTTTTGACTGAAAAAAATTCAAAATCGTCCAAGGGCAAGTTGGGAAGTTTATATCATTAGGGTTTATAGTTTCCTTTTAGTTCTAGAACATTTGTAGCCTATTATATAAAGGCCTTATAGGACTTCCATTTTTTCTGTTCTGAATTTTTCTCCTTTTTCACAGCTTTGTAAATCCAGTTTTTAATGAATGAAAATGGTTTAAGTGTTGTTGATGAGAAAGATTGAGTCCCTTTTATGTTTCATGTTGTGTTTGGTTTGAAAGATTTCTTTTAAAAAGGCATTTCAAGTTTCTGATTTCAAGTTTTCTTTTTAAGTTATTAAATCCGTTTTCTTTTTAGTTGAGCTAGAAAGGTTGTTAAACCACATAAGCTTCTTATATTCAAGCTTGTGTATGACCATATGACCCTGATATCTTGGAGATATCAAGGTTTAGTGGGTATAAAGGTTTGGATAAAAAGGCAAAGTGAGGTGAAAAATCTTTTTGCTTATTTTTAACATCACTGGTTCATTTTAAAAGCTATAAGCTATAAGGAGACTTGTCTATAAGTCATTCTTATAGCTCATTGACTCTCATACCAGGTCACTCTTGTTGTTTTGGTTTGTTCTTAGCAGGTTCAAAACAAGAGCCATCTCTATCCATTCTTTGTTAAAGAAATCCTTCATAATCATCTTACCAAAAGTCTACACAAGCCCGGGCTTGTTTGGAGGTGACTATTCAGTCACTGTCGGGCCTGGATGTAGGCCCAACAAGGTAGCTTACTTGACCCTTTTTCAGTTTTCTAAGATTTTTAAGATTTATGTGACTTTGCATGATTTTTTGTAAAACTGCTTGATTGTGTGTTCTATCTACTAGATTAGGTTTTTTACTGAGTAATATGCATGTTAGAAGTATTGTTAGTCAGTTAGAATAGGATTTGTTAAGATTTGCTTTGAAATATTGATTTTCAGATTTTTAAAGGGGTGTTTGGATTAGGGTATTAGTAGGGTTTAATGTTTTGAATTTAGCTAAAAACCTGTTTAGACATATCTCTTAGGTTGTTACTAAGTGTTAATTGTGATTGGTTTTTCAGTTTGAACAAGTTTAAACACTTTTGCTTGCTAAAAATTGAAAATCATTGCCTTAATCAGTAAACTGCCTTTTCTGCTTGTTTTGTTGAAATTTTATCCACCAATTTGCGAAGTTTGCTAGATTCTAGGTTATTTCAGGATTGTGAATCATTTACCTGCTATTTGGTGATCTTTTGTGCAAGTTATTGGCCCTTAAATTTCACTTTGGTGCCAAGTATATCAGCCAAACACTCTCAGACATGTGCATAGCTTTTTCAGTAACATTTTGGTGAATTTGTGCTTGATATTGTGTTTTATTTACTTGTTTTGTGTATTTGCTTGACTCCTGATACTCAACAGAGTATAAGGGTGCCTTATTGTCCAATCAAACACCACCAATACCAAGAATCAAGACCTCTTGATTCAGTCTTCACAAGTGAATATAACACTTGTGTTCATTTGAAACTTATCCAAATATGGGCACGTTTTTGCTTTCCTAAGCTTTAAATCTTGTTTATTTGGATTAGTACTTGTGTTTTAGAGTAAATTAAGTAACTGGTTTGTGTTTTTAAAAGTTTAAAAAGAAAAAAAAAATAAAAAAACAAAAAGGACGTGGCCAGGACTCGAACCTGCGCCACTCCTCCCACAACCAAACGTCTTAACCATTGCGCCCTAGGGACTTTGACTGATAAGTTTCATTTCATTACTTATTTAAGGGCTTTTGGTTTGTAGCTTATTTTAGCTAACAGCTTAATAATAAGCTTTTTCCAGCTTATTCCTTTAAGTTCTTTACTGTTTAGCAATTTTCTTAGGATTGTATTAGGTTTTAGGACTTTTCTCCAAAAAGTTTATTTTTCTCTTATTTAGTTTATTTTCTAGGATTATTTTAATTTAAATTTTAGAAAAGTAATTTAAAAATAGGAAAAAGCATTTTAAAAATCCAAAAAAATAGTTTTTAGGTTTTGATTTATATTTTTGAGGTTTACATCACAAAAAGTTTTCAAAAAGTCTGATTCTTGATTTTATTGGATTTTAGGGTTTTTAACCAACTTTAAAATTTAATATAAAATTATTAAAAAGGTTTTAGAAACTTTTGATTGCATTTCTGTTCTAGTTACATTATTTAGGATTTTTGGTAATTTTTTAGAATTATTTAGTGAACTTTGAATTTTTTTGATTATTTTAATATTATTTTATTATTAAAAATTGAAAGTTTAATTTTTAACTTTTTTTCATTTTTCCTAGGTTAAGGACACTTAATTAGGAGTGTTGTCACCTTCCAAATATTTTTAGGACTTTTCAATTATTTTTTAGAATTAATTTAAGATTTAATTGATTTTAATAGTTTTTAAGTGTTTAAAAATAGTTTAATTTGGTTTTAAAATTTTTAAAAATAGTTTTTAGCTTAATTAGGATATTTTTGAGGTTTACAAACTATAAGATCTTGTTTAGGGCTTTTTAATAATTAATAGTGATTTTTAGGGCTTTAATTAGCATTAAAAAGTCATTATCTAATGAATTAAAAGGTTTTAGCAAGTTTGGATTTTTTGTAAACTCTTAGAATATTATTGGGGATTTTTAGAAATTTTTAGGAATTTTTAGGTTAAAATTTTAATTTTGGCACTATTTACGGTTTTGCTTGATCGCCTTTTTCGTCTTAGTTTAATTCGTTTTCATAACTGTCATTTCTTCCTTTCTCATTTCTATTCTCTTTTATTGTTAATAATTACAAACATTAATCAACTCATTACACAACACACGTGCCTCCTCGAGAGAACGATCCCCACTTAAGGGTCATAAGTGTTTACGTTTTCCTAAACGTACACTTAATACTTACCGCTTTTGCCTTCCTTTTCCTAAAGGGGTGGTAAAAACTCCAACATCATTTTGGCGCCGCTGTCGGGGAGGCGTGTTGTGTTTTGGTTGATCAATTGTTGTTTTTATATATAGCCATAATAGCTATTTGTATTAGTAGCACTCTACTAATACGTATTATCAGTTTTTCGTTTTTTGTGAATACTATTACTATATTGTATACGTAGAACAATAAATTTACAAGTACTCTAAATACGTGAGAAATCACAACCTTGACTTGGGAGGTCATTACCCAATCAATGTATTCGAATCTCAAACCAAAGAAAAAGGCAAAAATAGATAAATACTTTCGTGAAGCTCGATTTTGAGAAATACAAACTATAAGGTGGGTATAAGGCGGTTGTATTTCACGACCTAAAGGAAAAAGGCTCTTAAGTGCTTCGCGCCGCCTCGTTTCCTCCGCTTGCTTGTGCGTATTTTGATTTTGAAAGCTAATCGAGGGTTTTGCCGCCCAAAGTATTACTCAAGTATCATATATATTTTCTTGGTTTCATTTGATTAAACCCTCTTGAACGAGTTGGTGTTCCACCATCGTTCTAAAGTCATCGAAGGCGTTCACTTCACGTGTTCGTTTTCATTCCTTGAGGCTTCTTTAATCGAGAGATTTGATTAAGGAGGAGATTTGTAGATTTGTGTCTACCTAATACATTCCAAAAATCCAAAAAAAAAGTTAAAAACAATCAAAAACCACAAAAAAATTGAAAAAGTAAAAACACCAAAAAGAATCTTCTTTGCTCGCCTTCTCGTTGTACGTGATGTTTATGCAAACTCGCTTTAAAGCAAGACGTGCTCGTAAACTTAGAAACAAATCAATCACTCCTACTAGTGAGGAGTCTCCTATTGACGAACCCATTATAGTGAAAGAAGCACCCATGGCTAATCGAACTATGATGGAGTTGCTTCAAGCACCCACCGAGGGTTATGGAGAAGCGATTGTGATTCCCGCTATCCTTGCGGAGAATTTTGAGGTTAAGACGGGTTTGTTGTCCATGATTCAAAACAACAAGTTTCGAGGTGACGAAAAGGACAACCCTCATAACCACATTCGCCAATTTAATCGTCTCACCGCCAGTTGCAAGTTTAAGGACGTCTCTAACGACTCGATTAAGATGATGCTTTTTCCGTGTTCCTTGGCGGGGCCCGCAAAAATTTGGTTAGAGAAAGAGCCACCCAATTCTATATTGACGTGGAAGGATCTCGTTTCAAAGTTCGTGAACCAATTTTTTCCGCCCTCTAAGACTACGCACTTGAAAAACGAGATTTCAAAGTTTTCACAAGAGTATAATGAGAGTTTTTCAACGGCTTGGAATAGGTTTAAGGAAATGTTGCACGAATGTCCTCATCATGGTTTTTCCGACTTGCATCAAATTGACACGTTTTACAATGGCTTGAACGATCATGAGCGTGATTATCTTAATGCCGCCGCGGGTGGTAATTTTTTGTGTAAGACGGTCGAGGAAGCATTGTTAATCATTGAGAATAGGTATAAGGTCTATAGTCCTCGTAGCACGTCTAGTGTTCGTAAGACTTCGTCTTCGCCTTCGCCTTCATTGTCACACACCGTTGATGCTTGCCAAATCGAGGCTAATTTGGAGAACAAAATTTTTGATAAGTTGAAAGGATTGTTAATTGAGTTTAAAGTTGGTGAACAACCCACTCCCGCTACGATTAAAGCGGTTGAGGTTTCTTGTATGTATTGTGGTGGAGCTCACGATTATTCCGAGTGCATTACCAACGGTGGTAACACTTCGAGTGCCTTCGCGGCCGCGGGAACTTATAACCAAAACGGTCAAGTTCCTCGCACTAACCAATTGACTCCACCGGGTTTTCCACCAAATCAAAATGCTAACAATTATCGAAACAATCAAGTTGGTTACCAAAGCAATCAAAGGAACAAGTTCAAGGGTAATAACAACTATGGGAATCAAGGAACTTGTAGCCAATTGCAAAATCAAAATCAAAAACGTAATTTTCAAAACACAAGTCAAGGTCTTCAAAATTTTTACACTAAAGAACTTCCAATGTACTTTTTGAATTACGCTACGGCAAATGATAAGATTTTGGAAAACATACAAGAGCAATTGGCTAGTCAAGCTAGGGACACGGCTAAAAACACCAAGGAGTTAGCTAATTTTGTGAAGGAAAATCTTAACATGAGAAACGAGTTGAAAAATGATTTTTCTAATCAAATTAGAGGTCAAAACAATAAGATTGAACAAAGTCATGCTAGGCTTGAACAAAGAATTGACCAAAAAGCCGCTAGTCAAGATTTGAAGTTTAATAGTCAAGATGCTAAGCTTAATACAATTTTAGAAGCCGTCATGGGAAACAAAGCCTCTACTTCGAGTGGTCTACCTAGTAACACCATTTCAAACCCGAAGGGAGAGATGAAAGTGATTACCACACGAAGTGGTAAGACACTTAAAAAACCGACTCCTCAAACAATTACTCCAATGGTGGAGGAAATTGAGGAAGAACCCGAGGTGGTGGTCGAAAAGGAGCATATTTCAAGCCCACAAAGTACCGCTCATGCCACACCTACGGTCGACCCTTTACCAACATTGGAACCCGAGATTCCAAAGGCTATGCCTATGCCCCAACCCACACCACCCTTTCCTTACCCATCGAGACTTAGGAAGGAGAAACGACAAGAGCGCGACAACTACCAATTTGAGCTTTTTATGAAAATGTTTCGTGAGTTGCACCTTAATGTGAGTTTCGCCGATGCTTTGGTCATGATGCCTTGATTTTCCGCTAACTTTAAGAGTATGTTGAACAACAAGGAGAAATTGCACCAAATGTCTAGTTGTTCGTCGGTTTATCTTAATCGCATACCTAAAAAAGTCGGTGATCCCGGTAAATTTTTGATCCCTTGTGCAATTCAAGATATGGAAGAATGCTATGCCTTGGCCGATCTTGGTGCTAGCATTAATTTGATACCACTTGCAATCTTCAAGTCGCTCAATCTTCCTAATCTTACTCCTTCACGAATGTCTATTGAGTTGGCCGACCATTCCCCGATTCTCGCATGTGGTTTGGCGGAAGACGTTTTTGTGAAAGTGGGGAAGTTCTACTATCCCGTAGACTTTATCGTTGTTGATATCCCCACGGATCCTCAAGTTCCTCTTATTTTAGGTCGTTCGTTTTTAGATACGTCTATGGCTTTAATTGATGTGCATGCTAGAAAGATCACCTTACGTTTCAACGACGAGGAACTTGTTATAAACGCAACTCAAAATTCTCAACTTTCTCATGTTTATTCCGTTGCTACCATAAACCTCGTTGATATGATCGACGTGGTTTGCGAGGAATTTTCACAAGAAGTTTTAGGGTTTGGTGATGAAAAAACTAGTGGCAATCCCACTATGTTAGATCCAATTCTTGATAATTCGACACAAACCTTCACTCCTTTTGAAGGTGGTGGTTCTACGTTGGAAGAATTCAATGTTCCACGTACTTGTGACGAAGACCTCGACAACGATGAGGACTTCTCGATTATCAAGGATTTTCTCAACGATTTCCCATTTCCTCCACCCGAGGAGGTTATGAGTATCGAGCCCAAATCTTCACTTGAGGAACCACCTATTCTCGAGTTGAAAGATTTACCTCCTCACATCGAATATGTCTATTTGGAGGAGGACGACAAGTTGCCGGTTATTATTGCGAAGGATCTTTCGAATGATGAAAAAACCGCACTTGTCGATGTTCTAAAGGATCACAAAGGGGCGATTGCGTGGAAGTTATCCGACATTAAGGAAATCGATCCCAAGTTTTGTACCCACAAAATCTTAATGGAGGAGGATTTCAAGCCCACAATCCAAAGTCAAAGGAGGGTGAACCCCAAAATTCACGATGTCATCAAAAAGGAGGTCCTTAAACTGCTTGACGCGAGAATGATTTACCCTATTTCCGATAGCCCTTGGGTGAGTCCTATTCATTGTGTCCCTAAAAAGGGAGGGATGACCGTTGTGCCAAACGATGCTAACGAGTTAATTCCCACTAGACTCGTGACCGGATGGAGAGTGTGCATTGACTATCGAAAGTTGAATGAAGCCACTCAAAAAGACCATTTTCACTTGCCCTTCATGGACCAAATGTTGGAACGTCTTGCGGGAAACGATTTCTATTGCTTTCTAGATGGTTTTTCCGGTTACTTCCAAATTCCCATCGATCCTCGTGATCAAGAAAAAACTATGTTTACGTGTCCATATGGAATGTTTGCCTATCGTAGAATGCCATTCGGACTTTGCAATGCACCGGGAACCTTTCAAAGGTGCATGATGGCTATTTTTCATGATATGATCGAGAAGACGATGGAAGTCTTCATGGATGACTTTTCCGTGTTTGGTAATTCGTTCACTTCATGTTTGTCGAACCTTGAGAGAATGTTAAAACGTTGTGAGGAAACCAACCTTGTGCTCAATTGGGAAAAGTGTCATTTTATGGTTAAAAGTGGAATCGTCTTAGGGCACAAGGTCTCGAAAGCGAGGATTGAGGTAGATCAAGCTAAGGTAGACGTCATTGCCAAATTACCTCATCCCAAAACCGTCAAGGGAGTTAGGAGTTTCCTAGGCCACGCGGGCTTTTATCGTCGATTCATCAAGGATTTTTCGAAGATTTCTCGACCTATTACACATCTTCTTGAAAAAGAGGCACGTTTTGTCTTTGATGAAGATTGTGTACGAGCCTTTGAAATCCTTAAGAGGAAACTTACCGAAGCTCCCATTCTTGTTGCTCCCAATTGGAACCTCCCCTTTGAGCTTATGTGTGATGCTAGTGATTACGCTATTGGGGCAGTTTTGGGGCAACTTCATGATAAGCACTTCTTGCCTATTCACTATGCTAGCAAGACGATGACCGAGGCTCAACTAAAATACACTACAACGGAAAAGGAGTTCCTTGCCGTGGTGTATGCATTGGAGAAATTCCGACCTTATCTCCTCTTGACGAAATGCATAGTGTATACGGACCATTCGGCTATTAAGTATCTTATGGCAAAGCAAGATGCTAAGCCGAGATTACTTCGTTGGATTCTCCTCCTTCAAGAATCTGATCACAAAATCGTTGACAAAAAAGGAGCCGAGAATCTAGCGGCCGATCATCTCTCTCGTTTGGAAGATCCTCACCAAAGTGTTTATGAGCCCAAGGAAATCACCGAAACATTTCCGCTCGAGACACTTGGTGTAGTGAATTCTAAGCTTGATTCTTCTACCCCATGGTTTGCGGACTTTGCAAATTACCATGCGGGCAACTTCATCATTAAGGGTATGACGACTCAACAAAAACGAAAATTCTTTCGTGACGTCAAGTTCTACTTTTGGAACGACCCTTACTTGTTTCGAACTTGTGCGGATCAAATCATCTGACGTTATGTATTTGGCACCGAAGCTTCTAACATCCTTAGAGCTTGCCATGAGGGACCCACGGGTGGTCACCACGGTGCTAATCTCACGGCTAAGAAGGTGTTTGATGCCGGCTTCTTTTGGCCTACTAATTACCGAGATGCACAAGATCTTGTGAAGTCGTGTGATGCATGCCAACGACAAGGAAAAGCCTCACAAAAAGATGAAATGCCACAAAATATCATTCAAGTATGTGAGATCTTTGACGTTTGGGGTATAGACTTTATGGGGCCGTTCCCATCATTTCGTGGTAATAAGTACATCCTTGTTGCGGTTGACTACCTTTCTAAGTGGGTGGAGGCAAAGGCCTTGCCCACCAATGATGCTCGTGTGGTAGTCAAGTTTTTGAAGCAATTGTTTTCTCGGTTTGGAACCCCTCGTGTTATCATAAGCGATCGTGGAACCCATTTTTGTAACGACCAATTTGAAAGGGTTCTAAGGAAATATGGGGTTACACATCGGCTTTCTACGGCTTATCACACACAAACGAGTGGGCAAGTCGAGGTTTCAAACCGAGCGTTGAAAAGGATCTTGGAGAGATCCGTTGGGGAAAACCGACAATCATGGTCGGATAAGTTGGACGATGCTTTATGGGCCTTTAGGACCGCTCATAAGACGCCCATTGGGTGCACTCCCTATAAGCTTGTGTATGGAAAGATTTTTCATTTGCCTATCGAGTTAGAACACAAGGCTTATTGGGCCCCAAAGCATTGTAATGATGACATGAAGACCGCGGGAAAACACCGGAAAATGCAATTGAATGAATTAGATGAATTGAGGGACATTGCTTATGAAAATTCATTAATTTATAAAGAGAAAACTAAAAAGTTGCATGATTCTAAAATTAAAAACCGGGTTTTTAACATTGGGGATCAAGTTTTGCTTTTTAATTCAAGATTGAAAATCTTTTCCGGTAAATTGAAATCCCATTGGTCTGGTCCATTCACCGTGACTCAAGTATTTCCGTATGGGACCATCGAGCTAGCTCAAGATGATGGTCCTAACTTCAAGGTGAATGGATATAGGTTGAAGCACTACTTTGGCGGGGAAGTTCCATCCTTGAACTACCTCGACCAAGTCACCTTCCCCAATGATAATTAGTATTGAGGGGATCGAGTCGAGCTCATGACTCGGTAATCAAAAACGAGGTGCCTCGTGGGGGAGTCCCATGCTTATCCTATGTACATATTATCGCTTTCTAATGTAGCTTACGTGTGGGGATTTGTGCCCTTCCAACCTTTGTTCCGTGGTTGTTTGTGAATTGTGAACTTTAGATGATCATGATCTTCACGATTGGAGCCTCTCGTGTTCGTTTTATGAGAGCACTCGATCGTTTGCTTTGAAGACTTTCTCAATATCCATGATATATCCTTGATTGTTCTAACCTTAGGTTATTAGCACACTTCATAAACGGATATTAATTTATTGGTTACACCCTTTCCATGCTAGATTAGGCATTCGACTACGTCCCTAGTATGGGGGTGTTTGCACCCCTAGACTCGAAACATTGAGGACAATGTTTAACTTTAGTATGGGGGTGAATAGATACTTGCCTTGCCAAACCTTCACGCTTTCCAAAGTTTATCTTTTTGTTTATCGTTTTGTTGCAAAACAAGGCTAAAAATGGCCAAATTTTAAAATTTTCCTCATGTTTTATAAGTGTTTGAAGACACGAATGTAGGTTTTCCGATGGCGAGAATAAGAGTAATTTTTTACTCGACCGTGCGTGTTGAGCACTTAGCTTTGATTCCTTAACTACACATTAGGCTAAGTCTCTTAAATGAGGACGAGAAATGATAGAGTTAATTATAAGTTACTATGCTAAACGTAGAGTACTCGTATTCTTTCAAAAACTCATGTGTTCTCGTTGTTTGCTTATTCTCCTTTCGCTTTTAAATATTTTTTGCTTAATAAATATTGACTTAGTGGTTTAGTTAGGATTGTTGGGTTTCTAGTCTTTTCTAGTAGCTTCCGTGTAATTAAATTGGGAAGACATTAAGGTATCGCCAGCGTCACGGTTTTGAAGTATTGGCACCCGAATAATTGAAAGCTTCACCCAATAATAAGATTTCAAGTGCTCACCTAAATCTAGCAAACAATTTGAAGCCCCACAAGGCCTAAAATCTATGCAAAATTGAAAGTGAGTCAAGCCTTAATCTTCGAAGCTTTAAAGATCCAAAATTCGCTTTAGCGTGAGGATATACGTCTTTGGCTAATAAAACCACCGATGAGGCGGATAATAAAAGGCAAGGCAAGATCGAAGTCATAATAAAAGCTTCATGGCGAAGTTGAATAAAAGATAGAGGTAAACCAAAGATAATAAGGCCCTTCCGTTAAGGGGCATATAAAAGTCTTGGTAATAAGTCTCATGTTCAAAACCGTTATAAAACCGTGTTTATCGATTCTTCTTGTCAACTTAATTTTTTTGACATCGTTGTCTATTAGGAGGGGTTATTGATTTGATGGTCTTAGTTACACCGTTAGGACTCTATTTTTAGACCTAAATCTCTATTATCGCATAAGTCAACAATGTATCCTCGTGAAACATTCAAGACAAAATAAAATATAAGAGATATAACTTAGGAATAATGGGAGAATAAGTACGTGATTAGGGCATATGAGTAGTGTTAGCATTACTAACTTATAATGACAATGATCTTGTTGCACGCTTGGCATGGAATTGGGGTGAAAATCGAGGACGATGAAATTATTTCTAACGAAGCATTCACGTGTTCTTATTCTATGAACCTAAACGTCCCATTTTGCGATGAAAATCATACATTATGTCTAAAACGCAAGTAGATGAAAATCATACATTATCATTTCAATAAAGTGAATAAAATTAAATTTTGGAGGTGCTTTGATACTTTATTCTAGCATTGCGTGAGGGCACGGCAATGGTTTAGTATGGGGGAGTGATGAGACTGCTTTTATACATAGTCTCATCGTCCAAATTGGGCTTAAAATGCATTAAATATCATCAAAATACCCAAATATATGCTTGTATTTGTTGCTTGTGTATTTTAGTTACGGATATTGAGAAAATGACAAAAGATCACAAGAATCAGTCAAAAACGAACACGGGAAACGAAGCCGCACAATGAACCAAGCCCTAATGAATAATTTTCCAAAGAAAACCCTTGAAGATTTGAAGAATTATGAAGATTGGTCCTCCAAGTTTGAAGAATTGACACTTTATACCCTTGTATCTTCATAATTACAAGTTTGGTCCCTAAAGTTTGTCAAAATTACAAAAAGGACCCTTAACCTTGAAGAATTGGCAAATTTAGTCCCTCAACAAAACTAAATTGTCAATAATGGTCCTCCAAGAAGTCAACAAACAAGTCAAAGCCTTAAAGTATGAAGACATGTCAAGAACAGCCCTTGAAGAATGAAGAAATTGCATGTTTAGTCCTTGTTTCAAGTTTGGAAGTATTTGTGCCAAAAATGACAACTGTGCTAAAGTTGTTACTTGTTATTTAGGCGTTGATAGCCATTTGAAACAACATGAAGAAAGTGTGAAAATAGGGGGGCCATTCCTACCAGACAACCAAACTCCATCCACCCACTCACAAGCTGCCACATCACCAACCTTAAACCCTCCACCAATCAGACACCTCCCCTCTTCCATGTCACCTCTCCACTCACTTTTAAAACCGACTTAATTAAATACTTAATCCCTTCCCTCCCAAACACAATTGTAAATTAACCTTTTTCCAAAATAGATTAAAACGTCCCTAATCCACCCTTAAACCCTAATATTTTCCCAGTATGAACATCAATCAAAACAAAGGGAAAATGATTAATTGCCTCCAGATCACTAATTACACTCACTCTCATCACAACCCACCTCCCAAAAACATCACCATCTCACCCCATGTGTCTCTCCAACCCTCCCCTGCCCCACAAAGAAGAAGAAAACAAAACTGAGCCAGTCCATCAACGAACCAAGGCATTTTACTTGGTCCCCAAGCTCATTTGAACGTTGTAGATCACTCCACAACAGCTGGCCTTCACTAGAAAACAAGAATCATCACATGGCATATTTTTGACTAAAAAAAATTCAAAATCGTCCAAGGGCAAGTTGGGAAGTTTATATCATTAGGGTTTATAGTTTCCTTTCAGTTCTAGAACATTTGTAGCCTATTATATAAAGGCCTTATATGACTTTCATTTTTTCTGTTCTGAAATTTTCTCCTTTTTCACAGCTTTGTAAATCCAGTTTTTAATGAATGAAAATGGTTTAAGTGTTGTTGATGAGAAAGATTGAGTCCCTTTTATGTTTCATGTTGTGTTTGGTTTGAAAGGTTTCTTTTAAAAAGGCATTTCAAGTTTTCTTTTTAAGTTATTAAATCCGTTTTCTTTTCAGTTGAGCTAGAAAGGTTGTTAAACCACATAAGCTTCTTATATTCAAGCTTGTGTATGACCATATCACCCTGATATCTTGGAGATATCAAGGTGTAGTGGTTATAAAGGTTTGGATAAAAAGGAAAAGTGAGGTGAAAAATCCTTTTGCTTATTTTTAACATCACTGTTTCATTTTAAAAGCTATAAGCTATAAGGAGACTTGTCTATAAGTCATTCTTATAGCTCATTGGCTCTCATACCAGGTCACTCTTGTTGTTTTGGTTTGTTCTTAGCAGGTTCAAAACAAGAGCCATCTCTATCCATTCTTTGTTAAAGAAATCCTTCATAATCATCTTACCAAAAGTCTGCACAAGCCCGGGCTTGTTTGGAGGTGACTATTCAGTCACTGTTGGGCCTGGATGTAGGCCCAACAAGGTAGCTTACTTGACCCTTTTTCAGTTTTCTAAGATTTTTAAGATTTATGTGACTTTGCATGATTTTTTGTAAAACTGCTTGATTGTGTGTTCTATCTGCTAGATTAGGTCTTTTACTGAGCAATATGCATGTTAGAAGTATTGTTAGTCAGTTAGAATAGGATTTGTTAAGATTTGCTTTGAAATATTGATTTTCAGATTTTTAAAGGGGTGTTTGGATTAGGGTATTAGTAGGGTTTAATGTTTTGAATTTAGCTAAAAACCTGTTTAGACATATCTCTTAGGTTGTTATTAAGTGTTAATTGTGATTGGTTTTTCAGTTTGAACAAGTTTAAACACTTTTGCTTGCTAAAAATTGAAAATCATTGCCTTAATCAGTAAACTGCCTTTTCTGCTTGTTTTTTTGAAATTTTATCCACCAATTTGTGAAGTTTGCTAGATTCTAGGTTATTTCAGGATTGTGAATCATTTATCTGCTATTTGGTGATCTTTTGTGCAAATTATTGGCCCTTAAATTTCACTTTGGTGCCAAGTATATCAGTCGAACACTCTCAGACATGTGCCTAGCTTTTTCAGTAACATTTTGGTGAATTTGTGCTTGATATTGTGTTTTATTTGCTTGTTTTGTGTATTTGCTTGACTCCTTATACTCAACAGAGTATAAGGGTGCCTTATTGTCCAATCAAACACCACCAATACCAAGAATCAAGACCTCTTGATTCAGTCTTCACAAGTGAATATAACACTTGTGTTCATCAGAAACTTATCCAAATCTGGGCACGTTTTTGCTTTCCTAAGCTTTAAATCTTGTTTATTTGGATTAGTACTTGTGTTTTAGAGTAAATTAAGTAACTGGTTTGTGTTTTTAAAAGTTTAAAAAGAAAAAAAAATAAAAAAAACAAAAAGGACGTGGCCAAGACTCGAACCTGCGCCACTCCTCCCACAACCAAACGTCTTAACCATTGCGCCCTAGGGACTTTGACTGATAAGTTTCATTTCATTACTTATTTAAGGGCTTTTGGTTTGTAGCGTATTTTAGCTAACAGCTTAATAATAAGCTTTTTCCAGCTTATTCCTTTAAGTTCTTTACTGATTAGCAATTTTCTTAGGATTGTATTAGGTTTTAGGACTTTTATGTCCAAAAAGTTTATTTTTCTCTTATTTAGTTTATTTTCTAGGATTATTTTAATTTAAATTTTAGAAAAGTAATTTAAAAATAGGAAAAAGCATTTTAAAAATCCAAAAAAATAGTTTTTAGGTTTTGATTTATATTTTTGAGGTTTACATCACAAAAAGTTTTCAAAAAGTCTGATTTTTGATTTTATTGGATTTTAGGGTTTTTAACCAACTTTAAAATTTAATATCAAATTATTAAAAAGGTTTTAGAAACTTTTGATTGCATTTTTGTTCTAGTTACATTATTTAGGATTTTTGGTAATTTTTTAGAATTATTTAGTGAACTTTGAATTTTTTTGATTATTTTAATATTATTTTATTATTAAAAATTGAAAGTTTAATTTTTAACATTTTTTCATTTTTCCTAGGTTAAGGACACTTAATTAGGAGTTTTGTCACTTTCCAAATATTTTTAGGACTTTTTAATTATTTTCTAGAATTAATTTAAGATTTAATTGATTTTAATAGTTTTTAAGTGTTTAAAAATAGTTTAATTTGGTTTTAAAATTTTTAAAAATAGTTTTTAGCTTAATTAGGATATTTTTGAGGTTTACAAACTATAAGATATTGTTTAGGTCTTTTTAATAATTAATAGTGATTTTTAGGGCTTTAATTAGCATTAAAAAGTCATTATCTAATTAATTAAAAGGTTTTAGCAAGTTTGGATTTTTTGTAAACTCTTAGAATATTATTGGGGATTTTTAGAAATTTTTAGGAATTTTTAGGTTAAAATTTTAATTTTGGCACTATTTACGGTTTTGCGTCATCGCCTTTTTCGTCTTAGTTTAATTCGTTTTCATAACCGTCATTTCTTCCTTTCTCATTTCTATTCTCTTTTCTTGTTAATAATCAAAAACATTAATCAACTCATTACATAACACACGTGCCTCCTCGAGAGA
This sequence comes from Glebionis coronaria, assembly GCA_025667525.1. NCBI lineage: Eukaryota > Viridiplantae > Streptophyta > Magnoliopsida > Asterales > Asteraceae > Glebionis > Glebionis coronaria. The sequence continues at coordinate 277,558,294 of CM046879.1, forward strand.
ACGATCCCCACTTAAGGGTCATAAGTGTTTACGTTTTCCTAAACGTACACTTAATACTTACCGCTTTTGCCTTCCTTTTCCTAAAGGGGTGGTAAAAACTCCAACATCAGTAGCTTTTCACACTTGGCATACAAGTGTGTCAACGCTCCCAAAGCCAGCGCTGACAGGAATAATTTCAGCGCTGATAGGAACAAAGTCAACGTTGTTAGGAAGTCAAACGTTGTCAGACCGAAACCTTGTGCGCAGCAAAGTCCACAAGTGATTAGACATGCCCCATTCTTTTCTAGAAGGTCTAACACTCATGGAAAAAGACCATTTCAAAAGACAAACACCTGGTCAAATAGGCAATGGGTTTCTGTAGCAAACCCTAGGTTCAACGCAGACAAGGGTAACTTCAGCGTTGACAGGACAAATTCTAACGCTGACAGAAACGTGACTAGACCTAAATATTTGCAGCCACAAGGTAAGGGGTCTAAAGCTTCTTCAAGCTTAACATGGATACCCAAGAAAGATCAAAACCCTAATGATAATGGGATTTCAATGACTTGCAATAGATTTAATTACATTTCAAAGGTCATTACAAAACCTATTGGGGTTAACTGGGTATTTCATCCTAAAAAGGATGTGAATGGGGTTGTTGTGAGAACTAAGTCTGTTCTTATTGAACAACCATATGAATCCAAGTCTTTTAAGACTTGGGTTCCCAAAGAAAACTAATTTGTTTTCTTTATGTGTAGGGCATTCAAAGACAGATCAATGATTATGGATATTGGGATAGTGGATGCTCAAGGCACATGACAGGAAAGGAAGACTATCTGACGAATTTCACCCCTATTAAAGATGGTGATAAGGTATACTTTGGAGGTGGATATGGAACTATCACAGGAAAAGGAACCCTTCTCACCAATAATCTGCGTTTTGAGAACGTCTTCCTGGTAAAAGAACTTGATTACAACCTGTTTAGTGTATCACAAGTTTGTGATAACAAAAATAAAGTTCTTTTCACTGATACTGAGTGTTTGGTGTTAAGCAAGGATTTTAAGATCCCTGATGAGAAATATATTGAGTATAGAACACCTAGGCATAAGGACATATATAATGTGAATTTGAATGGGATTAAAATGAATACCAATATGTCTTGTTTTTATGCTAAGGCCTCAGTAGATGAGAGTAATTTGTGGCACAGGAGACTAGGGCACATAAATTTTAAAAATATAAATAGACTTGTGAGGCTTGGTTTAGTTGATGGTTTGCCTGAGAAGGCCTTCCACAATGACCACTCTTGTGTTGCATGTCTTAAGGGCAAGCAGCACAAGGTCTCATTCAAGTCCAAACAGGTGCATACTAGTTCCAGACCTCTTCATATGCTTCACATGGACCTCTTTGGTCCAACAAATATAGAAAGCTTGAATGGTAAGTCATATTGCTTTGTTATCACAAATGACTTTTCTAGATTTACTTGGACATTCTTTCTAGTTATGAAGAGTGACACATCTGATGTTCTTATTGATTTTATCACTCAGATTGAGAAGAGGTCTGGCAATGAGGTTAAAATGCTTAGAAGTGATAATGGTGGAGAATTTAGGAATAAAAAGCTAGATGATTTATGTGCCAGGAAAGGAATTACTAGGCAATTTAGCATTGCTAGAACCCCACAACAAAATGGGGTTGCTGAGAGGAAAAATAGAACCCTAATTGAAGCAGCCAGAACAATGTTGGCTGATGCTCACTTTCCTATAGCCTTTTGGGCTGAGGCTGTTAATACAGCTTGCTATGTGCAAAATAGAGCATTGGTTAACAAAATTCAGAATAAGACACCTTATGAGTTACTTTGGGGTAGAAAACCTAATGTTGGTTTTCTCAGACCTTTTGGTTGTCATGTAGTAGTGTTGGATACTAGTGATGCCTTAGGGAAATTTAGTGCAAAAGGTGATGAGGGTTACTTCATGGGGTATTCAGTGTAGAGCAAGGGTTATAGGGTTTATCTTAAAGAGGACAAACGTATAGTTGAAAGAATACATGTTAGGTTTATAGAGAATAAACCTAGTGATCCTGAAAGTGGTCTTAATTGGTTGTTTGATTTGGAACCCTTATCTAGAACTTTAAATTATATGCTTGTCACTAATCCAGACATTGTGAAGGTAACTTCAAATGTTGTGGAGGAACAAGTTGTTAATGTTTCAGGTACACAGGTTAATGAGAGGGTTGGATCACAAGAAGAAAAGGCATCTCCTATATTAGAATATGTCACAATTCCCATTTGGACAGATGCTTTTGCTGCTGCTGCTGCTGCTGGACAAGATAATGGTGGTTTCCAAGTACCACCAAATACAAACATGCATGGTCCTTCAGGCGCTGACAAAGGCAAATCTAGCGCTGACATGACCAATTCAGGCGTTGATGGTTCAGACATTGACAACCACACTTCAAGCGTTGTTAGCCCAAGCGCTGACAAACAAGGTTCAGGCGTTGACAACAATTCTGCCCATCTTTTCTCTTCCAATTTTGAACAAGGTGAACCTTCCAATATATATGAAGAGGTTCATCCTCATGTTGATGTAAGAGAGTCTGATGAAGAGGATATTAGCAATTTGGAGAATGAGGTTGAGGACACCAGACTTTTTGAAGGAGGAGTTCTCACTTCCACAATGAAGAATCACCCCCCTTCCCAGATCATTGGTGATATTATGACTCCAGTTCAGACTAGAAGATCTCATCAAGGTCTTGGTGGGTTTATTGCTAATATACACAAGAAGGTTGATACCCCTCTTGTGCAAGCGTGTTTGTTTGCATGTTTTCTGTCACAAGAAGAACCCAAGAAAATATTTGATGCTCTCAAAGAACCAAGTTGGGTGGAAGCAATGCAGGATGAGCTTCACCAATTTGCAATTCAGGATGTTTGGGAACTGGTTGATTGTCCTAGATATGTCAGACCTATAGGGACAAGATGGGTTCTCAGGAACAAAAGAGATGAAAGAGGCATTGTGGTCAGAAACAAGGCAAGGTTAGTGGCTCAAGGTTATACACAAGAGGAGGGGATAGACTATGAGGAGGTCTTTGCACCAGTAGCAAGGATTGAAGCTATTAGGATTTTTCTAGCCTATGCATCCTGCATGGGCTTCACAGTCTATCAAATGGATGTCAAGAGAGCCTTTCTCTATGGCACCATTGTTGAGGAAGTATATGTGATGCAGCCTCCTGGTTTTGAGGATCCAGAGAATCCAGATAAAGTGTATAGAGTCAAAAAGGCTATGTATGGCCTTCATCAAGCCCCTAGAGCATGGTATGGTACTTTGTCTACCTATTTGGTGGACAATGGATTCAAAAGGGGCACCATAGATCAGACACTATTTACAAAGAAGAAAGGCAAGGATGTGTTGCTTGTGTAGGTCTATGTTGATGATATCATTTTTTGGTCTACTTATCCAAAGATGAGTGAGGATTTCTCCAAGCTTATGACAGACAAATTCAAGATGAGTGCTATGGGGGAGATGAACTTCTTTCTTGGTTTACAAGTTTAGCAAAAAGAGGATGGTATCTTCATCTCCCAGGACAAATATGTTGCTGAGATCTTGAAGAAGTTTGGCTTTTCTCCACATGAAAAGAGGGCTACTACTCCTATGGATAGAGAACACCCTTGGGGAAAGATTGGAGATGGAAAAGATGTTGATGTCAGGCACTATAGATCCATGATTGGATCCTTGATGTATCTTACTGCCTCCAGACCTACCATTATGTTTGCTATGTGTGCTTGTGCATGCCATCAAGTGACTCCCAAAGAATGTCACCTTTATGCTGTGAAGAGGATCTTTAGGTACCTAAGATGCTATCCTAGTCTTGGTTTGTGGTACCCAAAGGATTCACCATTGGAACTGATTGCATATTCAGATAGTGATTATGGAGGTGATAAGTTTGATAGGAAATCCACAAGTGGTGGATGTCAGTTTCTTGGGAGTAGGTTGATGTCTTGGCAATGCAAGAAACAAACAGTGGTGCCTAATTCTACAACTGAAGCAGAGTATGTGGCTGCAGCTGCATGTTGTGGCCAAGTGTTGTGGATTCAGAACCAGCTGTTGGACTATGGGTACAATTTCATGCATACTAAGATATTTGTTGACAATAATAGTACTTTATGCATCATTAAGAATCCTGTACATCATTCTAAAACTAAACACATAGAAATTAGACACCATTTTATAAGAGATTGCTTTGAGAAAGGTTTAATACAACCAGATAGGGTTGACACTGAGGAAAATGTGTCAGATTTATTAACTAAACCTTTTGATGCTGGGAGATTTCAATACTTGGTAACAAGTATTGGAATGGTCAATCTCACATAATATGTGTTTTGGAGTCTTTTTGTAAAAGTATGTACAGGATGATGCATTATTATTGTTGGTCTTATTGATGATTTAGATTTTCCACTATATTTTTCTAACACTGACAAAGGTTGCTTGAACACTGATAAGTGTTTTTGTAACGTTGTCAGCAATATAATTGTCTAACGCTGACAAAGCTTCCCTCAACGCTGTCATGTGTTATCGGGGCGTTGTCAGCAACAATGTTAGTTTTGTGGTTTTCAATCTAAATGTGCAGATGGTGTTAGTAGTATACCATTGGATACAGAGTTGCTTATGGATCAATGGAGAAGCATTTGGACAAGTTTTTATTTATGGATGATGGTTGGAATGTTTCATTCCTATCTTGACATAAATTTTTTATGTTCATGCATGATTTTAGCAAACTTTTGTATCATAGTTTAAGGGGAGGTTTTAGGAACCTTTAGGATGTTTGGGTATCCATATGATACTCTTATCACAATTCTAGATTGTGTCCACAGGTGAGTATGAGTTAGTTTTACTAAATCATGAGGCATTGTAGCATGCAAAGTTGATATACTATGCATGCTGCCAAGACATTTTTGGCCTAGAATTGGTTGTGGTCTGTTGGGAGACTTGGGAATGATTTTTATATGCGATTTACCTGGGAGTAACAAGGATTTTATAAGGTAACTTGGTTGTTAAGAGTTTTGGTTAGAAAGGGACACTAGAGGACTGTTATGTCTATCTTGCTTATGCAAGTGTGCATAACTGGACAGTGCTTGCCGCCCTATAATAATTATCAACTTTTGGTTATCTTCTCTAGGATAAATTACTTGTTAAGGTCATTTTTCACTTTTTAAAATATTTTTATTTTTGGACGCTGACAAGACTTTTCCAAGCGTTGTTGTGACCAAATTGGACGCTGACATGGCTATAGGCAAACGTTGACAAGATTATAGCCGTTGGGCGTTGATAGGTTATTTTTGACCGTTGACACTCAATGGGACCTACCCAGTTGTTACTTTTTGAAAAATCTTTGGGCCTTAATTTTAGGAGTTGTTACCTTCATTTAATGCATGAGATAACTTATAACTTTTTCAATATTTTCATGATTGATTTTTGAAAATACTTGTCTCTTTTTAGGCCTATCACATGCATCTATTTCTCCTATAAATTTGGCTCCTATTTTAAACAGGGTATCTATAATTCTTGTCTAACAATTTTCTCTTATTCATCTTCTTCACTTAAATTTAACAGCTTTCATCAATGGCACCAAAGTTTAAACCAACAGAATTGGAATTGGGGTTCAGGTCTCAACACAACATGATTGCTTATCTTGTTGCTGATAATACTCTGTTTCCTCAATACACACAAATGGTGGCGTATTTGAACGCATCCCCATTAAGGTATGCTCTTTCTCATACACCACTCATTCCAGTCACACACATTAAACAGTTTTGGAACACTGTTAGTTCCTCAACAGTTAATGGAGTGACCACATTGACTTCTATTGTTCAAGGGAGATCTTGGGTGGTTACTGAGGCCTTGGTACGCCAAGCCTTGCATCTTGATGATGCTGATGGTATAGCCACCCTTCCCATAAATGAAATAGAACAAGGGCTAAGGGCTTTGGGATATCCTTTTCCTGATGAAGGTACTCTAAATAAGTATCATAAGCAGGAATTTCCCCCAGCCTGGAAGTACCTCATACATGTCATCCTTCAATGTTTGAGTCCCAAATGTACTGCACACAATGAGATCAATAGATCCATTGCCAGTGCTATTCTGTGCATTGCAACAGGGCAAAAATTTAACTATTCTAAAATGATTTTTGAGGGGATGTGTAAAAACAAGGGGACAAAAATGACTTTAGCGTATCCCCGTTTTTTGCAAATGGTTTTTGATGTTCAAGGTTCCTGCTCAAGGGATCACAATGATTTTTATAAGATCCCTGAGCAAAAGAAAGCTATTTTTATGAAGATGAACACACCACCCCATAGAGACCTACCTTTAACCCAAGCCATGCTTGCTGTTATTGCAGCAGCACAACCCCAACCAGACCCCCAACCTCAAATTGACCCTCAACCACAACTTGAACCAATTCCTGAACCTTTACCTTCACCTGAACAAATGCAAATTGACTCAGAATCCTTCAACGCTGACACACTCAATGTTGCCGTTGATGTGCCTATTTCCAACGCTGACACACAACCTTCACAATCTCAAACACCCCTTAACCAACCCACATCCACCCATTCTTCCACACCATCTTCCACACCATCTTCCACACCCCCTGAATATAGGTTGATGAAACGCCAAAGGACTACTGGAGTGTTCTCCTCTGGTGGTCCTAGCCATATAGCAGAGAGAACCACCACCATAAGTGTGGCTGGTGACATGGATGAGGCTGGGACTATTGGTTCAGGCTTAGATGCTGGCCAAGGCAGTCCCATCATCATTAAGTCCTCATCCATGCCCAATGAATCTGACTTGGGAGGTCAGATTCCCATTTTAGAAGAGGGCAGACTGGAACCAATGACTCTTATGAAATTGACGGCAGTCTGCATAAGCTTGCAAAAGCAAAATGCAGACTTAGTACAAATTGTCAGCTCACAAGGCCTTGAACTCAAGCAATTGAGGGAGAGGATTGTTGTTTTGGAAAGTGATCGTGACAGGAGGGGTATGGAGGAATCTTCCAAAGGGGAGGAAGATCAAATAAATCTGAGTGATAAGGGCAGCCAGGATGGTCAATCAATGGATGTTGCTGAAGCCCTTACAACTTTGAAGAAACAAACAGGTTTTGATACGTCCTTAGTCTCTCCTACCAACTTAAATTTATCATTTATAGCTATGTTGAGAGAGGTTACACAAGGCGCTGAGGGAAGATATTTGGGCGTTGACAAGGAAAATTTGGACGCTGACAGAAATATTTTGGGCGCTGATAGGACAAATTTGGGCGTTGACAGACCTGTATATGAAGGTGATGTATCCCAGTCATCATCTATCATCAAGGAGGTTTCTACTCAGGTATTACCATCTACCTTACCAACCATTGCACCATCAGATAAGGGTAAGGGTAAAATGGTAGAAGAGATTGTTCCAAAAGATGCAGCTCAAGTTGAGTTTGATAGAAGATTAGCTGCACAAATCATGGAACAGGATGAAAAGGAAAAGTCACCATTTGTTGTGACTTCTGAAGAAGGAAGTGATGGAGCTAGCTCAGACTCAAGTGTGATGATTATAGAACCTGAAAGGCTTGAGTATGTGGATGAGTTGGCCAAAGAAAAGTTGAGAGAATTGAAATTGCAGGTTGGCTTTGACATGCCAGAGGTGGTTCCAATGTACAATGCTTGGGAAGAAAGATGCATGGATAATCCAGACATGACCATTTCAGATCAAATATGGGGTTTGGAGCTTCTTCTTAGAGTTCAGAAGGATTGCCATGTAATTTTGAAACACAAGTCAAGCAATATTCTCTCAGAGTTGAAAAGGGATAGAAGGGAGCTCTACTTTATGTCGCTCAGATGTCATGGAGTTGGATGGACATATCAGAAGTTGAAGGCTTTGACATTTGATGAGTTGGAAAACAGGGCTTATCCCATTTGGGTGAGAGTGTAGGAAGCAAACACTCTCAGACTTCTTTCAGATGAAAGAAAGGAGGAACTTGCAGAAGAAATGGAACTCAAGAAAGCTATGATTGTTCCCAGGCCAGTGAAGAAGGGAATTTCATTTGAGTTTCCAAAAGATATGGATCCACTATATCCAAGTGAAGCAGTTATAAGAAAGAGCCTCAAGCTCTCCCCATTAGAAGCTTCAGATATGGTGCAAGTGTTACCATTAGATTCCAGGAACCCAATTGTGAGCTATGAAGAAGATGAATGTGGGTTCTGGAAGATTGGCAGATTTGGCAAGGAGGTACACACTTTTACCACTCTCATATCTTTGTTTGCAAGTTGTGATAGAGAAGACTTGGTGGACCTTTGGAGGTTGCTGGAGATCAAGTATGAGGCTGAAGCACCAACTTCAGCCAATGGAATAAAACTTTGGACCACATTCAAAAGAATGTGTGGACCAAAAGATGAGGATCCTGCAATATGGAAGGATCTTGAAGATGACCTCAGTGGTCTTCAATGGAGGTTATATTCAGCTGCTGGTGTATACCATTTGAGTTCTACAAAGTTTGCTGAGTATCTACTTGTGGATGCTCAGTATTTCATATCCAAGGCTATTTTGGAGAAGATGAAGGACACTCAGCTGGAAATAGATTATTCAAGTAACGTGGCAAAAGATTTGATCAGATTTATTCATTACCAATATGAGAAGGTTTGTAAGATTCCTCCTAGTCCTTAATGCTTATTCAGAAACTTGATCATAAGAGTGGATATCAAGTTTAGGGGAGGATTGTTGGAATAAATTAAGGCCAGATCACTTGAGCGCTGACAAGAACAAAACAAGCGTTGACAAGAACAAAATAAGCGCTGACAGCTCAAGCGTTGACAGGTTAAAGTCAAGCGTTGACACATTGAAGGCAAGCACTGATGGAAGATATATTCTACGCGTGTATTATATTCTAGAATACTTCTAGTAAAGATAGGAACAACAATGTATTTTCTATATTTATCTTTACCTAGAATAGTTGATACGTAGATTATTGTACAAGGCTTCTTATGTCTATAAAAGAAGGCCTTTAGGTTAATGTTTAATATAAGTTTCATATAAGTTTTCATTCGTAAACATCTTTCATTGTAAGCAAGTTTGATATTGATAATCAAAGTGAAAGTTTGTTTATATCATTGTGTGTCATTGTTTAAGTGTTAAATTCCGCATAACACTTAGATTCATAAAGCATATACAAAGGTTTCTCTACGTGTATTACTTGATCTAATCTCGTATACACAAAGCTAATCAATCTAAGTTTGGGATCAACAAGGTCAAGTCATGGTAACTGCTTTTGAACCCCCTTTGATAATGAAGGGAAAATGTGCTTACATGAATCTTTGCTTGTAATCTGTTTATGTGGTAAGCTTGTAGTTGATTCATGATTAGTTGATGTTAGTTTTTTAGTTTGTTTGTTTTAAATATGTGAGTTTGATTATTTGGAAAATCTCTTTGTTAGATTTTTTTTCATATTTCTAAAGGGTGTTTGGATCTGCTTAGGGTGATACTCAGTAAGACCTAGATGTGCTTAGACACCTTAGGATTAAGTCAAGTGTAGTTGTCTTTGGCACTTAGTTTAAAATGTGTAGTGTAAAACTTCTAGGCAAGTGTGGTTCATTTTTATGTTAAAACAGCTAGAAAACATTAGGGAGATTTTGTGGTTTTGATTTGTTGAATTAGGTCTAGTAATTTTGTAGAATGTTAGCTAATAGGATAAGCTAGGATTGAGTTGTATAGGGTTTGTGGTTTAGCTAGTTGAATTTTAAGATTTGGTGGCTCAAATCTCTTATTTGTGCACATTGGATCAGCAAAGTGACTTTTCTGCCTACCTGTGCACATCAGAAACAACTAGGACTTAATTTTTTGGATTTAGTGCTTGATCTTTGGTGAACATTGAGTCCTAGGGTAATATAAGTTGTGCTCTACCTGGTATTTCACTTTGGGAGGGTTTTGGGTGGTCTAAACACTACCACTAGGTCACTAATTAAGCTTTAGACCACCAGACCTCCCCTTTGTGCCCATACAGTGAGTGGAATTGGGATATTTTTGTGGTTATTGTGTAGTTATTTATTGTTTTTACTTGTAATTGACTCCTCACACTTCACTGATTGTGGGGGTTCCTTTGTTGCCCAAAACAACCAACTAACAAGGCTCAAAAGAGCTCAAACACGTTTTTTGTAACAAGCAGTGGCAACAAATTTCCCACTGATAGCACAAAGTTCCCACTGCTTCACTAGCAGACAAGAACCAAAGCAAGTGTCATTATCAGTTTTGTGTAGTTTTGTCTCTAGTGGTTTAAATCCAACTTTTTCCCATTTTTTATTTTTCCCCAGTTTATTTATTTATTTTAGGATTTAAAAAAAAAATATTTTTCTGAGTATTTCATTATTTTTTCGCATTATTTTAATTTGAAATTAGTTTTTAACATTTCTTTTTTGGTCCTATTAGGGATAAAATCACTTTTGTCCAACTTTTTTATTTTTCTACTGTTTAATTAGTTAATTTGGGATTTTGGAAAAAGTAAAATTATTTTTTTATTATTTTATTATTTATTATCATTATTTTAATTAATAATTAGTTTTTAGCATTTTAAAAATAGAAAAATAGTTTCAAAAATTTAGGAAAAATACTTTTTAGCTTTTAATTAATATAAGTAAGATATTAGTTTGATAAAATATAATTTTGGACTTTTTGTTAATTATATTTAATCCAGGGCTTTAATTAGCATTTAAAATTAAATATTTAATTAATAATAAGTTTTAAAATTTGTTTATTGAAAATTTTATTCTTATTTATATTATTTGAGACTTAATTTTGATTTTTAATTAGTTTTAAGTTTAAAATTTTAATTTCGTCACGTTTTACGTCTTAACGTATACGTTTTACGTTTATCGCTGTAGTGTAATTTAGCGTAACTCGTCATTTAGTATTGGGGGGGGTGAGTAGATACTTCACCTTGCTTAGGTCATCACGCAATCCAATATTCATCTTTTTGTTATCATTTTATGCAAAAATAAGGCTAAAAATGGCCGAATTTTAATTTTTTTTTTTTCATAAGTGTTTAAGACACGAATGTAGGTTTTCCGATGGTGAGAATAAGAGTAATTTTTGACTCAGCCGTGCGTGTTGAGCACTTAGCTTCAATTCCATAACTGTATTAGGCTAAGTCTCATTTAATTAAGAACGAGAAAGGATAGCGTTAATTATAAGTTACTATGCTAAACGTTGAGTACTCACATTCTTTCAAAAACTCATGTGTCCTAATTATTTGCTTATTCTCCCCACGCTTTTATTAATAAATTATTAATAAATATTGATATAGCGGTTTAGTCTCTATTGTTTGTTTCGAATTTATTTTAGTAGCATCCATGTAATTAAATTGGGAAAACATTAAGGTATCGCCAACGTCACGGTTTTGAAGTACTGGCAACCCGAATAATGAAAGGCTTCCCCCAATAATAATTTAAGTTCCTCTTCACCTAAATCCTGCAAAATTCGAAGCCCACAAGGCTGAAAATCTATGCGAAAATTGAAAGTGAATGTCTTAAATCTTGAAGCCTTAAAGATCCAAAATTCGCCTTAGCATGAGGATATACGTCAAGTCATAATAAACACTTCATGGCGAGGTTAAATAAAAGACAAGGGCAAGAGCAAAGCCATAATAAACACTTCATGGCGAAGTTAAATAAAAGGTGGCGGTAAACCAATTCCAAATTGGTAATAAGTCTCATGTTCAAAACCGTTATATAACCGCTGTTTATCGATCCTTCTTGTTGACTTAATTTTTTGACATCGTCGTCTATTAGGATGAATTATTAATTCGATGATTTTGGTTACACCGTTAAGGATCTATTTTAGGACCTAATCTCTATCTACGCATAAGTAAAAAATGTGTCCTCGTGATCATTAAGACAAAAATAAATATAAGAGATACACCTTAGGAATAAGGGAGTCTAAGTACATGATTAGAGTATATGAGTAGTGTTAGCATTATTAACTTATAATGACAATGATCTTGTTTCACGCTTAGCATGGAATTGGGTAAAAATCAAGGACGACAAAATTATTTCTAACGAAGCATTCACGTGTTCTTATTCTATGATCCTAAACGTCCCATTTTGCGATGAAAACAGTACATTATGTCTAAAACACATGTAGTAGTTTATTTAAATTTACGTTTCAATAAATTTCACCTAAAAATGAATTTTAGAAGTGTTACGATACTTAATTCTATCATTGTGTGAGGGCATGATAATGGTTTAGTAAGGGGAGTGATGAGACTGCATTTATACATAGTCTTATCGTCAAAATCGGGCTTAAAACACTTAAAAATATCCTAAAATACCCAAAAATATGATTGTATTTGTTCATTGTGTATTTTAGGTTCAAATATCATGAATTCAACAAAAAATGAAAGGAATCAAGCAAAAAGGAACACGGGAAACGAAGTCGCACAAAGAACCGGACCCGAATCATGATTTTCCATTGAAGTCCTTGAAGTTGGAAGATTTGACAAGAATGGTCCCTCATCTTTTGAAGAATTGTCACTTTAGACTCTTGTAAATCTCAAATATACAAGTTAGGTCCCTAAAGTTTCAAGACATTACATTTACTGCCCTTGAAGAATGTAAAATTTGCATATTTAGTCCTTGATACAAGTTTATAAATTGAGTGTTCCAAAAATGACAAGTTAGTGAAACTTGTATCAAAGCAAATGAAGTTATGGCTGTTGAAAACTTTATTTGCAAAGAAATTAGAAGTGCAGGGACTAAAACCACCAAACATCCTAATTCACCCCACCACTACCAATCCTCCACGTCACCCAATCCTTAAAACCAACCCTACCCGTTACCCTATTACCCAAACCATCCAACCCGATTTCATTATATTAATAGTCATTCTAAACCTAATTTAATATAATAAACTTGGGCGTTTAACACTTTTTTCCCCATTACCAGATTAAACACACACATCCTCTCACACACTCATGAACTAAACCCTAAACCCTCATTACTCACAATTAAAACTCCAAAATGTGTAGATCACTGATTCATCATATCTTAACCAAAACCCAATCCTTAAATTGTTCCCCTCTTCTCACCACCAACCTATCTACGTGTCCCCTGTCCCCCCCCCCCCCCCCCCCCTTTGAGAAGAATCCAGAAAATGCCAGTAGAATCAATGGCTAAGGAGGATTGCTTACTTCTCACATTCAAATGAATGGGTATGATGCATTCAACACAGCTGGAATATCAACATCAGTCACATGACACCTCTTTTGATCATTTGAAGAATTCAAACAACAAGGGTAAATTCGGAAGATTAGCTGTTAGGGTTTGTTAAGTTTTTATTTCTAGAATACACTTTAGAGGAGTATAAAAAGGGTTCTCAGCATGTTGAGACCTTTTGTACGAGTTTTCTTGTAGAAACTTTTTTTTATCAATGAATATTTAAAGTGTTGTTAAATATTTGCAAGTAACTGAGTTCCATTTTTTATTTGTTTTATCTAATTTCTTGCACTTGTTATCCTAAATTTATCAAATTACTTTTCAAAAGAATTTTTGTTAAGTACTTTGATATCCACTATTGTAAAGTACTCAGCAATCTTGACTGACAATCAAGATTGGTGATTATTTTTACAAGAGTGTTTAATTCCATGTTGTTTATCCTAGTTCTACACCAAAAATCTTGTATTTCATTATTTTTGGTCGAAGTCCATTTTTATTGTTTTTTATGATACTCGCTGTGTCATAAGCTAACCATAAGCTCTTGACACAAGTTTATGGTTTAGGTTATGAGACTTGAAAGTTTGTTGAAGGTTGTATGTTTAAACAGCAAAAAGACATAAGCCAATAGGACTGTTGTAGTCCTTTGGCAGGGACTGTGGTATTCCTTTCTTTACATCAGATCTTATAAGCAATTCGCAAAGCCACTCATTCCTTTCTTGACTCTCATCTGGTGGCATCAAGGAGGTCTTTTGACCTGATCAAGATCAAGTCATGGTAACTCCTTTTCAACTCCTTTTGATAATGAAGGAAAAATGTGCTTATATGAATCTTTGCTTGTAATCTGTTTATGTGGTAAGCTTGTAGTTGATTCATGCTTAGTTGATGTTAGTTATTTAGTTTGTTGGTTTTAAAGTTGTGAGTTTGATTATTTGGAAAATCTCTTTGTTAGATTTTGTTTTCATGTTTCTAAAGGGTGTTTGGATCTGCTTAGGGTGATACTCAGTAGGAGCTAGATGTGTTTAGACGCCTGTGAGACCCTCAAAATCTGACATGGATCAACTAGGCAACGAGGGGGTAACACGTCATAGTACAAGAAACAATGAATTACAGTTCATACAAAGCTGACGAAATAAAAACATGTACATTACATCATAAAAGGTCAGAGTTTTTAAAACATAGGTCCCAGAGTTTTAGAAGCAGAAAAATTATATTATTTCGTCTCAATTTATAATATTAAGCTGCGATAATCTCCCGCGGGCTCCCATCCAAGCAAAGCTAAGTAATAATACCTGAGATTAAGCATGTAAAATCGTCAACATAAAGTTGAGTGACATTCATAGGTTTAGCAGTAAACGTGTGGAACACAATAGAATTTGTAAAACACGTAATGGGGGGGGTTAACTATGTACGTCCATAGTCACGATGCATATTATTGCTGTTTAGTCTCATGAACCGAAGCTTAACTCAAATGTAAGGTCCTCTAGGGAGTATTCAGCCTAAATACTCAAGTATAAACGAATATTAGTGCGTCAAATCGGGACGGGGATGGTCAATCCCGATGGATCCACCCACAACATTCGCGCTTAGCGCAATGCATACGGGACAATTAACGATTCATGATAAGAGAGGAAACTCAAGGCTAACGTCTAAAAGCAATAATACCATTGAAATCATCTGTAAAGCATACACGTCCAGAATAACATACGAGTTCTGGATAGCAATACAGTTTTATATTTAGTTGTGTTCCACCATGTAAAATCTCACCCCGTGTTTAGAAACCATGTACAAGTAAAAAGGGGGCTATGAACTCACCTTAGCCACGAGGTAAGTCAATCACGGTACTCAGCAACTGAGTAGAAACGGTAGTGGTAGACGATCACCGACGATATGGATGCCCGGGAAACACGAAAACCGCAACCTATCACAATAAGGCGCGCGTTAAGACTCGAACTCAAATATCGATATGTACCAAATATAATATGACTCAAATGTTTTTAAAATATTCAGATTTCAAAACCATTGACACGAACCAATTGAATCCATTTATCCAACGTTACGCGTTAAAACACTTGAACACTTGAAATTGACCCGTTATACAACGCCATGTTAACGCAAGTCAAACAATTATTTACCATTATTTGGACCAGTAGCTAAGTCATTTAAATAATGACTAAGCACTTGAATAAGTCACCATTTCCGATGATGAATACTCAAACTTACGCAACACAAACATTGAATTAAGTGTCCAAAATAAAAATCAGCAAGTACACTCCGAATGTACACACCGATCTACCCTATCTAGACTTGTCCGTTTTAAATGAAAATTGGTGTCAAGGTCACTTATAACCTGTATAAGACCTCACCAAAATTTGAGCCAATGTTTACACTTTAAAACCCATCAGCTCGACACATTACTCGACTCCAAATTTTAGGACAGATTTGTGCACTTGTTTTGTAAAACCGTTTGGACCACTTTAAAAGTACAATCTCGACAATCCGTCTTTTAAAACTACTACTAGACTCATCAAACTCAGTTTGTAAACTTTGAAAACCAGTAGATACATTTATTTAACCAAGCCTAAAGTCCCCGAGAGTCGACCCAAAATCAGCCACAATTTAGGATTGTGCCGACTTGCGTCTCCCGGTACACGAAAATTAAAACTAGCATAACTTTTGACTCGTAATGACTTAGAAGCTCTATCTTATACCAAAACGACCGTCTCGGAAAACTCTACAAAATTTCAAATAATCTCAGCCTTTCAGAGACCTTAAACCCACGAAACAATCTGTTTAAAGCTGCTGTCCCAAATTAGCCTTTTAGAAAATAAGTCAAATCCATTTTTCAATCAAAACCAACCATTCTCATACCCCTAGGATCACTATACTATCATTCCCATCAACCAAACACACTCCTAAACACATGCATGTAAAATTTTAACAAAATCAAAGATCAAAAATTAAACTTTTTAGGATCAAAACATGATGATCTTACTAAATATAATACATGCAAGATGATTTAAACATAAATCCACTATGAAATCATAAAATTTTCAAATTTTGATGCATGTTCATGATTTTGATATCATTATAATGGCAAGAAGATTTTAGGAATGGTTCTAATTTTAGTTTTGTGTATATCATGTTGAAAAATGAGGATCAAGGGTGTGTTTGGTGTTGAAATGTCACGGCAAGAACAAGGGAGAGAGTTAGATGATTTTTGTTTTATAAACTTTGTGTTTGTATGTGTTAGTGGAGGAAAGAAATGGTATTTATATGGTAGTTTAAGTGTAGGGACCATTGTTGTCAAGTTTAAAACTTGTGGACTTAAAAACAATTAATAGTTTTAAAGGGTAGAAAATGGTTATTGGTAAATATTAAAAATATTTACGGGGCTCGGGTTTCGTAAAAATACTTTTCAAAAGTTACAGTGCATCATAAAAATGATTATACGATTTCTCGACACGACTTAATACGTAATTAAAACGACATCATCAAAAATATTAATTATCGAAACAATCGATAAATAAACGTAAAATTTTGGGCATCCGTCGGTATCGCGATCACTAGGAATTCTCGTTGTACATTGATTTTGAATAAACTCGTAAAACGCACGCGGGTGATTTTAAATCAAAAACTTTGTTTTAAATAAATATGGGAAAAATAAAATAAGAAATTTTATAATTCCAGATAATTTATTATCACTGATCAGTAAATACTTAAAAAGTATTATTTAAAAATCTCAGGATTTACATATAAAAACAAGAAAACGTAATACGTTGGAAAATTCAAGAAGCACGAATAAAAAGAATAAAATAATGCTGGGAAAGTACGGGTTCTCACAGTCTTCCCCCCTAAAGGAACTCTGGTCCCCAGAGTTCTCCTGAAACAGTAGAAGATGCAAACAAGAGGAGGTACAAAGTGTAGAACAAAATTCATTGCTTCCCAGGTAATTTCCGTACCACGACGAATCTTAACGGTTAGAATTCACTATGCTTCAGTTTCTTAACTCCTTTTCGTATAACTTTTCAGTCTTGGATTAGGATAACGATCTTTCAATACGGAGATACATCAAGAGATAAAATTGTTGGAAATACGTGCGATAAACTAACAAGAATGAACACAAGAATCGCTTAAACCGGTAGAGTGCGATAAAATGAACCAAGATTGTAAATCAACAAAGGGTCGCAAATCATGCAACTGTAAAACGTGAAAATCTTAAAATGTAAGAATCTAGTCACAAGCGAAATAGAGGGAAAAAATGAATAACATATGATCATTTAAAATACAAGCTGTCAAAATCAGTTGTCTAGAATTTTGGTATTACTTTAAAACTTAGTTTTAAATATTTTATTCATTAAAAGAAAATTTCACAAGGTCTAGTGATTTAAAATTCAAACTCTATATAAAATGAATGGGTAAACAGTTGTCAAATCTTCTTCTTGATCAGGACTTCAAGGTAAAAGTAACTCAGTTCAAATAGTTATTTTGATCAGCTTAAGAGCTTTTCGGGTGACTACATGAAATTTTCGTTAAAAACTCAGGTTTATCGTTACCATTAGGAAAAATCAGATTTTTTTTTCCAAGTTATTTAGAATCATCGTTAGAAATTATAAATTAATTTAATAATTTCAGTAGGTTGACAGTAAAGTACGATATAATCAATTAATTTAAAAGGTGCAACTTGACACTGTTTAAACATAAGTTATAAATTTACCAAAGAGGATGTATAGATCCGGTACGTAACTTGAAATAGTTATTTTGATAATTTAAACATTTGATAAAATGTATAAAACGTTCTTAAAAGTTAATAATAATTTTTAGAATCCAAGAAAGTGTTTAAGGTATCAAATGATAAACACGTAATATTTTCTGGTTTTCAAAAGGTGACAAGACAGCAACGAATATGAATCATATAAAAGTCAACAATTTGTATGCGAGCAATAACACAAGGTTATAAGATGAAAGTCGTATCAATTCTTAACAAACACGGTAGAATAGACACGTCGATAATAATAAAAATAATGAGAAACAAAGGATTATAGCAATGATTAATTCACGAGTGTGGTTGACATCACCACAACGGCTTATTAAGTTCTCGGGGGTCGATACACGATCAAATGATAAAAGCCACACAACGATTTTTCGAATCAAAGAAAATTATTAAGAAGTTTCTTGAGAGTAAATCCAGTAAGATGAACAACATTAGCAATGAAAGGCGAAATCAACATGTGGTTCACACGAATGAATTTCAAGACGATAAAGTCTAATACACATCATGGAAAATACACGTAATCATTGGTCACTTCTAGTCATAAATCATTAATCGTGTCCAAAGACGTTTCGTATTTCTACCAAAATAAATAGAGAAGGTCGATCGATGAAGGAGCATAACAACGTTGAAACTTTCAAGTCTGGTATCAATGGTAAGAAGTTAGGCAAATGGTAACGAAAACTGTATCATGAGGATGATGAGGTAAAAAGTAAATCAAAGATCATTGAGTAAGGAAATCTGTGCTTGAGGCATGTACTTTGTTCAAGAAAAGATAAGGGTTCATATGTGTAAGTCACGAATTGTTGTTACTCGCATAAGATGTAAAAGTCTTCAAAACTTTTATTTTATCTAACTTTTTATGGAACATAGTAAATAGTTGATTGTTGGTCAAATATTTAGGGCGACTACTATTTAGCCTTGCATGGCTCCTTCTAAATTAGGCATAGGTGATCAGGCCATGCATAATTTAGGACTAGCAATGCGATGCTCATCTTCGTCAAACCAGTATTACATATCATATAATTTAAAATATGTATATAATAGCATTTGTAAAAACTGGAATCAGAATAACATATGAAACTTTTCGCCACTAAGTTATCAGCTACATATTTAAATCAACCATTTTATTGTTACAAGAATTCTTAACAAGACCAACGTAGAACAATTGGTGAGAATACATTGTAAATTTAATATAAATTAATTTTATAAGATAGCATTCAATTATTTAAGAAAGCTCAAATGAAACCTTTTGTAAAATGATTCGCAAACAATTCCAGATTGAGTTATATGGTAACATGACAATAGTTTATAAAGTAGCGAGTGGGTTACAAGAAGGAAATAAGGAGTAGTTCAAGTCAGTCAATGAAATGGTTACAAGGTGATAAGGTTTCAAGAGGTTTAGCCGAAATCGTCATGAGGTACGTGTCAAGATGGTAACGAACGATACGAAAGCAAGAACTTCAACCTCGGTCCAATTCAGTGGTACGATAGAAACAGAGAAAAAAAATAGAATGATAAATAAGTCATAAATAAAAGAAAGGAATGAGGAATCCGTATGTGTGCACATCGTGATTAATTTGAAAATAATATACTTTTAAGAAAGTAGGGTATCAGTTAACAAATAGTACAATCAATCTGAAAAGTTTCTATATTAGGAAGTTACCTAATTTCAAAAGTTCAAGATCTATGTACATGTATGACCGAACTCAAAGTTATTACTTTATACTTGTTCAAAAACGATCATTGTTTTTAGTTTGCAAAATATCATTAGTTAAAGTTTTACGAGCTCAACGAACTCAAAAAACGCTTGAAATCATATTTTTAAAGTCTATCAGTTTTGACTTTTGGGTTTGACTAGACCAAATGACTCACTAAACGATATTCTAAGACTCGAAGTCTAGGGTAATTTGGTGTAAAACGATGTTTTGAACAACTTTCTAGTTTTACTCGAGAGTTGAAACGGATCAGAAATGGACGAAAATGCACTTGCATTAAATCTGTCAATCAAAATGTTATTTTTGGGAATTATTCAGAAAATAACTTCTTAGATTTTACAATCTCAAATGAGCGTTACTTGCTCGATTTTAATGTTTATTGGCTAAATTTTATGTCCTAAACGGACGTCTCAACAAGTAGAAATATATATTTTTATGTCTAAAGTTATAAAAATATTTTCTCGACACAGCTTGAAATTAAATATAAATTTCATGATAATTCAAAATTAATGTACACACAAGACTTGGGGATTCCATAAAGACGAAAGAAGATAAACTGTATAATTAGTCATGTAAAGAAAACACTGTATGGAAATGGTTCAAGAATGCCAACGATAATCTAAGAAATCAAAAATGACGCATGACATCCGTGCCTTCGGCTGCAAGATGCAATGCAGGAAGGTATCCTGGCGGCGTGATTTTTCCAAAATTACAAGACATACCGAGAAAGAAATAGAACATTAACAAGTCACACTCCTGAGGCGAGGAGGTTTAATGAAAAAGGGAGGATACAAGTAGGATCGTATTCCAAACAATTGTCACATAATAATGACGATCATGTGTTCAAGGTACAACGGATGTTGTAAGTCGAAATCGAAACGTAGAATGCTCAATGAAATAAGATGTAATCCATGTACAAGTGTCGTGTAAAACGGTGGCGTAAAGGTAAATCAAGATTACGAAAATCCACGATATTAGTCAACACTGATTCAACGAATTCTTCGAGATATGTGACTCACACGATGTCTTTTAGTCTTTCTCGGAGACACATCGAGCTACACAATGGTCTATAGACTAGACATTCAATTACGAATGGTCGACAAACAAATTGGATATCTAAATAGATATTTTAAAGAAATAAACAATGAAAGCAACATGCACGGTAGTAAAATGAAAATCAGAAGTTTCATCGGAAACAACACTTATTCAATCCCGAACAATGGTATCACGAGAGTATGCACAACATGTATCAGTGAGTCGAGAAAAACAGACGGTTCAAAACGAACGAGCATATGAAGTCAGTCGTATCACGCATAAATGAAATAGCAATAGTACTCAGAAGAATGAGTATGAAAAGTCGGCAGTACACGCGCTCTGAATACAAGTATGTAACGTCATAACGATATAAAATCCTCGTAACCAGATCAGTTCACAAGAACAAGAATTCCAGAAATACAGTAAGAGCATATGTAATCACAGTAGTATCGAATGATAATCCATGAAGCACAAGGCTTTGAAAAGACACAATAATTATCGTCATCAGGGTAATGTAATATTTCAACATGTAATCAAGAGATGAAATACTACAACGATAATTAAACATAAATAATAAAGATTAGAGAGTTACCCGGACAGATATCAAACAACAATGGCAGATTCTGTGTTTGACACTTAGGAACAATAAAATATTTTAACATTCGGTTATAGACTAAGTTTTGAAAATGACTCAGTTCCCTATAACCATCGCTCTGATACCAATCTGTGAGACCCCCAAAATCTGACATGGATCAACTAGGCAACGAGGGGGTAACATGTCATAGTAAAAGAAACAATGAATTACAGTTCATACAAAGCTGACGAAATAAAAACATGTACATTACATCATAAAAGGTCAGAGTTTTTAAAACATAGGTCCCAGAGTTTTAGAAGCAGAAAAATTATATTATTTCGTCTCAATTTATAATATTAAGTTGCCCAAAAGATAGAATAAACTCCTGATAGTTTATATAAAAATAGTCTTTTTAAAGCATCACAGAAATCTCCAAGCTGCGATAATCTCCCGCGGGCTCCCATCCAAGCAAAGCTAAGTAATAATACCGAGATTAAACATGTAAAATCGTCAACATAAAGTTGAGTGACATTCATAGGTTTAGCAGTAAACGTGTGGAACACAATAGAATTTGTAAAACACGTAATGGGGGGGGGGGGGGTTAACTATGTACGTCCATAGTCATGATGCATATTATTGCTGTTTAGTCTCATGAACCGAAGCTTAACTCAAATGTAAGTTCCTCTAAGGAGTATTCAGCCTAAATACTCAAGTATGAACGAATATTAGTGCGTCAAATCAGGACGGGGATTGTCAATCTCGATGGATCCACCCACAACATTCGCGCTTAGCGCAATGCATACGGGACAATTAACGATTCATGATAAGAGAGGAAACTCAAGGCTAACGTCTAAAAGCAATAATACCGTTGAAATCATCTGTAAAGCATACACGTCCAGAATAACATACGAGTTCTGGATAACAATACAGTTTTATATTTAGTTGTGTTCCACCATGTAAAATCTCACCCCGTGTTTAGAAACCATGTACAAGTAAAAAGGGGGCTATGAACTCACCTTAGCGACGAGGTAAGTCAATCACGGTACTCAGCAACTGAGTAGAAACGGTAGTGATAGACGATCACCGACGATATGGATGCCCGAGAAACACGAAAACTGCAACCTATCACAATAAGGCGCGCGTTAAGACTCGAACTCAAATATCGATATGTACCAAATATAATATGACTCAAATGTTTTTAAAATATTCATATTTCAAAACCATTGACATGAACCAATTGAATCCATTTATCCAACGTTACGCGTTAAAACACTTGAACACTTGAAATTGACCCGTTTTACGACGCCAAGTTAAAAAATTATTTACCCTTATTTGGACCAGTAGCTAAGTCATTTATATAATGACTAAGCACTTGAATAAGTCACCATGTCCGATGATGAATACTCAAACTTACGCAACACAAACATTGAATTAAGTGTCCAAAATAAAAATCAGCAAGTACACTCCGAATGTACACACCGATCTACCCTATCTAGACTTGTCCGTTTTAAATGAAAATAGGTGTCAAGGTCACTTATAACCTGTATAAGACCTCACCAAAATTTGAGCCAATGTTTACACTTTAAAACCCATCAGCTCGACACTTTACTCGACTCCAAATTTTAGGACAGATTTGTGCACTTGTTTTGTAAAACCGTTTGGACCACTTTAAAAGTACAATCTTGACAATCCGTCTTTTAAAACTACTACTAGACTCATCAAACTCAGTTTTTAAACTTTGAAAACCAGTAGATACATTTATCTAACCAATCCTAAAGTCCCCGAGAGTCGACCCAAAATCAACCACAATTTCGGATTGTGCCGACTTGCGTCTCCCGGTAGACGAAAATTAAAACTTGCATAACTTTTGACTCGTAATGACTTAGAAGCTATATCTTATACCAAAACGACCGTCTCGAAAAAATCTACAACAATTTCAAATAATATCAGCCTTTCACTGACCTTAAAACCACGAAACAATCTGTTTAAAGCTGCTGTCCCAAATTAGCCTTTTAGAAAATAAGTCAAATCTATTTTTCAATCAAAACCAACCATTCCCATACCCCTAGGATCACTATACTATCATTCCCATCAACCAAACACACTCCTAATAACATGCATGTAAAATTTTAACAAAATCAAAGATCAAAAATTAAACTTTTTAGGATCAAAACATGATGATCTTACTAAATATAATACATGCAAGATGATTTAAACATAAATCCACCATGAAATCATAAAATCTTCAAATTTTGATGCATGTTCATGATTTTGATATCATTAGAATGGCAAGAAGATTTTAGGAATGTGTCTAATTTTAGTTTTGTGTATATCATGTTGAAAATTGAGGATCAAGGGTGTGTTTGGTGTTGAAATGTCACGGCAAGAACAAGGGAGAGAGTTAGATGATTTTTGTTTTATAAACCTTGTGTTTGTATGTGTAGTGGAGGAAAGAAATGGTATTTATATGGTAGTTTAAGTGTAGGGACCATTGTTGTCAAGTTTAAAACTTGTGGACTTAAAAACAATTATTAGTTTTAAAGGGTAGAAAATGGTTATTGGTAAATATTAAAAATATTTACGGGGCTCGGGTGTCGTAAAAATACTTTTCAAAAGTTACAATGCATCATAAAAATGATTATACGATTTCTCGACACGACTTAATACGTAATTAAAACAACATCATCGAAAATATTAATTATCGAAACAATCGATAAATAAACGTAAAATTTTGGGCATCCGTCGGTATCGCGATCACTAGGAATTCTCGTTGTACATTGATTTTGAATAAACTCGTAAAACGCACGCGGGTGATTTTAAATCAAAAACTTTGTTTTAAATAAATATGGGAAAAATAAAATAAGAAATTTTATAATTCCAGATAATTTATTATTAATGATCAGTAAATACTTAAAAAGTATTATTTAAAAGTCTCAGGATTTACATATAAAATACAAGAAAACGTAATACGTTGGAAAATTCAAGAAGCACGAATAAAAAGAATAAAATAATGCTGGGAAAGTACGGGTTCTCACAACGCCTTAGGATTAAGTCAAGTGTAGTTGTCTTTGGCACTTAGTTTAAAATTTGTAGTGTAAAACTTCTAGGTAAGTGTGGTTCATTTTATGTTAAAACAGCTAGAAAACATTAGGGAGATTTTGTAGAATGTTAGCTAATAGGATAAGCTAGGATTGAGTGTATAGGGTTTGTGGTTTAGCTAGTTGAATTGCAAGATTTGGTGGCTCAAATCTCATATTTGTGCACACTGGATCACCAAAGAGACTTTTCTGCTTACCTGTGCACATCAGAAACATCTGGGACTTAATTTTTTGGATTTTGTTCTTGATCTTTGGTGAATACTGAGTCCTAGGGTAATATAAGTTGTGCTCTACCTGGTATTTCACTTTGGGAGGGTTTTAGGTGGTCTAAACACCACCACTAGGTCACTGATTAAGCCTTAGACCACTAGACCTCCCCTTTGTGCCCATACAATGAGTGAAATCGGGATATTTTGTGGTTATTGTGTAGTTGATTATTGTTTTTACTTGTAATTTACTCCCCACACTTAACTGAGTGTGGGGGTGCCTTTATTGCCCAAAACAACCAACTAATAAGGCTCAGAAGAGCTTAAACACGTTTTCTACGACAAGCAGTGGGAACAAAGTTCCGACTGATAGCACAAAGTTCCCACTGCTGCACTAGCAGACAAGAACCAAAGCAAGTGTCACTATCAGTTTTGTGTAGTTTTGTCTCTAGTGGTTTAAATACAAATTTTTCCCTTTTATTATTTTTCCTCAGTTTATTTATTTATTTTAGTTTTTTTTTAAAAAGAAATTTTATTTTTGTGAGTATTTTATTATTTTTTAGCACTATTTTAATTTAAAATTAGTTTTTAACATTTCTGTTTTTTTCCTATTAGGGATAAAATCACTTTTTTCCAACTTTTTTATTTTCTACTGTTTAGTTAGTTAATTTAGGATTTTTGAAAAAGTAAAATTATTTTTCTCATTATTTTATTATTGTTTATCATTATTTTTATTAAAAATCTGTTTTTAGCATTTTAAAAATAGAAAAATAGTTTCAGAAATTTGGGAAAAATACTTTTTAGCTTTTAATTAGTATAAGTAAGATGTTAGTTTGATAAAATATAATTTTGGACCTTTTGTTAATTATATTTAATCTAGAGCTTTAATTAGAATTTAAAATCAAATATTTAATTAATAATAAGTTTTAAAATTTATTTATTGAATTTTTATTCTTATTTATATTATTTTAGACTTAATTTTGATTTTTAATTAGTTTTTAGTTTAAATTTTTAATTTCGGCACGTTTTACGTCTTAACGTATACGTTTTACGTTTATCGTTGTAGCCAAGTTTCAAACCTCAATAACACAAAAAGAAACTGATGACGTATAGTCCCCAACCGGGTCATGAACCCGGCCCACGGGTACAACCCATATCCGGCCCGTCACGGATGGGTTGGATTAATGTTATTTGAGCTTATAGGCTTCGAATGAACAGTTGCAGCATAGGTTATGTGCTGCCTACGGCCCGGCACAGCTGGTACAGGGTTAGACAGAATCACAACCTATTTGGGATTGTGATTCACCCTAAAGTATAGGATATACACTAACCATAATTAGAAGATAACAATCAAGCTAATTATGGTGATTATCCTATTCTTGGGGCCGAAGTATCTGTGAAAGCCTACTAGGGTTTAACCGCCTATATAAGGAACCCCCAAGGGTTCCACAAAGGTATCATATTCTTCACTCTCACAACTCATCCGATTTCTAACCCTAAACCGATTAATTACTCTCACGTCGGAGTCTAATCGTGGGATATGTTCCCACGATAAGTCTAACAGCGTGCTACTTTAGTGTGCAGGATCCTAAACCGATGTTCACTTGGTGCAAGAGCTGGAGCCCAAGCACCTGAATTAAGCCTAATTCAGTTTAATCTAGGATCATCAAACTTTTGTATCAACAAGTTGGCGTCATCCGTGGGACCCTACACTAAACTCAAACTCTTCTGATGACGAAGGGAAACCCCTATCAGGAAATCCAAAAGAACGCCCATCCGGGGAATCGAAATCAGGGGGAGACATTCCTGTCACCCCTACTCCACCTCTCACGGGGCAGGCCGGATGCCTCAACCTCTAAAACACAGGGCTATAGTCCCCTGGGGGTACGGGCACGAACCTACACACCCCACCACCTACCCTCACTCTGAATAGTCTGAGACAGGGTCTGCCCTACCTGCTCCTAATAAGAAAGAGTAAAGACCATCGGTCGGAGAGGTGGACCACGAGCTTACTTAGGTCGATGGTGAAGATGTTGAGGGAATACTCACATAAAACCTCAAAAGAATCATCCCGGCCATCACGGCAACAATCCTCCCAGCCATCACAACAAGATTGAACTTTCAATCCATACTCAGCTTTGGAAGTGCAACACGGGACACTCCTCTAAAAACTCGAAAGAGACGAAGAAGGCACCAGGATATGGACCAACCTCCACTGGAGGAACAACTGCAAGCGCTGAATGTCTTCAAACGCGTAGGGGATCGGATCATGCAAGAATTACAAGAGACGCGCGAAGAGACGGAGGATTCCAATAGATCTATGGGACGCGCTACAAAAGAGACTCCACAAAAGGATAATCGCCGCATTAACGTGTGGAAGAGAATAGATCCGGGAGCAAAGAAAGCCACCACGTCTTCTCATAAGAGTGGCTACTATAGTCAATCAAGGGGTGGAGGGGAACCGCCCTACGATGATCCCTCAGGGTCTGAATCGGATGACCATCACCCAAGACGTTGTCGCACACGCCATTCCTCCTGAGAATCATCAGACGAAGAGGGAGAACGCTACGTACGTTCCCGTTATCATGCGAATGATGAATAGGATCTCTCCCTACCATGGTGTGGTGAAAGAGAAGACGCCTTTACACTCCGCATACAGGATTACCCCGAGGACAAAAAGCGTCGCATGCCGGCGTGCATCAATACCTAT
The DNA here is from genome assembly GCA_025667525.1 of Glebionis coronaria. Lineage (NCBI taxonomy): Eukaryota > Viridiplantae > Streptophyta > Magnoliopsida > Asterales > Asteraceae > Glebionis > Glebionis coronaria. Next base: position 277,585,610 of record CM046879.1, read on the forward strand.
GATGGATCAGGTGATCCAGACGATCATCTTAAAGTTTTTACCGTACAAGCAAAAATTGAACGTTCGCCGATACCTATATGGTTCCAAATGTTCAATTCAACCTTGATCAGGAATGCCCGCGACTAGTTTGAATAACTTCCCTACCGGAGCATTAACAGCTTCGATGAGCTACGCGCATCATTTAAAAGAAATTATACTCAGCGGAAGAAGTATAATAGGGACCCAGTCTCATTGGCAATGGTTAAACAAATGCCCGGGGAATCCACAGAGGACTTCACAAAATGCTTCAAAGACGAATGCACGCGGATAAGGGTGTGCCTATAAGTCCTCAAGATCACCAACTATATGCATGGCATAACAGACAAGGAACTAATCCGGCGCCTCAATGATAGACGGCCTGAAAAGTTTGACGGCCTCATGAAAAGGGTCTGAAATTTTCTGGAAGGGGAGACCGCTGTATCTGCGGCTTACTCCTCAAGGGAAACTAAAGCTATATGTCGAATGACCAATCAAAGAGGCCGTCCAACAATCAAGGCAATAACAGGAGCTCGGACTATAAAAGTCAAGCAAAAGGAGGACGGTCGAACCCGACAATTTCACGCCTCTAAAGATGACATATCGAGATATCTTGCTGACGGAAGGGGCAAACTTTCCAAGACCGCCCCTAATGACAACTCATGTCTATTGCCGTCAGGGAAATCGCTTTTGTGAATTTCACAATGACAAGGGTCACGACACGGATGAGTGCATCCAGCTCAAGAAGCACGTTGAGTAACTGATTAAGTTAGGAAAATTCAAGCATCTGGTCAAGGACTGGAAGGTTGGGAAGGATTATGTAGAATTGTGATAATCTTTGATTTCAAGAGGGTTGATGTTTTTCTAGAGAGATAAACAAGAGAGAGAAGTGAAAGAAAACAATGTTTATTACTAGTGAAAATAAAACAACCAACACCTCTTTCCATGGTGGAAAGAGGTTTATATACCCAAGTCCTTAATGGACTTGGGCCTCCGGCCCATGAACATGCTCATGGGTCGGGCTTAACATAAATGTAACTTAAACACTACTACGAGCCTATAACTATATTGTTGGAGTGACCTAGACTTTCTTTATACGTAAAACGTATTTCCAACAATCTCCCCCAAAGGAGGTCACTCCAAATTTACAAAGTCCTAATCTAGCATGTTAGATCTTGTTCTTGAGCTCGTAGTCTACTTTCTCTTTCTTTCTTTAATTTTTTCTTCTTTTTGTGAATATGTGTTGAATAATATCAATCTTATGCTTGGAACATGTTCTTTTGGCCTTTCACTTGCAATCATTATCTTCTTGTGATGTTCGCCTCTTCATGACTTCATGTCCCACACACACCTATCCTTTGTTGAATTCTTGAAAGTTTCAGAGTTGATACAGCGGAAGACTTTTTAGGTCAGGACTTTCTTGAATTTTCTGAAATATTTGATGCAGAAGGAATAGGTATGTGAGGACGACTTCAACTAGTACACCGCAACGCCACCGTCTTCAAATGCAGCAACATAATAAGACACGAATAAAATGGCTTTGACATTTTATTCTAATTCGGTAGCATTTTACCTCCGGTCGATGAAGACCGTTGGACGATATTAGATATCGTACCTGTGACGGATAGATTCAATTAAGTAACTTCCTGACAGGATTTCGCGGGTAAACCCGTTCTCTTTATTCGACCGTCCAAAGCTGACTGCGAACATAAAGAGTGAATCATTTGGATTAAAAATCCTTATGATTGAAGCCGTCAATTCATGAAACCTAGAACAAGTGAATTTCAATTATGATTTTCACCATTGTTTCTTTCCAGTTGTCATGAGCTTGATTCAAATAGAATCTTGCTTGTCACCTACCAAGTGCTGTTGATGTTAACACTAGAAGGATTTCTACTCGTCACTGTGAACACTAAAGAGTGTCACTCTGACTGTTCTGGCAAGATCATACGATAATGCGTAGAGGCCTGGAACGAGTTTAAGTTCAATTAAGAATTAAACTACTGTTTCTTTCCAGTTTTCACAAGATTGGTTCTTAAAGAACCGCACATGTCACCTACCATGAGCTTGTTTGATGTTGGCTCAAGCAGGATTTCCATCTTCATTGTAATACTTACGTATCACTCGGATGTTCTGGCAATATTACTAGAATACTGCGTAGGACTCATAGAGATCTCTTATTTTTCACAGTGTGCGAAGAAGCAAGGAATAAATGAAAAGTGTCCTAATGAGACTTTTGATGATCTCGTGGCTCTAGACTCGATAGTGCATTTTGATTTAGTGAGCGATGGCTGGAGAGGATTCACCTATTCAATATCAGTCTATTCAGAGTGAATAAACTAATAGATAACGTGTTGAACTTCGTGTGATTAAAACAAATATCTTTTGAAAGATATTTGAGTTAGCTGGGATAGGTTGTTCATTGCATCACTGGGTCTATGATGTCTATCTTCAATATCGAGAATCATTCAAAAATGATCTCAATAGCATATGTATTGACCCGGTTTTTGCCTAAGGGTGTAAGGAGGGTTTCTTTCTTTACACCCTTTATCTTTACAATTCTTTTTCATTCTTCAACCCCTTCAATGCTTACCAATATGTCATAACTAGCACCTTGTTGTGATTGTTCCAGGGCTAGCTTAAGTACTTGGTCGGCATTCAGCCACGTTCACAATCTTTCTCCATCTTTCCTAGGACTTCTAATTCTATCTAGGGAATTGTCCTTGGGAAAATTCTATCGGTTCTGATCATTGGACTAAAACCTAATCCTACCACCCTTTTGTCACCACGTTCGTCGTGAATTTTAAGTGTGTTTTGGGTAAGTATTGTCACCATGAAAAATCCTTGAAAATCACTTAAAGCACTTGTGATATTATAATCAAAGTTTTTGTGCATTAAGTTTTTTGTTCATAAAAACGCTCCCCCTTAACATGTGCATTAAACATATTAAGTTGGTTTATCTTTTAAGCCTTTTTCATTATTTTGCCAAGTATCATTAAGTCTCCTTAATCCCATTTTCTCCCCTTTCCAAAATGTTAACCATCAATATTTTGGATATTAATGGATTAACTGGTCTTTGGGTAATAAAATGAAATTAGATGCTGGCCAACGAACATATTAATGCTCTCCCTCAAATTATTGAGGGTTAGTTGTGGTGCTCGAGTACGATATGTTTGAAAGATTTAGAATCTCGAGAGAAATTCTTGAAAAATATCATACTTTTACACTACAACATGCCACGAAAGCTGATTATACAAAAAGCAACATATTCACAATAATAGACATATGGAGTTGACCTGTTATAAGACGATCCATAATTAAATGGATCGTTCCTGAACCTATGGTGAGCTCCATATGGCCTTCCACCTACGAATCGTTCAACACTTCGTAGCAGCTGACGCTTCCTTAAGAGTTCCTCGATCTTTTTGATCGCGTACTTAGATCCCTTTTTGCACTGGCTCGTCCAGGTGTAGTTGACTGCTAGAAGAGGTAGGTCGGCATTGAGAACCGTCAGATCATCTCGAACATGCTTAAGCGTACCATCGCTGAATTTGTGCAGTTCGGAGAATCGCATAAACTGCATGACGCCAGTCTCATTTGGATAAAATATCCTTGCTTCTGGTGTCGTGGTCCCCATGTACGGCTTCTTGTTCTTGTGAAAATTACTGAGCGGAGTTGTATGGGGACGTTGCATGTTTAGCTTCATTTGATAGCTCTCCACTCCAAGTTGAAAACCTTCCACCCGGTTTTGAATGACAATTTTCCTTGCATACTGACGAAGGTTGGATCTCAAAGCAATGACAATCTCAGGAAGCAAATGGTCGACTTTTTCCTGAGCCTATAACAACAGAAAATCTTCGATGTCTTCAAGTTGAAGGTACTGGAGTTCACTTTTGTCAATTCGGTATTCTTTCTCATCGGTACGTTTGAACACGATTACATTTAAGTAATCATAACCGAATAAAGTCTGAGTGGTTGCTCCTTGAATGCTTTTAATTCTGTGAGCTGAGACAATAGAAGAACCTCTCTTTGGACGATGAAAGTGATTGTAAGCTAACCTTTTCTTTGCATTCCAGTGAGAGATGCCAAGTGATGCAAAAGTATCATAAAACTTGAGCAGCTTCCTTCTCCATAATGCATCAGGTACTTTATCTTCGATCCATGGAGTGTTCTCCAGATTAACAGCCTTGAGCATAGTAAGTGATGTGGCATATTTCTTCGCGCCTTTTTCAAGATACTCGAGATCAGTGAGATACAAAGTGCTCTATTGGGATCGTTGCAGAACCGGCGATGACTGTGGGTGTAAGAGGTCGTAACAGTGGAGTCTGAATTCCCGTAGTCGTCGCTCTCATCGCCTTTGTAAGCTCATTTAAGTGATATTCTGCCTCATTATGGCTGATCTTCAAAGTATCAAATAAGTCCACATTTGCGGCTGCCATTTTGATAAGATCCGGAGTCATTGTCGGTTTCCCATGAGAATACCTTAGAAAGGCCGAGAAATTGATAAGATTGTTTAGGAATTGAGTCAGATCCATTTCAGTTGTTGTGGAGAAAGGATGCTGTGGTGCTGCATTTGTAAGCCAGAGTTGCTCCTGTACCGTGTCATCGATAATAAGAGATTCAGCAAACGTTGGTTCTGTCACATTTAAGTCTTCAACTTCCATATCAAAGATGTGCTTATCTTCAGATGGTGTTGAAGGTTGTTCTTGTGTCACCGGTATATCATCATTTGGCATAGAGACTAGAATTTCGTCTTCTAGCATTGACCCTGTAGGTTCTTCTTGTTGCATAGACACAAGAATTTCGTCTTCTTGCATATGTTCTACAGATTCATTGTGAGAATCAGTGGTAAAAACTGGTTCAGTAGATATACCTGTGTCAATATGCTAAAATTCTGGTACAGTAGACTCCACCGTCTTTTCTACGGTTTCAGCAACGCTTTTTGCATCTTTCTCAATACCTTAATCAGTTGCCTTATCACCTTCATCCTTATTTGACTCTTCGGCATTAGTACCCATTTTTTCATTCTTATCACCCTTGTTGGTTCCATTTCCGTCATCATTATCATCATCGTCATCCTCATCCTCATCTGTATCCTCGTCCTCATCTTCATCCTTATCCTTTTCTTCCTCATCCTCTTCTTCCTCATCCTCTTCTTCCTCATCATCTCCTTCCTTATCCTCTTCCTCATTTTGATCATTTTCACCATCATCCTCATCACCGTTACCCTCATTATCTTCCTCCTCTAGCTCGTCTTCATTGTCAGACTCAAAGTCGGTAGTATCTGCAGGTGTATCTTCAATAATTGCTTTGTTGAGATATTGCAGAACTTTTCATTTATTTTTCGATTTATGAGCCCCCATATTTCAGTCGTGTCTGCAACAATGTCATTAGTTGAAGGGTAGATAAACCAGTATCGAAAAGAGTTGGTAGCTGCTGATCAACATATGACTTTACTTCTTGTCGAATGATCTTGGTCATCTTCTCATTAATTGACCCAAGAAAGGCAACATTCTCTTTGTCACGAGTTTTCTTCTCTCCAAGAAATGTTTTGTGTTGTTCTTTATGTTTATACACTCTGTCGAATATTTTCTTAAGTGTAGGCTCATGAGGTTGCGGTTCCTTGAGAGGTTGTGTGTCAGGAGTGGTGAATCTTTCAGTCAGTGCAGCTATTTTTTTAGCTTGAGCCTCCAGCTGTTGTTGAAGAGACTGGATCAGTGGATCACTGACTATGAGGAATGGGTTGGAGGTGGATGATACTTGTTGTACTAATGGTCGAGGTGTAACCATGACTGTTAAAGTGGTGGTGGATGATACGGGTTGTTCAAGGATAAGTGATGGTATAGATTCAGTGATTGGGGCGGTAGTTGATACAGGTTGTTCAGCTATTGATAACAGTGAAGATTCAGTCATTGGGGTGGTAGTTGATACCGGTTGATCAACAAGTGCTGGTGTGATAGCTGGTGTTATGACATCAGGGATGACCGGGGTGGATAATGGTGGAATGGTAGTTGATGTAACAGAAGTTATAGGAACATCCACCATTTTTTCATTTGTCAATGGATCAGTATTTGTAACCTCGACACCCTCCCCTTCCAAATTAAGATATTTCATAACACCGTCAGAGCCAGAAGTAGACTTACTTGGAAGTTAAGTTTCTGGTATGAAAGTTGCATGAGTATCGTCGTTTATCACTGTGTGAGTTGGTTCTGGTAAAGATGTGTTGATATTGACATCATGATACAACAAATTTGTATCTTTGTTTTCACTGTTAACACCCTCTTCACTCTGCTCACGACTTTCAAAATGGAAGTTATCAGCATCTTCATAAGCATCTTAATCGTTAGGTTCTTCATAAAAGGCCATATCAGCATAAGGATTACCAAATTCCTCTAAGTCTTTAAACAGTCTTGAGCCTGATCCTGTGGATGTTGGAAAAGCCTCCTCTCTGCTTTGTTGAAGAATAATAAACAGTCGTTTGGCTTCAGAAATAGTTTGTTGAGCTGGTTCATCTGAAGCAACACTTGATTCTTTACCTTTGGTTTGCTTTTCTTTCTTTGGCCTTCTGAGTGGTACTTCTTCTTCCTGTTCATTCTCAGTATGGATCATCTCATTTTCATCATCATCTTCATCAACTATTTGCATTTTCCCTGTGCCTTTATCTTTGGAGGAAGCAGTCGATTGTCACTTTGAAACTCTTTTCTTTCGTTTACCTTTTTGCTTCTCTAAGGGAAGTGAATTTGCTCGTTGAAACTGTGTGTCAATATCGTGGAGCATCTCTTGATATTTATCACTTTCCTTGATTCCTTCATTGATCATTGTGTCAGGTACTAGAGCTGGACGTAATGAATACTTTGTGGAGTGAGTATCCGCATTCATTTGTAGGATCACATAGTCATCATCTTTTGTGTGGTAGAAGAAATTTCCGCGAGAGTCAATGGTTGGGTCACTCTTCATAAAGTGGTTGATGATGAGCTTGGTGAATCTTGGGAATGCAAGATGCACGGATTTCTTCTTGGTTCCAGTAAACTGATAACAAAATTCTTTCCAGATAAGGAGTGCATAGTCTACTTTAGATGCCGTGTAAAGTCCCCAAAATATGTGAGCCTGAGGTGGTCTCATTACGTCAGAGCCCCGAGTCTTTCCATTAAGACATTTGACAATGATGGTGATAAGTGCTTTCCAGGGTTACCCTATGTGTGATGTATTGAACTGGGTTAGGTTGTGGATTTCACCTTCATAATTCAGAGCACGAATGACTCGAAACAATTCATCGGTGTTTGGGTTAGCCATAAATTGTTCTCCTTGTGCTAACTTAGGAAAGTTGAACAGTTGCCTAAAGATGCTCAAGTTAAGTACCATTGGCGTTTTGTTTAGTTGGAATGAGATAGTCTTTTTAGAAAGTGTTGCAGTGGTCCAAAACTCGTGCATGTAGACTTCGGGAACAGAGGCAGTAAGTCTGAATGTATCTTTGATTGGTGAGATGTCAAGGATATCCGTGGCGATTTTGAAAGATGCTAAAAAGGGATCAAAATCATCTTGCAAACGAGAGTTGTTCTCAGCATATGGTAGCCTGTTGCTGAGTGAAACAAGTTCGAGATCACGTTGTCGCTGTTGTTCTTTTGTGATCGACATCTTCCTACTTATATTACATAAACACAAATGATATATGATTATAGTAAATTACACCTCTTGTTTAGGAAAACAAAAGAGCGTAAACGAGCGGTAAATATTAAGTGATGATTTAGGAAAATCAACACTAATAACCCTTATGATGTGAAAGTTCGTTTCCCAAGGAGGTATATGTGTGTGACTAAAATGTAGCAAGGTTTGAGATTAATATTTGAAAGAAGGGGATGAGAAAAGAGGATGACGAAGACGTGAAATTAATTACTACCACGACTTAACGTAAAACCGTAAAATGAGCTAAAATAAAAATTAATTCTAAAAATTACCAAAAATCAAAATAAATAAACTAAGAGTTTACCAATGATCAAAACTTTTTCAAAGCTTTTAATTAATTAAATATTCAATTTTTAAATGCTAATTAAAGCCCTAAAAATCAATTTAATTATCAAAAAGCACAAATAAAGATTTTTCAATTGGTAAACCTCTAAAATGACCTAAAAAGATTAAAAACTATTTTTAGGAATTTTTAAACTAATAAAAACTATTTAAAATGATTTAAAAACTATTAAAACTTAAAATATTTATAAAAATTAATCTAAAGATGATAAAATTAATCTAAAAGTTTCAAAATCCTATTTTAATGTATTTAAGCTAAGAAAAATATAAAAAGTGCAAAAATGTGGAATTTAAAAAATAATATTAAAATAATATTAAAAATCCAAAATTTAAAAAGATTCTAAAAACTTGCAAACTAGTTTATTTTGACCTAATTAAACAGAAAATGAAAGTGAAATGACCAGAATACCCCTATTGGGCCCCCAAATGGGCCAAAACCTAAAACAGTCAAGTTTATTGGGCTTTTTAGCCCAAAAAGTCAAAATAAGCCCAAAAGACCTGGAAAAGCACTATCTGACTCAAAATTTAATTCTAAACACAAAACTCTGAAGGCCCAAAAGTTGAAAGTGAGCTTATCACAGATTAATGATCAAACAGCTTATCCTTATTGGGCCATTAAGCCCATTAAGCAATAAGCTAATGCCATAAGCTCTAATTTGACACACAACCTTCTTTTGGGATACTAAAGAGATCTGTAAAAAGAAATTTTGAAAAAGCACACTCAATAAGCCAGAAATAAGCAAAGTACAAATCCACTAAAAGACAAAATAGTCGAGTTTGAGTTCTAGGTTGTTTCAGAAGCTCTAGTTTTTTGCAAAAGCTCACAAATAGCTTAACTAAGAATAATCAATCAAGGAAATCACAAAAAGCCAAGTAGAATAAGTTGTGAGAACCAATAAGCACTCTGAAAAAGCCAAATAAGCTAGTTTCCTAGCAAAAGCTTAACCAGAAGGCTTGTAACCTTCCAGACATTATATTAAGCTGAGAAAAATGAGTTCTATTACAAAAACCAAGTTGTTGCATGTACCAATAAGCAAAACAGATTCAATAAGCTATGTGACCAAGTTTGACCAAAAGTCAAACGCTGACAAATGAAATTCAAATGCTGACAAGCACAAATTGGACGTTGACAGACTTAATGAAGTGTTTAGACTATGTTTTCACCCTGCTGGTCAAGGTTTGAGTGCAAACCTTATGAATCAAGTCCTACCAGTTGAGTAGACTTGATAAGTTTTGGCACAAATAAGCCAATAAGCCAATGAGCTTATAAGCTATTAACAAAACAATCCAAGTAGCCAAATAACCTCACAAGCAGCACACAAATAGGATCCAAGCAGCAAAACAACAATCCTTATACTAGAAATACCAATGCAAACACCAAATGAGGTGGTCACTTTGCTGATGCAAATGACCACTTCAGCCAACTTTGATAAGCTATAACAAACACAATAAGCCACCAAATTCAACAACCAGATAACCAATAGATAGCTTATCACCCAAACTATTCCCAAACCTTATTTTAGACCTTAGATGCAAGTAACAAAGAAGTTATTGGATCTGATGTGTTTGACCAATCTCAAAAGCACTTTTATCAGATTTTAGCAAAACTTCCAATCCTTTTTCCAAACTTTCAGAAACTTAACCAAGGACTAAAACTTGTTCAAAATGACTTGTTTAGACTTCCCAAACCCTAAGAACCAAGGGCACAAGGCCACAAGGCCTTATGAACCAGTAAACCCAAACAGTCCTTTAATAAGCACTTTTCAAAGCAACTTGTGATTTTTAAACACAACCTACTGATTTTATCATTCAAATAGCTACACTAGGTGACAACTAACAGATTGCAACCATAAAACACAAAACACGAACACAAAATCACCAAATCACATACCAAAATACAAAACAGAGAATATCATATGATTTTTGAGAGGAATCTTAACAACAGGATATACCTGTCCTCCACAACATCCTAGGAGGACCAACAATGCTCATTGGACCTTGTTCAACAACTAGAAAAAGACCAAGGTACTTAAACAAGAAAGATGGATGAATGCCGTGGTTGATGTTTCAAAGCAGAAACTCAAGGGCTTGGTTTCTTCAACACAATGAACAAACAGCCCAACCAAAGGCCCTAATCCCTTCACAAGCTTGGTGTCAACAAGCTTGCAAGAGCTTATAGCTTTTGGTTAAGGATTATTACACAAAAATAATCAAATTCAGAAACCTCTTTTCAAGCTTTTTCAAACATGAAAACCTTACCAAACATAAACGTCCTTGAACCAAACGATTCAAGCACACTTGTAACAACAAATGGAACTCAGAATCACCTTTAAACAACACCAACTTTCAAAAACATAAAAAGGAATTACAATTTTCTCAAAATACCAACTTTTAAAATTTTAAAAAGGAATTACAAGTTTAAAAGGTAAAACTAGAACAAAGGGACTCTCACAGGTTAAGGTCTCCTTTTATAGGCAAATGCTAACCTAACACTATTCATAAACCCTAGAAGTGAAATTCCCAAATTGTCCTTGAGGTCTTCTAGATCATTTGATGGAATGAGCTGTCCAAATGCATCATGGACGTTCATTTTAGCTTTGGGGTTAAGCTAAGAGTCTTGGCTGTTGATCTTGACACGTGGCAATCCTTGCGGAATAAGTTGTGATGTGATGGGTGAAACGGTTTTGGGTGTGGGGTCCTTTGGTGAGTGGAGGTTAAGGTTTTATGTGTGGGATAGGTTTCTGGGCGTGTGAATCAAGTGTGGGAATGGGTAATTGAAATTTACCCTTTGTTTAAGTGATGATAGTTATTGGGTTCATAAAGGTGAATAGTGGTAACTTTTGATCCGATTTTGGGGGAAAGGTGTTTGTTTGGCGCATTTTCTTTTCAAATGTTTCAAAGTTGGCAGTAGTGACCCTTGTTCTTTGGGGAAAGATGTTTAATAAGAATTTCAGCCACAAAAACGTGTTCCCTTCATTAATAAACTTTGTATTTTCACAATTTTGCCCCAAAACTTTGGCAAAAGGTTTTAAAGGGTTGTTTTTGCCATTTTTCCATAATTCAAGGGCTGATCTTGGACATTCTTGATCTTCAAAGGTCTTCAATGTATCTTTGACTTCATGAGGGACCATAATTGACAATGTTGAATAGTCGAGGGACTAATCTTGCCATTTCTTCAAAGTTGAAGGACCTTTTTGCAATTTTGATAAACTTAAGGGACCAAACTTGTAATTATGAATTCACAAGGGTTTTATGTGTCATTTCTTCATTGTTTAAGGATCAATCTTGCATGTCTTTAAGTCTTCAAGGGTAAATGTTGGATAATTCATGAACTAGGGCCCGGTTCTTTGTACGGCTTCGTTTCTCGTGTCCGTTTTTCCTTGTTTCTTGTGATCTTTTGTCTTTTTCACGATATCCATACCTAAAATACACAAGTAAACAAACACAAGCATATATATGGTATTTTATGACATTTTTGTGCATTTCAAGCCCGAAAAGAACGATGAGATCATGTATAAATGCCTTCTCATCACTCCCCCGTACTAAGCCATTACCGTGCCCTCACGCAATGCTAGAATAAAGTATCTAAGCATCACCAAGATTCAATTTTATTAACCTTTATTGAAAAGTAAAATACTTGCAAAAATACTACGAGAATGTGTAAAGACATAATGTATGATTTTCATCACGAATGTGACTTTTTGGGTCAATGAATAGAAACAAGTAAATGTCCCTTAGAGTAAATTTCGTCATCCTTGATTGTCATACATTCCATGCTAAGTGCAAAATGAGATCATTGTTGGTACAAGTCAGAATGCTAACACTACTCATACGTCCAAATTGTGTAATACTTTTTCTCCCCGCAATCCTAGTTATTATAAAAGGAAATGGGTTACTAGCATTTTTTAACTATTTGTCATGGATCACAAGTGATTCGTATTGACTTATTTGAGTAGTTATTAGTCCGAAAGCAAAGTAGCATGATTTAATCGATAGTTAGCCGAAGGACAAAATCTTTTAAAACGGCTTCTCGTGTATCTCCTTAAGTTCATATCTTGGCATAACTCGTTTCACGATTTGAGACCTTTCTCGGACCGATATTTGGGATGTACTTCATACTTCAAAACTTGGGAAGACGTTCTTGAAATTATGGTCTTCTCTTCATATATTTGGAATTTCTTCACTTGACGTTTTTGAGAGATTCTTCATATTTGGACCACGACTTCATCATTTTTCTTCAATCTTTATTTTGGATTTTGATATACAACGATCCGCCTCCTTTTCGGACTTGGATATATTTATCCTCATACGTTGTAAGGGTATTTTTGGATAGACTTTCTCCATGATATTTAGAGGAGTAATTGCTTTTCGTCGTGTGTCTCGATCCTTCATATTGATTTAGGAATAATGATACTTCACATCATCTTGGATCTTTAGCAACAAAATAGAGCTCCTCATGCCTTGTAAGGGCCTTTTTGGATCTTCACCAATCTTCGTGTCCCGCTTCAATAAGTTATTCCTTGGCTATGAACTCTATTCAACCCCGCGCAACTTTTAAACTATCTTGCGCTAGAGGCTAAGTAACCTTTCAAATCGTACGACCTTACTTATTGCAATTATTTTTATTCCTAATGCATTGATCTTATGGGAAGAAAAAACCACAATTAAAACATATGAGTTTTTGAAATAACACTTTCATGTTCTACGTTTAGCATGATCACTTGTCTAACTCTATCATCTCTCGTTCTTCACTATATAAAGACCTCTAATTAAAGAGACTCATGAATACTTAGCCATGCATGTCAAAATTAAGCCAAATTTGGATTAGCTTTCATTAAGACTATATCAATCAAAGTTTTGGGTTTTCAAGCTACCTATAGGATCTTGCACTTTCTTGGACTTTTTCAAGTTTAGAGAATGCATTTTATAGTTCCCTTGATAAGTGACTTTCTAGGATCAATTATAGGAACTTGCGAAAAGTTCTTGTTCTTAACCCGAATGAGCTAAGACTTTCGCGTTTTAAAGTTCCCTATATAAAAGTCTAGCAAAACTTGAAATGAGCGGGTTAAGGAATGTAAATGGCTCCAAATGCCCATCAAGTCAAAAATTAGCTCTTATTCTACCCATCGGAAAATATACATTCGTGTCTTAAAAACACTTATGAAAACTAAGAAATTTTTTAAAATTTGGCCATTTTCAGCCTTATTAGCAACAAAAACAAAACATTGAAAGTTGGAAAACATGAGGGCGTAGCAAAGCAAGTACCTATTCACCCCCCAATACTAAAAGTAAACATTGTCCTCAATGTTTCGAGTCTAAAGGTGGAGCACCCCCATAATAGAGACGAAGAATCGAATGCTTAGGATCTAACATGGAAAGGGTGATCTACAATATATCTAAAGCCGTTTATTAATTATGCTAAGAGATAATTGTTAGAACAATAAAGGATATGTCATGGATTCGTGAAAAACTTCTTCAAGAAAACGATGGAGGCTCACGTAAATGAACACGAGAGTCTTCAATCGTAGATGATGATGATGATCTAGATAACACAATCACAAACAACCACGAGACAACGAGTTGGAAGGGTACAAATCCCCTCATTAGTTATTAGTAAGCATAAAAGGATAAGCATGGGATCTCCCCCACGAGGCACCTCGTTTTTTATTACCGAGTCATGAGCTCGACTCGATCCCCTCAATGCTAATTATCATTGGGGAAGGTGACTTGGTCGAGGTCAACCATTGAAGGAATTTCCCCACCAAAGTAGTGCTTAAGCCTATGTCCATTCACCTTAAAGTTAGGGCCATCATCTTGAGCTAGCTCGATGGTCCCATAAGGAAACACTTGTGTAACGGTGAAAGGACCCGACCAACGAGATTTCAATTTCCCTGAAAATATCTTAAGTCTAGAGTTAAAAAGTTACACTTGATCACCAACGTTAAAAACCCGGTTTTTAATTTTTGCATTATGAAACTTTTTAGTCTTTTCTTTGAAAATCAGTGAATTTTCATAAGCATTGTCTCTTAATTCATCTAATTCATTCAATTGTATTTTCCGGTGATCTCCCGCGGTCTTTAAGTTAAAGTTTGCATGCTTAAGGGCCCAATATGCCTTGTGCTCCAATTCAATGGGCAAATGACAATTCTTCCCATAGACTAACTTATAAGGAGTGAAACCGATAGGTGTCTTATAAGCGGTCCTAAAGGCCCATAAAGCGTCATCGAGTTTGTCGGACCATGAAGCACGGTTTTCTCCAATCGACCTCTCTAAAATCCTCTTCAAAGCTCGGTTCGAAACCTCGAATTGCTCACTCGTTTGCGGGTGATAAGCCGTAGAAAGACGATGAGTAACTCCATATTTCTTTAAGACCTTCTCGAATTGGTCATTACAAAAATGGGTTCCAGGATCGCTTATAATAGCACGAGGGGTTCCGAACCGAGAGAATAGTTGCTTCAAAAACTTCACTACCACACGAGCATCATTAGTAGGTAAAGCCTTAGCTTCCACCCACTTAGAAAGGTAGTCCACCGCGACGAGGATATACTTGTTACCATGAGACGATGGGAACGGCCCCATAAAGTCTATGCCCCAAATGTCGAAAATCTCACACACTTGAATTATGTTTTGCGGCATTTCATCACGTTGAGACGATTTTCCTTGACGTTGGCACGAGTCACACGACTTCACAAGTGCGTGTGCATCACGATAGATAGAAGGCCAAAAGAAGCCGGCATCGAACACTTTCTTAGCCGTGAGATTAGCACCGTGGTGACCACCCGTGGGTCCCTCGTGACAAGCTCTAAGGATCTTAGAAGCTTCGGCACAAAAAACACAACGTCGAACTAGTTGAGCCGCACAAACCCGAAAGAGATAAGGGTCGTCCCAAAAATAGAACTTGACGTCACGAAAGAATTTTCGCTTTTGTTGTGTCGTCATACCCTTGATTATAAAATTTCCCGCATGGTAATTTGCAATGTCGGCAAACCATGGGGTGGTGTCTTTAGAATTCACTACACCGAGAGTCTCGATAGGAAATGTTTCGGTAATTTCCTTGTTCTCGAAAACATCTTTGTGAGGATCTTCTAGACGAGAGAGATGATCGGCCGCTAGATTCTCGGCTCCTTTTTTGTCAAGCACGGTGACATCAAATTCTTGGAGGAGGAGCATCCAACGAAGCAATCTCGGCTTATCATCTTGCTTAGCTAAGAGATACTTGAAAGGCGAATGGTCGGTATACACGATGGTTTTAGTTAAGACGAGATAAGGTCGGAATTTCTCAAAAGCATAGACCACGGCAAGGAATTCCTTTTCCGTTGTGGTGTACTTTAATTGAGCCTCGGCCATCGTCTTACTAGCAAAATGGATAGGACGAAAATGCTTTTCATAATGTTGCCCTAAGACGGCCCCTATAGCATAATCACTTGCATCGCACATGATTTCAAAGGGTAATTCCCAATTAGGAGCAACAAGAATGGGAGCTTCGGTAAGTTTCCTTTTGAGAGTTTCGAAAGCTCTAACACAATCCTCATTGAAATTAAAAGGAGCATCCTTCTCGAGCAGGTGTGTCATAGGTCGAGAGATTTTCAAAAAGTCTTTGATGAAACGACGATAAAAGCCCGCGTGACCTAGGAAACTCCTAACTCCCTTAACGGTTTTGGGATGAGGTAACTTGACGATGACGTCTACCTTAGCTTTATCGACCTCAATCCCCGCTTTCGGACCTTATGTCCTAAGACGATTCCTTGTTTACACATGAAATGACATTTTTCCCAATTAAGCACAAGATTGGTTTCTTTACAACGTTTTAACATTTGCTCGAGATTAGATAAACACGACGTGAACGAATTTCCAAACACCGAAAAGTCATGCATATACACTTCCCTCGACTTCTCAATCATATCGTGAAAAATGGCCATCATGCACTGTTGAAACGTACCTGGTGCATTACAAAGTCCGAAAGGCATCCTACGATAAGCAAACGTTCCATAAGGACACGTAAACGTAGTCTTCTCTTGATCAGGAGGGTCGATAGGGATTTGAAAGTAACTGGAAAACCATCTAAAAAGCAATAGAATTCATTTCCCGCAAGTCGCTCCAACATTTGATCCATGAAGGGCAAAGGAAAGTGGTCTTTACGAGTGGCGTCATTTAACTTTCGGTAGTCAATACACACCCTCCAACCGGTCACAACACGAGTGGGAATTAACTCGTTGTTTTCATTAGGCACAACGGTCATTCCTCCCTTTTTTGGGACACAAAGGATTGGGCTCACCCATGGGCTATCGGAGATAGGATAAATCATTCCCGCATCAAGGAGTTTTAAAACCTCCTTTTTAATGACATCGTGAATTTTGGGATTCATCCTTCTTTGACTTTAAATTGCGGGTTTGTAGTCCTCCTCCATTAAAATATTGTGAGTACAAAATTTTGGGTCAATACCCTTAATGTCGGAAATTTTCCACGCAATTGCCCCTTTATGAGCTTTAAGAACTTTCAAGAGCTCGGTTTTTTCATCATTAGCAAGACCTCTTGCAATAATAACCGGCAACTTGTCATCACCTTCCAATAATGCGTATTCAAGGTGAGATGGAAGACCTTTCAATTCAAGGATAGGTGGTTCCTTGATTGAAGATTTTGGTTCAACACTCATAACTTTCATCGGTGGAAGAAATGGTGGAATAGAAGTATCATCACTAATCAACACTTCATCTTCATTGTCAATTTCATTTGAAGTAAAATCGCCTCCTTGGAATGGAGTGAGATTTGGTGTAGAATTAGCAAGAATCAGATCCAAAATAGTGGGATTGCCACTTGACGAGCTATCGGAAAAACCTAACACTTCTTTTGAAAACTCATCGCAAACCACATCAACTAAGTCAATGTGATTGATGGTAGCGATTGCATAAACATGAGAAGGTTTTGAGTTTTGAGTAGCGTTTATAACAAGTTCCTCTTCGTTGAATCTCAAAGTGATAGTTCTTGCATGAACGTCGATAAGCGATCTCGAGGTGTCTAAAAATGAACGACCTAAAATTAGAGGAACTTGAGGTTCCGCGGGGATGTCAACTACTATAAAATCAACGGGATAGTAGAAATTCCCCACTTTCACGAAAACATCTTCGGCTACTCCACATGCTAAAATCATAGAATGATCGACCATCTCGATAGACATGTTCGAAGGAGTAAGAGCCGGAAGCGAAAGAGATTTCCAAATGGAAAATGGCATCGCACCAAGATCGGCCAAGGCGAGGAATTCTTTCATATCTTGTATGTCACAAGGAATGAGAAACTTTCCGGGGTCACCAACTTTTTCCGGTATGCGGTTAAGATAAACCGGAGAACAATTAGCAAGCTTTGAAATCTTTTCCTTATCGCTCATCATACTTTTAAAAGTGGAAGCGAAACGAGGCATATACAACAACGCGTCGGCTAAACTCACATCAAAATGCACTTGTTGAAACATTTTTATAAAAATCTCGATTTGTTGTTTGTTACGTTCTTGCAATTTCTCTTTGTTTCATCTCAAAGGGTAAGGTAAGGGTGGTGTGGGTTGGACATTAGGCAACGGCCTTGGAATCTTGGGTTCCATGATTGGTATTGGTTCAACCGTAGGTGTGGTATGAGCGGTACTTCGTGGGATTGTAATGTGCTCCTTTTCGACCACCACCTCGGGCTCTTTCTCGATTTCCTTCTCCGTAGAAGTACTTGGACGAGAAATGGGTTCTTTGAAAGTTTTACCACTTCGAGTAGTAATAACCTTCATTTCTCCCTTCGGGTTTGCAATGGTATCACTAGGAAGACCACCCGAGGAAGAGGGTTTACACATGATTGCTTCAAACATTTTTCCCATTCGGTCTTCAAATTTTGATTGCCTTAAATCCGCTTTTAACAATTCTTGCTTAATCTCATGTTGTCCTTGTTCCATATTTTGTTGGTTTTGTTGAAGACCTTGAACATTTCCTTCCATTTTGTTAGCATGAGTCTTAAGTTCATTAGCAAGTTCATTTTTGAGCTCGTTTTTTAACTCGGATCTTAAGCTAATCATCTCACGTTGCATGTTATCAAAATTAACATCATTTGCTTTAGCATAATCCAAAAATTCTCCTTGAAGATTTTTAGTGTGAGCATTTTGAAAACCTTGTGTAGTGTTTTGAAAATCACGGTTTTGGTCTTGATTAGTGACTTGTCCATTCCCACTTTGATAATTCCCATTGTTGTAGTTACGTGAATTTCCTTGATAATTACCACCTTGGTTGTTGTTTCGATAGTTATTAGCATTTTGATTTAGTGGAGCTTGATTTGGGCGGGAACCTTGGCCGTTTTGGTTATAAGTTCCCGTTGCTACGTAAGCACTCGAAGTGTTACCACCAGCGGTAATGCACTCGGAAAGATCATTAGCTCCACCATAAGACAAACAACTCTTTTCAACCGCTTTAACCGAAGCGGAATTCAAAGCCTCTTGAGCTTTCCAATGAGTCATAAGATTAGCAAATGTATCGAAAAACTGATTTTCCTCATTAGCTTCATCATGTAAGGCATTAATGCTACGAGATGATGACGACGATGACGAACCTAAATTGGCAACACTCGATGTGTTACGAGGGCTATAAACCTTAGATCTATTCTCGATAATCTTTAAAGCTTCATCGGTCGTGTTGCACAAAAAATTACCACCCACGGCGGCATTCAAGTAATCTCGTTCATGATCATTAAGCCCATTATAAAAAGTATCAATTTGATGCAATTCCGAAAAATCATGGTGTGGACATTCATGTAACATTTCTTTAAATCGTTCCCATGCCATTGAAAAACTTTCATTATTTCTTTGAAAAAATCTTGAAATCTCATTTTTCAAATGTGTTGTTTTAGATGTTGGAAAAAATTTGTTCGCAAATTTAGAAACGAGATCACCCCATGTCAAAATCGAATTTGGCGGTTCTTTCTCTAGCCAAATTTTAGCGGGTCCATCTAACGAGTATGGAAACAACATCATCTTAATGGCGTCATGTGGAACATCCTTAAACTTTCTAGTAGCGGTGAGACGATTAAAATTACTTATGTGGTGTCTTTCTCATGACCTCTAAACTTATTAGCTTGCAACATCGACATTAAACCCGTCTTAATCTCGAAATTCTCCGCAAGGATAGCGGGAATCACAATGGCCTCTCCAAAACCCTCGGTGGGTGCTTGTAGAAACTCCATCATAGTACGATTAGCTATGACGACTTCTTGTTCTACAATAGGTTCAACAATTGGAGTTTGTTCTTCAATCAACGTCTCTTGATTTCCTTGCTTTTGAAGACGTTTACGAGCTCGTTTTGCTTGATTACGAGTGATCATAAACTTCACGAAGAATGGGAGGTGAGCAAAGAAGATTCTTTTTGGATGTTTTGTGAATTTTCAATTTTTTTTGGATTGTTTTTAATTTTTTTTGGATTTTGGTGTATCTTCGTAGACAACAATCTACCAAATCTCTCCTCGAATCAAACTCTTGATTAAAGAAGCCTCAAAGGAATGAAAACGATCACGTGGAGTGAACGCCTTCGAATGACTTTATAACTTTGGTGAAAACCAAATTGTTCAAGAGGGTTTAATCACAAAGAAACCAAACAAATATATTATACGTAATAATACTTTGGGCTGCAAAACCCACGATTAGCCTTCAATCTCAAAATACTCACAAGCAAGCGGGGAAACGAGGCGGCGCGAAGCACTTAAGAGCCTTTTTCCTTAGGGTATATTTTATAATACCCACCTTATACCTACCTTATAGTTTGTATTTTTCAAAATCGAGCTTCACGAAAGTATTTATCTATTTTTGCCTTTTTCTTTTTGTTTGAGATTCGAATACAATAATTAGGAGATCAAATCCCAATTAAGGTTGTGTTTTCACACTTTTGGAGATATTTTGTATTGATTGTGATACTTAATACAATATAGTAATAATAATTTCACAAGAAAAACCAAAAAACCGATAATACGTATTAGTAGATTTCTACTAATACAAATACTATTTATGGTTAATATTAAAAACAACAAGACAAATTAATCACGACAC
Source organism: Glebionis coronaria (assembly GCA_025667525.1). NCBI lineage: Eukaryota > Viridiplantae > Streptophyta > Magnoliopsida > Asterales > Asteraceae > Glebionis > Glebionis coronaria. The sequence goes on from CM046879.1 coordinate 277,605,711, forward strand.
ACCTCTCCGGCAGCGGCACCAAAATGATTAAAGTAAATTACACCTCTTGTTTAGGAAAACAAAAGAGCGTAAATGAGCGGTAAATATTAAGTGATGATTTAGGAAAATCAACACTAATAACCCTTATGATGTGAAAGTTCGTTTCCCAAGGAGGTATATGTGTGTGACTAAAATGTAGCAAGGTTTGAGATTAATATTTGAAAGAAGGGGATGAGAAAAGAGGATGACGAAGAAGTGAAATTAATTACTACCACGACTTAACGTAAAACCGTAAAATGAGCTAAAATAAAAATTAATTCTAAAAATTACCAAAAATTCACCAAAAATCAAAATAAATAAACTAAGAGTTTACCAATGATCAAAACCTTTTCAAACCTTTTAATTAATTAAATATTTAATTTCTAAATGCTAATTAAAGCCCTAAAAATAAATTTAATTATCAAAAAGTCCAAATAAAGATCTTTCAATTGGTAAACCTCTAAAATGACCTAAAAAGATTAAAAACTATTTTTAGAAATTTTAAAACTAATAAAAACTATTTAAAATGATTTAAAAACTATTAAAACTTAAAATAATTATAACAATTAATCTAAAGATGATAAAATTAATATAAAAGTTTTGAAATTCCTATTTTAATGTATTTAAGCTAAGAAAAATATAAAAAGTGCAAAAATGTGAAATTTGAAAAATAATAATAAAATAATATTAAAATAATATTAAAAATCCAAAATTTATAAAAAATTCTAAAAACTTGCAAACTAGTTTATTTTGACCTAATTAAACAGAAAATGAAAGTGAAATGACTAGAATACCCCTATTGGGCTCCCAAATGGGCCAAAACCCAAAACAGTCAAGCTTAGTTGGGCTTTTTAGCCCAAAAAGTCAAAATAAGCCCAAAAGACCTGGAAAAGCACTATCCGACTCAAAATTTAATTCTAAACACGAAACTCTGAAGGCCCAAAAGCTGAAAGTAAGCTTATCACATCTTAATGATCAAACAAGTTATCCTTATTGGGCCATTAAGCCCATTAAGCAATAAGCTAATGCCATAAGCTCTAATTTGACACACAACCTTCTTTTGGGATACTAAAGAGATCTGTAAAAAGAAATTTCTAAAAAGCACACTCAATAAGCCAGAAATAAGCAAAGTACAAATCCACTAAAAGACAAAATAGTCGGGTTTGAGTTCTAGGCTGTTTCAGAAGCTCTAGTTTTTTGCAAAAGCTCACAAATAGCTTAACTAAGAATAATCAATCAAGAAAATCACAAAAAGCCAAGTAGAATAAGCTGTGAGAACCAATAAGCACTCTAAAAAAGCCAAATAAGCTAGTTTCCTAGCAAAAGCTTAACCAAAAGACTTGTAACCTTCCAGACTTGATATTAAGCTAAGAAAAATGAGTTCTATTACAAAAACCAAGTTGTTGCATGTAGAAATAAGCAAAACAGATTCAATAAGCTATGTGACCAAGTTTGACCAAAAGTCAAACGCTGACAAGCACAAATTGGACGTTGACAGACTTAATGAAGTGTTTAGACTATGTTTTCACCCTGCTGGTCAAGGTTTGAGTGCAGACCTTGTGAATCAAGTCCTACCAGTTGAGTAGACTTGATAAGTTTTGGCACAAATAAGCCAATAAGCTAGTAAGCTTATAAGTTATTAAAAAACAATCCAAGTAGCCAAATAACCTCACAAGCAGCACACAAATAGGATCCAAGTAGCAAAAAAACAATCCTTATACTAGAAATACCAATGCAAACACCAAATGAGGTGGTCACTTTGCTGATGCAAATGACCACTTCAGCCAACTTTGATAAGCTATAACAAACACAATAAGCCACCAAATTCAACAACCAGATAACCAATAAATAGCTTATCACCCAAACTATTCCCAAACCTGATTTCGGACCTTAGATCCAAGTAACAAAGAAGTTATTGGATCTGATGTGTTTGACCAATCTCAAAACCCCTTTTATCAGATTTTAGCAAAACTTCCAATCCTTTTTCCAAACTTACCAAACCCTAAGAACCAAAGGCACAAGGCACAAGGCCTTATGAACCAGTAAACCCAAACAATCCTTTAATAAGCACTTTTCAAAGCAACTTGTGATTTTTAAACACAACCTACTGATTTTATCATTCAAACAGCTACACTAGGTGACAACTAACAGATTGCAACCATAAAACACAAAACACAAACACAAAATCACCAAATCACATACCAAAATACAAAACAGACAATATCATATGATTTTTTAGAGGAATCTTAACAAGAGGATATAACTGTCCTCCATAACATCCTAGGAGGACCATCAATGCTCCTTGGACCTTGTTCAACAACTAGAACAAGACCAAGGTACTTCAACAAGAAATATGGATGAATGCCTTGGTTGATGTTTCAAAGCTGAAACTCAAGGGCTTGATTTCTTCAACACAATGAACAAACAGCCCAACCAAAGGCACTAATCCCTTCACAAGCTTGGTGTCAATGATAGGTGTGTAAACACCATCCTTTTACCACTTAATTCTGGCTAAAACGAGACCAAAACACGTATTTAATATCATTTGTTTGGAATTATGCGTGGTTTTTGTGTTTATTGTGTTTTCAGAGACAACCGGATGAATGTTAAAGAAAACATGGGATTACACGGGATTTATCGAAGAAAAAGACTCAAGATGAAGTCTATTGTCCAAGAGATGCAAAAGATTTGAAGTCACTGGGCCTATTCGAAGATTTATCGAAGAATAGGACCAAACATGGAAGATTTACATAATTCGAAGAAACTCAAGTCTATTAAATGAAGAAATTAAAAGACGAGTTGAATTTAATCGATGACAAATCTCGAATCAGAATCGAAAACGTCAACTTTTCTGAAAAGACGAGAAGACAAGAAGAATGGGAGAAAGCCCACTCACCAACCAAAGGGAACACCTATATAAAGGGTTCCCCTCACACACTTTGGAGAAGTTTTTTTTAGTTTTTTCTTTCCTCCACTATATATTCTCCTTTCTGTTTCGTATCATCACCAACACCACTAGGGTGTTTGGTGATTTTAATCTTTATTCTTCAAATCTTGTAATTTTAATCTTTGTTTTGTGATTGTTAAAACATTAATCATTCAATACAAGTTCTTGTTTAATCTTTCCATTTCATCTTGTTCATCATCATCTTTCTTTTCAAGCTCTTAAGTTCTTATTTGATTGATTTGATCTTTAAAAGTTGTTGGGTTTTGTGTTTTTATTGATGGGATTTGTAGTTTATGGTTAGTAGATGCTTAGTGATTAGTTTATTTAAGTTTTTGGTGAAAAACTTGGTGATTTTTGGATTAAAATCGATTTTCCTTGTTCTTCGGGTAAGGTTTCTGTTTTTGAGTTCCCCAGGTTCCGAATGAACCAAATCTTCCGGATGAACATTAAGTTCCGGATGAACAGCTAAAGTTCCGAATAAATTTTCATTTCAAAAAGTTCCGAATGAACTTAAACTTCAGGATGAACAAAAGTTCCGCATGAGTTTAAGAAGTTCCGAATGAATTTGTTTTCCAAAAAGTTCCGAATGAGTTTTCTTTTCAAAAGTTCCGAGTCAGTCTAAAGTTCCGGATGAACCTAAAGTTCCGGATGAACCAAAAGTTCCGGATGAGCAAAAGTTCCGAATGAGTTGATTGTTCCTAATAAACTTCCGACTCAAGAGTTCCGAAGAAAGTTCCGAGTGAAGGATTTTTCAAAGTTCCGAATACAGACTTCCGGGTGAAAAGTTCCGGATCAATAGTTCCGAATCAAGGTCAAAGTTCCGAATCAATTTTCTTTTAATCTTAGTTACTATTTCTTTTTTTATCTTTCTTAATATTTCTCAGTTTAATTTTAAATTCCAGTTTATTAATACAAGTTTTATTAATTGGTATTAATTTAATTTAATTACTTTTAAATTTAAGCTTACATTCTAATACATTTCAACTTTTTAGTAGACTAGAAAACTAAACCCCTTTTTAGTAACCAAGAACAATCATTCTACTTAGAACCGAGATCAATTCGAGAGGATTCCGAGAGACATAAATTGAACCCATACAAAATACCATGTATTAAATGGCGCCGCTGCCGGCTCTTCTCGTTAAGATCAAAAGTTTTTTGTGAGAACTTGGATTTTGGGATCCGTTCCCCGTGAACGTTAATTTTTCATAAAAATTTTCAAAAACACTAAAAAAATATAAAATTTCAAAAATCCTAAAAAGTAAAAAACATAAAAAACCAAAAATATTTTTGCTTTGTTTTTCTCTTGTTAGTTCTTTTGTAGGTGTATGCGCACTCGATCCACGTCCTATCAAGAGCCCGAGCCTCTCGATAACTTAGACATGGCCGGTGTACAAAACAACAACAACATACCGCCTCCAAACAATAATAATAACAACAACAACCCTCCTTTCAACAACATGAATAATAACAACAACAATGAGCCTCAACCGGATAATCGCCCGATGATTGAACTTCTTCAAGCTCATGTAGATGGCAACACTGATCCAATTGTTATACCAGCAATTGCAGCCAACAATTTCGAGCTCAAATCAGGCTTTATCCAGATGGTCTCCGCTCAACCATTCTTGGGGCGTACCATTGATGATCCACACGACCACATCAAGAGATTCTTGCAACTCACTAACACGGTCAAGTTCAATGGTGTTCCACAAGAGGTTATCAGGTTACAACTTTTTCCCTTTTCTTTAGAGGGACAAGCCCGGCATTGGCTTGCTAAGGAACCGCCACAGAGTATTCTCTCGTGGACGGATTTGGAGACTAAGTTTATCAATTACTTTTTCCCACCCTCTCGTACCACCGCTTTGCGGAATGAAATCATAAATTTTGAACAAAAGTACGATGAGTCGTTCAGTGAATCTTGGGATCGTTTTAAAGATCTTTTAAGAAAATGCCCACAACATGGTTTTACCAAAGTACATCAAATTAATACTTTTTACAATGGTTTAAGCATGAATGACCAAGATTCACTAAATAGTGCCTTGGGGGTAATCTTTTGGCTAAGACTTCCAATGCTGCTTGGGACATCATTGAGAATAAGTCTCGTGTGCAAACCAAGAGTGTTCAGACCAATGTTGCTAGTGCTAGTACTAGTGACAGCGACAAGCGACTTGACAAAATCACTACGCTTCTTAAATCGCTTGTTACCCACACCGTCAGCAACAACAATAGCAACAACGCTAAAAACGCACAAGTCAATGCTGTTAGCTAACCATGCGAGATATGCGGGGGTCCTCACTCTTACACCACTTGTACCGCCACCCAAGACTACCCTGCTGAGAATGTGAATGCAGCTTATGGCACCTATCCTCAACCCGCTTATCAAGCTAGACCTCAAGGTGACCGTAATTTGCTTAGCTACCGCTCTAACAACTATCTTTCCCCACCCGTTTTTCCTCCTACCAACCCAAACCAACAACAAAACCTCAACCTCCCTCCTCAACAACAACAACAACCTCATACACCATACATCCCTCCTCACAAGCAGCAACAACCACCTCAACGAAACAACCAAGTATACCAGCAACCTGCTTATCAACCACCCACATACAATGCTCCTCCCAACCAACCCACCGCTCTTCACCAAGAAGTGGAAACTTATATGAGGACTAACGATGTGATAGTGGGAAATCTTCAGAGAGAAGTGCTCAACCTTAAAGCAGACTTGGTCAAACAAGGGAACGATTTGAGAGCCGACATGAGAAATATGTTGGATAGCCAAACAAATGACTTGAAGAACATGATGGCTAGTTTTTTCCAAGGTAGTCAACCCTCTTCTTCGGGTACTCTTCCGAGTAACACCGTTGCGAATCCAAGAGGGGAGATGAATGCAATCACCACTCGCAGTGGCAAAGGTACCAAGGAACCCGAGTGTCCTATACCTCCACCGGTGGTTGTGACTAAGGAGAACGAGTCACCTGCTCCTATTCCTCATCCTTCTACTTCCCCAATTTCTCCGCCTCCTTCACCTTCAACCCCCATTTCCCCACCACCCGTGGTTGTGAGTGATCCCATTCCCCTAAAGCCTTCTTCTTCATCCAATATACCTTATCCTTCAAGGTTGAGGAAAGAGAAGCAAAAGAGCAAGGATGATATTCAAGTTTCAAACTTTTTCAAAATGTTTAAACAATTGAATTTTAACATCTCCTTTGCCGAGGCTCTCGCTCACATGCCCAAATACGCTAAGATGTTTAAAGATCTTCTAAACGACAAGGAGAAGCTTCTTGATATTTCTAACACCCAACTTAATGAGAATTGCTCTGCAGTGCTCTTAAGGAAATTCCCAACCAAGCTTGGTGATCCGGGTCGTTTCCTAATCCCTTGCAACTTCCCGGGAGTAGAGAATTGCATGGCCTTAGCAGATCTAGGTGCCAGTATTAATCTAATGCCTCTAAGCGTTTGGAAGCAATTATCTCTCCCTGAGCTAGTCCCCACCAAAATGACTTTGGAATTAGCTAACCGTACGGTTTCTTATCTGGTGGGGATAGCCGAAGACGTCTTTGTAGGAGTCGACAAATTCACTTTTCCTGCTGATTTCGTCGTTGTTGACTACGACATGGACCCTCGTGTGCCATTGATCGTTGGTCGTCCATTCCTGAGGACCGGTCGCACTCTAATCGATGTTGAAGCCGGTGAGCTTATCATGAGAGTGGGTGACGATAAGATCGTCTTCAACATGGGAAAGCTTTCTAAACAGCCTTATTCATACGAGAGTGTTAATTGTATTGACGTTCTTGATGAGGCTTGTGAAGAACACTTCAAAGATGCTTGTAAAAGTATTCCTACCTCTCTTCCCAATGTTGAGACCGTTTCCTCTATCGACTCATCACTATCTCTATTTGGAGAAAGTGATTTCCTTTGGAAAGATTTGGAAGCCACCATGGGAGATGTGAATTTAGACAATGACGATTCTACTACCAATTGGGATGAAGATCTCCACCTCATTGAAAACCTTCTCAAAGAAGACAATCTTTCTCCTCTATCTCCGACGGTTACTGCTATTGATCCTCCTTCTCCTAAAGAGGTGACTAATGATGATCCATCGTTAGTTTCACCATCTATTGAGGATCCTCCCACTCTTGAGCTTAAGGACCTACCTCCTCATCTTGAGTACGTTTTCCTTGAAGACAACGAGAAGTCGCCCGTCATCATCGCAAAGGACCTAATAGAAGAAGAAAAAGCCCGACTTGTCGCCGTGTTGAAGAAGCATAAAACAGCTATCGCTTGTAAAATCTCCGACATTCGTGGAATTGATCCTCACTTCTGCACACACAAAATTCTCATGGAGGACGACTTTAAGCCCACAATTCAAAGCCAACGAAGGGTGAATCCAAAATCCATGAAGTCATCAAAACAGAGGTTATCAAACTTCTTGATGCGGGTATGATTTACCCTATTTCGGATTCACCATGGGTTAGTCCAATCCATTGTGTGCCTAAGAAAGGCGGCATCACCGTTGTGCCCAATGCAAACAACGAGCTGATTCCTACCCGTCTCGTCACTGGGTGGAGAGTTTGTATAGACTACCGCAAACTCAATGATGCCACGAGAAAGGATCATTTCCCTCTACCTTTTATGGACCAAATACTTGAACGTTTAGCGGGTAATGAATATTACTGCTTTCTTGATGGTTTCTCGGGTTATTTTCAAATACCCATCGATCCCCAAGATCAAGAGAAGACAACATTCACTTGTCCTTATGGCACATTTGCTTACAAAAGAATGCCTTTTGGCTTATGTAATGCCCCTGGGACTTTCCAAAGGTGCATGTTGGCTATCTTCCATGACATGGTTGAACAAACCATGGAAGTCTTCATGGATGATTTCTCGGTCTTTAGGGATTCCTTCTCTTCTTGCCTTGCCAATTTGGAACGTATGCTTAAGCGGTGCGAAGACACTCGCCTTGTTCTAAATTGGGAAAAATGCCATTTTATGGTAAAAGAAGGCATTGTGCTAGGACAAAAAATCTCTAAAGCCGGTCTTGAAGTCGACCGTGCTAAAGTAGATGTCATAGCCAAATTACCTCCACCTTCAACCATGAAGGGTGTGAGAAGTTTTCTGGGTCATGCGGGCTTCTATCGTCGATTCATTTAGGATTTCTCTAAAATCGCTCGCCCGATGACCCACCTATTGGAAAAAGATACTCCTTTTATCTTTTCCAAAGAGTGCCTTGAAGCCTTCAACTTGCTTAAGGATAAGCTTACTAAGGCACCCGTCTTAGTTACCCCTAATTGGGAGCTGCCTTTCGAGTTGATGTGCGATGCTAGCGACTTTGCTATTGGTGCGGTTTGGGCCAAAGAGTGAATAAACACTTCCAACCAATCCACTATGCTAGCAAGACAATGACGGGGGCACATTTGCATTATACGACAACCGAAAAAGAGCTTTTAGCTGTTGTCTATGCTTTTGAAAAGTTCCACCCCTATCTTGTCCTTTCCACCACAATCGTATACACGAACCATTCCGCGTTGAAGTACTTGATGACAAAGCATGATTCTAAGCCAAGACTTCTTCGCTGGGTTTTACTCCTTCAAGAATTCAACATTGAAATTCGTGACAAGAAGGGTGCCGAAAACCTGGCCGCGGATCATCTGAGCAGACTTGAGGATCCATATCAAGGGGATCATCCGAACAAAGAGATCAATGACTCTTTCCCCCTTGAGATTTTAATGTCTATAGATCTCAATCTCGATGGCACCCCGTGGTTTGCGGATATTGCAAACTACTTAGCGGGTGGTGTTCTCATCCAAGGGTTAACATCCCAACAAAAAAAGAAGTTCTTGAACGAGGTTAAGACTTACTTTTGGCATGACCCTTTTCTATTCAAACAATGCGCTGACTTGATTATTTGCCGATGTGTTGACGGACCGGCCGCTTTGGACATTCTCCAGGCTTGCCACAAAGGACCCACCGGTGGTCACTATGGTCCCAACTACACTGCCAAAAAAGTGTTTGATTCGGGATTCTATTGGCCCACCATTTACCGTGATGCTCACGAGATGGTTAAACATTGTGATTCTTGCCAAAAACAAGGCAAGATCACACATAAAGATGAGATGCCTCAAAATTTCATACAAGAATGTGAAATCTTTGATGTATGGGGCATCGACTTTATGGGGCCATTCCCTTCTTCTAAAGGAAACAAATACATCCTTGTCGCTGTTGACTACGTTTCCAAATGGGTTGAACCTAAGGCTTTACCCACTAACGACGCGAGGGTGGTTTGTAAATTCTTGAAACAACTATTTGCTCGATTCGGTGTTCCTCGTGCTATTATCAGTGACCGCGGGACTCATTTTTGCAACGATCAATTTGCAAGAGTCATGGCGAAGTATGGTGTCAATCACCGTCTTTCCACCGCTTATCATCCTCAAACCAACGGTCAAGCCGAATTATCCAACCGTGGATTGAAAAGAATTTTGGAACGTACTGTGGGAGAGCATCGCGCCGCGTGGGCCGATAAGTTAGATGATGCTCTGTGGGCTTTCCGTACTACTTACAAGACCCCGATCGGCTGTACACCCTATCGTCTTGTGTACGGGAAAGCTTGCCACCTCCCTATCGAGCTGGAACATAAGGCATACTGGGCCTTGAAGTGGGCTAACTTCGACATCAACAAAGCCGGTGATTTTCGCAAGATTCAACTCAACGAGCTACAAGAATTGAGGAATCAAGCTTACGAGAACTCATTGATCTACAAAAAGAAGACCAAGATGATCCACGATGCTAAAATCAAGAACCAAAAGTTCCACGTTGGTGATCAAGTCTTACTCTTTAACTCTCGGTTGAAGATCTTCTCAGGCAAGGTGAAGAGCCGCTGGTCTGGTCCATTCACCATCGCCAATGTTTTTCCCTATGGCACCATTGAGCTTTCTCAGCCAAATGGGCCCAACTTCAAGGTGAATGGCCAGCGTTTGAAATTGTACTTTGGTGAGAACATCTCTCTAGAGATGATTCCATCCCTCACCACGTTCCCCATGAACTAATTTTGGGTCGAGTCAGGCTCGTGACTCGGTTATAAAAAACAAGCGCTCCTCGGGAGGCAACCCGAGTATCTATCCTTTTCCGTTTAACCTCCTAAGTGTAGGGGGACCTATATAGGTTGCTTTCTTTGTGTGGTGATGTGATTACAGGGATAAGTGCACTCTTGGAATCTCTGAAGAACCGTGCTCCCGTGTTATCCGAAATCCGGTTCTATCTCTCCACTATAGTGATTCAATTTTCTTCATACTAACATTTGAAATTGATCACTTTAGTCGTCTCTTCCTTAACTTGAGTTAACCAACGTGCACAATGTCCTAAGTGTAGGGGAGACTTTTCCCACATGCTTAAACATTGAGGACAATGTTTATCTTAAGTGTAGGGGGACTTCTATCGAAGTTTTAAGTGGACTTTTCCATGAAAATGCCTTCATTTACCAGAAAATCATATTTTTCATCATTTTTCAAATTTTTTATTAACTTTGGCCATTTAGTTGTAATTTTTAAATTTTTATTGTTGCTTTCGTATGTATATATCCCGCAATAAAGTCAAATTTTAATAAAGTGGTGTAGCTAGTTTAGAGTTCTTTGATATATTAGGCCCCTTGCGTTTATTTTGACTCAATCCGAATAGACTTATTCAAGTTTATTCTAGCTAGTATCCTTAACCATGTAGACCTTAATTGGTTTATTAGGCTAAGTATCCACGAGTCTCATTACTTGAGATTTTAAATTGTGGAGGACGAGAAATGATAGAGTCAATTATAAGTCGGTATTCTTGCACAAGCTCACTTGGTGTAATTATTTGCCTATTCTCCCATCACTTGCTAATAATTTATCTGCAATAAGTAAGGTCGTACGATTTGAAAAGTTACTTAGCTTCTAGCCCAAGATCGTTTAAAAGTTGCTCGGTAATGATAAGAGTTCATAGCCAAGGCATAACTTATGAAGCGGGGCGCGAAGATTGGCGAGTCCGAAAAGGCCCTAACAAGGAATGAGGATTCCATTTTATTGCTAAAGATCCAAGGTGATGTGAAAAGCATTATTCCCAAAGTCAATATGAAGGATCAAGACTCACGACGAAAAGCAATCAACTCCCATAAAGATCATGGAGAAGTCTATCCGAAAAGACCCTAACAAGGTATGAGGATAAATAGATCCAAGTCCGAAAAGGAGGCGGATCGTTGTATCTCAAAATCCCAAATAGAGATTGAAGAAATAATCATGAAGTCGTGGTCAACAAAGTGGGAGTACCTCTCAAAAGTCTCCAAGTGAAGAAACTCTATGAACGATGAGAAGACCATTATCTCAAGCACGTCTCTCAAGATATGAAGTATGAAGTACATGCCAAATATCGGCCCGAGAAAGGTCTCAAATCGTGAACCAAGTTATGCCAAGATATGAACTTTTTGATATCCCGAGAAGCAGTTTTAAGAGATTTTGTCCTTTAGCCAACTCTTGATCAAATCGTCCTACTTTGCTTTCAGCCTAAATAAACTATCGAAATAAGTCCAAAAATGTATCTTCGTGATCATTCTAAGACAAAAATAAAATATAAGAGATACACCTAGGAATAAGGGAGTTTAAGCATGTAATTAAGCCATGTGTGTAAGTGTTCGATTTACTAACTTATAATAACAATGATCTCGTTTTTAAGCTTAGTTTGGGGAACGTGAAACTTAAGGGTGATAAATCTTCGCAGCACCAAAGCCCTAATGTAAGTCCTTGATTTCTTTGCAAGTTATTTCCATCCTTTTGTTTACTTTAAAGTTTTAATTTCTCTTAGTATTTTAATTTTTTTTAGAAGTATTTTAATAAGGCCAAGGTTGATTAATTATGAGAAAAGTGTAAAATTGCTTTATCACTAAGCATTGCATGAGGGCATGGCAATGGATAAGTGTAGGGGATTTGATAGGTGTGTAAACACCCATCCTTTTACCACTTAATTCTGGCTAAAACGAGACCAAAACACGTATTTAATATCATTTGTTTGGAATTATGCGTGGTTTTTGTTTTTATTGTGTTTTCAGAGCCAACCGGATGAATGTTAAAGAAAACATGGGATTGCACGGGATTTATCGGAGAAAAAGACTCAAGATGAAGTCTATTGTCCAAGAGATGCAAACGATTTGAAGTCACTGGGCCTATTCGAAGATTTATCGAAGAATAGGACCAAAGATGGAAGATTTACATAAGTCGAAGAAACTCAAGTCTATTAAACGAAGAAATTAAAAGACGAGTTGAATTTAATCGACGACAAATCCCGAATCAGAATCAAAAACGTCAACTTTTCTGAAAAGACGAGAATACAAGAAGAACGGGAGAAAGCCCACTCACCAACCAAAGGGAACACCTATATAAAGGGTTCCCCTCACACACTTTGGAGAAGTTTTTTTTGTTTTTTCTTTCCTCCACTTTTTTCTCCTTTCTGTTTCGTAGCATCACCAACACCACTAGGGTGTTTGGTGATTTTAATCTTTATTCTTCAAATCTTGTAATTTTAATCTTTGTTTTGTGATTGTTAAAACATTAATCATTCAATACAAGTTCTTGTTTAATCTTTCCATTTCATCTTGTTCATCATCATCTTTCTTTTCAAGCTCTTAAGTTCTTATTTGATTGATTTGATCTTTAAAAGTTGTTGGGTTTTGTGTTTTTATTGATGGGATTTGTAGTTTATGGTTAGTAGATGCTTAGTGATTAGTTTATTTAAGTTTTTGGTGAAAAACTTGGTGATTTTTGGATTAAAATCGATTTTCCTTGTTCTTCGGGTAAGGTTTCTGTTTTTGAGTTCCCCAGGTTCCGAATGAACCAAATCTTCCGGATGAACATTAAGTTCCGGATGAACAGCTAAAGTTCCGAATAAATTTTCATTTCAAAAAGTTCCGAATGAACTTAAACTTCCGGATGAACAAAAGTTCCGCATGAGTTTAAGAAGTTCCAAATGAATTTGTTTTCCAAAAAGTTCCGAATGAGTTTTCTTTTCAAAAGTTCCGAGTCAGTCTAAAGTTCCGGATGAACCTAAAGTTCCGGATGAACCAAAAGTTCCGGATGAGCAAAAGTTCCGAATGAGTTGATTGTTCCGAATAAACTTCCGACTCAAGAGTTCCGAAGAAAGTTCCGAGTGAAGGATTTTTCAAAGTTCCGAATGAAGACTTCCGGGTGAAAAGTTCCGGATCAATAGTTCCGAATCAAGGTCAAAGTTCCGAATCAATTTTCTTTTAATCTTAGTTACTGTTTCTTTTTGTATCTTTCTTAATATTTCTTAGTTTAATTTTAAATTCCAGTTTATTAATACAAGTTTTATTAATTGGTATTAATTTAATTTAATTGCTTTTAAATTTAAGCTTACATTCTAATACATTTCAACTTTTTAGTAGACTAGAAAACTAAACCCCTTTTTAGTAACCAAGAACAATCATTCCACTTAGAACCGAGATCAATTCGAGAGGATTCCGAGAGACATAAATTGAACCCATACAAAATACCATGTATTAGTCAACAAACTTGCAAGAGCTTATAGCTTTTGGGTAAGGATTAGTACACAAAAATAAGCAAATTTAGAAACCTCTTTCAAGCTTTTTCAAACTTGAAAACCTTACCAAACATAAACTTTGTATTTTCACACTTTTGCCCCAAAACTTTGGCAAAAGGTTTTAAAGGGTTGTTTTTGCCATTTTTCCATAATTCAAGGGATGATCTTGGACATTCTTGATCTTCAAAGGTCTTCAATGTATCTTTGACTTCATGAGAGACCATAATTGACAATGTTGAATAGTTGAGGGACTAATATTGCCATTTCTTCAAAGTTGAAGGACCTTTTTGCAATTTTGATAAAATTAAGGGACCAAACTTGTAATTACGAATTCACAAGGGTTTTAAGTGTCATTTCTTCATTGTTTGAGGATCAATCTTGCATATCTTTAAATCTTCAAGGGTAAATGTTGGATAATTCATGAACTAGGGCCCGGTTCTTTGTACGGCTTCGTTTCTCGTGTCCGTTTTTCCTTGTTTCTTGTGATCTTTTGTCTTTTCACGATATCCATACCTAAAATACACAAGTAAAAAAACACAAGCATATATATGGTATTTTATGGCATTTTTGTGCATTTAAAGCCCGAAAAGAACGATGAGATCATGTATAAATGCCATCTCATCAATATACACAAACATATATATCTTAAATCCATGTCAAGCTGAGGTATTTGCAGTAACACGCGACAAGTATTAGCGCATTACATTAATAGAACAACAATAACTTGATCACGACACAAGTCTATAGGTGCCACCTAACATAGTACTAGCATGACAATCCTATTACTCATCACAATCTTATAGTGTTAACATAAGACTATAAGCTATCACAATATATGCCAAAACCACTCATCGCAATCTTTCAAGTAATCGGAATAAAAAGTGCTTCACAATCCTAAATCCATCGCAATCTTACAACCATCCATCGGAATCCTACAAACATCGGAATGCTGAAGCATTTCATTCCTATCGCAATCTTACACCAATTGCAATGTGAAACCATCGCAATCCTATCGCAATCCTGTCCTATCGCAATGACAAAGTCATCACAATATCAAATTCCATCGTAATAAGTGTGTTTCCATCACAATGTTTAGAAACATGATCGCAATATGTCCCCATCGCAATACCATTACAATGCCATCGCAATAATGCATCAGAATGCAGCATCGCAATATGCCATCACAATGCATCATCGTAATGACCCATCGCAATGAGCCATCGCAATGAGCCATCCGAATGACCCATCGCAATAACCAATCGCAATGAGCCATCGGAATGACTCATCGCAATGACTATGCATCGTAATGTGGTGTCGCAATGATCATTGCAATCCGAGACTGGGATTCTCTTAACTTTGACTTCACGATTCCTGGACCTTGGCAATGTTTTAAGCAAAACTGGGCAAGACCTATGTTCATCTATGTATTCTAAACATATCCCACTTATCAATTTAACATTTTCAACACAAAAATTTCGAAACCCTAATTTAGATTAAATCTTTATAACGGGTTGTTTGATTGTAATGTTTAAGATGATAAAATGAGAACTGTAACAAGCATATAAACATGAATGAATACCTAGTTGGATGCACGGATTAACAAGCGAAAATCAAGGATCGATGGTGTGTTAATGGCGGGGAGAATGTTTGTGTTTGTCTTTTTGCGATGGAAAAGAAAAAAGAAACGGGGAGGGGGGAGTATAATATTGACTTGGTCAAATTTTTGCCAAAGTTACCCCTTATTTGCAACATTTGCAAAAAATAAACCCCCAGTTAGTAGCGTTTGTTAAGATCATTAGGATTAACCAAATAACTTAACGAAGTACTAACCCGCACACAAACACGAACACTTACACTTAACGCCTAATTTCAAATACCCTATTCCTCAAGTTAAATTCCACACAAGGCACACTTAGCATTTAAAGATGACGATTAACGGTTTATATTTTCTGAAAACCCTTTTTGAAGACCAATTTAAATTCAAAGAAGATTTAATATTTGTTCCCCCTTAAACACGAACCCGTTTTCTATTTAAAGAGTTGTAGTCAATGATTTTAAAGAAGCAAATATCCATGAAGACATTTTCCGGTTTAGTGATTGTTTGGAATGATTCTGCTGGCAATAAGATTTCTCTTATTTTACAAAATAAGTGCACTGAAACGTACACTAATTTGTGTTAGACTAAGTTATAAAGTAAACTTGATCCCTTAAAAGGTTTTTAAGTAAACCTTGCCCGAAAAAATTAATTCCCGTTGTGAGCCAACGTTTTCATAAGAAATACGTGACTTTAATGCGAAAAGCGGGTTGCAGTCTGAAATAACTACAAGCCATATGGGCATGTTTTAAAATATGTACAACTTTTATACGGGCTCTATTTATGGCGTCGTGTCAATTTTAATCGACATTTCTAAGGCCGTAAATATTACCGTACTAAAAGACATGCCCGTTTTAAAATGAAAAATATTTTTGGATTTTCTTGATTTTATATTTTTTATGGTTTTTATATGTTTTATATTTTTGTATTTTTCTTTTGGTGGTTTAAATATATATGATAATATATAAGATCACGATCAAAGGATACTCTAGAATAGTTTACCACCACTATTCTTCAGATTCTTCTGCCAACTCCTTAAGTGTCGCTGGTGAGAATGATTTCATGCCTAGATTTTCGATCAAAAACTCGATACGTCATCGATTTAAGGCCTTTGTGAATATATCTGCCAGCTGATACTCAGTGTTGACGAAGTACAGTTCGATCACTCCATTTTCCACTTGCTCTTTGATGAAGTGGTAGCGTATGTCAATTTGCTTCGCCCGAGAATGTTGAACGTAGTTGCAGCATAGAGCAATTGCACTTTTGTTATCACAGTACATCGGGATTTTGTTGAAGCCAAGACCGTGGTCAGTTAATTGTGATCTCATCCAAAGAACTTGAGCACAACAACCGGACATAGCAATGTATTCAGCCTCTGTACTTTCGCAGCGCTTTTCTACCTTTTAGATGCCCAACTAACAAATCTATCTCCAAGAAATTGCACACTGCCAGAAGTGCTACGTCTAGTATCTTGACACCCAGCATAATCCGCATCTGCATATGAGATTAGTGCAATATATGAATCCTTCGGATACCATAGACCACGATTAAGTGTTCCTTTAAGATACCGAAAGATCCTTTTCACAACATGTAAGTGATTTTCAGTAGGCCGAGCCTGATACCGGGCACACATGCATATAGCAAACTGCAAATCAGGCCTGCTAGCAGTAAGATAGAGAAGGGTGCTGATCATTCCACGGTAAAGTTTGGGATCGACAGCTATCCCTTCCTTATCTTCATCTAACTTGGATCTCTCCATCATTGGAGTATCCACGGGGTCACAATTTTCAAAGTGATATTTCTTTAATGATTCAAGAGCAAATTTGGATTGATTAATGAAGATGCCTCTGGGATTTTGAGAAATTTGTAACCCTAAGAAAAATGAGATTTTTCCCATCATCGGCATCTTAAAACGTATGGACATAATTTTCTTAAAATGGTCAGACAGTCTTTGATTAGTAGCAGCAAATATTATATCATCAACATAAATTTGTACCAGTATCATGTTCTTGTCCTCCTTGAGAATAAATAATGTTGGGTCCACTTTTCCTTTGGAGAAGCCTTTCGAAATGAAATAAGACGATAAGAGATCGTACCACGCGCGTGGAGCTTGTTTCAACCCGTAAAGAGCCTTCTTGAGCTTGTATACGTGATTAGGATACTCCGAGTTGACGAATCCATTCGGCTGGCTTACGTAGACATCTTCCCTTAATTCACCATTGAGAAATTCCGTCATAACATCCATTTGGTAGACGATCATGTTCATGTGAGCAGCATAAGCAAGGAATAGTCGAATTGCCTCCAATCGTGCCACAGGAGCAAAGGGTTCTTTAAAGTTAATACCCAAAGCTTGTTTGTAACCTCTAACAACCAATCTAGCTTTGTTCTTCAGCACTCCACCTAACTCATCGAGTTTAACCTTATATACCCACAACAATGTAAGGATGTCAACGTAGCTGGGTAAAGGAACTAATTCCCACACTTCAAGACATTGAAATTCATTAAGTTCCTCTTGCATGGCTTCAATCCAAGATGATTTTTTCATGGCTTGTTTCTAATTTTGAGGTTCAGTGTTGGAAAGAAATGCATCAAAGTAGCAATATAATGCATGTTCTTGGAGTTGGTGGCGTGTTAAGACTGGTCGATTGATGTCACCAATAATATTGCGGATTGGGTTATCCTTTTTCCATTTTGTGTTGTGAGTTTCAATCCGTGGTGGTCGGGAGTGAACGATTGCAGGAGCTTCCTCTGAGGTAGACGCACCGTTAGGGTTTTCAGGTACTTGTGAACCAAAGAAAGGAAGCTCTTGTAAGTGAGCAAGTTCCAAATCGTGATCATAGTGATCCACTTAAACATCATTAGGAACGAGTGGGGGTGAAGATTCAGTTGTGGTTTGTGAATTAGTGGGGGAAGGGACATCTTTTTCAATAGTGACAGTAGATGCCTCTGACTGATTTCCATTATCTTGAACAATAACTTCAGGAATTGGAGCTACTGCTACAGGTGCTGGAGAATCATCACTAGGTGGATCAAAGAATTCATCAAAGATAGGTTGAAATAACTCATCCCACTCGGTCCTTGTAGGTGGTATAAATGATGGAGAAGTAGGATTGTTGGGAGTTAATCCAGAACTAATCGTACCGGTACCCATCTCATGTAAAGCGGGTTCAGAACTGTGTTGCTCAAAAGCCATCGCTGTCAGCTCATCAAAATCTGCATCCAAAGTTTCTACTATCTTGCCAAGAGGACGGTTATAAATTCGGTAAGCTTTCTTTGCAGGTGAGTAACCAATGAAAAATCCAATATCAGCCTTCGGTTGAAGTTTGCCCAAATTCTCACTATTAGTATTTAGATAACAAAGTGCACCAAATACATGAAGAAATGAAATATCGGGTTTGTGTCCATGAAGTAGCTCATATGGAGTTTTACCATGTCGTTTACGAATGATGGAGCGGTTTTGGGCATAACATGATGTTGCCACTGCTTCAGCCCATAAGAATAAAGGAGCATTCGCATAAATCAACATAGTTCTAGCAGCTTTCATTAGTATACAGTTACGTCTTTCCATGACACCGTTTTGTTGTGGAGTGCGAGAAACAGAAGTTTCATGTGAAATACCGGCCTCTTCATAATAGTCTCGTAGAGCTTGATTAACGAACTCAGTTCCATTATCAGTTCGAATGCAGCGAACAGTAGCATTAAGACGTACTTGGATCATCTTTAAGAAAGTAATAATATACTTGGGTGCTTGATCCTTAGATGCTAAAAATTTTACCCATGTAAACCTTGAGAAATCATCCACCATGACGAGGATGTATTTTCTACCACTCACACTAGCCGTACACATTGGCCCACAAAGATCCATGTGCAAAAGATATAGTGGTTCTTGGTTGGTATCTTCAGCTTTAGGTTTGTATGATTTCTTGATGCTTTCCCCAAAGAACACGCGGAACATAAATGATCCTTGTCGAACTTAAGTTTTGGAAGACCACAAACAAGTTCGTTTTTAGCCAAATGGTTTATAGCATCAAAGTTAAGATGAGATAACCGACGATGCCACAACCATAACTTGGTCTTAGATGATTTGGAAAGAAGGCATACAGGAGAGGCGGCCATCATGTTTTGAATGGACAGTGTGTAGAGATTATCCCCTCGAGAACCTTTTAACAAATCATTTCCTGCAAGATCGCGAATAAAGCAAGTATGTTGTCGAAAACCACTCTAATGTTTGAATCACAAAATTGTCCCACTGAAAATAAATTATGACCAAGTCCCTCCACATAATATACCCTTGAAATCGTAACATTCCCAATTTGATATTCACAGTAACCCATGATCTTTGCAATATGGTCGTTGTCAAATTTCACCGTTCCTAGAAACTTGCTGACGAAATTTCTGAGCATCGAGCGGTCTCCAGTCATATGTTTGGAGCACCCCGAGTCCAAATACCAAAGAATAATTTGGACGACCTGAAAATATCACCAAAAAAAGACGATGTATCTGACTCTAATTGTTCCTCTGAGTTAGCAGGTACAGATGTAAGTATCTTAGATTTGCTATTAGAAAAATCTTTAGGCTTCCAAATTTTCTTACTAGTTGTTGGCTTAGATTCTAGTTGTCTAGTATTTTTAGGTACTTTTTAACTGGGGACATTATCATTGGTAGGCACAATAGTAGGGGCAGACCTAGTTAAATGGCGCTTTGTCCATTTCTTAGTGCTAGTGTTCCTATTTAAAGGACGCTGAGACCTAACTTCCGTGAATGTGATCCTAGTTAAAGGGCACGTAGTTCCATTAGCAGTGAAGGTCCTACCATTGGGTTTCCATTGCCAACCAACTTGGGTGAATTTCTTCCCCGTTAGAATCCATTCAAGATTGTTCCTAATTGCATACATTTCATTCACGTGATCAACAAGGCATAAATCATGACGCTGAGAAAACATGCATTCATTACAATTCCAACATTTCAAATTAGAATTCACATTTTCCTTAGGTTTCCACTCAGAGGGAGAACCTTTTGTCTTTTCTACATGATTCTTTTTTTATTTAAAACTGAAATAACATTCCTAGGGTAAACTTCTACTTTCTTCTTCTCAGTCCTACTAGTGGAAGGCTTGATCCTATCTTTCTTGTCTTGAGATCCTTTAGCCTTAGTGGACATAATTACTCCTGTAGAAGCCAATGGAACATTAGTTACAGATTTTGACTTAGCCTTGATGGGTGTATTTAAAACAGGCTTAGCTCCTGGGGTCTTATTGAATGGAGTAATGGCAATGGTGGTTTGTTGTTTAGGTGGTGCAGAACCCGGTTGTCCTATGTACTTCAAATGCTCTAAGCATTGTTGTACCCTCTCAATGAAAGCATGAGCATGATAATAGTGACTATTCCAAGGTTCAAGTTCACATAGATCTTCTAACTCTTCCCTAGCAAAATTCGCGTACTCAACTGCGTGCTCCATATAGGACTTATATGATAGTGGATTGTTCTTATGGTGCGGGTTCTTAGTTATCACCACCTTGTTGGTTTTTGGAGCACTAGAGGTCGGGGTAGAGACTGTAGCTGGATTATCAACACCTTCTCGTCCTTTGAGTTAAAGTGTCTCCTTTAAATCAACTACAACCATGTTTTTGTCTATGAGCTGAATATTTAGGTCAGAGATTTCCTCACATTTCTTGTTCAGTTGGTCAATTAATGACTTTTGCTCTGTCGCATTAAAAGCGGGGCATTCTTCAATTGAACCAGAATTTTTTGAGTCACCCTGCCTTACTTGTTCAAGCTCTCCTAGTATAGAAGTAATTCTATTTTCTAGGACATGATTTTTAGTCTCTGCAGCCTCTAGTTCCGTTTTTGTTGCTAGTAATTCTCTCTTAAGTCTCGCCCCATCTTCCTCTAATGATTGTGTCACCTGAATCATCTTGTCACTTGTCTCAATGTTGTTTTCACAAACATTTGTTTTTGTAAGAGTTTCATTTTTAGATTGATTTTCAATTTCAAGAGAGATACAATGTTGTTGAAGCTCATTAAAACTTTTTGAAAGTGAGTTATAAGAATCTTGAAGCTTTAAAAATTCAGCGTTAGATTCATGACAAGAATGATTATCTACATTAATCACAGGTTCTACACTATTCACAGATATATCATGCACATCATCACATTTATGCACAACAGATGTAATCTCAAGAGCATATTCATTAGTAACAACTTGCATCACTTTGAGAGCCACTATATGTTCTAAAAATCGGTCATATTTGGATAAAATCATTTCTTTCTCAATTAAATGTTGTTCATAAACATCATCCATTTCATAGAAAACTTTTTGAACCTCACCCATTTCGAAACTTAGATTTCCCGCGAGATAATAAACTCCATTTTTAATATTGTTGACAAACGGAACAATCTCTTTCTCAAACACCGTTTTCATGTGTTTGAAAGCCCATTCTCCAGCGGTTTGAGTCGTTGAAGTCGTACATTCTAGGATGACCTTGTCAAACTCGGTTAGGTATCGCTCAATCTCTTCCAAGCTTAGCAATAGCGTACTCACCGGTGGAAGATTCTTAGGAATTTCCTTAGGTTCGTCCGAATTATCAAGTGTAGGAAGTATACTAAGGCTTTCTCTAGTAGTCATGTAAGCGGGTGTATGGATAAATTCCTTTTCCATGTTAAATCGAGTTCTAAGATCTATTTTTGCATAAGATGCATTCATTTGTGCATAATCATAATCAGGATATGTAGGAAGTAATTTTAACCGATTCTCTTCATGTAGTGACATGCTCTCAGATTCATTTAAAAACACAATCGGATCTAAGACCAATCCTAACTTGGTTGCATCATAAAGTCATGGGTTATGGTTAAATGCTTGCTTTGCATACCCCAGGTTAGGTGGTAGGTCTATTAGACGTGATAAAGTGAATTATAAAACGATGCATGAAACAAGTGTACTAGATGTGAAGCAAAGTATTGTTTTAAAAGCTTAATTTTCGTTTCTTTAATTCTCTCAAACGTCTTAATTTCCGTTTCAATCCTTTTAGACTCAAGAATTTCAAAATCCGTTTGAAGTTGTTGAAAATTATTAACGATTTACTCTTTTTCTATAAGTTCTTTCGAAAGATTTGCTCTTAAACTCTCAATTTATAGCAGATTATCCATTTGGACATTCCTAAACCTATCAAATTCAGGATTGGTTAAGGTAGTGGACACTGGAGTTAATTCCAAGGTTTTAACCTTTTCCTTATGCAAAGCAAGCTCGACAGATAAAGTCTGATTAACACTGAGGGTTTCATGGACCGCATTATTCATTTGGCTAAGCATAGATGCCGACACCATAACCAAATCGGGTTGAGCAAACGAATTTGTAGTCGTAATAGCTCCCGGTTGTGGTTGACTCAAAGTCTGGGGACTTGCATTGATATTGATATCATTGTTCGTCTCCTCGTTTGAGTTACTAACCACCGGAGGATGTTCAGAATACTCCGACACTTGCTCAACCTGATAAGGTACAATACTAGTATCCGTGGCAGTATTTGGTACCTCAGAAATTGTATCAGCTCCATAAAGTGAAAGATTTGACATAAGAGCTGCCTTGGCGATATTGAGATTATCACAGTCAGAGTCGTATGCATCCAGATCATCACATTGATATGCGGCATTGTTGGTGATGGCTGCTGTGAGACCGTCAGTGTCCGTAACTCCCAGATCTGCGAGAAATGCTAACTCTTCTTCATCGAGCTCACGTCCTTGGGCTTGAGCATTCACCAAGTAGATCTTCTCCTGAAACCATGTGCTATCCCTTTTCCTCTTGGGCTGCTTGCACTCTCGAGCCATGTGCCCTTCCCCTTTGCAGTTATAACATATAACCATCTTCATTTTGCCAGTGTTATTACCCCTTATAGCAGCAGTGTTAGATGAACGTGCACCAGCAGTAGATGAGCTTGGTCTCCCCTGAAGTGGTTGCACCATGACTCTGCCATACTGAATTGTAGCGTGTTGTCGAGAGTTAGAAGAGTTCCTTAACTGATTGTTGTTGGAGTTGGTCCTCTGTAACCTCGTTTGTTCAATGTTTGAGTGAGATAAGCTGAAATTTGAGCAAGTATATCAGTAGGACTATCCCCTTGTCTAAACTCAGGGACAGGAATCTCATCATCACAATAGAATGCTGGTGCTGAGTGAGCTACAGGCTGATTTGAGGGAACACCAACATGTTGTGAGTAAAGGGGTTGAGTAGCCTCAAGTTGTTGATAGGTAATAGCAATGTTTGTTGGAGGTTGATAAGGTGAATAAGGTTGTGAAGCATAAGGTAACTGATGTGAGTCTCCTTGTGATGATGTTGTTGGTTGCTTGTATTGTTGGTGATAAGATGTGGGCGGTTGTGGCAAGATCGAATACTGTGGGAAGCTTGGTGTTTGATACAATGGTTAATATGAAGATTGGTGTCCCAAAGAAAACGGAGAGTTGTGATATGACAATGTTGGTTGATTTGCCAGCAATGCCAATGGTTCTTGATAAGATCCCTAAGAGATGCGTTTTTGGATCACGTGCTTCTTGTGCTGCTGCAAGAAAGAATAGAGTTGATCTAAATTTGACTTGTGCAAATCTCGAATCATCTTAACATCGGTGACATATTGGCTCCATTCTTGGGGTAGCGTATTCAAGAACTTTGTGTTTAGTTGAAACTGAGCAATCCGTAGATTATAGATGTTCATATCATTCATCAAAGTAGTGAAACGCCAGTAGTAATCATGAAGAGTCTCCCCTGGAATGTATGTAAACCTATCAAACAAGTCATACAATTGACACTCTCGTTCTTTCTTAGTTAGAGAGGTCCCTTGTAACAAAATAGCTAATCGATCCAAAAGATCCTTTGCCACTGTGTATTCACTTACCATTCTAGAGATATCGGGTGGAAGGGCTTGAAGTATTGTCTGAACGGCCTTTTCATTAGCATCGGAAATGAGTTTGTTAGCATCAGTTAACTCATGATACAACCTTGTCCACGTCACATTGTTGACAGTAACTTCTCCCCAATCTAGTGGACCGTTTTCAAAGGATTGAAGCATAAGACTACCAGTGGGTTTGACCATGATGTAAGTTTTCATACGACCTTGCCATGCTTCAAATAAATCTTTGATGAGCAACGGTGGGCGAGTGTCGGTACCCGAAATGATTGAGATATCGGTAAGCGAAGTCATTGTTGGCATATATGAATTTGAATTCATTTTATGATCCCTTGAATAAAGATTATCAAAAATGATCGAGCAATGAAATAAGGTTATGTGTTTTTGTATTGTTGAATGAAAGATGCTGTTATCTTTTTGTTGTGTATGTTTTTGAAAATTACCAAATTACCAAATTAATGCACAATAGAAGAATCCTCTAATTTATGCAACTTTTTATCCCAAAAAAAACCAATTCTATCGGAATGTTTCTAGTGTCAGAATGTAGGTTCTGTCAGAATACCCTTTCTATCGGAATGACTTAAGTATCGGAATAGTTCTGTCGGAATACACCTTCTATCTGAATGTCTCAAGTATCGGAATGTTGGTTCTATCGGAATATCCTTCTATCTGAAAGTCATTCTATCTGAATGTGCTTCTATCGGAATGGAGGATCTGTCGGAATGCAATAAGTATCGTAATGTGATACTATCGGAATCCTGATCGCAATATGGCTAAAAATATTTGGACAGAGTAACGTCTCAATAACCCTTAAAAACCGTCGCAATCCTCGATAGCAATGAGCGATCGGAATAATCGTCGGAATAAGGTTTCTGAATCCTTGTGATCGCAAAGTAAAACCCTTGGGTTATTGCGATCAAACCGTACTTACTTGTACTTTCCGATGGAATCAATGGCGGTGAATTTCGCAAAGATGAAGCAAGAAAGTTCTTATCTTTTGAGCCAAAAGATTTGTGTTTTACCCGAAACTATGATACCCAAATCACTAATACACGAATAAAGAAGGTATACGAGTTAAGAACACTAAAAAACACAAAAAAAATTGAAGCTTTGGTAAAAAACAATCAAAAACTCACGTTATGCATGAATAAGTATGAACAACACAAAGATCAACCTATATTTCATCCCATGCTCTTGATACCAATTGTAGAAGTGTGATAATCTTTGATTTCAAAAGGGTTGATGTTTTTCTAGAAAAGAGAAACAAGAGAGAAGTGAAAGAAAAACAATGTTTATTATTAGTGAAAATAAAACAACCAACACCTCTTTCTATGGTGGAAAGAGGTTTATATACCCATGTCCTTAATGTACTTGGGCCTCCGGCCCATGAACATGCTCATGGGTCGGGCTTAACATAAATGTAACTTAAACACTACTACGAGCCTATAACTATATTGTTGGAGTGACCAAGACTTTCTTTATACGTAAAAGGTATTTCCAACAGATTACAAAAACAACGACAAAAAGGATTTCCAAAAGACAAGCCTACAATTATATTCATGGTTCATTCATGGCAGCGCAGGATGAAACAGAAAATTAGTTAGAAATTATCTCGTACCAAGGAAATCTCATTCCCTCCTATCACAGCGACCAACGTGGCAGACGCGCCTCTAACGATTGAGGTAAACATCGGAAGCCACAACGTTCGTCGCATGTATGTTGATGGAGGATCATCCGCGGAGATACTCTACGAACATTGTTTCATACAGTTGAAACAAGAAATTAAAAGCCAACTAATGTCGGCCACGTCTCCGCTGATTGGTTTTAGCGGAGATACTATTTGGCCAATTGGGCAATTACGGTTGCTAGTAACTATTGGGGATAAGGAGCATTCAACTACAACATGGATGAACTTTATGGTTATACGTTCTCATTCCCCGTGTAATGGTATCATTGGAAGGCCAGGAATACTTGCCATACGGGCAGTCCCGTCTACGGCACACGGCATGCTAAATTTCCTAGTCGAGGGGGAATTCTTACCATCTTTAACTCGATAATACCACCGTCAGAATATAATGTCGTCGCAACGCTGATACAACCAACCCTAAGGAAGGATAGGCCACCCCATCAAATTGGAAGGTAGCCATCCACCCTGATACCCAGTACAAGAAGTTGTTATCGGAGGAACTCTCTCCGATATAGGAAGGAACGCTATGTTCTCCCTCCTAAAGGAAAAACTTGATGTGTTCGCATGGGAACTAAAGCACAGGACAGGCGTACCACGCTCGGTCGCAGAGCACAAGCTTCAGATCCGCCCGGGCTACCCTTCGGTGAGACAAAAGAAGCGCAACCAGGCTCCGGAGCGGAGCCAGGTTATACTAAGTCAAGTAAAAAAGTTGGTTGAGGCAGGAATCATGTGGGAAGTTTATTACCATGAATGGCTCTCCAACCTGTTCATGGTCAAGAAACATGACGGCAGTTGGTGCATGTGTGTGGATTTCACTGACTTGAACAAAGCTTGTCCACAAGACTGTTACTCATTGCCGGAAATCGACTAGAAAGTGGAATCCCTATGCGGGTACCCATTTAAATGCTTCTTGGGCGCATATAAATGGTATCACCAGACCCAAATGTCAGAAGAAGACGAAGAAAAGACGGCGTTCCATACTAGTCAGGGTGTGTATTGTTATACAAAAATGCCGCTCGGACTAAAAAATAAAGGGGCAACATATCAACCGCTCGTGGACAAGGCGTTCGACTCACAAATTGGACGCAACCTTGAAGTCTATGTTGATGACTTGGTAATAAAGAGCCATACAGAGGACGAGCTCCTCCGTGATGTCCAAGAGACATTTGATACTTTGAGAAAGATCGAAATGAAGTTAAACCCCAAAAAATGCACGTCTGGGGCAACGAAAGGAATGTTCTTAGGATACATGATAGACCCACACGGCATCAAGCCGTGTCTGGTAAAAATTGAGGCCGTTATACAGTTACCATCTCCTCGTACATTGAAGGAGGTCCAATCACTTAATGGGAAGTTGGCCGGGCTTGAGAGGTTACTCTCTAAGTCCGCAAATAAATCACTTCCTTTATTCAAAACACTCAAGAAGTGTGATGTGTGGGGAAATGTCGGTGTATTTTAATTAAGTACGTTATAGAGCAAATTTAGGAAATTACCTTTAGGAAAAGGTAATAATCCATAAATAAGCTAAAGACGAATTCAATTAAACACGAGAGTGATCCCGGTTCTTGTACACAAGGACCTTATGAATTTGAGACGTTCGTTTTGAATTAGACAATTGTTTTGAATTCGATTTTGGTTTTTATCTAAATTAATTCTACCAATTTTTAATCCTAAAGTGCATGAATAGTAACCCGACTAAAAATCTAAATGATAATTATTTAAACTATGCAAAATTTAAGAAACTTTATTTTTACTATTTATTTAAATAAACTATTTAAACAAAAATCATTTAACTAAAGTTATTATAAAACAAAATTAATAAAAAAAATTTATTTAAAAACAATTTAAATTTGTAAAAAGCAATCAAATATATTTATTTATTTATTTTTATTTTATTATTATATTTAAATTTACACTAAATAAGATTTTAATAAACAAACATTTTGAAATTTGTTTTATAAAAATCAATTACTAATAAAACTTTAACAAACGTTTAACAAACTAAACTTGACAGTTTAAAAAGGTATTAGAAATTTCAAAGTGAAAACTAATAACAAAAGAGCCTATAGCTCAGTTGGGTGACGTATTGGCTGTGAACCAAGAGGTCCTAGGTTCGAGTCCTAGGAAGGACCTTTTTTGGAAATATATTTTTGGAATTGACAGATTTTGACAGATTAAAATTCACAGTACCCAAACAATTCGTTTGGGTGATATGCAACAGATCAGATAATACAACTTATAAAAAATCACAGGAATGACTAAATCCACCCATATATCAGTAAAAACCAACAGATTAAATCACAAATGACTACTCAGTAGATCAGAAAAAGAACTCCAAATTCAGACTACATTAACAAAAACCAAATCTGTAAATGTATTCTAGCAAATTAGGCAATCTAATAAAACTGACTAAGTCCTCCCAGCTGACCATATCAGTTAAATGGAAATCCATACACATTATCAAACAACAAGCAAATACAATTTCACTTTACCAAATAGCATCAAGCTCAAATAAAACTTAGAATATGCAGTCTAAAAGACTAATAAGCAACTGATAATCCAAATCCAAAATCGTTTGTCTATAAACTAAACTCACAGGTAAGCAACCAAACTTTATTAGATTGAACAAGTAATTTAACAGACAAAAAAACAGATTCAATCCAATAAACCTAAGCAGTCTAAAAAAAATCGATCTATAAAACAACTTAATAAGATACTCTCAGAAACTTATTCAACTTTCAAAATCAATCTCACAGACTTATCTCATCATACTAGATTTTAACTAATACAGATTATTTAAAGCAACTTAATATAAAAAACATATAAACTCAAACATCAAACCTTGTATGGTAGACCCTTTAAAGCTGAAGGTAGGCGCTGAGCCCCCTTTTAAACTGAAACGTCATCACTTTAGTTAGACACCAACTCGAACCATTTACAACGAAACAACCATAGTGGCTCAAACTAGAATCATCAATCGAACCAACACCTCTAGATAACCATTCGATCATACCATATACATTCACAGATTTATTTCATCTATCCAGTGGGGATAGGATTTGTTCCCAATCTCATTTAATCATTTGAACTAAGCTATAAAATAAGATTAATCCAAACAACCTTTCATACAATATCATTTAACTAAACTCATTTATTTCATATATGGGCTTTAAGGCCCATTAACCAAATGTGGGACCCACTAGGCCCATTTACTTTGATAACTTGAATCCTTGTATAAAACAACTTGTCATTCGGCTTCTCGATCTTTTATTCAAACTCGTGTCGTTTTTTGCTGGTTTTCGCGATCTTGGTACCTACACACACGAAACAATAAAACATGCATATACAAGGCCATTTTTATTCATTTTGTGCATTTATTGTCCTTTTAATGATACAACTGATATGAGTAATTTCACTCATATCAAAGTGCTTGAAGAAAGGGTATTTCCGTTGGAAAAGGGAGGCAGAGGAAGCTTTTGGGCAGGTTAAGCAGCGCCTAGCGACCCTCCCAAAGCTAGTTACCCCACGACTTAAGGAGGAACTGATCATGTAACTATTCGCTACACATGGAGAGATAAGTGCCTTCCTAATGACGGACCGAGACACAGTTCACACTCCAGTCTATTTCATAAGCAAAACATTGCCGGGCCCGGAATTGAATTATTCCTCGATGGAGAAGCTGGTCCTGTCGTTGGTCTTTGCCGCAAAAAGGTTGTGTCGCTACTTTCAAGCGCATCCAATTGTGGTCATCACAGACCAACCAATAAATAAAATCATCTCTAGACCGGATGTAGCAGGAAGACTGTAGAAGTGGAGCATCCTTCTTGGGGAATATAATCTCTATTATAGACCAAGAACAACCGTCATGGGTCAAATCTTGGCAGATTTCATCGTGGAGAAACCCGAAGAGGACGCACCACTGGCCCCACAGGAATAAATTTCAAAGGAACCATGGGTTCTATTCACCGACGGATCTTGCTACACGGATGGGTCAGAAGCACGCCTCATACTCACAAATTCGGAGGGTATGGAATTCACTTACGCCTCGCATTTTGAGTTTACAGCCACAAACAATGAGGCGGAGTATGAAGCACTGATAGCAGGTTTAAAAATGGCAGCCAGAATGGGGGTGCGCAACCTTGAGGCCTACTTGGACTCGCGGCTGGTCGCGAAACATATACTTGGAGAATATGTAACCAAGGAGGATAACATGCTCCAATATTTGGAAAAGTTCAAGTCACTCATCTCTGGCTTCGCGAAGTTTTCTATTAAGCAAGTACCAAGGGGTGAGAACAAGAAGGCAGACGCCCTTAGCAAAATCACTTCCACAAGCTTCGCCCACCTTTCCAAGCAGGTGTTGGTAGAAATACTCAAGGATAAATCCATTACTGGGGATGAGGTCGCAACCATAGTCGATGAGGAGGGACCTACGTGGATGACCTCGATCATTAGCTATTTGAGGGACGAGACCCTTCCTGATGATGAAACAAAGGCACGCCGCATCCGCATGAAGTCGCACCAGTTTGAATTACGCGATGACATCCTATATAAACACTCAATCCTACAGCCTTGGCTATGATGCGTTGGACCACGACAAGCCAACTATGTGATTAGCGATATTCACGAGGGGTCGTGTGGCATGTACGCCAGCCCTAGGTCGGTGGTGACGAGAGCTTTGCGCATACGGTATTATTGGCCGACTATGCATCAAGATGCGGGCAACTTAATCCTCAAATGCAACAATTGCCAGGTACATAGACCAGTGTCGCGCCATCCACAACAAGAGCTCACACCTATCACAAGCCCATGGACATTTTACAAATGGGGTATCGACATCGGCAGACCTTTTCCCGCGGAAGCAGGAGGCGTTAAGTTCTTGATAGTAGCTATGGACTAGTTTACTCGTTGGATTGAGGCAAAAGAAGTCGCAACAATCACAGGAAAACCGGTAAAAAAGTTTGTGTGGGAAAATATTGTATGTCGTTTGGCTTGCCAGGAGAGATTATCTCGGACAACGGAAAGCAATTTGCGGACAATCCGTTCAAAGATTGGTGTGAGGAGCTGAATATTACACGAAGCTTCGCATCCGTCAAACATCCACAGACCAATGGTCTAGTAGAACGAGGCATTTGAAGCTTCGGCGAAGGAATCAAGGCACGCTTGGACGACAGCAACGCTTAATAGGTAGATGAGTTACCACATGTCTTAGGGGCGCATAGGACGATGATAAAGACTGCTAATAGAGATACTCTATTCGCATTAGCGTATGGTACGGAGGCAGTCATACCAACCGAGATTGGAATGCCAATAATCCGTACGGCAGAGGTTAATGTCGTCACGAACGATGAGGAACTCATGGTCAATCTAGACTTGCTAGAAGAAAAGAGGGAGATAGCATCCATAAATGAATCTAAAGCTAAGGCGCGGATGAAATCATATTATCATTCTAAAGTTAAGGGTGTTTCTTTCCGACCGGGGGATTTTGTCTATCGGTCGAATGTGGCAAGCCGCGCGGAGAACACTAGGAAATTAGGACCAAAGTGGGAAGGCCGCGACTTGGATCGTACATGAAACATTTGCAACCTCAAAAGATGTTATTTCTAAAGGGCTACGGCCTCCGCATGGACACTTCACTGTAAACAGCCTCAATAAAGTTCCATGTAACTTTGCTTTTATGTTTTCTAGGTTCTATTTGTCTTAGGATTTTATTCATTCTGTCAAAAAACGTAACCGTGATAATAAAACGCCGTGGTGCTTAGCTAGCTTCGCGGCTTGTTCTTGTGAAAAATTATGTCTTTTTTATACTTAGGATTCTTTTTGCTTGTATACTTGATATCATTTCTCATTCATATGCATTCATTAGTCGTACATGTAGTATATGTTCCCATGTGGAGTAAGAGGATTGAGTTAACCTAATAATTCAACTTAGTCGTATAAGAGGATGCAACCCCAGCAACGCGGACCAAGAGTCCTTACTAGACACCTTATTCACAAGACGTTGTGATAAGTTTCCCCATACCGCCCTTACATAAGTCCGGACATGATAATGACACACAATGCACGTCTTGTAAATTATAGACTTGTTTCTTTAAGCCGTGATAAATCATGCATGGATATTCAATCCAATGGATATGAAACTATTCAAATAAAAAGACAAGTTTCAAATACATACATCAAAATACCATGAACATTCACGGCCTAAGTTGTTACAATACAAGCTGTTGTGCAAATTATCAAGTATTTAAAGTTCCATGGACATCCACAGACGAATATTACAAAGCATATGTTATTGTTTATTACAAGCAAAGACAAATCAATGGGTATCATAGACTACCCGAGCTCTTTCCTACGTTGCGCCAGAGACTCAAGAGGGGATCCTTCTAGAGTAACGTAGCTCTCTGCTAACAAGGTGGTCCCATGTAGGGTCGGGGCTGTTACGGCCACTCCGCCAGACCTCGGTAGATGGGCTGATCCTGCGGTAGGGGTGCGACATATGCTGCGGCTCCCTTTCTTACTTAAGACGCGATCCATATTAGCTTTGATGGCTTCTCCTAAGCTCTTCTCCCCCTTAAGGGACCATGGGTCCTCTAGAGGAGGATTATCTGCATAAAGAGGGATCGTCAGCTGCGAAGTGAAGTCCACCTCTACACATAGCTGCTACATGACCATGTCAATAGGCGCGTCTTTCAGAGCTTCGATCTTATCCAACAACGGATACTCCACTTCGTCCAAAGCTGTCATGGACGCAGTCATCTTCGCTTCAGCATCTGGCTTGTGATAGGCGTGGTCCATGACTTCTTTGCCCTGACCTATCCACTCAGCCCCAGCTACAAGTCGCTGGTACCTACCATAGTCTATGACGTCAGACACAACGTCGACAAAAGACTGGGCCACTTGAGGAGAATCTGCAACCTTGTTCACGGCTAACCCCAGGCCAGGTCCTATCAGCCATCTCCGGCCAGCAATCGCTGTGAGCATGTGAGGGTACAACTCCTCATCGAAGTCCACTGCGATGGCGTCCATGCGTGTATCTAGCTCCCATAGGCGCTCCTCCACAACCTTTTCATGCTCGACTTGATAGTCTACAAAGGACGATGCCAGCTGTTCCTCACCCTTCACCATTAGATCATCGCGCTCCTTGGTGAGGTCAGCCACGTCCTTTGTCAACAACTGGGTAGTTGCCTTTGTGACCGCTACCTATTGGTATAATAATAAGTTGTTATGCTACAAGTTTTTCCATTATCCGTAGTGGAAATAAGCAGGATGAAGGGCGTACCTTGTCATGAAGAGCTTAGGCCTCAGTGTCCAGCTTCGCAATGCGGCTTTCACGGACGACGGCATGGCTTGCCTGCTCTTTGATGGTCGCCTCGGCCATGGTGAAATCCGCCTGCAAGGTAGATATGGTTTGCTCATGTTTTTCTACCATCTTTTCCCAACGGGCAATTTTTCTGTCGGCACTTCGTACATGACCCACGGCCGTCTCAAAGCGGTGTCGTAGAGCCGCGCTGACATTCATCTAGTGCGTAGTGGCCATATTGAACTGATCAAGAAGGACTCCATGGGTTATCTCATTGAGGTCCTGAGCCAGGCTGGGAGGAGTCAAGTGATCCACAAACTCCTTACACTCCTCCTTTATCTCTAGCCTAGTAAGTTCGGTCAAGCTCCATGGCAGGAAAAGGCGGAGAGCTGGGCCTTCAAATTGAGGTTCTTCCACATGGGTGGGAGGAGGAGAGGCGAGAGTGACTGTTATCCTGGGTGATGGTTCCCTGACAACATCCCCCTCATGTGGCACGACCATAGGATCCACCCTGTTATTTCAATAAACTTATAAATCTTTTGGAGTTTTTACTTAAAAACAACAAGAGTGTAAAGGAGTAGAGAGGGACACTTACATTGTGGCTATCGTTGGCTTAGTGATGATAGGGGCCACGGTGTTGACGGGGGTAGCTTTCCACACAATCTTCTCCGCTTGACCGCTTGTCACGGTAGGGGAGGCAGTGGGTTGATTTCTGGCGCGGTTGTGCCGCTACACTCTTTGTATTGAGCGTGGTCCTTGGGAAACCTCTTGACAGGCGCATTCGACGCACCCGCTTATTCCTCTGTTGCCTTCTCAACTTTCCTCTTCAGCTTGCGCCTTTTGGTGACGGGTTTGGGTTGTGTTGAGGAGTCCGGTTGGTTCACAGCTTCTTCTTCCTCGGATTCAAGCATCCGGTCAATTTCCTCAGACAATTGATCTTGATTGTCATCTTGGTTCTCTAGGTGAGGAGTCGTGGTGTCTTTTGCCGTGTTCTCACCACCTTCCAGCAAGAGTTTGTCTCCATCTTCGTTTAGGAAGTCTAGTGGAGACTTCTCTATTCCTTATTCTCCCATATCAGAGTGGGGCTCTTGCACTTCTTCCAAGGGGACGGTCAAGTTTTAGGTAGCATCAAGTAGTGGTGGCTCATCCTGGCGAAATGGTCGAGAGCCTTCGACGACTTTTTAGGGTCTCCTTGGCTTAGCAAACCGAATAGCCTCATCTTTGTGGAGAAATACATACAAATGTGTTAGTTACATACAAAACATGTTACACATGCGATTGGAAAATAAAATATACCCACCCTATCCACGGTCGTTCAGGAAGCACAAATATATGTCCTCCCTGCCGAAGTAGTTACGTCTAATCCCTACCAAGCATAGGAAACTCTCCGGTAGGTCCTTATGGAAGTCAGTACGATGGGTATCTAAAATTCTAACATCCCGACTACTATAATCGCTTGTGGAGGGTGGATAATTGTGTCGAACTGCGCTTTTAAGAAAGAAGGGCGTGGGGAAGACCTTGTCATCAACAAAAAAGTACCGGTCATACCAATTCTTAAACGAGTCTAAAGGCTTCCTATAACACATTGGGGCGCTCGCGTATCATTTTTTGAATGACAACCACCCATTTACCATTTGTGGGGCATAAAAGACCCTAAATAAACTTATGGTGGGTGCTACATCACAGGTATGGCATGTGATCTCAAATTGATTAATCTTACACGCCCCTATGCAATGCTGTAAAACCCGCTTTAAAATACAAGAACATTAATTTTACGTAGTCACGAATTTAAGTAACGTAATAAAAAATTATTTATTCAGACAATAAATAATTGTAATTAATTAAAACATCACGTGAATGCTAGTTATTTAGTTAATAACTAATACGTTCAGAGTTTTTCAGCACGAGAAATCAAGTCACGGAACCCGAACATTAAAATACATGATAACTAATAAAGTAAAAAAAATGTATAGCATTGTGGTGTCTGGCGGTTTTAAGAGAAAAAAAGAAAGAAACAAATGAGCTATAGGGCCCGGCCCATTTCTCAAACAAAAAAAACAAACGGGGGAACGCCACCCCTTTGTCACCAATGAGTAAAGCACAAAAAAGGGATTAGGGTTTGGGTGCTGGGAAGCCGCCGGCTAGGAAATAACAAAAAAAAAGTCAAATTTGATATTTCTGTTAATTCGATTCGTATTGTTAGTATTCATATCATCAAGTAAGGTAAACACCCGTTTCTTTTCTTTCATAAGTCGTGAATCATAACATCCCTAATCTAGAACACATGGTTAGATCGTATTCATGTTATAAAGAATTAAAAACAGTCGGGTTTTGTGTGAAATCAGGAAAAATCGAGACCAATAGGTCTCGGTGTGTTTGTTTGAGACCAACCGTGACCCACAAGGGTGCGCTGGTGGTTTCTGTGGTCGGTAGCAAAGGGGGAAACCCCATCAAGGGTGTTTGTTAATGAAACAGTGGGTAAAAGAACAGTAGTGGGGGCGTGTGAGATTAATTCAGCAAAAGGGGTGTTTAGGACTGCACTAACAATGGGATATATATACTAACAGTAGGAAATACATACTAGCAGTGGGAACCACTGCACTAGCAGTGGGTACCACTGCACAAACAGTGGGAACTTTAAATATTAAAGCAGTGGGAATTAGATTAACAGTAGGGGGACCACATAGTTGGCCCGGATTGGTTTAAATCGAGACATGGGCGTCTCGGGAAGAGTTTGACTCGGGTTTCGGGATCGCGAGTAATAATAAATACAAGGAATTATTTAAGTCTAATTAAATCGTATTATAAATAAGTTTTATAAATAATTATATAGTGTTGATTTTATTAATTTAATTAGTAAAATTAATTGATTTTGTTTTATCCCTTTTAATTATTTATAAACATGTGATTTATTTTATGATTTAAATTGCAAGAAAACTAATTTAGAAATCTTTCTATTTTAGGAAACTTTCTGTTTCTAACAGGTTACTATTTATAGTAATATCGAGATTATTATAACACAATATAATACATAGTAACCAGAAATACAAAGTATATACTAATCAGTAAAAATCTAAAGAACAGTCGGGTTTATCAGAAATACACCAGACAAGCAGATTAATCAGATTATACATAAACAGTAGTACAAGAATAAAATAAATCAAACTAAGAACAGTTAAAAATCACTAAACTAAACAAATATCAGTTAACTTATTTTGCGTCCGTCATTTATGTAGCTTCCGTGAAATCAGAGTAGGAGTCTCATCAGCCTTTCCTTGCAGTAAGTACTGGACACAAGGTACGGATTTTCCTGTTGGGTCAAAAAGTTGATGTGGCAGAAACTCAAAACGAAGAAAACATGAAGGCATTTGCTTCAACGCTGACATATTGTGTCTAAGCCCTGACAAGTGTTAACAAAATGCTGACAGAAGTCAAATGCTGTTGGAAATCTATTTTGGATAAGTATTCAGAATATTAGGTTTTTAGGTTTTTCATATCTTTCATTCACAATGTAAACCTAAAGCGTGTGTTATTAGGTTTTTCATATCTTTCATTCACAATGTAAACCTAAAGCGTGTGTCGACTAGGTGTGGGATTAAATTTATACACACCTAGTGATTGTTTGTTATTAATATAATGAACAATCCATTAGAGTAATTCATGTGTTTTGTGCCTAAACACCTTGTTTCCTGATTATTGTTCTTTTCCGGTTTGATTGTTAATCATATGAACAATGATTATGCCTAGTTGCTAAAAGATTCGAGGAAACCAAGGTTTCCACAGTTGGTATCAGAGCCTCGTGGCTCGTGATGCTAGGACCAACAAGGTGTTCGTGTTTTGAGATGAAAAGAAAAATCCGTCTAGGGTTTTTCTGGGTGATTTTGTGTGCGCAACAGTATTCAGGAAGGCATAACTTTTTCTTGAACTGTTGGATCGTCACGAAAATTTTTGTGTGTATTCTACACACATATACCTAGATATCCACTGGAGGGATTGTCAAGTTTTATCCCCAAGAAAAAGTTGTTATGTGTCGAAGTCAGCAGTGATCGTATGCAATTTTTCTGTGGACAACCGTATTCAAGACACAATTTCTCCTTCGTTAACCGTTGGATCATCGTTAAATTTTTGTTGTAGATTCTTGGCACTTGTGTCTAGAATCTCACTAAAGCGATCTTCGATTGGAGTTTTCAATATCGATTTATAGTCTGTCGAAGTTGGCTGAAGAAAAGGTACTCAATTTTCTGCTTTTACATAAAATCATGATTAGGGTTTCTATAAACCCTAAATCGACTTAAAGCAGAAAAGTTGGAGGTTTGTGGTTGTTATAACACATGATGGTTCATATGATTCAGACCCTAGTACGATTTTCTCATAACCCTAATTAGGGTTTCGATTTAAATTTGTCTAGTTCTAGGGTTGTATCATAGTAGCAGGTACAAATGGAAGATCTTGAATGTTGTTGTGGTAATTGTACAAGTATAGCAGTTGGTTTGAGTTGTTGTGGTCCCCAGTCATGTACACAAAAGGCTGCATGTGAGAGGTCGAGTATTGTATACAAAGATGTTACTGTTTTTTTGTGTTAGCTTCCAAGCGACAAAAGGTATACATATTATAACAGAATGCAAAGAGGGTCACGAAAGGTTGTTTGATGGTCTTCTTTGAGTTCTTGTTTTTATTTGTTGGTCAATGATGTAGCCTAATATGGGACACCATAAATTCATGGAAAAATCAAAGGTATGGCTGACTTTTGTGATTCATATGGAATGAATATAACGTGGGATACAAAAGCAACGAATATTAGTGTAAAGTGAATTAAAGCTTGACGCTGATGTTCATATATAAAGACGTTGACAGTAGGAGACGCTGACAAGTTTAAGTTCGACGCTGATAATAATAAGTTAAGCGCTGATAGGAAAGCACTGACACGTGTTGTCCGATAAATTTTGTTCAAAGCGCTGATAGGTATTGTCCGATATTGGACAATACATATGGGAAAGATATTGGAAAGTGAAGGTTATTGGACAACAAAGGAAATGCTGCTGTTTAGAAAATTGGTAGATTTTGGCACAAAAAAAAAGGAGAGTATTTACACGCGAAGGTACATGGGATCTCCGTTTTTATATAGAATATCAGTTTGATATTAATGGCTCGGATATTTTTAAAGGGATTAATGATTTTTAAGTAAGTGAGCAACAATTCATGAAGAATCTGACTGATATTAGATTATGTAATCGGGGTAGCCTTGTGAAAGAGTTATCCGTTTCAAAACTTTTACATATGGTATGCAGATGTTATTTCATTAAGATTCGGCATGAAGAGGTGTTGGCTTAAGGGTAAGAATTCTTATGGTAAGTTTGATGTTTGAAGAAGATTTTCGCGAGTTTATGTTCTATCATATTTTTAAAGTCGTGACCTACCATTCACTGATTTTAAAAATAACTTGTTTGTGCTCTTAATGGTTGGTGACGAAGACTTGACATATCTAACAAAATAGGATTGTTATCACTTGAAGGAGTTACATTATCGTGCTCAGTGTCTCACAAAGGATGAGGATTTTGACAAGGGATCGAGGTCTGCTTATAATATCTGCATATAAGTTCGACGTCACGTGGATAGTACAAGACATGGAACATAGGTTTGGGTTACTCTGCTTCTACATCAAGAATATTATAGTTATTTTTCTTCAAAGTCATTACATAGAGTCTACATTTGGAGAATCTTCGATTGCCTACTTTGTTTCCTTCCCTATTGATGTGACAAAAAGGGGAAGACATGCATGCTACAATTGAGGGGAAGAAATTTGAAGATGATGTACCACTTACAAGAGATACACGTAGATTTTGCCGACATCAACTAGGGGAAGATTGTTGGGTCAAAAAGTCGATGTGGCAGAAACTCAAGACGAAGAAAACATGAAGGCATTTGCTTCAACGCTGACATATTGTGTCTAAGAGCTGACAAGTGTTAACGAAACGCTGACAGAAGTCAAACGCTGTTGGAAATCTATTTAGGATAAGTATTCAGAATATTAGGTTTTTAGGTTTTTCATATCTTTCATTCACAATGTAAACCTAAAGCGTGTGTTATTAGGTTTTTCATATCTTTCATTCACAATGTAAACCTAAAGCATTTTTCGACTAGGTGTGGGATTAAATGTATACACACCTAGTGATTGTTTGTTATTAATATAATGAACAATCCATTAGAGTAATTCATGTGTTTTGTGCCTAAACACCTTGTTTCAAGATTATTGTTCTTTTCCGCTTTGATTGTCAAACATATGAACAATGATTATACCTAGTAGCTAACAGATTGGAGGAAACCAAGGTTTCCACAAAACGAAGAAAACATGAAGGCATTTGCTTCAACGCTGACACATTGTGTCTAAGCGCTGACAAGTGTTAACGAAACGCTGATAGAAGTCAAACGCTGTTGGAAATTTTAACACCCCCAAATTTATACGCAGCGGAATACATCTTTGGGTGCTAAACAATGATACAACAACACATAATTTATAAAGAACGACTCGAAAAGAGACGTTTCAAATTTATCGTTCCTAAAAAATTTATCAGAGTAGCGTAGTCCCAAGTAATCGTTACCAAAAGATAAGTTAAAACAACATATTAGTTTGTTTTAAAATGGAACGATAAATAAATCAAAGAGTTTGAACAACAAAAGCAGTGCACAACTTCATTCCCGTGACCTCCAAGCTTCCACTTCTTGATTACCTGAAATACATGTGAGTAAAACAATCAGCAAAAATGCCGAGTGAATCTATAGGTTTATGAAATCAATTTGAACACAAGCAAAGATTATAAGTTTGTGTCATGCTTATAAGCATCAAATAATAATTTGCATCAACAATGATAATTGTATATAGCATAAATTGCAATAAGCTCATGGAACCGAGCCCTTAGACACTCCCATATCAGTCTAATAAGACGAGAGATTTATTAATTGTCGGTTACCTCCAGATTATTGGTACATTGCCGTATACCTGACTTCTCAATACAATATGCTCAAACAGTGTGGAGGTCGGGCCTAAGCTTCTATGACAAGTCCACAAAAACTGAACCGGGGCGGCTTCCCCCATAGATCTATTAATTGTACTAGCGGTTAACCCATCATAGGTTAATTAACGGTCCATAATTGAGGTTTTAACAAGGGCAATCACTTAATGCAATTTAAAGGCAACCACGGGTCTATTCATAGAGGGACAAAGCATACCATAAAAATCTTGTGTTCTAAGTTTATAAAACATGTATTCCCCCTCGCGGGTTTAAAATCATTTAATAACTAGTATAAAGCGAGGCTATAGACTCACCTTAGCCAATAGTGGTAATGAGACGATCGCCGACGATAGATGATGCCTTTCAAACACGAGAACTGCAACCTATCAAATGAGGTGCGTTCATTAATAATAGACTCAAGAAATAACCCATACATAAGAATATAAAACTCGACTCATAAAATCACGACAAAATCAAGAGAAAACGATACAAGTGATACTATTACACTCTCCTATATATTCATTTTATTATTCTACGCCTTTAATAAAAATCTGCCGGAACATACCGAATGTCCAAGCCGTTTTCCCATACTTAGACATATCAACTTTTTATAATACTACTCAGAGAACTCACTTACTATATGTAGAAAGTCCTCCCAAGATCCCATTAAAATATTTTACTTCTAAAGTTCCATGCCCGACTCATCTTTGAATCACAAAATCCGGACAGTTTAGCGACCTTGACTTACGAAACCATTTTGACCATTCTAAACAACTCCGTTTGTAAAACCGCCACTTGATTCTAAAGATAGACTCAAAATGCTAAACTTGGAGCCTGAGAACAGCCCTTGAATCATTTTGAAACTCATTTTATAGTCCCCGAGATTCGATCCAAATATCAACAACAATTTTCGGATTGTGTCAACACTCGTCTAACGGTACACGAAAATCAAACTAGTGTAACTTCCACCTCGTTTGGAGTTGGAAGGCCTACTTTATATCAAATCGAAGCTAACGAAATTCTCTACAACATAATCCCATCACATCATCCTATATTCAGACTTAAGACCCTCGAAAATGGCTTCAAACCTACTGCCTAAAATTGACTATAAAAATTTCTTACAAAATCAAGTTTTTGATCAAAACCAACAACTTTTATCATCATTCTAACATCCTAACATCACCATAAACCAATCCTAACACTTGTATCATCATCAAAATCAAAAACCCAAAAATTAAAATTCAACTTTTTAACCAAAACATTACATAAACATCATTTGATCATCATCTCTAACACATGCATGATCAAAATCACCACCTAACAAGCCTAGTTTTTTTACCAAAATTCAAAACTCAATGCATGTAAGTAAAAATGGTATCATTAGAATCACCTTTCAAAAATAGGAATGGGACTTGTTTTGTTTTTGGATGGATCAAAGTTGATCATCAAAAAAAATTGATGGAATGGATGGTGGTGGTGTAGGCCAAAATGGAAAAGAAAGAAGAAAGATGGTGTTTTTGTTTTAATGAATTTTTTTAAATGAATTGTGTTAGTGGAAAACATATATATAGTGTAAGGTTAGGGTAGTTTTTGCCAATTTGTGATAGTTTTGGTCCAAAATGTAATAAAATATTTAAAAAGGGTAAAAATGTAAATTGCCAATTTTTAAATATTTACGAGACTCGGGTTTCGGAAAAATACTTTTTAAAAGTTTAAACGCACACGAAAAATAATAATATAACGACTCGATACGTAATAAAAACGACATCGTCGAAAATATTAAATATCGAAACGATCGATAATAAAATATAAATTTTTTGGCATCCGTCGGTATCGCGATCACTAGTAGTCCTCATTACTCGTCAAAATATTAAAATATAATATTTAATATCGGTTTCAACTTAAACCGTTAAACATAATAATATTTAACGTTATAAAATACTTCAAAATAATTGAAAGTAGAATTAAATTATGACCTTATTTTTACGGGTTTTACATCCTCACCACCTTAAGGGAGCGACGTCCCGGCGCTCAACTCGCCTCATACACGAGTTGTTCACTACCCGAAAAGAGGAGGGCATTCCTTATAAAGAAGTCTTCACGTTCCTACGTGAATCTTGATCCACGATCTCCACTGGTTCTTTTACAAAACGTAACTTGTCGTCAAGTGGTATCTCACCAAAAAGGAATAAATAAATCCTTATCCACCAGTCACCCGTCAAGTTCGACACATGAAAATTTTATGAATCACACGAAGC
Source organism: Glebionis coronaria (assembly GCA_025667525.1). Lineage (NCBI taxonomy): Eukaryota > Viridiplantae > Streptophyta > Magnoliopsida > Asterales > Asteraceae > Glebionis > Glebionis coronaria. The sequence goes on from CM046879.1 coordinate 277,647,984, forward strand.
TCATTCGACGACAAGAATAGGTGACAGGATTTTCGGGTAAGTCCAGTTAAAAAGAATGTTGCAATTTAAAGGATATCCATCGGCCGGATAGCCATGGACACACATAAAAAAGAACTAACAAGAAAACATTTTCGTCGTCGGAGGGTGCTCACACGCGGGTCCCTACTCAAAAGATAATACAAAGACACCATCTCACTTTCGCCAACGCGCATTAAAGTCTCAATAAACATCGTTGTTGAAAGTCAAAAAGATATTACATAATATGTGCTCTACATGATCGGACGTCATCAGATGATGCCGCCTCAAGTTCTCACAACTTACGATCATTTGACTAGATCACACATCATTAAGTACATAAAAGAAAAGGTCAAACATAAACATCGAGTATAGATCTCCACCGTAAATCATCGAGAAAACCTTGAACGAACCCTTGATAATAACCACTTGATCTCCAGAGTCTTTCCACTTGCGGTGTCGGCTTCAACATACTCCTCGAGGTCGTAATGAATTTATTAACTCCATTCATTAAGAGATTCGGTCCTCAATCATTCCACAAGTACACGCATAAATCCTGGTGACACTTATCATTTCTCCTTATACACTGCTTCCCGAGATTCATTTAAAACTCAGAATAAAATAGTGATCTTCAATACGAGGAACAGAACGAGATAAAAATGAATTCAATAAACGCATAAACGGACAAGATGTGGTAAAATGATTTAAGGTTAACGATCGACGAGGGATCTCGAATCACGTAACCGAAAAACATAATAATTCACAATGTAACACCCCCCATGTTGGTCAAATGCAGCGGAATAGTAATTGGGGTTTTACTTTGGTGGATCGATAGCAAATAGTATACAGAGCATGATCATAAAATATCATTTAAAACATATTACATGAATTTAACTTTACAATTTAAAAGAAACTGTCTTGAAATCAACATTTATTGTTATTTGTAGAAATATCCCAGCCCGATGGTAAATATGATGCTTCCTATGATGCTGGAATCCAATGCACATGAACCTGCTTATTTTCCTGAGAAAACATATAAAGTAAAATGTGGGGGTCAACACGAGGTTGGTGAGTTCATAGAGTTTAGTTAAATAATAAGTATCAATATGCAAAACACCACGGTGATAGCAGGACATCACAGCCCAATACTATAGTAGTTCCTACTGCCCTGTAATAGAAGCTAGACATGATTCTCAGTACGCCCATTGGGTCTATCCTGATGAGGTTTCCCTTAATCCGACAATGACATAAACATGCTGCGTGGCCTAAGCATCACGTGACAGCTGATCACGACAGGCCGGGTGTTGTCAATACCCGAATAGATCTATCCATGCATTTCGCGCTACACTATTAACTATTACAGTCCACGGGAATGGGGCAAACAGTAGGCAATAAATTGTTGTTGTCTGTGCATGCTTGCATATAAATAGTTTTTGTATGTTTTCTCCCCCAGTTATAAAACAGTAAAGATGGGGCCATGAACTCACCTCAGTAGTAATGATGTAGTGATGATGTTACTGAATGTACTGGCACAGTGTGATCACGAAGCAGTAGAATTACCTAAATAATTAAGTGGGTCTCAGTAAATGCACAAATAAAATGCACATGTGAATGTAGTTGATGAAAATGCATGATCACAGATTTAATAAGTTGTTATCGTTTTAAGTATTAAACTTAAAGTAAGTTATCGTACCATGTACACTTTTAATTTAATAAAGTGTATTTACCTTGGTTGAATGGTAATAATATAAAATGATTTTTATTTAATTAAGACTTATAAAAATAATGTTTCATAAAAAGTCTTTCGAGTTTCCGTTAATGTAATAATAATATATGTTGTATATAATCCCCTAGTATATGCTTGAGTTCATTAAATAAATCGATGGTTTTAATATTGTGAAAGTTTTAGTGTTTTAGTAATAAGGTATTCGTTCAATCTGGATATATTTAGGAATATTAAATATTTTGTTGTCGGAACAATCTATATAATTGAGTCGTTTAATGGGTCAAATATCCTAAGTAGGTTTTACTAAATTATTATAAATAAATAAATAATTTTAGTTTAATAAGTATATTAATTATATATAAGGTACATGTGACTTTTAAGGAGACATATGTGTTGGATGTCGGGAAACATGCGACACATTTAAAAGGAAATGAGATTCATCAGTGTATGCTATGTATTACTTCGTACCATAATTTCAAGTAAGGTGGGTTTCGTCCATTTTTCGGAGTAAATAGTGGGTTCATTAGTAGCTTGCGGAGTAAACTAAAAGTATCATTGGGTAGCTAGCCGGGTCGTCTAGAGGTCCGTATGTTTAAATTAATAAACCGATGTCGTTTGATAGGGTAAAATCATGTTCGAAGAAAGGGTCGTGAACTATTTTAAAAGACAAGTGTTTGTCGAGTCATATCCGATCCAGCCTAAAGTTTTCGATAAAGACTTTTGGGTTAAATTAAAAATAGGTTCGTGGAGACGACATGGCCGTCTACAACTTTTGTTCTATAAGTTTTGTATGAAAACGCCTTTAAAGTGGGTAAAAACGGGTTCAAAGTCAACGGGTCTGAATGTATGATTTTCATCACCTTTTTAAAGTGTGCGAGACAGATTTTTAAAGTGCCGTAACTTATTCGTTATAGATCCGTTTTTAGTGTTCTTGGTGTCTATGGAAAGGTAGCTTTCGAGATCTACAATATCCTAGTTGGTGTCGGGTTCTGGTTCTTACTCTAACTCGTTCAAAAACGAGGCTAAAGTCGACTGGTCAGGCCATATGTAAATGCTGTCAGCTTTTTATACAAGTGCCGACAGCTTTTAGTGTTAAATCGCAGATTTTGTAATTCAGTTTCCCGCTTCGTTATAGGTCCGTTTTAGGTGATTCAAGGGGCTGTGGAAAGCTGGCTAGGTGATCTACGAAACGCCCCCATAATCTGTTCCATACACGGGGTTCTAATGGGTTAAAACTGGCTCTAAAGTAGGTTGTTCAGGCTAGTTTTCTACATAAAATAGCGCTTATGTTGGGTTCGTTTAACATAGCAAACGTGCTCCGTTTGCGTTCAAATTTGGCAAGGTTACTAATTTAGGGGTAAGCTAAGATCTAGTACTTTCGTTATTGGCCAGCTCGTGTTTTAAGTGTACGTTTCCCATTAGGGTTGAACTATATCAGAAGGTTGGGTTTGGTGTAGTGTATAACAACTTGTTTACGTTATATTTATTTCAAGTACATATATGATGCAAGTACATAGGACATGTAAATGTATTAAAATATTGAGAATAAGGTTCAAGTATGCTCACGGAAAATAGGGACACGAGATCTTGACGGCGTGAGACTAAGTCACAATTTCGAAGGTATGTACCCTCGAGCTTCCCGACATATCAATAGCTCGAATGCTTTTACCATTGATTCGTCTCGTCGTAGCTGGTGTGTCGTGACCCACATGGGAAGAAGGGAAGTTATTTTGTTTGGTTTTGCTGCTTGTTCCGAATGCATGAGACCAACAAATAAGGAAGCAAGTGTTATGGTTTCATGATGTATTTGTATAGCTTTTAAAAGATCAAGAAGAAATATGTAGTATCATGCTTTTCCAAGTAGGTTATTAATAAGAGGAGTCTTATGTTGAGGTTAACGTGTCTATAAGGCAAGCCAAGGAGAGGTTATGTGGTGTAGGACTTATATACGGCTAGGGGAGAGAGGTTAGGAGATCTTGATGAATCTTGAGTATCTTAACTATCTCTTAGCAAGATTTCTCAAATATCTCACTAGTATACTTCCCATAATGAGTTTGTTGTACATGGTCCCTTTGTTTACTTTCGTAGCCGTGGCATATGGATGAGCTAGGAATGATATTGAGATATTTTGAGGATACAAAAGTACATGTATAGATATGCAAGATATTGAGTAGATATTGTGTAGATATATATGTATCTTAAGTAAACCTAGTATAGATATGGGTAAATTTAGGTTAGTTTGATTTATAAAAAAAATGGTCAAGGGATTCTAAAATATTTTTATTGAGTCGAGTCTTTTGTCGTTTGGTTGACAATGAACAAGTATTTATTAATTGTACTAAAAGTCTATATTCAAAAATTATTGTATATACTTTTAATATGTAATGTTTTGAACCGTCATTATTAATTATAATATAATTAATAATTGTTCATGCACATAACATGTGTCAAAAAAATAAATAAATAAAATAGCTATATGGCTAAAATGTCTAGTTTTCATGTAATATAAGTAAATATATAATATTTACTATATTATGATCACGTTTGTAGAAGTGGTCGATAAAAATATTATACGATGAGTGGAAATAAGAGTAAAACCAGTGACGCGTTAAAAGCCCAAAATTTGGAGTTTTACACACAATACTAGAAAAATGAGAGCAAAGAATGAATTAAGTATTAACATTAAAATGAAATTTGTCACAATTATCCGTCCCGGATTTGTATTACCTTAAAACTCAGTTGAGGTAATTTCTTGATAAAGATGATATATTAAAAATAGAAGTAAAATAGTTTCAAAATTTATTTGGTCGTCTTAAGAAACTTTGAAAGAATGACGTAAATTTATTAATTAAACTCATACTGATGGTTACAATTAGAGAATATAATTTCCAAATTAAATCACTATTAGGAATATAAATTAAAGTGGCAATTTCATTACATTAAAAGTAAAGTATAATAAGTCAATTAGTTCAAAAGGTAGAACATAATTTTATTTTAAACATTAGTTTTAGTTATACAAAATATGGTGTATAAATTTGACCTTTTACTTGTGATGGTTATTTCGATAATTGAAAATCATTAGAAAATGTAGACAAGTTCCATAAAATTTTTATAATACTTTGTAGAAATACATAAAGGTGTTTATTATTTCAAAATAAACATGGAATATATTCGTGTTTCAAAATGTGACAAGATAATAAACGAATACGAATTGAAATAATAGTCAACAATCAGTACGAAATAAACGGTACAAAAGGGGACGAAGCAAATGCCGTATGAATTCTTAAAGAGAATAATAAGATAAAGGCGTTGATGGTAAGATGATAAGAAATGATAGATTAAACAAGTTGTCAATTTTGTTAGTGCGGTCGATGGTTCACCAATATCAGTTTGTTAACTTAGCGGTGGTCGATACATGATCGGAAATAAGATCCATACAAAAATTTAATCAAAGAAAATTCCTAATAATCACTTGTAATTAAAACAAATCAAATGAACGATGTTAGTGTTTAAAGAGAGAAGTCAAAGCACGGTTCACAAGAGTGGATTTCGAGACAAACGAGAGTGACGGACGTCATCCCGGATATACGGAAATCACTCTAGTGATAATTCATTATTCACGTGCGGAGACATTCCAATGATCTACCCAGTCGCATAAAGAAGATTGGACGGGAAGGAAGGATAAAACATCGAGACTTTCACGTCATTTACCAACAATCAGTAATTAGACGCACAATCAAAAGAAATCAGTTATAAGACAAAATGAAGTAACAAGTGGAAAAACAATCATCGAGTAAAAACGTATCTGTAAACGTGTAATTCAACCAAGAGAAGGTAAGAAAACATATGCGGATGCATAAAAATTGCGCTACTTGCATAAAATATAAAGGTTTTCAAAACTTCTTTTCACTTTATTTCATTTTATTTATCTTTATCATAAATACAAGTAAAAAGTTGATTATTATCAAGATTTTAGTGGACTACTATTTAGCCTAGCATGGCTCCTTCTAAATTAGACATAGGTGATCAGGCCATGTATAATTTAGGAATAGCAATGCAGTGCTCAGTTTCGTCGAAAAGTATTACGTTTCTTATGTTTATATAAACCATGCCATTTGTAAAATGGAATTTAAAAATACTTTATAAATTTATAGGATACAAGTAATTTGTGAGATACTTAATAATCAGCTTTTAATCTTACGAAAAGTATTTTATAAGACCAAAGTAAAAATAATTGGTGAAAATAATCGTAAAATAATATCAGATTTATTTATAATATGACATTATGACAACGTATAAAGTAGCCAAAGGTTTGCAAAAAGTAGCAAATAGTAGCTGATAAAACAATCAATGAAATGGTTACAAGTTGTTAATGTTTCAAAAGGTTATAAGGTTTAGACGGAAACGCCATGAGACACGTGATAAAATAAAAAAATATCGATGAAGAATGTGAAGACAAAACTTCAAAACTCAACTCAAATCAGTGGAAGGTTAGAAGAAAACGAAAATAAAATAACATCGAATGACAAATAAGTCATATATATGAAAAGAATAAAACAATCCACATGTGTATTCAATGTAAGATACTCGACACAACATGCTTTTAAAAAAGTATATTATTCATTTTCAAATTACACCATTTATCCGGTAATTGCTAATCCTGTAATGTTTCTATTTTAAACACTTTCACATGCAACTAGTGTTCGTAGTTGTAAAATAATATTTGTTAAAATTTTACGATCTCAAATGAAATCAAAACTGCTTAGAACGTTTAAAACCCATGTTCCGAATTTTCTATCAGATTTGACTTTTAAGTATGAGCCGATTAATTGACCTGATAAACGACATCTCCAAGACTCGGAGTCTAAAGCATTTTAATGTAAAACGACGTTTCAGACGACTTTCTAGTTTTACTCAAGACCTGAAACCCAATATAAAATGACTAAAATACCCCTGCAAGTTTTGTGCAGGTTTGACTATTTTATTTTAAGAACGCATGTTTTGCTTTTAAGTTTTGACCTGTTTATACTGCCCCCTGCAGTTTCTACATAAAATATATTTTTCGACACTTCCTAACGGCTCAAAATATATATATATACACACATGTCTTGTGGATTTTACAACAATGAAAAATAAATCTCATAATGAGCATCAAATAAAAATATAGCATAATGAATGACAGAAGATGCTTCAAGGTATTCAACACGAAATTTAGGAAGCAAAACGATGAATGACGTTCATAATTTAAGTTTCAAGGTGCAAAGTAGGAAAATCTCCTTGGTGCCACGATTGTCAAAAACACAAAACATAACAAGAAAAGAATGGAACATTAAAGGGTTGCGTTCCGGTAGCAAGAAGGTTAATGAAAAACAAATGATACAATTTTATAGAAGTAAAATCGTATCCCAATCTAGAGCCATAATCTAGACGATGATTTATAAAATGACGATGACGTTACCGAGATATAAGCGAACAATACACTTCGGAGTCGATACGTATAAGTGTCAATAAGTTAAATCTTCGCATGCCGTGTAAAACAATGATAATAATCAACAAAATATTATGAAAAACCATGATAGTATTCAACAAGATTATAGGAGAGTTTCAAAATGTGTGACTCACACGATAGCGGTTAGTCTTTTCCAAGGACACATTGAACTACACAATGGTCTAGAGACTACGTTTCAAGACGTCCAAGCACAAATAGCCGGAAGACGATTTGGATATCTACGTAGATATCTCAAAGGGTTAAATAATGAAAGTAACGCGCGCAGATGAAGGTATGTAAGGTCATAATATAAATTTTTTGCAATAAAAGCAATTTAAATACTTCAAAAATAAATACAGAAAGATCTTAAAAATTCATTGTATTTATTTAAGTTAATCATTAATAAATGATAAACTTTTATCGAAAAGTTTAACGACATAAATATATATCGATAAAGGATTATAGTATTTATTTAGAAATACTTAGCAATAAGGCATACATAATAATGTATACTAAAGTTGTAATCCCAGAAGTAGCTTGAACCTGAAGTCACGCGAAATCATGTGCACCGACTCTTTGAAAAAAATAAAACCGACAGTTATAGTTTAGGTTTTTAGAAAAAGACCTAGTTCTCTATAACTCATGGCTCTGGTACCAATCTTTAACACCCCCAAATTTATACGCAGCGGAATACATCTTTGGGTGCTAAACAATGATACAACAACACATAATTTATAAAGAACGACTCGAAAAGAGACGTTTCAAATTTATCGTTCCTAAAAAATTTATCAGAGTAGCGTAGTCCCAAGTAATCGTTACCAAAAGATAAGTTAAAACAACATATTAGTTTGTTTTAAAATGGAACGATAAATAAATCAAAGAGTTTGAACAACAAAAGCAGTGCACAACTTCATTCCCGTGACCTCCAAGCTTCCACTTCTTGATTACCTGAAATACATGTGAGTAAAACAATCAGCAAAAATGCCGAGTGAATCTATAGGTTTATGAAATCAATTTGAACACAAGCAAAGATTATAAGTTTGTGTCATGCTTATAAGCATCAAATAATAATTTGCATCAACAATGATAATTGTATATAGCATAAATTGCAATAAGCTCATGGAACCGAGCCCTTAGACACTCCCATATCAGTCTAATAAGACGAGAGATTTATTAATTGTCGGTTACCTCCAGATTATTGGTACATTGCCGTATACTTGACTTCTCAATACAATATGCTCAAACAGTGTGGAGGTCGGGCCTAAGCTTCTATGACAAGTCCACAAAAACTGAACCGGGGCGGCTTCCCCCATAGATCTATTAATTGTACTAGCGGTTAACCCATCATAGGTTAATTAACGGTCCATAATTGAGGTTTTAACAAAGGCAATCACTTAATGCAATTTAAAGGCAACCACGGGTCCATTCATAGAGGGACAAAGCATACCATAAAAATCTTGTGTTCTAAGTTTATAAAACATGTATTCCCCCTCGCGGGTTTAAAATCATTTAATAACTAGTATAAAGTGAGGCTATAGACTCACCTTAGCCAATAGTGGTAATGAGACGATCGCCGACGATAGATGATGCCTTTCAAACACGAGAACTGCAACCTATGAAATGAGGTGCGTTCATTAATAATAGACTCAAGAAATAACCCATACATAAGAATATAAAACTCGACTCATAAAATCACGACAAAATCGAGAGAAAACGATACAAGTGATACTATTACACTCTCCTATATATTCATTTTATTATTCTACGCCTTTAATAAAAATCTGCCGGAACATACCGAATGTCCAAGCCGTTTTCCCATACTTAGACATATCAACTTTTTATGATACTACTCAGAGAACTCACTTACTATATGTAGAAAGTCCTCCCAAGAGCCCATTAAAATATTTTACTTCTAAAGTTCCCTGCCCGACTCATCTTTGAATCACAAAATCCGGACAGTTTAGCGACCTTGACTTACGAAACCATTTTGACCATTCTAAACAACTCCGTTTGTAAAACCGCCACTTGATTCTAAAAATAGACTCAAAATGCTAAACTTGGAGCCTGAGAACAGCCCTTGAATCTTTTTGAAACTCATTTTATAGTCCCCGAGATTCGATCCAAATATCGACAACAATTTTCGGATTGTGTCAACACTCGTCTCCCGGTACACGAAAATCAAACTAGTGTAACTTCCACCTCGTTTGGAGTTGGAAGGCCTACTTTATATCAAATCGAAGCTAACGTAATTCTCTACAACATAATCCCATCATATCATCCTATATTTAGACTTAAGACCCTCGAAAATGGCCTCAAACCTACTGCCTAAAATTGACTATAAAAATCTCTTACAAAATCAAGTTTTTGATCAAAACCAACAACTTTTATCATCATTCTAACATCCTAACATCACCATAAACCAATCCTAACACTTGTATCATCATCAAAATCAAAAACCCAAAAATTAAAATTCAACTTTTTAACCAAAACATTACATAAACATCATTTGATCATCATCTCTAACACATGCATGATCAAAATCACCACCTAACAAGCCTAGTTTTTTTTATCAAAATTCAAAACTCAATGCATGTAAGTAAAAATAGTATCATTAGAATCACCTTTCAAAAATAGGAATGGGACTTGTTTTGTTTTTGGATGGATCAAAGTTGATCATCAAAAAAAATTGATGGAATGGATGGTGGTGGTGTAGGCCAAAATGGAAAAGAAAGAAGAAAGATGGTGTTTTTGTTTTAATGAATTTTTTTTAAATGAATTGTGTTAGTGGAAAACATATATATAGTGTAAGGTTAGGGTAGTTTTTGCCAATTTGTGATAGTTTTGGTCCAAAATGTAATAAAATAGTTTAAAAGGGTAAAAATGTAAATTGCAAATTTTTAAATATTTACGAGACTCGGGTTTCAGAAAAATATTTTTTAAAAGTTTAAACGCACACGAAAAATAATAATATAACGACTCGATACGTAATTAAAACGACATCGTCGAAAATATTAAATATCGAAACGATCGATAATAAAATATAAAATTTTTGGCATCCGTCGGTATCGCGATCACTAGTAGTCCTCGTTACTCGTCAAAATATTAAAATATAATATTTAATATCGGTTTCAACTTAAACCGTTAAACATAATAATATTTAACGTTATAAAATACTTCAAAATAATTGAAAGTAGAATTAAATTATGACCTTATTTTTACGGGTTTTACAGAAATCTATTTAGGATAAGTATTCAGAATATTAGGTTTTTAGGTTTTTCATATCTTTCATTCACAATGTAAACCTAAAGCGTGTGTTATTAGATTTTTCATATCTTTCATTCACAATGTAAACCTAAAGCGTGTGTCGACTAGGTGTGGGATTAAATGTATACACACCTAGTGATTGTTGTTATTAATATAATGAACAATCCATTAGAGTAATTCATGTGTTTTGTGCCTAAACACCTTGTTTCATGATTATTGTTCTTTTCTGCTTTGATTGTTAATCATATGAACAATGATTATGCCTAGTAGCTAAAAGATTCGTGGAAACCAAGGTCTCCACAGTTTTACTCTAGGGATATGATTAGGATTGGGATGAAAGAGTACGCTGATGTTCCACCACCTGCTGGAAATTTTATGGTGTCCTTAGAAAGGATTTATCTTGGACTGGTATACCAGAACTCCAAGAAAAGGAATTCATTCCTCCACCAAGAGTTCTTACTCTAGTAGAGGAGTATAAGCAGAAAGTGACTGACCTAGAACAATGGAAGAAAGCCAATCCTACATTGTTTGTTAAAGGTGGAATGCTTAGTGAGAGTCCACTTGAGTCAACATCCATAACCATAACAAACCCTTCTACTGGAAAACCTGTTGAACTTGGCTCATATGTTAATAGAAAACCTAGTATTAAGTATGCTGCAATGTATAGGAAACCTAGGTCACCAAAAAGTCAAGTTAGTGATAATGGGACAGGGTTCTTTTCATCTAGACCTAAGGTTATGTCTAGTAAAGATTGTTATATTTGTGGGATCTTTTCTCATTTGGCTTATAAATGTGTCAGTGCTTCAAAAGTCAACGCTGACAAAAAGTCAACGCTAACAAGAAGTCAACCATGGCCAAACCCAGACCTTTTGTCCAACAAAGTTCACAAGTTACTAGACCAACTCCATTCTTTACTAAAGGGTCTAATACTTATGGACAAAGGCCTTTCCAAAAGACCAATACATGGTCTAACAGACAATGGGTTCCTGTAGCAAACCATAGTTTTGGCGCTGGGTAAGTGTAATATCAGCACTGACAAGAACAATTTTAACGTTGACAGGAATGTTTCCAACGCTGTTAGACCAAGTAATAACAAATACTTGTAGCCAAAGGGAAAGGGGTCTAATGCTTCATCAAGTTTGACATGGAGACTCAGACAAGACCAAAACCCTAATTCAGAGGGGATTCTATGACCTGTAACAGATATCATTATATTTCAAAGGTCATAACTAAACCAATTGGGGTTAACTGGGTGTTCAATCCTCAAGGGGATGAAAAAGGGGTTGTTATAAGGACTAAATATGTTCTTGTTGAACAACCAAATGAATCCAAGTTTGCTCAGGCTTGGGTTCCCAAAGAGAACTAGTTTGTTTTCTTTATGTGCAGGGCATTCAAAAGCAGGTAAATGATTATGGATATTAGGATAGTGGATGCTCTATGCACATGATAGGGAAGGAAGATTATTTGACCAACTTTACCCCCATTAAAGATGGTGACAAATTGTACTTTGGAGGAGGATATGGTACAATTTCTGGCAAAGGCACTCTTATCACCAATAATTTGTGTTTTGAGAACGTATTTCTGGTAAAAGAACTTGATTATAATCTGTATAGTGTATCACAAGTGTGTGATAACAAGAATAAGGTTCTTTTCACTGATATTGAATGCTTGGTGTTAAACAAAGACTTTAAGATACCTGATGAGAAGTTTATTGATTATAGAACACCTAGGCATAAGGACATTTATAATGTGAATCTTAATGGAATTAGGATGAAAAATAATTGTCATGTCTATATGTTAAGGCTTCACTTGATGAAAGTAATCTCTGGCACAGAAGGTTAGGGCACATAAATTTTAAGATTATAAACAGACTTGTGAGACATGGTTTAGTTGATGGTTTGCCTGAAAAGGCTTTCCACAATGATCATTCTTGTGTTGCATGCCTTAAAGGCAAATAGCACAAAGTCACCATTTGTGCACTCTAGTTCTAAACCACTTCACTTGTTACATATGGACTTATTTGGCCCAACTAATATAGAAAGTTTAAATGGTAAATCCTTTTGTTTTATCATAACTGATGATTTTTCTAGATTTACTTGGACTATCTTTTTGGCCTTAAAAAGTAAAACTGCCACTGTTTTGATTAATTTTATCAACCAGATTGAGAAAAAGACTGGGAATAAGGTTAAAATACTTAGAAGTGATTGTAGGATATTGTAAATCTATGTATAACTTAGAGAGAGAAAGAGATAGAAAGATAGATGATTTCACACACACTTTAGAGAGAGAAAGTGATTAACTATGTGTAAAAATGAAATGAAACCACACCTTCTCCATCAAAGGAGAGGGTTTGTATACCCAAGCCCATGAGATGGGATTGGGCTTACAATGGGCTGCCGGCATACTACATGTTGTAGGCTTGGCTTGACCTTGTTTGCTTAATATTAAGTTAACTAAACTACGAGCTATTACCTATACTATTGTTGGAGTGACCGATCCTTTCTAATACGTAAAACGTATTTCCAACAATCTCCCCCTAAGGGAGGTCACTCCAAACAAGGGCGTTGCCCTAGTTAAAATAATAAAATAAACCTAGCATACTATGCTTGTCTTGAGCTCGTAGTCTTCGTCTTTCTTTTCTTTTTCTTATAGGTGAACATGCTGATGTGATCTTTGATATCAATCTTTAGAATTAATCTTTTGCCTTGATCTTGTACATCACTTGTGATATCCGCCTCCTCGTGACTTCATGTCCCACATACTTATATCTTCGTAATTCTTGAAAGCTTCAGAGTTTGATACAGCGGAAGATTAACTTTTAGGCTTTCTTGAAATAGATGAGGTATTAAGTGCATAAAGTATAAGCATGCGAGGACGGCTTCTTCTTGGATTCCGCAACGCCACCGTCTTCAAATGCCGAAACATAAGTAGACACGAACAAAATAGATTTGAACATTTTATTCAAATTCGGTAGCATTTTATCTCCGGTCGGTGAAGACCGTTGGACGATATAAATATCGTACTTGTGGCAGGTAGATTTAATTAAAAATCTCCTTGACAAGATTTGGCGGGTAAACCCGTTCTCTTTACTCGACCGTCCAAAGCTGACTGCGAACGTAAAGAGCGAATCATTTGGATTAAATTATCCGCATGATTGAAGCCGTCAATTCTGATTCCTGGAACAAGTTTGATTCATTAAGGAGTCTCACCATCGTTGCTTTCCAGTTGTCACGAGCTTGATTCAAATTGAATCTTGCAAGTTACCTACCAAGTGCTGTTTGAAGTTAACACTAGAAGGATTTCCACTCATCACTGTGAACACTAAGGTATCACTCTGAGTGTTCTGGCAAGATCACTGAGATATTGCGTAGAGGCCTGGAACGTGTTTAAATTCAATTAAGAATAAAACAACTGTTGCTTTCCAGTTATCACGAGTTTGATTCATAAAGAATCACACAAGTCACCTACCATGAGCTTTTTGATATTCGCTCAAGAAGGATTTCCATCTTCATTGTAAATACTTTCGTATTACTCGGATGTTCAGTCAAGATCATGAAGATTTTGCGTAGGACTCTTAAGATCTTTCTTACTTTTCACAGTGTGTGAAGAAGCAAGGAAATATGGAAGTGTGTCCTAATGAGATATTTGATGATCTCAAATGGCTCTAGACTCGATCTTGCACTTCGGATTTTAGTGATCGGAGGCTGGAGAGGAGTGCCACTGATTGTGGTAAAATACGACCTTTTAGGAAAAAGGCGTAAAAGCGGTAAGTATTAAACAAATGACTTAGGAAAATCAAGTGTTAATGACCCAATTAAGTTCGTTTCCCAAGGAGGTATATGTGTGCGACTAAAATGCATTGATATTTGAGATTAATAT